>OY856413.1:768245055-769445055 GCA_963693085.1 Alisma plantago-aquatica | reverse complement strand
GTAGTCCGTCACAGGCACTGTCGGGCTAAGGCCAAGGCCTCGACCGCAGTACACCAACCGACACACCAGTCTCGACCGTGGCATCTGTGCACAACCACGACCACATCACATCGACCTTGACCACGACATATGTGCACAAACGTGACCGCGACACCACCACCTCGACCATGTGATCCACCTCAACCGCGACCCCAGCACGACCGTGCCCTTCCTGGCACGGTCGGGCCGAGACTAGGGTTGCGATCGAGGTAGGTGTCATGACCATCTTCCACCTTCGGCTATAAATATTCACCCCTCGCGACCTAGAGAGGGGTTCCGAATTTTGGAAGGTTCTACATTTTGGTTCCGACCTGTTTTGGTTCCCAGAGCCCCATGGAAGAGTTCAGAGGTCCGAAAAGGCTGAAGTGCTCATCCTACATCCATCCCTCCAGTTTGCTTCCATCCACTGTCATTTTCCACAACCATTCACCCATATCCTACCATTCTCAGTCATCTTCCACCTCCATACATCCACCAAGCTATTGTTTGGGACAGAATCAAACAGAAAGGAGTCAAAGGAGTCCAGAAGACCAAGGAGGATGACCCAAATACGAGATTCGACCTATACTGAGGCTAAGGAGCGAGAGCCACCTCTCCTCTACGGGCTAAATATCTTCTTCTTCTCCTTTCTTCTATTATTCTCCTTTATTTCTGTACAAATGATGTTCTTTCGTCTTTGTTTGGTGCCAACTATACTTGTCCATGGTTAGTTGAGCTCCTTCTTAGCAGTGTAGTCCATTTTGGGTATGTTTATGTACTTTTTCCTTAAATAAGTAGTTTATTCCAGATCTAGTATGTTTTTTGTTCTATCTTCTCTTTCTGGTTATGATTGCTAGTTTGGTTGATCTCTTTCTTGCTTGTACTATTATTTTTTCCTATATCGAGAGATTCATTGTAGAAATGGGCAAGAGAATATAGTTTGGATTGGAATCTGAAAGGAGGACGGTTCAAGGTGATCTGTGCAGAACCGTAGACCTGGGCACGGCTGGGCCAGGCCCAACCCAGCACGGTTGTGCCCATTACATAGTTCTGCCCGAATCACACATGTTCCTAGCATCTCAGAATATTCTAGACCTGAAAGGGTATCTAGAATATTCTAGGGTGTTGATTTGTCATCCTCGAGATGGGTTTTATGTCATTGATGGGTTTTAGTCACGCTGCGGAAAAGCGAGTGGGATGGCCCCACAGGAACAGATACCACAGTACGTATTATGTTTGGATGTAGGTTGCTTGTTGGGGTGTTCAAGGGTTGTCTACGCCCAATAACGGGTGCACAGACTGCCCAACTAGTGGTTACATAGCCATGAACTTCTTCTTTCATATTAGTAGAATCCTACGAACTCTGTTTTGTTTTCTTTACTTTGTTTTGTTTTACTTCGTGACCATCTGTTAGACTAGTTCTAGCTCCATAATTTTATCGACTATCAGATTGGATTAACTGACTTAAAGAGAGAGGCCTGAAGCATCTTAAACGTCCCCACATCTCTATGTTCGATCCCATATATCTACTTCGACCCTGTAATAAAGTTGTGGGGGTCCTTGAAGGTTTCAGGTTATAAATTTAAAATTCGGTCCTTCTGAGTCTGCCTCCTTTTGGATGCATGATTTTGGCTACATCGGATGCCCACCTCTCTCTCTCTCTCTCCTCTAGATGATGTCAAAAGATGGATGGTTCACTATAGAGAGGGATAAATTTCACATTAAACCCCTACTTTGGGTAAATTGGAATTCACACCAAAACTATCATATAAAGAACAAACATTATCCAAATAAGCTCAAACTTGGAGCTTAAGCTCTCCACAAATCCTAAGTTCATCTCAAAAGATTACAAAAAAGATTATAAACATATGATTAAGCTAAAACAAATAGGGTTACCCCGAAACTCGGGTCAGGGATCTTACAATTCAGGTTAAGACCAAAACTTCCAAGTAACTGCTATTGATTCGATTGTCGTCCCTTTTCTCCATGAGCCTTCGAGATGTTCTCTCCCATGGTTTCCAATATTGTGTCATCCTTTCTTCCATGGGTGTCGGTTATGTCCTTCGTTTCCGGTGGCCTTACACCATGCACCTCGTCGTTGCTACTCGATCGCATGTCGCTGGCTCCTCCAAAACCTAGCATTGCTCCTCCAAACCCTTAAAGAAATAGTTTTCCATATGCATATAACTTTCAAAATAGGTATTTTATAGAACGATTAAATGTACAATGCAATATATGTTGTTAGACTAGTTACATCCAAAAATGGGCTCATTCAAGACATAAGCTCACGAAGGTAAATGTGTTGCATCAAAACATCTCAAAATTGATAATTGGAACACAAATGTCTACACTTTTGCATGCTTCATTGTTTTTAGGAACTAAAGGTTGGTTTCATAATCTAATTTATGCTACGGAATTTTTATTGCGGGAGAGTTTTCTTCATTTTTTGGGCAAGTGGATCTTAATTTGACCCGATCTAAAAGTGTGGAACAATGAATAATCAATTCCATTTGAAGCATACATAAAATACATATGGATGAATGAAATTAAGCTTTGATCATAATATTTGAATTTAATATCACTTTTATATGAAAGCATATACATAGAATCACATGAATGTCATTTTCTTACATGATAAGTTAATGACCTAAAAGTGTATAGACATTGTCAAATTTTTGTTCTTGACTACTCATTATTTAAGACAGATTCTATAGTTGGATCTTATATTTACTTGACACATTTAGAACATTGTAGAGCACATCGTAGTGTAGTGTCTTCTTTTTTATGTGCATGTGTATGTGTCAAAAAATACATATAAACAAAACCAAGCCAACAAGGAATAATGTGGTTGTCAAATTTAGGTGCTCTCTAATGAAGGGATTCGAGTTCGAACCACTAGAGAAGCATTTCTAGATATAACACTCCCTGAGCGTCCAGTCATGCTTTAGGTTTTGGAATAATAGGAGAAATCTTTCTCTCTTAATTCTACGTATAACTTCTAAAATAGATCATCACATATCTATGTGCATTGATTCATTGAGGAAATGACAAACTCTTTTCTAATTCATAAGGTACAATGCCTATTAATCAATCACAAACGCATACACAAAAACATATGTAAGGATAGCGTGATTGGTTAATTGTGATGATTGCAATGGATGGACCTAGACTCAACAATAGGACAATCATTTCTTGATTTACAATTGTCTCAGGCGTTAGGCCTCCGCTCGGGCAGTGTGAGAGGAGGGGGATAAATTTCTCTTATGACCATATAGAGAGAAGGGGTGGGGGAGTCTACTAGAGAGTGATTGCCGTCAAAGTGAACCAAAAAGGTCAATTCCATCGAAGCAAATGAAACCCATCTCATTTTATTTTTTGGGCAAGCCCTACCTATAACAAATAAGTTTTCAAAAGAAGTTGATATATTTTAATGCTTGTTTTCACTTACAATTGCATCGGGTTTGTGGAACGCCCATCAAGTATCACCTTTTCCCCTATTCTTAAAAAAAAATAATTCTCTCTTCATGTTTATATTAGTATTAATTTCTACTATATTAAAAGTCTATATATCTATCCTATATATAGTCCTCGTTAACTATATTTATGAAACAATTTTAGAATTATGAATAATTCTTGTTGTATAGTTGGGCTTTATTGAGTAAGAAAATTTATTCTATAATTATTGGAAGACAATCAAGATGAGAGTCGTTTGAATAGCTAGCTTTCTCAAACCTCTAACTATAAAAGGTTAAAAGATGCATATGAGAAATTCAACAGGCTTTTGTGAAGCCCAATAAACTACGAAACTATGTGGTTTTTTTCATGTTTACTTGGACTTTGTTTTAAACTTTACATAGACAAAAGTCACAAAACTCAGTCTTGATGATCATATCAGCTTTCTTGGTCGACGACGGGAATGTCATGAGAGATTCCGGACATCGTTATAGCTAGCAACATCCTTCCGCCCTTGTGTTAAGGGGCGCATCAAAGGCGGTCATCACCGACAATGAACTCGCCAAGTGGGTATAACAAGGGGTCGTCCCAGACCCAGAACTCACCGAACGGGTACAGCTGCCAGGCGCCGTATGACTCTTCCGCCGAAGAGATGGTGGTGCCGGAGGAGGACGAGGAGGCACATGACTTCGACTGAGGAGGGTCTCCACCTGGATGGTCATGAGCAGTGTTGCCTACATCATTAACTGTAGCAGGCACAACCTCACGTCCAGGAGCTGTTGCTTTTGATGGAAAGTTTAGCTTGGCCTTTTTGCCTCGGATGACTATGGCGGCGGCGTCGTAAGCCCTCGCGGCATCCTCGACGGAGGTGTACGTCCCCAGCCACACGCGGCCACCCTTAAACGGATCGCGGATCTCCGCCGCCCATCTCCCGCCCTTGCGCTTCCGGATCCCCCTGTACTCGTACTTGAGCGGCTTCCCAGCTCGAGGGCCATTCACGGCGCCTTTGCTGACGATCCCACATGAGCTACTCTTCTGATCCCGGCTGGCATCGTTCTCCTCCGACGGCCCTGCATTTACAAGTCAGCACTGTAGTTGTATCACTTACTAAAAATTTAGGAACTGATCCGAGTCTTCTGAGAGGAGCTTATTCCTACCACGTGGACAGCCAGGGGAGTGCCACCGGCGGTGGCAGGCGGAGATGGGTTTTGCACCGCACATTGGTTTTCTCCTTGTTTTAAGGAAGTGTACACGAATAAACTGCACTGAGTGTGTGGATATGATGGAAGAAGCTCAAAGTTGTGGCTTTCCAGGAATCCGTGAAAGTTGTGGCTGCGAGGAGCTCATCCCCCACAGGCCGCCGTTCCTGCCTCCGTATATAAAGCACCGTCGTCCTTAGCCAGCCAAACTCCCACTTTTACTTTTCAGGGACAGGGTCACAACCCCTACTTCCATGCGGCATAATTAAACCGGGGGACCCTTCCACTCTGGAAAATGCAGCAAGTTGCCTCTCATGATTAAGCCCCCTACTTGTTTTCACACTGGCTAAACTGGATGATGGGGATCGTGTTTAGAACAAACAATATGTTAATTACCTCCTACTATCTTACCGTAATTCCAACTAACTCTTGTGGCTCAGCTCTGATCCCAAATAAGAGAATATCAGCCGTCCAAAGTAATAGTTTCGAAAATGGCTCTACGACTACCTTCGTTCGTATTGATCCAGCTAGCGCGCAAGTTGCCAAGTAGCCTGATTAATTGATGGCGTCTCGATCTTATCTCTTTTTGTCGGAAAATATCAAAATCTGCCTTATCTTCTGAGAGAACCTGTATATGTGGATCAGAAAAGCGAAAGCAGGTTCGTACTGACATACAATTGGTAGCTAGCTCACTGATGCTAAGGTGGAGCAGAGCCCGTGCCTATGTCGGATGCTGGATAGAGTTTGAAGTTTTCACGTGACCCTTCACCCACATGGTGCCCCTCTTTTGCCTTTTATTTTATTAGTGGGGAAGGACCGAAGGAGAGAGTGGAAGGAAATATATTTAAAATTTATAAGGTGAAGCTAAGAACTTAGACGAATATTTCAAATTTGGGTCAGAAATAGATTAAAGCAAAAACCCAGATTTCAGTATTCGAATATTGCGAATTGGCTCAAAGTTACGCAAAGAGCAAAAGCACACTTTGCAGCCCAACTACATCCACTCAAATTGGCCCATACACTCCATGATTCGGCAATGTTGTGAGCATTTTATGCATTACATAATACACAAATTCATTAGATTACCATGATCATTTATCTTTTACAAGACGAATTTGTACTACCATCTCCAAAATTGCATCTAGAATATGTTTCGACAACCTTGTTATGAATGTGAATCAATGTTTGTTAGGACGAGATGCCTCTAACTAGGGGTGGGTATGGTTCGACTTAGTCTTATTTACCATTACGATTGTAATTTCAAGCTATAGTCTATAAACTTTCTAACTTGAACTAAATCATTAACTAGTAAAAGAATGTGAGCCAAACTAATCATTATCTTGTTTACTTCAATTTTAAACAATTGTCTGAGAGACTCTATTGTTGATTAAAGATGTTGTAGATTCATCGCCATTACATATTATTGAAATAAATATTACAAATTTTATTGAGTCATTATTAATAAATGCTCTCATGAAGTACTTATACTTTTAGAAAGATCATAATGATAAAAACTTTATCAGTGAACACATATAAATACTAGTGAATGTACAAAATAATAATAATAATAAGTAATACAAACATATCGAATCTAAGAGAAGGTTCCTTCTCCCTCACTTCGACTCGGGAAGTAGAGCCAAGATGTTCTCGACATGGGTAAATTAACCTTAGTCCCTCGTTGGGATTTGAACATGGGATGCTTCATGAGGCGCCATTAGACTTGACCAGTTGGGCTATCGACCACTTGGTAGTAATACAGACATGTAACCAAATGCAAAGAAGTGTCTGTGTGTGTGTCTATATACATATATATATATATATATATATGTATATGTATATGTATATGTATATATATGTATATATATGTATGTATATGTATATATATATATATATGTATGTATATATATATATGTATGTATATATATACATATGTATGTATATATATACATATATATGTATGTATATATATATATATATGTATGTATATATATATATATATATATATATATATATATATATAGGGTAGCGATCCAGTGAGAAACATCCTACGGTGAGAGCATGAGAGGTATTTGAATAATTACAAGTTCGTAACTATTTTTTAAAATCCAACCGTATAGATGGAAAAAACATCATTTCATTTACCTTGTCACAAAAAAGCATTGCAATCAGACATTGTTTACACGTCCATATGTACAATATATACTTTTTGCATCCAACGGTCATCCTGAAATTCAATATAGAGCGTCGAAAAATATTTGGTTGTTGTGAATGATCTACAAATTGGATGGTGATAAAATTTTATAGGAAGGTAGATATTAAGGTATACTTGTAATCTATACGGTTGGATTATGAAAAATTGATCTATATGGAGAGTTATTCAAATGCCTCTCATGCTCTCACCAGACATGTTTCTCACTGGATCGTTGCCCTATATATATATATATATATATATATATATATATATATATATATACATATATATATGAGTCAGGCTAGAATACACTCAAGTGTACAGATCGCACGAATACACTCAAGTGTGTTTGCATATCAAAATTATTTTTTTTGCAAAATGTAAACCATTGATCTTCACTATCATACTATAACTAGGCTACATACAAATTTTGAGCCCAATTGGATGAGCGTAAGTCACTCATTCGAGGACAATAAAATCAACGCACAAAACTAATTTGAAATGCATAATTTTTGTGGTCTTTATAACATGACCTAAAAATGTCCAAATGTGCTCAAATTTTGTATATGAGTCATTCACAAGATGTTTAAGAAGATCAACAGATTAGATTTTTGAAAAAAATATTGCAACCAATGAATGGCTAACTAATAGGATGGGCTCTATCTTGGGCCCATCAAAACTGGTATGGCCCAATATGGTAATATGCCTACAGGAAAGTAGTGATAAGATGGCTGATCCAACCCTATTCTAGGGTTGTATCTTGTGTCATTTTGTACTTTTATCACATTCAAATGTATTAGAATTACATGTTATTCTCCCCAATATGATTATCATTGCAAATATGCTTATGGATGTTCTTTGCACTGTTTTTCAGGTACTTGGACCATGCTTAGATGGAAGAGAGAGAGAGAGAGTTATAGGGTTCCCCAACTCAAGGAGGGACCCAAAGAAGGCCCCAAAGTCTCCCTCAACCTACCTCCAGTGGCCAAGAATCATCCCCAAGCAAAGACATACGAAAATGACAAAGTTAAACGTGAAATCAAGAAATCAAGCCTCACCACGGCTGTGGCCACAATGCCACGACCGTAGGTTTATTGCCAAGTTCCAACAGGTTGCAACAGGGAAATTCCACCGAGACCCACGACCGTGGCCACCCAGCCACGACCGTGGCCAGCGCAGACACCACGACCGTGGCCATCAGCACGGTCGTGGTCAGGAGAAGAGAACACGGCCGTGGCACCCTGCCACGTTTGTGGGAATTAATTGCAAGAAGTCGGCTGCCAACAGGGTTTTTGCCCGGAACGCCACGACCGTGGCCAAGTCGCCACGACCGTGGCCGAAGACGATCAACACGCCCGTGGCCCCTCCCCACGGTCAGCTCCTCCACCTCCAAAACAGTCGTGTTACCCAACACGGTCGTGGTGCATGCTACCCACCACGACTGTGGCACTCCGCTACGGCCGTGGCCACCACCATCTCACCACTTCCTTCACACCACGACCGTATTTACCCCCCACGGCCGTTCCCCACTACCCTCACCACGGCCGTGGCACACCCACCACGATCGTGGTGATCACCTACCCTACACAACTTTTCACTATTTTTCCTATTATACCCCCACTTAGCCCTATCTCCTATATAAGCACTAGTTGCTTCTAGGGCTCGGAGAGAGCACCCCCTAGCCACTACCCAGCTGCTCCCTTGCCTCCATTACTCCCATCCACCTACTTTCCTTGCATTTAATCCCATTTCTACCCACTTTCCACTCATTTCCAACATAGAAACCTAGTTACTCTAGGTTTCTATCCATCCATACCACCATTTCCATGCTCTTGGGAACCATTAGAGGAGGAGGCTTGTGGATGGCAGTAAGGAGGTGAAGAAGTCAAGCTTCATCAAGCATCCATGGCGTTTCCTACTCTCTTTCCCTTCTCCTTTGTTTTTGTTTTGATCATGTATAGCTAAGCCCCCCTTGGGTGGGCTGTTTGGGACAAAAATGTGACTTTGATACCATGTTGGGGGAATATAATTTTTAATGAACATATTTCACTTCTATGATGATTGCCTTTGCTTGTATCTCATTTCCCAGTACTTGTGCATGTGATTGTTGTTTAATTACATTAATTGCTTACCTTGTGGTGCTTGAAGATATTTGCCTCTAGGATGTTTTGGTTTCTACGTAGCTATCATAGGATTGGCTCCTAGGTCCTTAATTCGGATCCCTAGCTAGCCCCCTATCTTACTACATAATCACCTTCTTCCTACATGTAAATATGAGTTCTAAGTGACTAGTATAAGTGTGATTAGTGCAATTTCCTAGGATTTCCTAAAGGCTGAGGTGGCTAGTGGCACGAGGTCAAATATCCTCATCTCTACTCCCATCCTTACCCTTGGTCCTCAATTGACTAATACCACTTATCCTAGAGACCTAGACTTGGTAAGTCCTATGAGAATTACACCTAGCCCTAGTTCTCCAACTAGTAGCATAGGGTACATCCTCATAGCACCCACCTTGTTGTTTGGTTTGGTAGTCTAGAATGAAATATGCTAATTGCTTGTTATGGTGACATCCCCCAATTAATGTCAAGGTCACATTCCCAAACGGCCCACCTCCTTCATCTAATTGCTTAAAACTTTAATTGCTCTGTTTTCTTGTTAATGCTAGTGTAGTTCAATTTCTTTAGTTAACTTAGTTAATTGCCTAGTTTTGCTAGCTAAGTGTTAATTTAGGTCTTTGATCTTGATTAGTGGTTAACTTAGGCTCTCAATTGCTAGTTGCTTGCTTATCCTAGTGTAGTTTGTTCTTGCTCTTGTTTAGATAGCTTGTTGACTTAGATTGCTAATTTAGCCTTTTGATAACTTAGTTTCATATTGCTTTTCCTGCTTTCTCGCTTAGCTTAATCAACAACCAACCAACCTTTAAACCCTAAAAACATTACTCTCTGTAATAGGAACGTAGCTTACCCCGTCTAACTCTAGTGCCCCCTCTATCTCTGTGGATTGACCATGTACTTACCGCCTCCCTATACTACGACACGACCCCGTGCGCTTGTGGGCGTAGTGTCTTAGTAGACGTAGGTAGTTAGTGTAGGTCTATAAATTTAAAAAGCATAAGATCCCACATCCCGTGCGCTCTGACCTCTTGGGGTGTAAAAGCACCACTAGCGGGGACGCACCAAGCTTTCTGGCACCGTTGCTGGGGATAGAGGCGCTCGGCCTAGTTAGATAGTGTAGCTTAGCCTTTCCTTTTGCCCTCACCATTGCTATTATTTATTCTTTGTGTTACTCTTGCATATTGGTTCGCTAACTTGGCTCTTTGTTGTTTGTTTGTGACTTTCACAGGTGACAGCTATGCATGCGTAGCGCGCGTTCGACTTGCACCGACTTGGTGGTTTACGACCCTGAGATTTGGAGAAGAAGGCGTCAAGCTCGCCGCAACCTACACCGAGAGGCCGAGATGGCTGAGAACAACCCACCACCGGATGTTCCACCTCCGCCGCCGCATCTCCCGCTTCACGAGGACTTCACGCCGGGGAACTACAACTCCCCCATCGCCACGTTGGTTGACCAAATGCTCGGTCAGCAGTTCTCCATCCCGTCGGCACTCTTGGGGCTTCTCCCTACATACTTCGGTATGGAGAACGAGAACCCCTACCACCACATAGACGTGTTCCTTGAAACTTTCTCTACCTTCCGCACGCCAGCCACCACCGATGACTCAATCAGGAGGACGCTCTTTCCCTTCTCTCTCAAAGAGAAGGCCAAGGAGTGGTACGTCTCGAGGCCAGAGTTGGTCACTTCGAATGAGGTGAAGAATGAGTTTCTCAAGAAGTTCTTCCCCATCGTCAAGTTATCCTACATGAGAAGGTGCATCACATCGTTCTCCCAGAAAGAGAACGAGCCCTTCCATGAGGCGTGGGATAGGTTCCAGAAGTTGCTTCGTGACTGCCCTCATCATGAGGTTCCTCTATGGCAGCTAGTTCAGGCCTTCTACACCGGGCTAGAGGAGCAAAGCCAAAACAATGTAGATTCTTATTGCGGGGGCACGTTCATTGCAAAGCTGCCCGAGGAATCATGGCCTTTGTTTGAGCATCTCGCCGAGAATTCTCGCCACCGAGCTTCCACGAAAGGGGGGCATTGCGGCCGGAACTACACTCCTCCACCTTCCTCTGTGGCTCCCACACGCAATGCCACTGACCCCGATATGATGAGGATGATGGCTGATATGATGCGGATGATGAAGAATCAAGTGGGTGGCTCTTCTAGCCAACCCGCAATGGCTGTTGACACTATAGACGAGGAAGTCAACGCTTTACATTCCTTTGGTGGCCGCAACAACCAGGGCCCAATGTCCAACTCCTACACTCCCGAGTGGAGGAACCACCCAACTTCTCTTGGAAACAACAGAATGAGGATGGATAAGGACAGGGGCAGCAAAAGCCACGCTACAGCTCCAAGTTTGAGGATGAGGTACTTGAAAGGCTAAGAAGCCTAGATGAAGTAAAAAAGGATGTCAATGCACATGGGCAGTCTATTAACCGTCTTGAGCAGAGGTTGGATCAGATTTCTCTCTCTTTGGCTAGAAGAGAAGAAGGTAGACTTCCATCTCAACTAATGCCAAATACGAACAATGATGTGACTTTTCTAGGGAACACTTCGAGTGCTTATGTTCCACCATCTTACCAAGCCCCACCAAACCCCTATGCTCCTCAACCTCCTCAAGCGCCACTCAATTATCAATATGTCCCACCTCCACCTCACACCTACCAACAACCACCTCCGCAATACCACCCCCACCACAACAACAACCACAAACCCAATTCATTCTTCAAAACCCCAACTCCCCTCACCAAAGGCCTCCACCACCCCAACAGCCACAACCTCCTCTACAAGCTCCCTCTCCTACCACCCATGAGCATGTGAAGGCAGTGACTACATTGAGGAGTGGCAGGACTTTGGAGAGACCCCATGGTATAGTTGTTGGCAGAGATGACACTGAGGCTGAGCATGTTGATACTGAGATGAAGATTGATGATACTGTGATAAGAGGCAGTGTTGATACTGTGACGCCAAGCATTGATACTGTGATACCGAGCCGTGATACTGTGATTCCAGTGATACCAATGGATGATACTGTTGATTTGGACCGATTGGGGTCCCAACTCCCTCCATATCCTGATGCACTTGAGGATCCTTCTGCTACAAAGAAAAAGAAGAAGCATGCAGAAGATATTTTGGAGATCTTCAAGCAAGTGAAAATCAATGTACCTCTTATAGATACAGTCAAGCAAATTCCGTCCTATGAAAAGTTCCTTAAAGAATTGTGCACCTTCAAAAGAAAGACAACAAGGAGGACGCCTAAGAAGATCAAGCTCACTGAGAAAGTGAGCTCCATTCTCCAACACACCATTCCCCAGAAAAGAAAAGACCCCGGTGCTCCCATCATCTCATGCTACATTGGGACACATCGCATAGACCAGGCTCTTCTTGACTTGGGGTCTAGCGTAAACTTGATGTTGTATGATCTGTTTGCTGAGCTCTAAATGGGGGAGTTGAGGCCAGCCCATTGCACTCTACAGTTGGTTGACCGATCTGTGAAGACGCCTAGAGGGCATGGATGATGTGTTTGTCCGTCTTGATGAGGATACTTCTACCTTCATCCCAACCGATTTTATCATTCTTGATATGGAAAAGGAGGCTAGAAAGGTGCCAATCATCTTGGGGAGACCTTTCCTAGCCACAGCTGATGCCGTGATCCATGTGAGGACTGGGACCATGTATGTTACATTCATACACATGAAGATCCGGTTGAACATCTTCAAGTCTTCTACTACAACTGAAGTGATAGGGGCCACCGAAGAAGATTGTTATTTGGTGGAATGCGTAGAAGAGATTGTTGAAGAGTGCCTACCTGCATGGATTGAGACTGCCACTCAAGGTAGAGGTCTTGAACCAATTGTTGAGTTCCCTGATGATGATGATGAAGAAAGTGAAGAGGGTGAGCTAGCCTTAGTGGCTGCAAGTGAGGACCTTCCTTCTATTTATGCACCACTGAAGAACTCCCTTGAAGCACCCCTCGTTCTTGAGTTGAAGAAACTTCTTGAAGGATTGAAGTACGCTTTCCTTGGCTCAAATGACACCCTCCTGGTGATCATTTCCTCCATTCTCTCTCCTGAGCAAGAAGATGTCTTGATGGAAGTCTCCAGGAAGAACATCCAAGCCATTGGATGGTCTATTGCTGACTTGAGAGGGATTGACCCCTCCATTTGTGTGCATCAGATATACTTAGAAGAAGATGCGAGACCGACCCGCCAAATGGAAAGAAGGCTAAATCCAAAATTGAAGGATGTTGTAACTCAAGAGGTTGTAAAGTTGCTTGATGCAGGGATCATCTATCCCATTTCTGACAGTACGTGGGTGAGTCCCATCCAAGTTGTGCTCACGAATGGTGGGATTACGGTTGCAGAAAATGTCGATGGTGAGCTTATGCTGGTGAGAGAGCAATCCAAGTGGAGAATGTGCGTTGATTACCGGAAGCTCAATGAAAAGACAAAGAAGGATCACTACCCACTCCCATTTCTTGATCAGATTTTAGAGAGATTGGTTGGGCAGAGCTTCTACTGTTTTCTTGACGGATACTCTGGATATTTTCCGATTGTTGTGCATCCGGCGGATCAGGAAAAGACGACATTCACTTGTCCAAGTGGCACATTTTCCTACCAGAGAATGCCATTTGGATTGTGCAATGCCCCTTCCACTTTCTAGAGATGTGTAACCTCAATCTTTGCTGACATGCTTGATTCATCACTTGAAGTTTTCATGGATGATTTTTCAATTTTCGGGAAAAGCTTTGATGAGTGTTTGCTACATCTAGCTGCTGTTCTGGAAAGATGTTTGAAAGTTCGCTTAGTTTTATCTTGGGAAAAGAGCCATTTCATGGTACCTGAGGGTATAGTTTTGGGACACCGAGTTTCTAAAGATGGGATTGAAGTTGACAAGGCCAAGGTGGGCCTTATCTCTACACTCGACCTTCCTTCCACCGTAAGACATGTTCGATCGTTCTTGGGACATGTAGGTTTCTACCGACGCTTTATCAAGGATTTTAGCAAAAATTCTCAAGACCACTCTGTCGATTGCTTGAGAAAGATGTTGAATTTCAGTTTGATGACAAATGTGTTGAAGCCTTCAATCATTTGAAAGAAAGGCTTATTTCTGCTCCTATCATCAAGCCCCCGGATTTCTCTTTGCCATTTGAGATCATGACGGATGCATCCGATATGGTGGTGGGGGTTGTGCTGGGTCAACGCATTGGCCGAATTCCTCATGCTATCTACTATGCGAGCAAAACCTTAGACGATGCTCAAAGAAACTATACAACTACCGAGAAGGAGTTGCTTGCAGTGATCTTCACTTTTGACAAGTTCCGGTCGTATCTCTTGCAAAACAAAGTGAAAATCTACACGGACCATGCTGCGTTGAAGTATCTCATGTCCAAGAAAGACTCAAAACCAAGGTTGATCCGATGGATTTTGTTGCTCCAAGAATTTGACATAGAAATTGTGGATAAGAAGGGAGTAGAAAATGGTGTAGCAGATCATCTCTCCCGCCTTGATGAACCTTTTGATATGACAAGTCCAATCAAAGAGACAATGCCACATAAACAACTCCTCCTAATCTCATCTGTCCAAAAGCCATGGTACAAGCACATAGCGAATTTCCTAGCTAGTGGGAGGATACCTAGCATGTGGACAAGAGAGGAAAGCAAGAGGTTGTTTGCTATGGTCAAGAACTACATTTGGGATGACCCTCACCTCTTCAAGTATTGCCCGGACCAACTCATTAGGAGGTGTATTCCGGAGATGGAGCAGTAAGATGTCTTATCTATGTGCCATTCTGGAGTGTGTGGAGGTCATTTTGGAGGGAAACGCACGGCCGCCAAAGTTCTTCAATGTGGTTTCTACTGGACAACATTGTTCAAAAATGCTCATGACTTTTGCAAGAGTTGCTTCAAGTGCCAAAAAGTGGGCACTATCTCAAAGAGGGACATGATGCCTTTATCACCTATTCTGGTGGTAGAAGTGTTTGATGTTTGGGGGATTGACTTTATGGGTCCTTTCCCTCCTTCTTTCGGGTATGTCTACATCTTGGTCACCGTATACTATGTATCAAAATGGATTGAGGTTGTGGCAACAAGGACAAATGATCACAAGGTGGTGTTGATTTCGTGAAATCCAACATCTTTAGCCGTTTGGTGTTCTAAGGGCTATTATTAGTGATGGCGGGAGTCATTTCATCCACCGCACCTTTGAAGGGCTGCTAAAGAGACATGGAGTGAACCATCGTGTAGCTACTCCTTACCACCCTCAAACGAGTGGTCAAGTTGAGTTGGCAAATCGGGAGATAAAGCTCATTTTGGAGAAGACGGTGCGACCGGACCGCAAGGATTGGTCACTTCACCTCAATGAAGCTTTATGGGCATATAGGACTGCATACAAAGCCCCGATTGGCACTACACCGTTCAAGCTTGTCTATGGTAAGAGTTGCCATTTGTCGGTTGAGATGCAGCACAAGGCACTTTGGGCCTTAAAGAAGATGGACTTTGATGAAGAGAGTGCCGGATTGAGAAGAAAGTTTCAATTTCATGAGCTAGAAGAAATGCGGCATGAAGCATATGAAATGTCAAAAAGCTACAAGGAAAGAACTAAGTTTCTACATGACAAGATCATAAAAAAGAAAGAGTTTGAGCTTGACAAATGGGTATGGCTATACAATTCAAGAATGAAGTTCTTTCCCGGAAAGCTTCGGTCTAGATGGGAAGGTCCTTACCTTGTCAAGAAGGTGTACCCATTCGGGGCAGTGGTTATATGTGCAAAAGAAGGAGCTAAGGGATTTGCCGTCAATGGGCAAAGGCTGAAATTTGTTGTTGAAGTCGGCCCGGACAAGGCCAATCAAGATTTTGATATTGTTATGTTTGTAGAGGAAGAATCCGATGAAGAAGAATGCTTAGATGAGGATGAGAAAGGGATATACTACAAGGATCTCTTGAAGGTTCCGAAAAAGTGAAAAATTCCAACAATCAATAAGCCTGGCTGAAGGCATAAAATTTAGCGCTAGTGGGAGGCAACCCACGTGGTTTGAGATTCTCGAACCTTTTCCTTTTCAATACTTTAGTTTTCTTTTACACCAATACACACACACACACACTTGTGCTTTACAGTTTTTGTTTGAGTTTTGATGATGGCACGTGATAGACATTAGAGAGAGAGGATCTAGAAGTTAATCATGGTCATTCAGTCAGATTTGTGGCAAAATAACAAATAAAATCGAAAATTCAAGTTTTAAAGTTTGAAAGCTGAAAGAACAACAACACCACGGCCGTGGAGCTCGACCACGAATGTGGTTCATGTGGCCAAACACGACCGTGGCACATGGCCACGACCGTGGGAATTTATGCTTCTAATTGGCCAAAGTTACAGGTTGTTTTGAAAAACGACCACGACCGTGGCGAGATGCCACAACCATGGTGAAGGAGACTGCCCACGACCGTGGTCCTCACCACGGCCATGTTGAAGAAGGCAGGCCACGACTGTGGCAAGGTCAAACCGGGGAGTTCTTCATCGACAACACAACTGTGGCACCCACCACGGTCGTGCTACCCAACCATGGCCACGACCGTGGCCAAACCCGGTTCAGGAAAAAAAATATGCTTTTAAACGTCCAAACCCGACCCCCTCCTCATTCCATCGTCTTCCACCTCCAGAAAAAAACCGTGGCGCCGACAACCACCTGCTTGCTCCCCCATTCACCACCTAAAAATTGCATGTTTTAGCTAGGGTTTACTTGCTTTTTACCTAAAAATTGTGTTTGAATGTGATTTAGTGTAATTTAGCACCTTTTTGGCCAATTTTGCCCAGATTTGATGTTTCTTGTCTAAAAAGTGTGTTTTGACTCAATCTTTACCATATTGAATGAAATTGCTTATCTTTGACAAATACAAGATGATATGTTGTGATGAAGTGCTATGTGGTATCAACGAGCGACTTCTTACATGCTCGTCGCCTCCCTTGGGAATGTGTTGGTTTGATTGAATTATGATCTGAGCAAGCATAGAACGTTTAATGTTTGTGGAGTTACTTGATTGATATATGGATTTCATTTGGTTCATTCATGTGATGTGATATCTATGGTGAAGTGTCAGACTGGTTTTCATGCAGGAGACCTTATGTGGAAGATCATGCCAAGTGACCCCCCTTTGACCCGACTATTCTTCCACCATCTTCATGCCCCTCCGCCTCATAAAAAGATGCCAAAGTGCACATATTAGCCGTGGCCACCTCCAAAAGTTTGGGGTGGCCACATCTTGATCTCCTCGCTTCACTCTATCCACCATTTGCCCTATCTACACCAAGGGCAAGAAAGAAAAAAAATGCAAAATGCAAAAAGAAAATAAAAGGATGCTCCTGTTTAACAAATAAAGAAAATATGAGTGTGTAAAAGCACTCCAAATCTTACCACAACCCTTTCTTCTTCTTTCATACCCATGGAGATAGGAAACATTAAACCTAGCTCACTTTATCCCTTTCCGCAACCATGTGGGTCATTTGGCATAACCTGAAGCATAAGATTGAACGCATGAAGGTGAAACAACACTCCTAGTCATTGGCGATTAACATCATCATGAAACAGTCTACCCGGAACCTTATGGATGAGATATTGATAACTTGTGCAACCCATGCATTATATGCGAAGTTCATGTGCTTTGTGCTCTCTTCATAGTTGGTTTGTGAAAGTAGAAGAGGAGGGAGGTGATTTGCATGTACCTAGTCACAATTGATCCCATTTAGCATTTTTCGCCCATCATATTGCATTTGTCATATCTTTTGATTGTGGAAAATGGAAAAGAGATTGAGTTGGAGCATACTTGAGGACAAGTATGTTTCAAGTTTGGGGTGGTGATCCAACCCTATTCTAGGGCTGTATCTTGTGTCATTTTGTACTTTTATCACATTCAAATGTATTAGAATTACATGTTATTCTCCTCAATATGATTATCATTGCAAATATGCTTATGGATGTTCTTTGCACTGTTTTTCAGGTACTTGGACCATGCTTAGATGGAAGAGAGAGAGAGGGAGTTCTAGGGTTCCCCAACTCAAGGAGGGACCCAAAGAAGGCCCCAAAGTCTGCCTCAACCTACCTCCAGTGGCCAAGAATCATCCCCAAGCAAAGACATCCGAAAATTACAAAGTTAAAAGCGAAATCAAGAAATCAAGCCTCACCACGGTCGTGGGTTTATTTCCAAGTTCCAACAGGTTGCAACAGGGAAATTCCACTGAGACCCACGACCGTGGCCACCCAGCCACGACCGTGGCCAGCGCAGACACCACGACCGTGGCCATCAGCACGGTCGTGGTCAGGAGAAGAGAACACGGCCGTGGCACCCTGCCACGGTCGTGGAAATTAATTGCAAGAAGTCAGCTGCCAACAGGGTTTTTGCCCGAAGGCAAAAAAACCATCAGGAAATATGCCTAGAAATTGTGTCAGAGCTTGCCTGACCATCAATTGGTTGGTTTTATTGATTGGGAAAGAGTCTTGTCTGGAATAGGAGACCTGGTTATGTTGTCATTGGGCCATTAGTTCTTATTACATTGTTTTAAGAGATCTGCTATTGAGAGGTAGAGTGGGAGGCAAAATGGGAGGCACTTTGTTGTTATGTGTGAATAACAACAAAATAGAGGAGGGAAGTAACTTACTTCCCTTCTCTATTTTGTTGTTATGCACACATAACAACAAAGTGCCTCCCATTATACCTCAACGTAGCATTTTCCTTGTTTAAAGTTGTTTGGTCATCAGAGGTCACATACATGGAATCTATTTGGGTTCTAACATTGGCGGAGGGAAGGGGGTCACAGAGGGGCAAGTGCATCCCCTCAACTCTATAAAAATGTCAAAATATTAGTAGTAAATTCCTCTCAACTTCATAAATTTGTTAAATAGTAGTAGTAAATACCCCCCTTCGTGTATAGAATTGTTTTAAATAGTAGTACTAAATTCCCTATTTCAACTCCGTAGTGTAATAGAAACTTTGACCTAAAATACTCTTTAAACAATTGACTCAGAAAATATAACTCCAAAATCACTCCATCAATATGCATTCATTCTATAAAATTATATTATGTTGATTAGAATAATTTTGGGTCTTAAGTTTCCATAAAATTTACAAGAGAAAGAGAATTACATGCATATTTTTCTCTAAGATAGTCTTCAAACAATTAACTCAAACAAGGTAATCTAAAAATTACTTCATCCAATCTAAAAAATTAAATGATACTGACTTGACTGCACACAACTATTTAGTTTTAATAAAATATGTTCCAGGAAGTTCATCTAAAGCACATTTTCTCCATAACACTCACATGTCAAAGTGCACAATATATAAAAATTGGGAATATGGTAAATCAAATTAGCAAGAAAATACATTTTAGTGTGTTTTGTAGTAGATAGAGTGAGTCCCTAATATGATTATGATTTAAATAAACAAAAGTTTAAAATTTGTGTTTAGGATTTAGAGATATTGTTAAACATAATGTAAAAATAGTCATTATCTTGTGGTTGTGTCAACAATTTTCATACACAAAATTGTTTCTTCAATAAAAGTATGAGTTTTAGAGTTTATTTTATGCCAATTACCATAACTTATACATCCATGTAGTCTTAGAGACAATACATACAACACTTTCTGTATCATGATCTTGTGGCCATTGTAACCAAAGCATCAAATGCTAATTTGTGTTTCAACTAGTCGTTATTGTTCCTTATAAGTTGGCAATTGATGACTGACATAAACTATCAAGATTTTGATAAATTCACAGAGTAACAAGTGTATTCTTGTATGATTATTTTTTGTTTCATCAATTTTTAATATTGGCATCACCATGGTATAATTGATATAACACCCATCATGAATTAAACATATTGGTGATTGATATATTGGATGTACTAATATCTATTTATTTATTCTTATAAAATTTTGAGATATTAGTGAATAGATGTTGTCATCATATTTAGTAAGAACTTGTGTAATTATGTTATTCATTTTATTTGATTCAATCAATACAATCTTAAAATTATAAGAAATGAAGAGATATTCACATACATTATTTGAACAAGGATGAACATTAGTCTCTTTACCAAATATTACTGCTCCTGCAATTGAAAAACCATTTGTACATGCTAATATGAGTAACAATGATGATGCCAACTTACTATGAAAAAAGGAGTAGATACAGATTAGCGTGGAGGAGATTGTTATGCATCTTGGGTTATGGCCTAAATAATTTGACTATCCAGTAAACTAAAATAGATGAAATATGAATATTTAATCCAGAAAAAGGGCCATTTTAACTATATATTCATGAATTCTCTCAAAATATGATTGGTAATACATTTTTAAAATTTAACAAAGCATGATGTTCTAAATTCTCAACATCAATATAGTATAGGATTTTCTAGGATGTTGTTTATTATCCATGCTTCATATTAAAAGCATGTGTAGACATATGTTTATCAATTAATAACTTAGCATTGATTGTACTAGTGGCAATACCAACAATGAAAATATCATTCTCTATCAATGTTATTAAAAATCATCGATGAAATTAGATGGATGATAATTGACTCAAATGATTCAATGTTTACTTATATTGAAAAAAAGTATTTAACACCATTAACAATAAAGTCATAGTGGAAAAATTCTATGAAATGAGAAATTAATTTAATTTTTTGGAAATAAATTATGCTTTTATCATTAAATATATTAGTATATCTAAATTTTTAGTTTGCATATGTTGTAGATATTATTTGACAACTACTAATGTTGTTAAATCTTTTCATGTTAATTAATGATTAACTTTATTTATAATTTTATCCCCTATCAATCTGTCTGGCTCTGCCCCTGACTCTAATTGATTATCTCATATGTACCCCCTCTCTCTTATACATTTCTGTCGGTCTAATGGTTTTGGTTGTTCAGACTCTGCATCGGGAAAATTACTTATTTCCATACAACACCCATAGATCTGATGTTATTTATATAAATCATTATATCTCCTCCATTGGCCCAGAGAAGGGGTAAGCACGTCCGTTAAGCCAACAAAGAACAATCCATCCATCAGACCTCCAAGGTAGTCATTTCCATAACGCTACCCGAGCATAGACATGAAGAAAAGCCAAAGTTTTCGTCAGTCAACTTTTGTATAAGACGTCGATCGAGAAAGAAAATAAAAACTCCCTTCTACGTCGGGCTACCTCTGTTGGTCAGGAACCCACTATGGAAGTACAAGTTGTTAACTAAGTCAAATACTAGGTATTAATACCAACTAGATCAATATCAATATCGGATTGGCACCTCATGCAACAAAATTTAAAAGTATTCAAATTACATAAAACTTTACAAGATTGTTAGAAACACTTTGTAATAATTTATTATTTGGTTACATTATTTTTGGAGGCCCAAAATTGACAAATTGTAGGCAAGTCCACAAAGTACATAAAATTACATAATTTGAGCAAACAAATTCAGAATTTAACCAAGCTTTAAACATAGCATTCTCAACAGATATAAAATCATAATGCGGAGTTTGATTTCAAAATTAATCATCAAATTGAGAGAAATTTATATTTATATGATAATTGGGGTTAGTGGCCTTACATAGGTGAAGTACTGAGCTAGGTTGAAAAGGAAACAAAAATGAAAATAATAAGCATAAAAAACCTAATCTTAATAATAAACTACAAGGAATGCTTGGGCATGAGACACTAGATAAGTAATCCTCTTATGCAAAATACATAAATATAATAAATATAATATATAACCCTAAAATCAAGAGAAAAGAAGACATACATGCATGATTAATTCTAACAATACATGTAACCATGACTAAAGGAAATGTGTTATGCTAATTCTAGTTTTTATGTTACTTTCCTAGCTCAACTTCTAATAGTAGTAGTATAATGGAGACACGATTTATAGTGTAACATATTTTAACCTACACTAAGTGAACTAGAAATCCATGCTTTGATTGGGAGCCATAACTTAGTGTACCAGGCCATAGTTGGGTGGATGTTGGGGACTAATGCTTATTTAAAGAGTGGAGTGTTGTAACAACCTGACTCTGAGTATATCTATTTGTTCCCTAATTCCTTTTTGCCCTTTTCAAAAATATTATTCCAGGACTCTATTTCCTGATCGTTGATACAATAATATTTGTTAGATCCCAACAATATCACTAATATATAAATATTCACCATATACAGAACCCTTGAATAAACAAATCACAAGAAACTAAATAATGGGAATTGATGTGTGATAACACCCAAATTTGCGCATATTTTCTATGCATTTTATCTATAGTTTTGCGCCACTTTAGTCTTAATATGTACTCTTTTGTTCATGTTTTATGTTTTCTGTCTCTCCATTAGATAATATAGTGAAAATAGCCAATAATGTAGCTAATTAGCCTGCTTTAGACTTGCAGGCACCAAAACTAGCCAATTTTGGGACTCTCAAGTACTGAACCAGAAAATACAAGAATTCCAGCAGCTGCATGGTCTGGCCGATACGTCCGCACTGACCGATACGTCTGCGCCGACCGATACGGCCGCGCCGCCCGATACGGCCGCGCCGACTGATACGGCCGCGCCGCCCGATACAGCCGCGCCGCCCGATACGGTTGCCACCCGATACGGCCGCTGCCCGATACGGCCTACCCGATACAGCTGCCTGACACTCCCCCTGCCCGACACAGTCTCCGGGCGACAGTCATGTTGGCCCACCTGATGCCTCAAGATTGAAGCCACGGATGAAGGACGCGTGGACCAATAAAAGCTACAACTCCCATCAGCTCGCTTCCTATAAATAGCAGCTGCCTACCTACAAGAGCGCTCTCGAAGAGGAGCCGGAGGGAGGACCCTGCAAGAGCTAGTTCCTAGACCAAGGAGCTAGTGTGTCGAGTTCCCCAAGAGTCTACTGCCCGACAGGCCCGCCGCCTGACAGGCCCGCCGCCCGATACACCCGCCACCCGATACGCCCGTCGCCCGACACGGTCTAGAGAGAGAGAGAGAGCTGAGGAGTCCAGAGGGACGAAGAAAAGACCCAAGGGCCGAGATCCGACTCGCACAGAGGCTGAGGAGCGAGAGCCACCTCTCCTCTACGGGCTATATCTCTTCCCTCTTCTCTTTCATTCTACTGCATTCCTTTGTTTCTTATACAAACGATGTTTATCCATCTTTGTTCGGTGCCATCTATGCTTGTCTACAGCTAGTTAGCTCCTTCTTGGCTATGTGGCCCGATCTGGGCATGTTTATATACTTTTGCCTTAAGCAAGTAGATTCATAACATATCTAGTATGTTGCATGTTCTATTTTCTCTTTCCAAGTTATGATTGTTAGTTTGGTTGATCTCTTACTCGCTTGAACTGTTGTTTCTACCTGTATCGAGAGATCCGTTGTAGGAATAGCTAGGAGACGATAGTTTGGATCCGAACCTGAGAGGGGGAAGATCTGAGGTATTCTGTTCCTAACACCCCAGAATATCCTAAGACCTGAGAGGGAACTTAGTATATCCCGAGGTGTTGATATGTCATTCCTTGAGAGAGGGTCGATGACATATCATTGATGGTTTTAGTCACGCATCGCGAGAGCGAGTGGGGCGACCCACAGGACAGATGCCACTGTGCATACTAGATGCTTGCTTGGGTGTTCAAGGGTTGTCTATGCCCTAGAACGAGTGCATAGACTGCCCCATTTGTGGTTACATAGCCAAGAACTATCTTTCTCTGATTAGTAGACTCACGAGCTATGTTTTGTTTTCTTTTCTTTGTTTTGTTTTATATCGTGACAACCTGCTAGACTAGTTCTAGCACTTACTTTTATCGACTATCGTCTTGGCTTATCGGACTAAAGAACGATATCTGTGGCATCCTAAACGTCACCACGTCCCTATGTTCGACCCCGTATATCTACTTCGACCCCGTAATAAAAGTTGCGGGGGCCTAGAAGGTTTCGGGTTATAAATTTAAAGCTTGATTCCTTCCTTTGTCCCGCGTTCATTTTCGGACGCGTGAAAAAGGTCGGTCAACTTTTGGCGCCGTTGCCGGGGATTCGGTTTTCCACGTTTACACGCCTAGTAGATTTTTGTTCTGTCACTATAAGCCTATATATACATGCATAGTTTTCCTCTTGCTTTACACATACTTGTTCATATATACTAACTCACTTTTCTTTTTCTCATATCTTTTTCAACCATGGACCTTGCTTCCGCAAGACAAGTCATCTTGTCCACCTATCCTCCTGAGTTTTTCCACAGTTCCGACTACTGGCAAATAATTGAAGGACGTGCTCTGCAACTAGTCGAGTTATACTCACCTCCACCGTCGTCATATGTTGAAATTCCAACAAAGGAGACCGGCAGTCAGCCCTCGACCCCCATGCTATCATGGGATCAAGAACTGATTAAGACAGTGGAATTAGCTGGAGAAAGTGTCAAAGCACCCACCTCCCTAGTTCCTCATCTCCAAGAAAACATCGATCCGCTCCAGCAGTTATTAGACAAGCAGGAGCATCATCTCAAAGTAGCCACAGAGGTTGCAGACTGCAGTAGAAGTCTAGTTCAAATTGTTGAGCGAGGATTCGTTCAAGTGCATCAGTTTGGTACAGCAGGTCAGCAACCAGTGTGCATGGCAGAATCGACAGATCTCGAAAGCATTGCTGCTCAAGTACAACAACTTCATGATAAAGATGTTGAACAAGGCAGGAGGCTCCAAGAGCTCATCGATTTGGTTACAATTCAGTTACAATGGCCATCACAAGACAATAAAGACATTAGTCATCAAGACCATTCCATTGGGTCTGAAGTGGAGTATGCACCATCATCCTATTCAGACCATCAACTGGATTCACCAGGATTTTTCTGTGAAGACCAACCCACTTGGGAAAGCCCTTCATTCTATCTAGATGACCCAGCTGATGAACCAATGGAAGAAATGAGTCATAGACATGAATGGGTTTATGATGACGATGATGAAGACTCGAATAGCCAATCGACCTCACAACCAGAAGGTTAGTTTGAGGAACCAGAGTCAGATACTGAACCAGACCAGAGTGACATTTCTCATATTGAGACTTGTCATTTCTCTTTGAGCAGTACGCCAACCATGGTTTGGGACAATTTGTACGATGATGACAGCTGCTCGACATGGAGCAGTGAGTATAGTAATGAAGACGAGTTGGAGCAGCACGAGCCATCATTCGCCACCACCCCTTTACAAGGCTTGGTGGACGTCAAGGGGGTAGGATGGACAGTTCACTACAACATGGTTGTTGAGCATGAAGACACCCCTGACTCCACGCCAGGTGATAAGCTTGGGGTGGAAAAACTACAAACATATTCTTCAGGGGATACTTTTTGCTCAGAAGATGATTGGATGACTCAGACAGTACATGAAGATTTATCTGAGCATCCAACCTCAAGTGCAGAGATGGAGAGAGAAGATATGAGTCCTCCAAAAGACATCCAACCTCTCTCATCCATCTCACCATATGTCTACATCCCAGGACCATCATATTCAGATTCATATAATGTAAGGTACCCTGAGGATGATATGCCGAAGCATTCATCCCAGTGCAGCTCAAATCAATCCCAGCACAAAGATGACTTCACCGAGTCACCAGATTTTACATTTCTTCTTCAAACTCGGCAGGGCCAACACATCTGCCTATTCTACTCATATTATGTGGCGGAACCCGTCGGCAAGACACAGGTGACACTGGTCCCAAAACTTAGGATTTGGGATCCCAGTGTTGGTATCGTGGGGCAACCACCCCCTTTTCTTTTACCCACCCTCCTGACTTTTATTACAATAAATTTTGACTTTCATGTTCTTGTTAGTTAGTTTCTTTCCTCTAACTATTTTTATATCCTTGCATTCATACATCATCTTAGAAATTCAATAACTGCCATTAAAATCATGCATTCCTGCCTCACTATTTCAAGTTTAAGTCTTGCTCGAGAACGAGCAAACTCTTACACTTGGGGTGGTAGGCTTCGCCCTTCTTTCTCTTCACCCTTCTTTCATGCATGTCTATTTCCCGCATTTAGTCTTAAATTTTCAAAATTTTCAGCTTTTTAGCTTTGCAATTATGGCTATGTGGTGCGAATCTAATAGATAAATGCTTGACTTTATGCCGAGATGCACAATTGTCATCTTAAAAATTACTTGACCTTTTGCTTGACTTGCTATTTGACTCTTTCCTTGAGTTTGGTAATAAATCTAAGGTTATGCCCCTTTTTCATAGCTTAAAGCTAAATTCCCTTGATCTATGTCGTGTATGGAAAATCCATGGTAAAGGATCGTTGGAATGAGAAAAATCACGATTAAAGTCTCCTAGCTGCGAATTTCACAAACTTGCCTCTATTCTAAGGATTCTTGAATCATAATTTCTATCTTTTCACACAGGTATCAAGTGGATCATGATGAGTTTTGAGCCATGATCAAGGTGAAGTGCTTTTCCTTGATGGACTGCATGCCTTCTCACATTAGATCGAGTCAAAATGATGAAAATATAAAAATGTGCAAAAGAGGCTTGGCCGCCCACAAAATCCCAAAATATATATATAGTTCTCACCCAAGCCTACAAATAGAATGCAGATGATAAAAGCCTGAGTGTGAACAATAAACGAGCGCTTGTTTTCTCTTTTAGGAGATTTGAGGATGGTGCCCAGCCGGTGTATGACTGCGCTCACGAACACGGGTATGTCGCGCCTGGTAGTATCACTCCAAATGCTCATTAGAGAGTCACTAGGAACCCCTAGGAGACCTATGAGATCATCTCAGTAGCAGGGTTGGTTCGAGCACAGTACGAGGAGTTCGTCTCACTGCTTTGGACCAACTGGTTCGGACTGCAGGGACTGTTGCTCGCTACATGGACCAACCTGACGCAGATCGGGATCCTCAGAAGTCATTAGAGTCTTTTTGCTTTGTTTCTTAGGACATGAATAAGTGAGAGGCGTGGTATTCCTGATTGGTTTGCATGGATTCATGGTGATGGCTCATTGCTCATTACCCGCGTGATCACCTGTGTGACAACACTTTCATGTTTAAACAAATATGATTCAAACCCTCATGAGTATCGGCAGGCTGTAGTTAATTCACTTAATCTTGCTTGGAAGCTCTTTGATCTTGCTTTGGCAGGATTGTGCCTGAAAGGTGGGGGTTTGTTCTGAAACGACATGGATCAGGAGAATTGATGTTTTAAACTGTTTTTCTTAACCTTAGCATTTATTACCAAGCTTAATTTGGATGTTATCTTTTTGTTCTTTGAGCCCAGTCTTGCTTGAGGACAAGCAAGTTTTAAGCTTGGGGTTGTTGATAACACCCAAATTTGCGCATATTTTCTATGCATTTTATCTATAGTTTTGCGCCACTTTAGTCTTAATATGCACTCTTTTGTTCATGTTTTATGTTTTCTCTCTCTCCATTAGATAATATAGTGAAAATAGCCAATAATGTAGCTAATTAGCCCGTTTTAGACTTGCAAGCACCGAAACTAGCCAATTTTGGGACTCTCAAGTACCGAACCAGAAAATACAAGAATTCCAGCAGCTGCATGGTCTGGCCGATACGTACGCACCGACCGATACGTACGCACCGACCGATACGTCCGCGCCGACCGATACGGCCGCGCCGACCGATACGGCCGCGCCGACCGATACGTCCGCACCGCCCGATACGGCCGCGCCGCCCGATACGGCCGCGCCACCCGATACGGCCGCCACTGGATACGGCCTGCCCGATACAGCTGCCTGACACTCCCCCTGCCCGACACAGTCTCCGAGCGACAGTCATATTGGCCCACCTGATGCCTCAAGATTGAAGCCACGGATGAAGGACACGTGGACGAATTAAAGCTACAACTCCCATCAGCTCGCTGCCTATAAATAGCAGTTGCCTACCTACAAGAGAGCTCTCGAAGAGGAGCCGGAGGGAGGACCCTGCAAGAGCTAGTTCCTAGACCAAGGAGCTAGTGTGTCGAGTTCCCCAAGAGTCTACCGCCCGACAGGCCCGCCGCCCGATACGCCCACCGCTCGACAGGCCCGCCACCCGACAGGCCCGCCGCCCGATACGCCCGCCGCCCGACAGGCCCGCCGCCCGATACGCCCGCCGCCCGATACGCCCGTCGCCCGATACGCCCGTCGCCCGATACGCCCGTCGCCCGACACGGTCTAGAGAGAGAGAGAGAGCTGAGGAGTCCAGAGGGATGAAGAAAAGACCCAAGGGCCGAGATCCGACCCGCACAGAGGCCGAGGAGCGAGAGCCACCTCTCCTCTACGGGCTATAGCTCTTCCCTCTTGTCTTTCTTTCTACTGCATTCCTTTGTTTCTTGTACAAACGATGTTTATCAATATTTGTTCGGTGCCAGCTATGCTTGTCTACGGCTAGTTAGCTCCTTCTTGGCTATGTGGCCCGATCTGGGCATGTTTATATACTTTTGCCTTAAGCAAGTAGATTCATAACATATCTAGTATGTTGCATGTTCTATTTTCTCTTTCCAAGTTATGATTGCTAGTTTGGTTGATCTCTTACTCGCTTGAACTGCTATTTCTGCCTGTATCGAGAGATCCGTACTAGGAATAGCTAGGAGACGATAGTTTGGATCCGAACCTGAGAGGGGGAAGATCTGAGGTATTCTGTTCCTAACACCTCGGAATATCCTAAGACCTGAGAGGGAACTTAGTATATCACGAGGTGTTGATATGTCATTCCTTGAGAGAGGGTCGATGACATATCATTGATGGTTTTAGTCACGCATCGCGAGAGCGAGTGGGATGACCCACAGGACAGATGCCACTGTACGTACTAGATGCTTGCTTGGGTGTTCAAGGGTTGTCTATGCCCTAGAACGAGTGCATAGACTGCCCCGTTTGTGGTTACATAGCCAAGAACTCTCTTTCTCTGATTAGTAGACTCACGAGCTCTATTTTGTTTTCTTTTCTTTATTTTGTTTTATATCGTGACAACCTGCTAGACTAGTTCTAGCACTTACTTTTATCGACTATCGTCTTGGCTTATCTGACTAAAGAATGAGATCTGTGGCATCCTAAACGTCACCACGTCTCTGTGTTCGACCCCATATATCTACTTCGACCCCGTAATAAAAGTTGCGGGGGCCTAGAAGGTTTCGGGTTATAAATTTAAAGCTTGATTCCTTCCTTTGTCCCACGTTCATTTCCGAACGCGTGAAAAAGGCCGGTCAATGTGTAAATACTCTAAACATAGGCTCAATTCCGGTTGCTTCTCTTGAATACACCTAGTATGTCAATTCAATAGAATTCAAGAGAATACAAAAAGATTTCACCATAATTTACTAATAAGGAGAATAAATGCCTTAAGTAGGTGATTAAAACAAAAATAATAAAATGTGATACAAGAGAATTTAAAAATCTAAAACTAACACAATTTTTTATTTCCTATAATCAATTAGGTTGAGTAAGAAGTTTCTAGTCAATCATATATTATTTATATTCTCAATTTCTTGAATGAAGTTACAATCTTTGTGCCTATTAATACATATAAGATTCTATTTAAAACAAAGTCCGTTTAGTTTCAATGGACGTAATGTCCCCCACCTCTGGTTCCCTAGATGCACCCCTCGTTGACCCATCTCTAGCAAGCACCATAACGCCACGTAACTGGCGATGCTATCCCACTCCACTTCTCTTCTCTCCAATAACCCTCTATTTTTATTTCTCTTATGCATTCCCTTCTCTTCTCTCTCATTTCCACACACATGGATCAACCCCAGTAGCCCTGCCTTCCTTTTCCTTGGCATCTTAGAGCCACAGTAGCATGCATCAACTTCCACCTCCTTTCATGGACATCATTGGCTCTAGTTGTTGTGTAAAGACGAGGGTTGGAGTTCCCTGACTTACATTTAGTAACAAGATATATCGAATCCCAACAAGATAATTTACTTACTACAAAAAAATAGCCATGAAATTAAATCTTAAGGGATTTTTGGATAATTAAGCATAGAAGTATGTAAATAGAGATAAAAATAGCCAAATAGTAGTAATGTCTAACAGTTGTCCCCAAGATAAAAGGTTCTCTCCAAGAACCTATTACATGGATAAAAATGGGAATATAATCAAACTAAGGCCCACATAGGGCAACCTGGCCATCTCTCTTTCTATTCCTCAAAGGCAACCTCCTGGTCCTGGGTATCAGTCTCATCCTCAAGTACCTCCTGCTATGGGTAATTAGAATACCCAGAAGGACAAGAAACGTGAAATACATCAGCAATTGCTAGTATGTACTACAAATGTTATTTGGGCATAGTAAGAGAGAGAGAGAACAAAAGGTAAGATGCAAATGGTAGAAAATTCAAATAAGAACAATTAGAGTGTAAATAGAGACATAAAAAGATGTTAAAAAATATTTATGAGGCATTTCAAGTAGTTAAAAATTTTAACTTGCCAATAATAATTTTTTTAACAACACATAAATATGTAACAAGTAATATAATGTGAACAACCCAACTAGTAACATCTAACTATATGGACATCGGTAGTTGCACCATCACATACTACCAATTTAGGGACTAATATCCAGGGAGTATGTGCAACTATGGCCTACTACCCTCGATTTAGAGACTATGCTCAAGGAAAGGTGTGCAACTAAGGACAAACACCCCTGATTTAGGGACTAAGTCCAAGGGATATGTGTAACTAAGACCTAATACCCACTCATATGTTAAACTATACTAGGGAAGTGTCATTAATGCTTGCAAAATAGGATATGGCAAGTAGTAATAAGTCTTAGTAATTAATTCAATGTTGAGAGTAAGCCAAAGGGCATTTAAATATAAGAATATTTCCAATAATTGAGACATACATCAAAGTTCAATGGTACACAAAGTGATTAAATTAAAATGGTAAGATAATGTTAAAGGATTATATGATTTAAAAGAATTCATTGATCATGCCTCATTTCAAGTAGAAAAATTATCAAAGAGAAAGGGTGTCAAAAGAGGTGATTAATGCCCAAACACCTCAAGTGAGAAGTACATACCTGCAAGATCACAATTTAACTCTAGGGGTCCACTTTGATTCACAAAATCACCTTGTCCTCCTAGAAATACATATTTCATGTTAGTTGCATGACACTAAATATGTGTCAATCCTAATATAAATATGTGTATCATGGTAAACCCAAAATCAAACACTAATGTAGTCCTAGGTTTGTCGAAATAATTTATGAGAGACTTGGTTGATGGTAGTAGTTGACAATATGATGTTTTACAATTCAGTCCGATCGACACTAGGTTGAGTTTGGACAAGTGATGAGTTTTGTGCAAACTAAAGATGTAAGAAAAATTATGATTTAATATAAACATGGTTGTTTTGAATGGGAACCTACTACATCAATCCAGTTGTTTGTCTTACAACATATTGATTCATACCATTTAGGAAAAATGATTAGTGATTAATTGGATAGATTTGATGCATAAGAAAGATTAGATCTATTCAAGATGATTATAACTATATGTCTAGTCATATGTAAAGAAATATGTGCAGGCAATTGTTGTGCTTAAACCAAAAGGAAATATGAACTAATAGGTTCCTACATACCAATTATTAAACAGATTACGCACGACATATAGCAGGTCTGCTAGGTATTGCAAAACTACAAGGTGAAGTGAAGAGTTCAAGAGAAGAGCTCTAGGGAGAAAGTAAACTAGATCTTTATAGATACTTCTTATGATCCTTGAGTAGATGTTGCAGGCACTACTATTCTCAGATCTTGAGGGTAGGTTTCATGGATATAGTTATAGGTCAGCCGCCACTACTAGACGACCCCGTATAAATCAACACATGTTTTTCAAAATACTGACATATAAGTGAACGTGGTACATCCGTGTGTAAGTATATTTACTTCACACCTCTGGTCCACATATCCATTTCCGGTTCATTTTGTTTCCCCGCGTGCCTTGAGACTTTTTTCCTTGCACGCGAAGACTTCAATTTCCTTCACCAGATTTAGACTTTCAATTTCACAATCCGCAGGCGCCGAACCTAGAACGGGAATAATTTGTTTGTTCAACCTACGACAGCTCACCTCCTCCTCACTTCAACCGTCTCTAGCTCTGCCTCCTAGTCCTGTAAGGGGGTGCCGATTGCAGATGATCCACCCTTACAGGTTCTCGAGGGTACACGCCAGAGGTCGCTCAATGGGGGCCTCTTTGGACAGTGGCACGTCCTTGCCAACAAAGTCAGTTCTCTTTGTTGGACTCGTACGAGCTGCATGTTCTAAGATCTATTCTAGACTGGTCGTGAATCGCATACACTACTGCACCTCGAGTTGTCATCAGGGAAAGAACTTGACAAGGATCTCGTCGGCCCTGCGGGGCCACTGGGTCGGGTGGATGCAGTGACCCGAGGCGCTGTGCAGGACAAATCCCCTTCTATGAGGCCCTCCTCGCCATGGTAGTCGTTGATTTCTAGCTTCGGTCGGTTACTCAAGACTTGCAACAGTTGAAGAGCACAAATAAGTATCAATCTATTGTCTCAAGGGTTAGCGGTTCAGCCTATCTCCACCACAGAACCGATCATGCAGGATCACTCCGTAAGTCAAGACTCCCTTGCATATCCATATACAATGCTTATCTTGTAGGATTTAAGATGCTCTTGAATTTCTCCTCTGCCTCGTAGGCTTCCACTAGATAATTATATGACTGAATAGTTTGCTTGATCCTAATGTCAAGCTAACCATTTCTCATAGGATTTTAATATAGCATCACAACAACCTGTATTGGATGGCATGTCATGCATGAAGATGAAGTAGGTACCTGAGAAGTCCCTGAAGGTCAGGAAGGCCATGGTTCTCTACTTCTAGTAATTAGAAGACTAGAAAAGTATAGTTTCTTATGTACATGGAGCAGCAATGACCCCCGATCGCACTAGGTACTATTGTCTTTTCTCTACTGGTTATTATATTAGAGATCTGCCATTTTGGTTCTTTGTGGATGCGTCTATTTTGTTAGCTAATTGCGATTTTGATAGTTCACATTGACTTGTGGTGTGGTATTCTGTGTGGAAGCCTTTAGATATATACATGTATACAACTGGTGATGGCATTATACTACTGAGTATTGTTCCAACTTGAATGATAACACCTTCTATCAAAACCTTGTTACCAACTTTTTCAGATTCTCTCGATCAATTTGCATATGGCGTGCTTGATAAAATACTCAGAAGGGATGTGTGTCCAGCAACAACGGGGCTAGTGGAATTGAAACCACAAACATGGCATGTCTATAAAATAGCAATAGAGGCCATGTAGCCATAATCAATTCTAAATAGCAATGGAGGAATTGCTTTAGTGGACAATGTAGATGCTTGACATTTACAAGCTTATTGCTACCAAATTGATACAAAAAGAACTAAAATTAGACATTAACTTAAAAAACACTGATGAAATATTGTGGATGTCCTTTATAATGTCTATCGGAGTATACACCAATATAATAAATGCAGAAATTGATTTGTTTAATGTTCTATGGAGACATTGGAGCATACATACCGTAGCCTGTTTGGTTTTATGTATACATGATTCTTTAAGTTATTGTGTAAATTTCATGTGTGCAATGTCCATGGTTTTTTTATTACACTTTTTCACATATGCTAGGTTGGTTCCATGGTTTTTGGATATATTTTTGTTTCTAAATATGATCTTATGCATGTAAATAATTTTTATGCATGTTCCTATGAACGGGCGGTATATTTCATATCTTTACTTCGCCTCTAATTAAAATATGTCCACTAATTTTGTTGACGGAGTTATATGTACATAGGATTATATGCAACTCTACTCTATTAAGCTCGGAAACATAATTGGTATTTAGTTCTATGCGTATAACATAATATCCACATAATACCCTGCCTATCCTTATTTTGTCCACGTAATGTGGGTTGAACTCATCCTGTTGAATGCTTATGTCAAGCCAAGCCATTTATACATAGTTTTATGGTTTGATGCCATGGTTATATGGTAATTTCATTAGTTCAACACTTGATGTGTCTATCATTTGCTTAATGATTGTTCCATGTTAACTCAAGGTAATAACTACGTCAAGCCTACAACAAGAACTACTAGAAGGGGTGATGCATGCCATGAATTGGAACTATGTAATTCTGAATGCAAATGTCAGTACACCATTATATGCAACATCACTTGTTAGGATATATATATATATATATATATATATATATATTAGATATGAATTTATCACATTTCTTTATTTACCTTGGCTCTCTTATACATCCACGAGGTTTAATCCTGCATGTGATACTTTTTATCTTATTTTGGTTTGTAGACCTATACACAGGTTGTATACTAGTTTTGTTAAGACACCTCAATAATATGAATAAAAATTGTTGAGAGAGAGTCTTAATCTCTCTAGAAAATCTTCCTTGATGAACCAGACGTTTACACTAGGCCTCAACATCTTCGGGATGCATTTTGGGCAGTTACAAGTATATTTACGGTCATTATTTTAGACCGTAGGTGGTATGCTTGGACCATATTTGTATTTATAGTCCAGCTGGACCGTATACAGTCCAACGTTGGATTGTAAATATTGTTGAAATGGAAATACATATCGTGCTACAGACCATATAGAGTCCAGTATGCCGTAAACGCGGCCGAACAAAAATTTAATCACTTTAGAACTTTGGATATGGGTCCTATTCTTATAAATACACCCCAACTCATCCCAAACATGAAGGGAAACAAAGAGACATCAAGACTTAAAGCCACAGACGGACCTAGGCTTTCCTTAGGGTTTCACGCCTCTTAAGAGCTCCTCTCCAAGCAACCATTGTGATAAACATGATTTCCACTCTCATTCAATTAATTTACATCTTGACTCATTATATGCTCTATCATGTTTAATAACCTCCCTCACCCTAGATTACGTGACTTGGAGTCACTTTATACTCATTTGATGCAACAAAATTGAATATATGTCACAATATGCTTAATCTACTAAAGTTGAGTGCATAATTACACTTGAAAATGAATTTTAGACATTGAGTGCTCTCTACATTATAACTTTGGACTAAAACTTTAAATATAAGAAGTAGAGGAAATATGTGAACTAACTGTGAAAATTTCATACAAATCAGAGCTACGGTTCAGGAGATATAATTTTACAATTTTGCTCAAGAAACATGATTTAAAACTTTGGTATTGATATATTAATATGCCACAACATCGATCTGAGCAAGTTTCTCTCGACCAATCAAACCGTTTCCTTTCATATCTATGGATTTCTCATGTCATCAATCTCCCTTGCTTGTCTCGACCAACCATGCACAACCCTTGGATCAGATAGGTATGGATCCAGACAAGATCTGATGACCATGAGACCAACTAGAGTGACCCAACATCCAAACCCTATTGACCCTTGCTTGATCGCTTGTCTACTTCTACCTATCTTCTTGAAAACCCAATCCAGATAAAACTTACACATGATAAAAATGCACACCCTCTCTACCCTCTTGTAACCACTGAGCCCTCATCCTTCCATTAGAATTGTGTTTGCCATCCCAACACATCCTCATACTTGTTGCACCCCTAGTTCTCTCTACTTTTGTCTCTATGTACCAGCTCACTTGTCTTTGTCCACACCAATGACAATCTCTCCATGCCCACTTCCATCTCACTAGGATCATTTCCATGACAGAGAAGGCATCAGTCGATGTGCTTACTTAAGAGATTGAATGGGATATGAAATGCAACTATGTAGAAGGAAAATATGGCTTGCTTAAGAACATAAGAGGCAAATGAACTCCGCAGTAAGAATGACAACGGGTCAGATTTCTATGGATTTGACCAGTCCCACTCCTAATTGTTGGATCTTAGATGGGTGATTAGATTCTCTAGAGGGGGGTGAATAGAGCTGGATGCACTTAAACAAAAATCATTAGACCTTCAAGATATTTTACAAGATAAGGTTGCTAAATAGGAAGTTTGAGTGCAACTAAACATGCATAGCAAGGATGAGAGAGATTGAGAAAACACAAGAAGATAAGCTATTTAGAGTGGTTCCACACTTCAAACTAGAAGTGAGTCAGTCCACTTACTTAGAGAGGTCAACCTCTAGGATTTCTTAACTTTGCACCTTCATTATATTCATTATAAGAGATACAATACATGACCAACCAAAGAACCTACCTATCCAATACAAAGAGTCTTCAACCTTACCAAGGATTTACCCACTTTGGAAGGAGTCTTCTGTCTTCTTCCAAGAACTTACCTACTCTTGTACAAGTCTTCATCCTTCAAGGAATTACCCACTCTTCTTGGATCTTCAGCCTTTGACTTTACCTTCACTCAGAAAAGCTTCTACCAAGGACTTACCAACTTGAGCAAGTAGTCTTCTGCCTTCACCAAGGTCTTACCCACTCTTGCTCCAAGTCTTCAGCCTTGATCTTCACCAAGGGACTCCTTCCCTTGTTCTTCTTCACCTCTCTTAGCCAAGAGAGAGAGTCTTAGTCTTCATGGTTGAAATGAGAGATAGGGATGTGATAGAAGTGAGAGCCTCACAAGATATACATGTAGGACTAGCTCTCGTATAGATTTTATACTCACTCTAATGAATGTAGCAAGTGATTAAGCTTAGAGAAAGAGGAGGCTATAGGAAGCACTCAACTATAGAATAGGAACCTCACATAGAGTTTTGCATTGAATGCTCAACCTTGGAATGAAGCCCAAGGAGTCCTATTTATATCTGAGGATGCCTCTTAGCCTTTGGGAAACACTTGAGAATGAAAACTAGCCATTTTGTGGCTTGCAACAGATATATTTTCACTTGTTGCAACTCCACAATGGCTAGAAACACTTTTCTGCACTTTTCCGTACAGTGCAATCGGTCGAGTTTCTATAAAGGTAACTCAACCGATCCTACTAAGAGACAAGACCAATTTAGGCCATCGGTCGAGTTTGTCTTGGGGTAACTTGACCGATTCACTTAGAGGAATCGGTCGAGTTCTGTGAAGTGTAAACTCAACTGAGCAAAAGTCATTTTCAAGATCTAATCAGGATCGGTCGAGTTGCAAACTCGACCGATGAACAACCTGATGTGAATTTTGGAAAATATCTTTTGAGTGCTTAAATATTCGATCTAAGTGCTCCTGATTTTTAATAAGCTTAATTACAAGTCATACAATCATTACAAGCGATTTACAACATGATTCTAATGGATTTACATCATATTACAAAAACATGCACTTGTATTGACTTTGACTTGTTTTTTCTCCAAGTTGAGATGTGCAAGTTAGGGCATTTGGAGTGTGTCTATACCTAATCTGAAATCACTCAGGTAGAGACATTAGACACAATTAATTGGAATGGTTTAGTTATCATCAAAACAAGGGTTTAGTCAATTTAGACCTTGAGTCAACATTCTCCCCCCTTTGAAGATGACAAACCATTCCATAAATGTATTGAAAGCATTTAAGTAAAGTCATACCTTTGGAGAAACCTAGGGGTTTCAATAGAATTGAGTTCATATTATCCCCCTCAATTGATGCTCGTGGAGTTCTCTTACTCCCCCTCAATTGATGCTATTTCTCCTACATGGTTAACTTTCATAATATTTATACAATACTATGTCTTCTACTCATATGTGTTTCTACACATATATGTCTTCTCCCATTTACCTTCTCCCCTTTACATGGACATATTTCTCTTCTTCATGTAAGACATGCCTTCTCCCTGTTTTGTTAAAAGAAGACATACCTTTCTCCCCCTTTGTCATTTCAAAAAGTGGGGGTATAAAAAAAATAAGAAACACCAGTTGTTAAGAGAAAGGAGATAACAAAAGGTTATATAATGAGAGTAGAAGAGCACAAATAGGGGCTTGTTCAAGCATAGAATGAAAAGTAAGTTAAAGAATGCACTTGAACAACCCAAAATGCAAGATGAAGTGCTGTAGAAAAACAATAAAACACAATTTTGACCCTCAAGATGATAGAATTTGCCCAAAAAGTATCAGGGCTCATGGCGTAGCAACGAGCCTTGCTCAAAAGGTAGTTTCTGCATAAAAAACACTAGTCTTGCACCAAAAACTGAAACTGGAGCAAAAGCTGCATAAAATCCAAAAATGCTCCAATTTCTACATACAATGTAGCTCTATGTGCCCTGCATCAGAATGTTATGCAAGCAATTCAAGATAATAGATATGCAATTCAAGGAACAAGCTTGAGCATGTATGAGACAAGATACAAGCATAGCATATAGTGAAATACCACTAGATGAGCAAAGATACCAATTATAAACAAGGTCAGGACTACATGTATATGAACTCCTAGTAGATGATATCACAAGTTATGGATACTAGTAGGATCTAGATCATAGCAAGAGGTACTAAAATATACACAAGATAAAGCAAGCTATGAGTAGATGAAGAGATATATCCAAACAAAGAGATAAACAATTTTAGAAGCATGAAATGATATAACTCACTAATAAGTATGCACTCTTACCAAAATATGATTACTACTAAGAACCTCAAGGTTGTATCAAAACAAGATATACATCTAGATAGATGTAGCAAGTTAGAGTACAACGGAAGCAATTTTAGACACAATCAAGAGATCCAAAGAGATCATCATCAAGACCTACAAAACAACTCAAAACAAGTAATTGCAAGATATAGATATACCAATTTAGAGCAATTAGCAGGATAGAGTTGTAAGCAAGATAGGCAATTTAGAACATGACAATATGCATATATAAAGGTACTAAAGGAGTGCCAAAGAATAAGGCTATTGGTTGAGAAAATCTAGTTGAGAGGGAAATTCTCATTCAATAAGCCAAATATATATTCTGTGCACAGTGTTATCGGTCGAGTTCTGTGTATTGACATGTAACATCCCACGATTTGAGGCCTCGGATAACATGATCTTAAAAGGAATGATTGGACTACCCATATCACCAAGGTGCACCTCCTTTTCTGGGAGCCCATCACTAAAGAACTCCATAGTTAAGCGTGCTCAACTTGGAGTAGTACGTGGGTGACCAGTCGGGAAGTTGACCCCGACTTGCGCGTGAGTGAGGAAAAAGTGTGCAGTTATGGCTAGTGGTGGTCTGTGGGGCCAGTCGTCATTTCTAAAACTCTACTAGAGCCTAGGACAGTGGGCCCAAGCATTACAAATGGTATCAGAGTTGTAACCCCTCTAATAGGTGGGGCCCACATGGGCATGTGGCATGTTAGTCTTGAGTCGTACGGTCCAGGCAGGTAGGAAAGGGCTATCCATGGTTGACATAGCCACCCCTACGCTGGTATTCCGTGATCAGAAGCTGGATGTCCATGGGCCATTGTGGGTCTGCACTGAAATGGGGTCAGATTATGATGCCATATAGTTGAGCCTTGACGAGGACGTCAAGAGTCTAAGTGGGGGAGATTATAACATCCCAGGATTTGAGGCCTCGGATAACATGATCTTAAAAGGAATGATTGGACTACCCATATCACCAAGGTGCACCTCTTTTTCTGGGAGCCCATCACTAAAGAAATCCATAGTTAAGCGTGCTCAACTTGGAGTAGTACTAGGATGGGTGACCAGTCGGGAAGTTGACCCTGGCTTGTGCGTGAGTGAGGAAAAAGTGTGCAGTTATGGCTAGTGGTGGTCTGTGGGGCCAGTCGTCATTCCTAAAACTCTACTAGAGCCTAGGGCAGTGGGCCCGAGCGTTACATGACAACTCGACCGATGACAACTGTTGGCAACACCCATTGGTGCCTATCGGTCAAGTTTCAAACAGGACAAACTCGACCGACAGAGTTTCTGTCAAAAAGCACATACATTTCATAAAAATATATTTAGAGGCATGCTAAAGATATAAGCCATATCCAAACATGTGTAAGCAAGTTAGTAATACACTATGAAAGCATTAGAAATAGTTTTTGAGCAAGAGTGTGAAGAGAATCCCAAAATACCACTTTTGACTCAAAAACCACATGCATAGTGCACACTAACTTGATAAAAACAAGTTAGAAATGGTTATAAGCAAGAAAACATTTACCTTTGTTCAACCCATTCCTTTTTCCATTTGTTGTCACCCTCTACACATCTCACCTTTCTTCTTTCATGTGGATTGATAAGTCAATTTGCAATTCAATAGCTTAAGTCAATCAATTTGCAAGTACCTACAAGAAGAAATATGAAATGGTCCCCAATCATATTTTTGGGTCCAGAGGGGTTAGCTCAGCAACCCAAATCCTATTGCTCTTGGGTGCTTTCCTAAAAGGACAATAAGTAGAATAATGACCAATATCATTTCAATAGTTGCATGTGCCCATAGTCTTGAAACTAGAGGATTCTCCATGGAAGATTGGAGGTCCTTTACCTTTGTTGTTCCTTTGACTACTATCATATCCTAAACCATGTCTACCAATTTATTTAGTAGTATGGTGTAGGATATCATTAAGATTCTTTTTACCAACTAAGAATCTTTGCAAAGAAGATCTCAAACTATGATTATCATGCATAAGAGAAGTAATAGTGGAAGGAAAATGATTTATATTATCTCTAGCATGCAAAAGATCATTTTCTAAGTAAAGAACTTTAGTTAAATAAGAATCTCTATCAATATGAAGAGCAACAACATTATTCTCTCTACTAGTAGAACTAGAACAAGATTCAAGCACATTGATTTTAGCAAACAAGGAGGCATTTTATATTTCAAGCAAAGCAATCTTAGAAAGATAAACACCATTTTCAGATTCTAATCCTTGCAAAGAAAAATCTTTGTCCTTGTTTTCAGATTTAAGAACATCAATATCGTGCATGAGGGAATCAACAATTAATGTATGCTCTTCATTAGAACTAGGCATAAGAGGTTGAGCTTCTAGAATTCTAATCTTATCAAGAAAACTAGCATTTTCAAGTTTAAGAGAATCCACTTGACTAAGACAATAATTTTTATCATCAAGCAAGCAAGAATTAGCATGTTCAAGATCATCTAGTTCTACATGCATGTTATCAACAATTCTAGCAAGTTTTTTTTCTTTTCTTTTTAGAAGACTTAAGAGAGGCACGAGTATCATGAATAATAGCAATCAAAGATGCTTTATCTATAGAGTTTAGATTTACCTCACTTGAGTCTTTACTTGTTTATGCCATGAGAGAAAAGTGACATTCTCCTTCTTCACTAGAGCTTGATCTTCCACTTGACTCTTAACTTGATTCTTCACTTGATCTTGAGTTGGAGGAGTCACTTGATCTTGAGTGCACTTATATTCTCTTTTCCTGTGATGATGGGTCTTTATGACTTGTGGCAATCTATCTTAAAGTGACCCTTCTTTCCACACTCGAGGCACCAGATGGAGGAGGAATTCTTGCCTTTGTAGAATCTACCCTTGGAGTACATGGCATCTTCTTCAACATGAGAGGATGGAGAGGCTTGTCCCATAATAGCTTCGATTTGAGCCTTCATTTTAGCCTTCTTCATTTTCTTTAGCTCTTTCTCCTCTTGTCTTTCAACTTCTTCTCTCTTGTCAAATGTGACTTCATGGTATTGTAGATTTCAAATGAGCTCTTCAATAGGAATATCCTTAAGAGACCTTACTTCTTCAATGGAAGTCACATTGGGTTCCCACCTCTTGGGGAGAGTTCTAAGGATCTTTGAGTTGATCTCTCCTCTACTCATAGGATGTCTTAGAACAAGAAGACCATTCACAATGGTGTTGAGCCTTGAGTACATGTTGGCTATCTTCTCCTCCTTTCCCATCTTGAAGTTCTCAAGCAGCCCTTTTGAGCATGTAGACTTTGCTTTCCTTCACTTGAGTTGTCCCCTCATAGGTGATGCATAGCTTTTCCATACCTCATAGGTTGTTTCACATGAAGAAATCTTATTGAACTCGGTGGGGTTCATGGAGGCATCGAGGATGTGCATGGATCTAGCATTCAAGGTTTCTTTCTTCAAGGTAGCTTCATCCCATTCTTCAATCTTTGCCTTAGGTATCTTGTATAGGATGTTCACCATTTGCCACATCTCAGGACTTGATCCTTAGATGTAGAATTGAAACCTTTTTCTCCAATAGAGGAAATTTCTCCCATCAAAGATTGGAAGGTTGATCAAGTATCTCCCACCTTGGTAGTCACCCATATTCTCCTACTTGTTGAAGTATGTTTGGAGAAGCCTACTCTGAAACCAATTGTTGGATCTTAGATGAGTGATTAGATGCTCTAAAGGGGGGTGAATAGAGATGAATGCACTTAAACAAAAATCATTAGACCTTCAAGATATATCACAAGATAAGGTTGTTAAATAGGAAGTTTGAGTGCAACTAAACATGCATAGCAAGTATGAGAGAGATTGAGAAAACACAAATAGACAAACTATTTAGAGTGGTTTCACACTTCAAACTAGAATTGAGCAGTCCACTTACCTAGAGAGGTCAACCTCTAGGATTTCTTAACTTTGCACCTTCATTATATTCATTATAAGAGATACAATACATGACCAACCAAAAGACTTACCTATCCAATACAAAGAGTCTTCAACATTACCAAGGACTTACCCACTTTGCAAGGAGTATTCCACCTTCTTCCAAGGATTTACCTACTCTTGCACAAGTCTTCAGCCTTCAAGGAATTACCCACTCTTCTTGGATCTTCAGCCTTTGACTTCACCTTCACTCGGAGAAGCTTCCACCAAGGACTTACCCACTTGAGCAAGTAATCTTCTGCCTTTACCAAGGTCTTACCCACTCTTGCTCCAAGTCTTCAGCCTTGATCTTGACCAAGGGACTCCTTCCCTTGTTCTTCTTCACCTCTCTTAGCCAAAAGAGAGAGCCTTCATCTTCATGGTTGAAATGAGAGATAGGGAGGTGGGGGAAGTGAGAGCCTCACAAGATATACCTATAGGACTAGCTCTCTTACAGATTTTGTACTCACTCTAATGAATGTAGCAAGTGATTAAGCTTAGAGAGAGAGGAGGCTGTAGGAAGCACTCAACTATAGAATAGGAACCTCACATAGAGTTTTTCATTGAATGCTCAACCTTAAAATGAAGCCCAAGGGGTCCTATTTATAGCCGGGGATGTCTCTTAGCCTTTAGGAAACACTTGAGAACAAAAACTAGCTGTTTTTTTGGCTTGCAACAGATATATTTTCACTTGTTGCAATTTCACAATGGCTAGAAGCACTTTTATGCACTTTTCTGTACAGTGCAATCGGTTGAGTTTCTATAAAGGTAACTTGACCAATCCCACTAAGAGACAAGACCAATTTAGGCCATCGGTCGAATTTATCCTGGGGTAACGCGAACGATTTACTTAAATTAGTTTTGGTCAGTAGAGGGATCAGTCGAGTTCTGTGAAGTGTAAACTCGACCGATCAAAAGTCATTTTCAAGATCCAATCAGGATCGGTCGAGTTTGCAACTCGACCGATGAACAACCTGATGTGAATTTTGGAAAATGGCTTTTGAGTGCTTATATATTCGATCTAAGTGCTCTTGATTTTTTCTAAGCTTAATTACAAGTCATACAATCATTACAAGTGATTTACAACATGATTCTAATGGATTTACATCATATTACAAAAACGTGCACTTGTATTGACTTTAACTTGTCTTTTCTCGAAGTTGAGATGCGCAAGTTAGGACATTTGGAGTGTGTCTATACCTAATCTGAAATCACTCATGTAGAGACATTAGACTCAATTAATTGGAATGGTTTAGTCATCATCAAAACAAGGGTTTAGTCAATTTAGACCTTGAGTCAACACTAATGAAATCTGACCCTACTCACACATATACAACCCACACCCGATTTGAACCCAAAAAATCCAAAGCGCCCAAAAAAGATGTTGTCAATTTGAGGATGCGTGTGTCACGCTGGAGTTGTTGTGATCATGGACTCTCTCATCACCGACACGGATGTAGCATCAGAACAATAGGTCTCGGAGATGGCGTTAACAATGACAACATAGTTTAATGTTGTCCCCACAGCCTAGTTTACCAGATGAAACAAGTTCATAATGAATCTAAAAAATTGTTGGGTCCTCTCGACAGTTTGGACATGATCCCATGCCTTGTCTATAGTGGTTGTGCAATATGCAAGTTAAACTAATTGTCATTTAGATTAGATTGTATTTTCCTTTCAAGCCTACTTTTTAGGGATGTATCACATTTAACATTAATCTATTATTTACTAGAAGCACCATCACACCAACTCACATCGGTAATCCATTGTTGAAACACCAGATACTCCTCCCTCCCACTTCTGTGCAAACTCTGAAGGCAATATTTTTTTTATGAAGGTGGCACTTGGGCAGAGAACCTACTAGAAATCCTCTGCTTGGATAACAATGGATAGATCTTTGTTTGAGAAATTATTTGTTTAGAGAGCTATGAATGTATTTGAAATTCCTTGACCAATACCTCAACTGAGACCTCAATACCCCTCTTCTTTCTCTTGTTATGGGAAACATAATCATTCCATTTAGGGATAGATCTTTGTTTGAGCAATTCTTTGTTTAGAGATCCCCCATAAGTGCCCATATTATTTGAATGGTGAAATTAGTATTCCAAGGCCCCAAGTATGGATGGCTTCAACACAATGTTTCCACTCTTGCTAGCCCATCATTAAGAATGATATATGTTAACACAATATGGTTTCTCGTGGGTGGGCATATGGTTCGACATGCAAACAATGCCTTCATTAGGCTCGTTGTGAAAAAGAGTCAAGCTGTAACTATTTCTTACATTCGAATGATGGCTTGTTGCTCACTCATATATTAAGGGTAACCCTTAGCGTTGCCAAGTGGTATATTTCCTGTGAGATATATCTAGGAATCCCTCTTAATGTTGTAAATGAAAATGTGTGAACATTGTGAGTGTGTGGATTGAATTCTATAGAGTAAGCACCATGTTCCCAAGCTTATATATCCATGTTGCACCCTACTCTTGGCATGTTGCTCATGTGGGGTCTTAATCCTATCCATGTGCGTTTCCTCTATAAGGAAAAAGATGGGACTCTTGACCATATATTATCTTGTTCATATGTTGAGGACAAGTCTCTCTTTATAAGCTTCTCACATGTTAATTTAGGCCTTCCTCTTCTTCTGTGAATTGTGCTTGACTCAATAGCATTGGTTCGTATAGTCACATTAGTTGATCTATGTTACACATGTCCATACCATATGAATCGGCCCTTGCACAACTTGTCCTCAATGCTTGCCACCCCCACTTTATTCCTGGTATAGTCATTTCTCAAGCAGTCTTTTCTTGTCTTCCCACAGATCCTCTTTTGACACCTAACAAAAGGGAGCCACACAATATGGAGGGTTATATATAATCAGAGGTTGAATTGACAAAACCTCAAGTCACGAATACATGACGAGGAGAGTAGAAATCGAACTGACACATAGGAGTTGATTTGGTAATAGATAGAGAAACTCACTATGGATCCGGTTTGTATGTAGAGGATGCGGCCGAAAGGATAACTGACGGCCACGGTGTCCTTGTCTCGTTTCTATATAGGGATAATGGGATTGGAGCTTCAGGTGAGGAAGAGGAAACATGACGATGTGCATATACTCTTCTCCTTCCCGCTGCCTAATTTTTCCGCTTGCCTCTACCCTACTTTTCCCCTTTCCGTGGCCATGCGAAAGTGTAAAACCAGATGTGTGGACTGTTCTTCACCTCTCTTTGTGGCGTATCTGAATCGGTGAATCAGAAAGGAACCTAGGATTTGAGTTCTTCTTATAATGATCTAGAACGTTAAATGTGTGAAAAATCTTGTCCATTCATTTATGCTGGCCTTTTCGTTTCATTTCTAGAATGGATAGATATATTCACTAGCGGGAGAGAGGGAGAGAGGAATGGGGTGGAAGACAGGGAGGTGGTATTTGGGGGTGTTACCCGTTGTTTTTTCCTAGTCATCAAATCCAAAAAGATTCACCCGTTGAATATGACAACTCTTTCAGTAGTGACATCTCCCTCTTCTCCTACCATGCCCATTCATACCACATGTCTAGAATTAGAGATTCTAAGCAGTTGAACCGCTTATCAAAGCTTATCAAGTGTTCTTCTAACTTTGAAAGCTTGGAGTTGATCTCCTAGCAGTGCACCACCATGTGAGTCTGTGGCAACACATCCCGTTATCACACAGACAACGAGGTGTTATGCGAAAATGTGTGGAAATCACCATAACCACAGATTATCAAAAACACGGGTTAATTTAAACCGATCGTGGAAAAATTGATAAACTGAGAAACTATTACATTCAAGTCCTCATCCTGCAAGCCAACATGTTATATAAACATATACAAGATCTGATACGTGTCCACAACTTAGAGGAACAACTGTCCAGATATCACATGAGTTCATCACCTATTTATACATACATAAAGGCCCACATCCGGCCAGCAGCAGGATACACAAGACTTCAACAACTATACATCGTGAAACAACGTCAAAACACATCCAAGGACCTAAGAGTACATGGATGACTCTAAGACTCTACTATAAAACGTCTAAAATAGCAACATGTCCATCTCTTGCCTTCTACTACTCGTCTTACTGCTCGGCCACAACTCCACGACCACCACCACGTCTAGCTCGAACACCAAAAAAGGGTGTAAACCAGCGGGGTGAGACACACAGTCCCATCGAGAAACATAACTCCCCGCCGAAACTACAGAACCTCCAAAGATAAAACAGATAACCGATAAGAGATGTAACAAGAGAAGTTTATAAGGTAAAAGCTATTCATACCGTCAAGCTTACCAGATGTACGGAAGGCATATATCCACTTATTTCTTTATGGAACATGATTAACAAGATAAAGTATTACCACACAACATGAGGAACATACGAGTAACTGCAAGGTGTAACAAGATTAACTACACAAGCAAGGCCTCAAACAATGTTCCGTGTTTTGCCTTAAGCAGTAAATACTATACGACTGGATTATGTATTCTTAAGCCCTGAGGAAGTGAGCCGTACCGCTCAAATCCAACCTTCGGTTGCAAAACCCAAAGCCGGTGCCATACAAGGTCAATGGAAGAGCCAGACTCCATGACCTTCCCCCTCGTGGTCAGTGCACGAGAACCAAAGTAGGACCGTAGTCTCGTGCTTAAGTGGCCTCTGCCACAAGGTCAGCTCCATAGGCTACCCTTCCTCTAGCCCGCCTCGGTACAGGTCTCGACACTAGTATATATGAGCCACGGGCCTGTTCACCGTGCTCTGAGCCATGAATGCATTCATGCTCCCATATCACACATCCTGAGCCATGGGACTGTTCACCATGCTCATCACATATTCAAAGTCTACAATCGCAACTGCACTCGATTCCCTCTCTATTTTAGGCTAGTAGAAACCTCTCATATTCAATAATATGCGCTCCGGGTCAACCTGCAGGAGAACCTGTTTCACCATCACCAGCTCCTAACGATGATGGATCTATGGCCAGGGCAACTACATGATATATTTCACTATAATTAATTAGTATCTTTTATGTGGATTGCAAGATTCAACCAAGTTATATAACATGTAAACTGTAACAAGAATAAACAACATAAAACTAAACATTATACTTTTATTGCAATCACATCATCCTGATCCATCACAAGGATCTAACATTACATGTTATCACTTGGCCTCTTGCCAATCATCCAGATCCATCTCAAGGATCATCACATACCATGGGATCTCAATCCCTCATCACATAGTGCCATTGCCTCTCAAGGCTTACATCGTCAACATGGGATAGCAATCCCAAGTACCTTAGCCAAACACATCATACATGTGATCTCATCATCAAGAGTAACTGTCAAAGCAATGTTACTCATCATATATACCTCATAGCCTTTTACTTGGCTATGCATCACTTGCATGGTTAGTATGCACAATAATTATAGGCTTACAGAAAGACCATGCTATCAATATAAGGTGACATTAATGATTATATACTTTATCAATCATGCTTCAACTTATGATTATGAGCATAAGGCACATTATTAAGCAAGGCATTCTACATGCTTACCACTTCCCTTAGCATTGTGTAGGAGATTCAAGATGATCACATACGTAGGTAAAGTCATGTGAATTACATAAACACGCTTTACCATAAAGATTACTATTAAGTATATCAAAGGCCACCATCATGACTAAACGTGATACATGTACAAGACTTAGCATAGATGTGGTCTACTATATCGTGCACATTCAGGGTTACTTATCACACTAAAACGTAATGCCAGAACAACATATAGGTTTCTATTAGGAGCAGGACCCTCACTAAAAGCACCAAAAACCCTCACTACAAGTGATATCGGGCAAGATGCCCTCAACTATCGCCCATCCCATAACGGACAACACCAAAGTGCAACATGCAATGCTGCGTCAGGCATGTTGTGCATTGTGGTATTGTGCAACGCCGCGTCAGCACCAAGGGAAACATCAACCAAGCGTGCAGCTAAACAAGGAAGCATATCGCAACGGGGTGTCGTGCAACGTCCTTCAGGTGCAGAGCTGTCGGCCGACACCCACATAGGATCAGTGTGACGCCCGTCGCCACCGCTAACTAGCAACGCTCACCTCAAAGCACAACGACACCATGCTACATCTAAATCAGGTGTGGGTGTGTTAGGTAAGATACTCCATAAGAGATAACATCTAAAGGTGTAGCTCAAACAGTTGGCAAGGGGCCTATCGTTCAGCCAACCAACTCATGGCCTATCGGCCGTCACAAAGCAGGGTGGAGTGTGACGCCCGACACTAGGTCAGAGACCAGGGATATCGTCCATCACAGCCATGTCGTCCACAACTCTAGAACAAGAGGGGTATCAGGCAACACCTCCCCCAAGGTCATAACGTCTAAGGTGTGGCTCACAAGATCGTCATCAACCTCAAGCACAAGGGTACAAAAACCCTAATGGATCAAGAGGATGGCTCACCTCTCAACAACTAAGAGAGAGGGGTCTTGCACATCATCTATCACCAAATGGGCAACAAAAGGAACAACCCTAGCAAGGTTCACAACCACCACAAAGCTCACCCTTCAAGTCCATGGTGAGAGGAGGGTGTTGCTCAAGCTACTATAATACAAGCTCACCTCTCAACTTAAACGAGAGAGGAGTGTTGCTCATGACACTAGAACTCAAGCTCACTGCTCAAGACCAAGGAGAGAAAGGAGTATTGCTCACCAAGAAACCCTAGATCATAGGTTCGGCCAACAAGGTGCAACTTAAGCAAGGAAACCATACTAACAACAACATAGCCGATCATAAACAAGAACAATAACATAGAAGATGGTAATTTCATTAGGGTTAGGAGTTATGTAACCCGCCTTAAGCAAGCTCCAAGCTCCTAGCTCCAAGCATCACCAAGGAAGAAGGAGACTCCAAGGAAGGGATCGGCCACCAAGCTAGCAAAAGAGGAGGGTGTATCATGCACCAAGGTAGAGGAGAAACTAAGGAACTAAAGGGATCCTTAGCAAGAGAAAGGAACCGCATATATAGAAGGAGATGGAGGAGAAACCAAAGCAAAGCAAGGCAAGGTGTCACCCACCTAGGGACACTTGTCCATGTGCAAAAACCACCACTCTAGCATGTCTAAGACACATGTCCAAGGCCATTGCTACATGCAAGCATCAAGCACCAAGTGTCCACTAGTGGTGACACAAATGAGGTCAAGGATGGTCAAAGGTTCATGGGAGACACACTTGGACGACACACCTCCAACATGGGCGACACAACCTGGGCGACACAAGCACCCCCTTGCCTGACACAAGGTCCAAAAGAACAAAGGCAAGGCACCACAAGGCCCAACAAGCTCAACCAAGCCCAAAGGAACTCAAGCAACGAGCCCAAACCTTCCTCTCAACACTAAAGGAAGCAAGGAGAGAGAGGAACACCTCACATGGTGGCAAACTTGCCTACAAACCCTAAACTTGGGTTATTTGCAAGTAGCACCTCCAACTCTCAACAAGGCACAAACAAACCCTAATTACTACTAAAGGTGATTAGCAAGCAACTAAGCATCAGGGTTAAGCAAAGCAAACAGGGTAAACTCTAAACGGAGGTCAGGGTCCTTACAGAGTCGGTGAAGTTTCTAGGTGTTTTGGAAGTGCACTGAGTTGGTCAAAACTCAAAAGAAATTTTTGTAGATTTTGGCTACCCGAAGCCGTTCAGAATGTATGCTCAAAGTGGAATTTGGTAAATCTTAGATTTCATGGAAGACTCATTAAGTTGTTGATGAAGCGTAGGGAAAAACAAAATTTTTTGGACCTTGCAGAATATGGGAGAAATTAGCCCCAATGTACTGTTGCTACAATACTAGTGGCTATATGTCACCTACAATAGTGCTTTCTACTCATCCCTACTTACTCAAATGGTCATCAGAACTTAGGAAAACCAACAGAGACCATAATCATCAGTACTTAGGGAAACCAACAGAGTTCGTGGGCGGCATAAAAGGTTTGGTCTTGTAATCTGATTGTACCTAAAAAGGTGGCAAAGCAGTAAGAACCAACTCCCTCTTTGGGAGCCACAAGTGAGGAATATGAGGGTCCTACACCTTCTTTCATGGTCGTCCGACGCTGGTATAGCCTAAGTGGGCTGCTAATAACCTTAGGAAGGGGAAAAGGTGGATGTTAATAACCTAAGGAAGGAAGGGGGAAGTGTGCAAGCCCCTTCTTGGCCCCTGGTGGAGGTGGTCAGACCCAAAATGGTTAAACAATTGATAATGTTGTGCACTTTAGCACCTAGAAAGATAATAAAGAAAGTTAAAGGAGAATCGGGATATATGTACACCCATTCAAATTTTGTTGATTATTCCTCCAGAGTTTTGCGTTTCTTCTTACACAAATGACCTGAGTGTCCTTTTTTGGTATTTACAAAAATGAACTGAATCTATGACCGAAAAATCTTACTCCTTATACTTGAAATTTGATATTGCTATGAAATTTCAGCACATACAAAACACTTCACTAATATAAGAGTCATTTAACACAAAGTTGTATAGAACTACAATAATCAACAAAAGACAAAATATTTCTCAACTGTATGTATGCTACATTATGAGTTGTATCTACCTTTCTTATGCCCTAGTCTCACATTAAGTATTAAATCAAACCACTTGTTTTAGGGTTGCAAATTACCCTAGTTTAGTTGTATATTTCCCATTAAGATTGTTTATAACATCTACTTTTTATAAAATGGATTTTTCATGTCCAACACATCAACAAGTGTGGTCTTGATCCCTTTTCGATGTTCAGAAATTACATCATTGCTTGGACACTTTTAATCATGCTCCACTGCTATGTTATTTCCTTCTTCCGAAATGTATTAGTTGTAAATTACTTTTCATGGCTTGTGGGAACACTCAGTGGTTGTTTGGCTCCCAAAGTTGGAAATTCATGTAGTTATGTTCGTGATAAGTACCAGACTCTAGAACAACTTGGACGTGTGATAGCAAAAAGAATATGTATAGCTCATCATATTAGCACACCAGATAAATGACAGCAGAACTACAATCACAGTTTCTGAAATTAAAACGGCAGTTTCCAAAACTAAAATTGCAATTCCATGAAAACAAGCATGATTGAAAATTCCACATATCTTTGCTATATGTAGTAGAGTAAAATGTAGATGATATTTGCTAGCTACTGATCTAGAATGAATTTTATATATAACTACTGGTACCATACAAATGTGTCATCGTACTTTTTATCTTTCTTTCATAGTCTGGTGAGTTAGTAGTTTCATATGCTTTGCTGGCATCATGTAAGGTGTTGACCAATGCATAAATGTGTTCCTTTTCTTTTTCTTATGTGTATTGTATAAGTTTTCTTACCTCAATTTTATGTCATGTTGCCTTGCTACGGTTTGTGTGACAGGAAAGCTCTAAGAAGGGTTGGTATATCTTTGTTCTTTGATGTGAGCCCGTGCAACTCAGGGCACGTTTGGTTAGTTGGATTTACTGAAATCCTGTATTCTGTCCATCCTGTATTGCTGAAATGCCGCATTCTCAAAATCCCCCAAAGTAAACTTTTATGTTTGGTTTGCTGGATTTTGTAAGTGTGGGATTTATCTTTTTTCGTGTCTGCTATCTTACCCATGAGGGATTTTGGCATTCAGGAGAATTTTGATAGAGACCAAAATGCGGGATTCCTATTCTGTCTGAAAATCCCGGGATTAGCCCCATTTCTCCAATCCCACAAACCAAACATAAAATTTGTAGAGTTGGAGTCCAAAATACAATCCAATACGGCAAAATGCAAGTAACCAAACGAGGAGAAAGATAAGATCTCAGATTCGTCATGGATAGAACCACGGTGCTTGGTGGAAAGGCTCATTAAGGTGGTAATCGAAACTCGTGTGACGTTGTTTAGTACCTATATTGCCTAAACTTCATTTTGTTGCTCTTCAATGTTGTCAACATTAATTTTGCTCGATTATTTTTAATGGATATGGTACTGTATGAATCGTTTATGTAGAATTGTTTCTTTGACTATCCACTTTTTTTATCTATAATAGGTGAATACATAAATATCTGTCAGGTGTACCCATTGAAGTTGATTTGAACTGCACTTGCCTTGGAGTATAGCAGATGGAAAACTGGTTGTTTCATGAAGCAAGAGAGCTCCAGTTGGTTACAATGATGCTTTAAAGTTAAAGTTGTATTTGGATCGGTTTGTAATTGGAAATACATTATAAAAACATGCTCTGTATGTTGTATAATTTACTTATTCTCTTTTCTATTTCAGCAAGGGACAAAGTAAATCATGTTCCCTAGTAATTCACATCGGTTGTAAAACTCAATTAACAATATGTAAAGTTTGTATTATCAGAATGAGTTTGAAATTATATTGCAATAATTTGGGAGTCCAGAAACATCATCTTTGTGATAATCGATCACAATAAATTGCCTAGCATTTGTATATATGTTTATAGCTCAAATAGTAAAGAAATATTGATATTGGTCAATAGCTGATGCGGTACATTAAATGGGGCACTGTTTCAGTTGAAAGTAGCACATGGATGTGCCATTTTATGGTGGTAGTTAGGAGCAGTTTATTGGCAGTTGGTGCTCCCCTTAACTGACACTAGCATGTGATTGATTTTATTACGCGTGTCAGTTTATTTATAGAAATTGACTCTAATTCTATGGACACTTATAAAGTGACACATGTTACAAATCTGGCACAACTATGTATCTAGTTAGTTCAAAGTCTAGCACAGGGTTGTGTCACAGTCATTGTTTTGTGCACACCTTGTATCTACAACACTACTTTCAGTCATACAAACGAATGATGGTCGAAACAGGTTGTGAGGAGTTGCTGACCGTAACACTAGGTGTCGGCTACCCACAGTGGCGGTGGACGTGCTGCTGTGAGAAGCTTCCGTAGCGCTTATCGTTGCAGGTACACAGGGTGAGGAAGGGCCGCCGTTAGGCCCCTGTTTTTGAACAGACTGGGATTTCGTAGTCTGGACTGGATTAGACTGGGTTAGTCAGGATTGAGTCTGATTCTGTTTGGCAACCCAGTCTGATTCTGTTTGGAAACCCAGTCTGATTCTGGTCAGCTGGTCTGATTTGAGTCTGATTGCAGTCTGGTTCTGTTTGGCTACTAGACTGGATTCAGTCTGATTTTGTTTGGCAACGTAGTCAGTATCTGCTGATTCTGTCCTGCTGTTGTAGAACTGTTTTAACAAGAATAAGGCATGTGTAGTTGTGTTGCCGCTTAAGCAAAAGTTGGCCGAAGTGTATTATATACTAAATAACAAATACATAATATAATTAATGTATTTAATTTAAATAGTAGCAAAGGTGCGTAGCATGTCTGTAGCAGAACGTAATACCACATAAATTAAAAGATAATATTTTTTTGGTTCCCGGGAAAATACATATGTAACATACAAACTGAAACGAGAGGTCTTCCCTGGACCTAGACAACGACAAAGTTACACAATCTAAGCTGGTGATCAAGCAGGCAACTTCATGCCTCGTCGTTCTCGTTGGCCCTATTCATGGCCTCGTCGTACTCTTCGCACGACACAGGACAGGGTTCGTCCAACACCTGATTTGTTTCTTGTTTGCCGGCGTCTTTTGGCCACTCGAACATCAACGACAGATGGTGCATAGGAGGAAACAAGGTGCGCAACATTTGGGCCCTCATTTGGCTTGTTCCCTTAGCTTGTTCGTCTCTCTCATTTGGGCCCTCATCGCGTGGAGGCTCGCAACATGGTTTTTTGCAAACAAGGTTTTCTTCTACATATTTTTTAATCTTTGACGGAGACATCAATAGTTTTTCAAATTCTGTCTTTGCCTTTGACCGTGACCGCGATGATGACATCTATAGTTAATAAATCAAATTTTAGTATTAGAAAATATCAATAATAGAAAGATAACTGTGACAATATTGAATAAAAATAAATGCTCCAAACAAACTTAGCTACAAACAAGTAAGAACGTGATTTATGCATTCAATACATAAAAAAAGGTCCAAACAAACTTAGCTGCATACAAATAAATGTTGTGAGGTAAACACAAACAACTACAAAGTTGTAGACATATATTACAGCTGCATTCACTCATCAGTGTTAATAGGGTATTGAGCAACGCCAGGTGGGTAAATGTGACGAGTCGTCATGAAGATTGCACGGCCAATGGCCGGGGAGGCAATACATCTCCCAAAATAAAAAGATTGTCTGTTATGAACTCTCTCCTTATGTGTTGCCATCTCATCTGCAACTCAGTCAAAGAAATGTGCTCCCCAGTTATGTTTCGGAAGTGACGCCATGCCTCCATCCAAGCCTGTGTAGTATATACTCCATTAACACATCTACCCAACTCATATTGGTTTCTCATCATACCTCTGAGAACCATATCAAGCTCCCTACACCACATAAAGGAAGGCGTCCTTTGAGGCCCAGCCATATTACATATTCTGTAAGTAATATGTTTTAGATGTAAGTGTGTATTGCATAATTAAGGGAATATAAAATGCATATTCAGTGTTAGCTAGCATTTATCAACATAACGGTGAAAAAACATACACCCTCCATAAAACATACACTAACATTATGATAAATAACTAAAGCATGTTCATGTCGGATGAATTCAGAAGGATGTAATGTTAAAAACATTGAATGCTGGACAATGTAAATCGACACACCAAACTAAATGTAGTTCTCTGCCATTAAATGTTATGGCGTCACCGTGGGTGAAGGAATGTCTAAAAGAAAACTACATTCTTCCTCCAGATTGGCAACGTAGCATTCTACACCGTCATGCTCATACTTTTTTTGGGTGTATATATCATCGTAGTTGTGATGAATTTCAACACAGTCCTTCATGTTCATTGCCTGGCCCCACACTGACTTGCACTCAACAGTTAGTAACATAATCTCAGCTTTCAAAGAATCAATTGTTGGGGGGAGATCGACTGCCCAACGGAAGTATCTGCACCGATCTTTTCCCTACAATGTATAATCAAATTTAATGAATGACAAAGAATGTGCATCATACACAACAACAACCTATTATGTATGTATTTACTAGTGCACCTCACGAGAAGGACATATGTAATACATTTCGCCTGGCCTTTCACTCAGAATGCCAAAATCATACAACCCTGCATCCTCTGTGTTAAGCCGCAAGGCTGCATCTAACCCACAATCACACCTCAGAACTCCAGATGGATCCATTGACATCTAAAACATAATTGAGGATTAGTAAAAACATTGTCGGATTTTGAACATAGATTTCAAATACAACTTTACGAACATAAAATAGGCCTAAGTGCTTGTTCTACATCTATGATGTATTGTATCCGTCCTTGTTTGAAGAGTCGTTACTGCTCGTGATGTGAAGTAGTTGTCGAAGATATTGGCACCTCTCACGTAGAGTGGTAATACCTTGTTCAAGCCTATCGATGTCTGCTCTTGTCGAACTGACAAAGTCACATTGTTCAGACCATAGCTTGTGTTCGTTGCGGGCATATGCAAGTTGTGTTAGCATAGCATCCCTAACTGTAGTAAGTGTGGCAACTGTGGGTGGTACACGCTGCGCAGGCAATCTCATCTGACATCTGTTTGAAACAAGCCCCCTACCACATGTAAAATACGGTCTGTGGGGGTTGTTGTTTTCAAAACGTCCATTTGTCGCGTCCGCTTCATCCATATACGCACGTACAGTGCATTGAAGGCCGCATGTACAGCGAGGCATTCCATTATCCATTTCAAGACAACCTACCAATTCATTATGTCATGTATATTATTAGGATCCAGAAAAAAGTTTGTAAAAAAACAACTAAAGCCTACAAAGTTATGTCGTGCACAATTTTTCAAATAATGTCGAAGACTATTACAGATACAATTGTAAGTCAATGGGCATCCCATAGCAAATTAGAAATGGATTCACGTAAACGCTCGCCCTCCCTTGAATCGGCCTGAGTTGTTTGTTGGAGGGAACTCAGGCCAACCCCAGCAGGGGGAACGACAGATGTTGAAATGTCATCTGGGAGTTCGTCCATTATACTGTCGCCATCATGTTAGCGGCGTATGAAATTGTGGAGGATACAACAAGCCATTACGAGGCGACACTGCGAATGTATGGGATATGTCGCCCCCTTTTTAAGGTAGGCAAACCGCCGCTTCAACACCCCAAATGCTCTTTCTACAACATTACGTAATTGTGCGTGGCGGTGGTTGAACATCTCCTTCTTGCTGGTGTAGGCATGTCTGTTTCCTCGGTACTCAGAAATATGGTAAGCTGTGTTGCGATACGGTGCAAGGAATTGCCGAGTGTTGGCATATCCTGCATCTACTAGGTAAAACTTTTCTGGCAGAACTTTAAACCCGCCTGTGGTCGTTGCTGACTGTAGGACCCGTTGGTCAGCATCCGATCCCTCCCACCCAGTTAGGACATATGTAAACTCCATGGAGAAGTCAACTACAGCCAAGACATTAAGAGAGACATTCCCTTTTCTGTCTCGGTAGCAATTTTGCTTGTCTCATTTAACCAAGACGGGGATGTGTGTTCCGTCAATTGCCCCGATGGCATTCTATAACACCAAAATAGGTTGTCAACATACAAAATATTTCCAAATGATTAAAGATTGTAGGGGCTAACTATTACCTTGAAGTAAGGGTAGAACCTTGGGGTGTCCAATATATGAGAATGTGTTGTCGTGCATGTTGCTGCAGTTTGCATGACAATGTACTCATTGGACAATGAACACACAGCGTCCAAGACTTCGTTGAACTTCCTACTTATGGTCTCACCAGAGTGAATGTAGTCCTCAGCCAAAGCACGACTTGTATGTCCATGGCCAACTATTTGTAGGAAGTAGCACACAGCCTCAACCGAACTGACGCCACTAGTGCTTCATAACAAGGCCCGACTCTCAAGCTTGTCCACAAGGGCCAATATAGAATGTGGTCTCATTCGATATAGGTCATAAGCCCTTTGTTCATGACCCTTTAAAATTTCTAAGACCTTCTGGTGGCCACTCCTAATGCTAACTGACCTAGGTATTGTAGGGGTATGTCGGAAATGTCGTCAATGATGGAGTTTGCTATGGACTCAGCTATTGTATCAGCATTGTGATTAGATGGACCAGACAATGTATGTAGAATGTGCGTGAGGAGGTTAGGTGTTTCTGTTTGGTCAGTGGTTGACATTATGCCTACAAGTGGAAGCATAGCAACGTTGTCATGGCAAGGACAAGGAAAATACCTAGGCTACAATCATATGTAACTGTGGACACATAAAATAATGGCTTCCATGATACAAAGCGAATTAGATTGATCACAAAATAAAACCATGGCAGTGAAATAAATTATTACAACAGTTAATCAATAATGTCTGGACGGGAATAAAAATATTACAACAATTCAGCAAATAAGATTAAGCCCAACGAAAATGTTTGGATGGGAAATAGATTATTACAACAACGAAAGAACTTTCTACTGATTTGATGAGTTAAATGTCTGGATGTTAATGTTTGGTGATCCGGAAGGGCCAGCATCATTGGACGAAGGAAAAAATGGACGGTGAGATGACACAAAGTTTGGTGATGTGGAAGGCCCAGCATCATTGGACAAAGGAAAAAATGGACGGTGAGATGACGCAAACGACGATGGCATAGTTGGTCTGTTGCTGAAGTTGGGTGTTGGGGATTGCGGGAAAAATGCATGGTGAGATGGCATAAACAAGGATGGCATTGAAGGTGTTGCTGTTGCATTGGCAGCTTGGAACGAGGATGGCATTGAAGGTGTTGGTGTTGCATTGGCAGCTTGGGACCTTTCCCAAAGGTCTTGCAACCATATGGTTATCTTTTGAGGTGTGTCTATAAGGCTGAGGTAGATGGTGCGGTTTGTTGAGTCCTTGATGGCGTTCACAAGTGTTGTAAACACAGGAGTGGGGGAATCTGGGTAAGTGTCTTGGAAATGTTGTAAGATGGTTGTAAATTCTTTCTTTTCAAAGGCTCTAGTTGCCACACCACTGCCTAACTCGTGAACCTTTGCATAAACTTGTGTGAATTCAGATAACACTTCATTTGATAACCCACATCGGTCTTGAGGCATTGATGGCCGCTTCTTGCGCCTAACGACAGGAGGCCTCCCGCCAACACTCGGTGTATCTGTTCCGCCTCCCCCGGTTTCTCCCTCACTTTGCATCCCAAATGCGCCCATATTAGGTTCCCCAGATTGGCTTCCAGTGTTCATGGGTGTGTCTGGGCCATCTAAGTCGACAGTGATATCATCCTCGGAGGCAACGTCAGAAGGGATATGTGTGTCCGTTGAAGACATTGCATGATGTCCTCTAGCAATGTTCCTCCCCGCCATCATCTCAATGTCATAGTAGTGGGGAAATGACTTGTTAAGCAACCTAGCAAGGTCCTTGTTTGCCTAAGTATAAAAAAATGTTTATTATGAAATTAAAGTGTTAATAGATGACATTTTTTTTTAAATTAAGGGACTGGTTATTGGATATACCGCAAGGCTCTCCCTCCATTCAGGGCTGTCGGGCAGCGTTGGCTTATGCCTTGTGTCATCCCATCCAACGCCGCTCTTATTCGTCACAAGCTTCAAAGCGGCATAGTCCCTCCTCAAGTTCTTCCACCGAGTTTTCAGCTGGTCTGTATTGCAGGCCGTCTTCCCCATCCTATTTTGCATTTCCACAGTTGCCTCCCTCCAAGCCTCCCTAGTGAAATGACCATCGACACACCTGCCTAGGTCATATTGTCTGCGCAATGCAGATACTAGAGCGGCATCAGAATCTGTTGCCCAAACAATATGAAACTTGGGGTCAGCAGAAGACATACCCCCGTAGGTGCTGCAATATATTATGATATTAGTTCATCAGTTTTTCAGAATCTCTTGCCCAAACACTATGAAAGTACCTTGTTCATCAGTTGCATATATTTTCTGTATATTAGTTCCAATAAAATAAAAAACGATCTCAAGCCGTGTTATATAAATTTTAGGTTAAACATCCATAAAAAGAATTCAAAACTTTTCAGTAACAAATGAAGAACCCGCCTCTTATTTTATAAGGTCTTCAGATCTAATATTGGCACTCCAACAACCATAAAAAATAATTCAAAAAAAAGCAAGCTGGAACAGTGTATTAATGAGAGCATTATATGAGTTCCCATCTTATTCAATAATCCCATGAATATTGATTAACAAATTTCAACAAACCAATGTCCTGTTTCTGCAAAAGAGGCAATTTAGAGCATTGGTAAATGCTAAATTATCTGCAAAAGAGGCAATTTCGAAGACAGAGAAGAGAACCAACTATAATATCTAGCAAGAGTGGTGACAAGTAAGATGATCATATTTAGGGAAAGAGGAAGTGAACCTAGTAGTGAATTAGATGATTTTACACCGACTTCTCAATTTGTCTCAGAGTGGAAATGATGGACTCAATTTCAAAGTATAAAATAGAATATCTGATCCTAAATTCAGATCCAGTGTCAAGCTATCACAGTATTGGTTATAATGTTTTTTTGTAGGCATATTTCTAGAAATGATTTGCACGTCTCATCACTATGAATGTCTATATACAACTTTTGCATAGAAGAAACATCAATTTATGCTAAGTTGGTTTGTTGGACTCTACAATAATTAAAAATAGTATTGCCATATATGCAAGATTTTATCTCTTTTTGTTATGTTTCCCCTCTTATCACACAAAGCAGATATTTATCAATGAAAAATGTAGATATTGGAAAGACAAAGAGTATATAATCATGTAGACAGGAAATGAACTCCTCATAGTTGTGAAAAGGGAAAAATAATATCTCTAATTAATTATTATCAATGACTATGCTTTTTTTTTCTAGACAAATAAATGTAAAAAAGATAAAATATTAGTTATAGTTAAAAAAGACCAGTGATTGTAACTAAACTTACTCTATACAACAAAATTGATTCTGTAACACAATCATTGCTACATTGCACATGTCGGTATAAAATTGTTCTATTTTAGCTGTTGAAACAAAGGAAGTTGGGTCACTGAAAAATATTACTAGCTATAATAATAAAATAGGTCGAAAAAATGATGTGTAATTGCACATGTATGTACAACAGCAACACTGATAAATTGCACATGTATGTATAAAACAGTTCTATTTCAGTGTAATGTACATCTTCAGTGCATGGAAAGTCAACAACAAGCCATCATAGGATAATCCAAGCATATTTGTTTGATGCTTTCAAGAAAAATAAATATTATGATATCATTTCAATGTTATAAATCATGACACATGCTAGGTATTATCATAGATTAAATCTGTAGATTAAATTGTTCCCCCTTATTACAACAATGAAGACCTGTAATACATTTCAATGTTACATAATGATATAATGATATCATTTCAATGTTATGGTCATCAAATAGACTCAATATAATTCAACCATTGTGTAGAATCCAAAACAATAATCATTTTATTTTACAGATTATCTCTTCATAGTCGAAACTGATTCCATTTTTTACAGACCTAGGTATTCTATAACAGAAACACTACTAAATCGAAACTGATTCCATTTATAAGTACTGTTTATCATTTTATTATTCCATAGATGCACATAATCAGCTAGTACAGTTATTTTTTCGACAATAATATCAACCAAAAAGGGAGAGAAAGAAGGAACTTTGGGGGTAGATATCAACCAAAAAGGTTGTATTATAGAAATACAAACATAATTGTTATATGAGTTGAAACAGAGGAAGTTGGGTCAAGAAAATCATTTATTTTACAGACCTAGGTATTCTATACAGAAACACTAGTTTTTAAAGACATAGAAAATTTGATATCCAAGCCCTAACTCCTGAATCAATTTCTTAGCTTCATGATAAGAAGATGGGAATGTGACCAAATGTGGAAAGCCATCCAATAGAAGTGCTCAATCTAAACATTATTTAGGGAAAGAGGAAGTGAACCTAGTAGTGAATTAGATGATTTTACACCGACTTCTCAATTTGTCTCAGAGTGGAAATGATGGACTCAATCTTAAAGTATAAAATAGAATATCTGATCCTAAATTCAGACCCAGTGTCAAGCTATCACAGTATTGGTTATAATGTTTTTTTGTAGGCATATTTCTAGAAATGATTTGCACATCTCATCCCTATGAATGTCTATATACAACTTTTGCATCGAAGAAACATCAATTTTTGCTAAGTTGGTTTGTTGGACTCTACAATAATTGAAAATAGTATTGCCATATATGCAACATTTTAGCTCTTTTTGTTATGTTTCCCCTCTTATCACACAAAGCAGATATTTATCAATGAAAAATGTAGATATTGGAAAGACAAAGAGTATATAATCATGTAGAGAGGAAATGAACTCCTCATAGTTGTGAAAAGGGAAAAATAATACCTCTAATTAATTATTATCAATGACTATGCTTTTTTTTCTAGACAAATAAATGTAAAAAAGATAAAATATTAGTTATAGTTAAAAAAGACCAGTGATTGTATAAGATTCCCTTTGAATCAAGGACTGGACTTTCTTAGGGTTGGTAACTCTAAGGTAGCTAAAAAAGACTTCTACTGATTAGGGAAATATTTTTGAGCTATTCAATTTCTTTTCATATTAAATAGATGATATCAAGTGTGTCATGCTAAACAATTATCCTAAAAGTTGAAAACGCCTCCCCTATAAAAAAATATTACCAATGTCAGTTAAGTCTAATTTCTGAGGGGATCATTTTTGACGTATGTCATTCTAGTGGTTTGTTTACAATCTTGGTTGTTTATTCCCATGACACATCAATAAATGAGCAAATGACTATGGTTTTGGGGTGTGCTTACATGAAAGATATACTTATTGGATGATTTCCTGATTTGGTGCATATTAGTAAGAACAACATGTATTCATGAGGTGAATAATAACTTACATGATAGATTTATTACTTGATGATCTTTTTCAATGTGAGCAACAACAATTTGCTATCATGTGCTATTGGTATGGGTCATGACTCTTATTCTTAAAAATGAAGACAAATTAGCTACACTTGCCTAACTGTTAAGAGAGTGAAATACTAGGACGTCAACTTGATTACTATAACTGTTAAGACAGTTTAGCTACACTTGCCTTAATTATCTAGCAAGAGTGGTGACATGTAAGATGATCATATATGCATCAAATTGGAAAAGTGGGGGAATATAAAAAGAGTCCAAAGAGATGAGGCACAGAAAGGCAGAGGAGAATAGTCCTCTCTAGGTTTTTATAAAAAGAGTCCAAAGAGATGCCTTGTAAGGGAGGCTGGATCATTCAATTTATAGAACAGAACTAGACAATAGAACAGAACACAACATCCACGGATGCAAACAGATTCCAAACATCATTTTATCAATGTAAAACACACACAGGGGATCCAACACACACCATGGAACACGGGGAACCCCTTTGCATAATGGTTCAGTACACAAATAGGCCTAACCCCTTTGTATAATCATTCAGTCCAAAAAATAGGCCTAACTATTCATCATCACGAACCTATTCAGAAGTGGATAATCCCCAACAACAACTTCGGAAGAGCCGGGATGAGCAGCAGCACCGTCGGAGCAGGGACGAAGACGACAGCGAGCAGCACCGCCGGAGCAGGGACGAAGACGACAGCGAGCAGCAACTCCAGAATCGACGGGATGAGCAGCACCGCCGGAGAACCAGGGACGAACACCAGCTTCCTCCAAGATACGTGGGTGGATGTGAAGCAGCTCGATGCACAAGGCGACCAATATGTAGGAACACGGACACTGCTTGCCCTTGCTAGGGTTTGTCCTGTGCGTCGACAAGATGGGACGATGGCTGAATCAGGTGGACGGTGCAGACAATGGATGCTCAGAAGGACAGGACAGGGCACCGGGGTACCTTGCCTTTGCAGGATGTAGCCGCCCTAGTAGCCCGACGGTCGTAGATGGCTGCATTGACTCCTCACCAGGCGGCGGACGCTCCGCCCTGTTGGATAAATTGGATATTATGATAAATCCCTTTGTTTCGATGATGACAAACATTTCATTCTTATTAATCTAACTAGCTACTTAAGTGTGCAGGACTAAGCAGGATGACAAAGTAGCAAGGGAAAATCCAAGAGCTTACTTAGTTATATTTTCATGCAATGTAATCAATGTTGTAAAACTTGTACAAATATATAATGTACAAGTACGTAGAATTGCATGTAAATCAAGCGTTAGATTTTCCCTAGCCAAACACCATAGTTAGACATGTCATCCCATTTAAATTGGATCACCTATGCACACTCACACACATAATTAATGCCTAACTTGAAATCTTAAAACAGGATCTATCTCGGTCGACCAACTCCTCGACCGAGACACTCTCGGTCGACAAACTCCTCGACCGAGAAAGATCCAATGTAGCCGTTAGACACAACTGACAAGTTAGTTGGCAGTTGCAAATGAACGTTAATCCAGAGAGCCTGTCGGTCGACAAAACTTCGACCGAGTAGGTGTCTCGGTCGACCATTCCTCGACCGAGACGATCTCTGACAGAAACTACAGAGTAAAGTAATTAGCCGTTGTTAAAGCAACAACTTTGTACCTAACGGCTAGTTAAGCACTTAGAAACCCCTAGAAGTTGTCTAGAACGTCCTTAAGCATACTTAGGCCATTCCTATAAATAGGACAAGCCATAGGACACTAGAATTCACTTCTTACACTTGATATACTTGAGCCCTCTTGTGCAATCTGTGTGAACTGAGCTTTGTGATCAATTGGCCATTTTCCCCTTAGCTCAAGCTCGTCCTATAGGCTAGATTTTCCTAACCCTAGCAATCACAAGTCCATCATATTGGCTAGGAAAATCCAAACGCTTGATCTAGGGAAATCAAGCCTTGAGCTACAAGGATAAGTTGTATTTTCTTTTATTCCTTTCTTGTTCCTTGTATTACTTGTACTCTCCTTGCTACTCCAGGTAGGAGGCTGCGGATTGGAGAGGGTGAAGCTCTTCGTGGTGAAGAGGAAGACTTTGGACTACTTCAGAAGGCTGTCTTGACGGGAAGCTACTTCGGGAGGAAGGCTACTTCAAGGGGGAGCTTGAAGTTACTTCAAGGAAGGCTGCTTCGAGGTTGGCAAGACTACTTCAAGGTGAAGGCTGTCCAAAGGGTGTTTAGAAAGTATTGTAAATTTTATGTAACATCCTTGAGAGGTAATAAAATTTAGTACTTTCAAAATCCCGGTTGGGTAAGCAACTGGGTAGTGGACTGACTCCTTAGTATTTGCTAAGGTGGAACCACTCTAAACACCTGTGTTCCTCTTCTTAATCTTTACTTTGGTTGTTTGAGTTTAAATTACTTTAAAATCATTATAAAACTCTATTCACCCCCCCTCTAGAGGTTTTCAATTGGTATCAGAGCAGGCTTCAAGGAGCCCTAACAAGGTCTTGAAGAGATAAAAGGAGGAGGTGACTACAACTACAAGAAAAGGAGCATGGACCAATGTGCGACAAGTTGCAATTGGTGCTTAGGAACAAAGCACTCTACTTCTAGATGTCCATGGAGGTCAAAGAAAGAAGATACACATAAAGAATGTTTCGTTGCTACAATAAGTGAGGAAGAAGAAGAAGAGGTAAGCTTGCTTGATTTACCTAAAGAAGAGTTAGTTACTATTATTGAAGAAACACATAACAAATATGTTGAATACAAAAAGAAATTAAAGAAATCAAATAAAGAAAATGATGATCTAAATGCTAGACTTCTTGAGCTTACATCCGAAAATGACGATTTATATGCTAAATTGAATACTCTTGGTTTTGAAAAAGATAGCATTATGACTGACAATCGTACTTTGAAATCATCTCTAAGTAATAGTGAAGTGAAAATTTTCACTCTAGAGACTAACTATGATCTTCTATGTCAAGAAAAGACTGAATTGCTTGCAAAGTTAAATGATATTCAAAAACAACCTATATTGTGCACCCATGTAGATTATGACAATATAGTGAAAGAAAGAAATATGTTATCATCCAATCTAGATCAAGCAAAATTAGATATCAAGAAAAGAATGGATGAGATCGTTAAGTTGCAACAAGAAGTTAGTAAGTTAAGCAACAATGGAATCCTTGATAAAATATTAGAAAATTCCTATCATCAAATAGGGAGAAGAGGACTAGGTTATAAGCCTAAGGAGAAATCCTATCAACAACCTAGTTGGAGAAGGACACAAGCAAGTCAATCCATGAATGTACATAGAGGCAAATATACTTTTGTACCAAAGAACAACCTAGACCAAAATCATAGAAAGAGATATGAGGTTGATTCTATATGTTGCCACTATTGTTCACGTCTTGGACATTACTCCTTCTCATGCCCATACAAGAAAAAGAATGATGAGATGGTATGGGTTCCAAAATCCCCAAATTGATTCGATTAGACTAAGTTGAGATATGTCCAAAGTCTCAAAATTTGCACATCTTTTTTGTCTATCTCAACTTAACATACAGGGATAACAAATTTATAATAAATTTGATTATGATATCACTCTGATATCCATATGTTTTTATCTCAAACCGATCTTCGAAATAATTGAATTAGATACAACCTTTATTGCATAGATTTCTGAAACAGTTTCCAGAAACATGGTCGGTCGAGCAGTTGTCGACCGAGAAAATGTCGGTCGAGCAATTGTAGACCGAGCATATCACTGTATTTGTTTGAGCTGATGAAAATTTTTTTTCTGTATGAAAATTATTCTTGAAAGATTATATGGATCATGCTTAGATTAAAGAAAAATCCTATTTAATCATACTCTTATTGCAAATTTATCTCTTAGAAATACTTGCAATGATTAAAATGTTTCAAATCGACTTTTGAAAATACTCATTGTGCTAAACATCACTTAATATGCTTCATCATATTTGAATTAGTCTATCCAAATGGATATTATTCTTGAATATGCTTCATCATATTTGATGCCCTTACTAAGTTCTCATAATTTGTACACTTTAATGAGCCTCATATTGATATCCGTAAGCTATCTGCAGAACTTATTCTCCACGTATGAATATTTTTTTGGAAACCTGCAGAATATGCCTCTTGGTTAAAATAAAATTTGACCAAGGGGCGCCATGGTCGTAATCAAGGGCGACCTAAAATAAACTTTGATAAAAATTGTTTATTTGGACATTATTTTATTGAACTTAATCTTAGCATATTTTTAAATCAAAACTTAAATCATTTGTAGTAATTAGAAGCCTTAAATATTATTACTCCCTTGGAATTTACATATATGTGCTCTACAAAAATGTTCTATGATTTGCATTAAAATACAGTCAAAAATTGAACTCAGTAAGTCTGTCGGTCGACGACTTCGTCGACCGAGAATCACTCGGTCAGCCCATCTCACTCGACCGACAAATTCTAAACAGACTCAGTATCGGACGAACTATCGGTCGACGAGTGCTCGACCGAGACAATGTCGGTCGACAAGCGCTCGACCGAGAAATAGCCGTTGGATATGACCGTTGCAACCCGACCGTTATGACCGTTTTCTTTACCATTGGAGGACCAAGTGGCGCGTCTGCTACTCGACCGTTGCGGACGCTCGGTCGACGAGTCGTCGACCGACCAGGTCGCTGGAATTCTATAAATAAGTGCAAAAACGAGCCACTTACTCACACTTGCATTTCCTTGCCTCCATAGTCCATCTCTAGTGCAATTTCGTGCAATCCTTCAGCATTCTTACCCTCAAATCTTCCTTGCTTCTTCTCCAAACACAATGGCCTCATCATCAGCCGTCCGTGGGAAGAAGAAAGTTGCTGGAAGAAAAAGAAGAGAAGATCGGGAAGCCACTCCGCCACTGACGATCATCAATGACATCGCCTTCGTCGACGGAGATGCTGGAGATAGATACTTTCGGCTTTCCTCTAAAGCTCCTCTTCCCCGACGCCCGGTCGAAGTGATGGACTTCATCAACATAGTCGACCTGGAGCATCTCCTTGGAGTACAAAAGCTGAAGGACTTCATCAATCCATCCTTTCCTTCCTATTCCATTAAGGTAGTCAATGAATTCTATGCCAATCTCTTATCCCACACCGAAAATGAAACCACATTCTTCTACACCATGGTCAATGGGCATAGTTTTAAATTTTCCGAAGGGGATATTCTTGACATGCTAGAAATTGATATAGATGAATATCAAGATTTCCTTGACCTTACCACCGGCAATCCAATAAATTTATTTTCCAATGATGACCACTCCACTAGCCTTAGTGATATAAAAAGAGCCATATTTCAAGCCAATACCACTTGTCATGAAGATAGGGGAACCTATTATGCAATAAACCTAAAACCGGCATGTAGAATAGTAAACGTCATTGTTTCCACCAACATACATCCACGAGCCAATAAATCCGAGGTTCCTATTTTCCGTATGTGTCTAATTTATGCTATCATAAAAGAAATTCCCTTCAACTTCATTCGCATAATACTTAAAAATATGCTTGAGTTTTCTGGCAATCCACCATATGCCGATTTTGTATGCCAGATTACTCAACATTGTCTTAAGTTAAACATTGAAGATATGGGATACATATGGGAGCGTAGACCACCAAAGATAAGTAAGAACACTGTAGAGAAGATGGGGATTGACTTTGGTCATAAAAGGGCTAGAGTAGAAGGAGAATCATCACATCAAGATATACCACCACCCCCTCCTCCTACTAACCTTTCTATTGATCCCATCCAAAATACTCTCACTTATCTTGTTGGCTCCCAATATCATCTCAGTAACCAACTCAACTATACCCATCATGCCATGACATACTTAAATCAAAGAATGCAAAATCTTTCTCCTGCTGAAACCGATGAATATCCGCATTCTTTAAATCCTGGCATGCTCCACCCATTTAACCCTTCATACAACTACTATCAACCTCCACCTCCACCATCAATGGATCTTGCACATACTCAATTTTCCTCCATACAATTGCAAGATATAGCTGCTCACTTCCGATTTGACTGAGTTCCCACATTTCTGGAAGCATATGCATTAGCTATGACAGGTGCTTTAGATTGGCAAACTCTGGTCAAATATTATGGAGCCGAGCCATTCCTTGGGAAAGATCCGGACATCGATGTAATTCTTTAATCTTTCCTGTGAAGTGTTGGAGTTGTACTAGTTGTAATAAAAATGATTAGTCAAATTCTATATGATTGTAATCTTCTTCATGCTATTGAATGAAATTTGCCATTTTTTATTTGATTCACATGGTTATTTTTTTTTGGCATATGAGACATCTTCAAAATATGGATCATAAGTTCATTATTGTAGAGCATAACAAATGAAGGGAATAATAATTACAACAAGCAACTATTACAATTGTAATTGAATTTCCAAATGCAAAACAGTTCTCCAGAAACATTCTCGGTCGAGCAACTAGTCGACCGAGAACATTGTCGGTCGAGCAATTGTCGACCGACTGGGTTTCTGTTTTTCCAGATTGACATAAATTGCATACATCTTTGTTAAATCTTGGACATTTTATATATTTGCTTAGTATTCAAACTTTCATTTGAGATATCTATCTAAGGGGGAGTAAAGCATAAGAAAAAGGGGGAGATTATCAAAACTTTGACCATTTGATTGAAGAAGCTTACAAAAATATTGTAATCACTATGTGTAGCTGAAAATTTTCAAGAAATTTATGAATTTATTGAATATGGTATCTTGTATTTACAGGAATTCTCTACCCAAAATAGGGCTTTTGGATGGAGACATTTTTATGTACTCTAAGCTTAGAGGATTCTCATTTAATCTAGGGCTTAACATCCTTTGATTCATGAGAAATCAATATACATTCATCATATGCTTAAAGGAATCTCATATCATTTCAAGGCTTAACATCCTTTGCAAATGATTGAGAAACAAATTGAGGATAAATTAGATAAAAATCCATGTTTCTAATAGAATCTCTAATTAAGGGGGAACATTATATTAAGGGGGAGAAGAAAAATAAAACATTCAACTTGGATATCTTTTTGAAATGACAAAGGGGGAGAAAGAATATAAAAATCAAAAATATAAATGAGTTTCATCACATCTTGGCCAGCACTCACTTGCAAAACATAAATGGCTACAAAAGGTAAATTTTCAGGTATGAAACTCACATGCTTTATATTTCCTTATTTCATAGTTAGGAAATGTTTGTCATCTTCAAAAAGGGGGAGATTGTTGGATAAATTGGATATTATGATAAATCCCTTTGTTTCGATGATGACAAACATTTCATTCTTATTAATCTAACTAGCTACTTAAGTGTGCAGGACTAAGCAGGATGACAAAGTAGCAAGGGAAAATCCAAGAGCTTACTTAGTTATATTTTCATGCAATGTAATCAATGTTGTAAAACTTGTACAAATATATAATGTACAAGTACGTAGAATTGCATGTAAATCAAGCGTTAGATTTTCCCTAGCTAAACACCATAGTTAGACATGTCATCCCATTTAAATTGGATCACCTATGCACACTCACACACATAATTAATGCCTAACTTGAAATCTTAAAACAGGATCTATCTCGGTCGACCAACTCCTCGACCGAGACACTCTCGGTCGACAAACTCCTCGACCGAGAAAGATCCAATGTAGCCGTTAGACACAACTGACAAGTTAGTTGGCAGTTGCAAATGAACGTTAATCCAGAGAGCCTGTCGGTCGACAAAACTTCGACCGAGTAGGTGTCTCGGTCGACCATTCCTCGACCGAGACGATCTCTGACAGAAACTGCAGAGTAAAGTAATTAGCCGTTGTTAAAGCAACAACTTTGTACCTAACGGCTAGTTAAGCACTTAGAAACCCCTAGAAGTTGTCTAGAACGTCCTTAAGCATACTTAGGCCATTCCTATAAATAGGACAAGCCATAGGACACTAGAATTCACTTCTTACACTTGATATACTTGAGCCCTCTTGTGCAATCTGTGTGAACTGAGCTTTGTGATCAATTGGCCATTTTCCCCTTAGCTCAAGCTCGTCCTATAGGCTAGATTTTCCTAACCCTAGCAATCACAAGTCCATCATATTGGCTAGGAAAATCCAAACGCTTGATCTAGGGAAATCAAGCCTTGAGCTACAAGGATAAGTTGTATTTTCTTTTATTCCTTTCTTGTTCCTTGTATTACTTGTACTCTCCTTGCTACTCCAGGTAGGAGGCTGCGGATTGGAGAGGGTGAAGCTCTTCGTGGTGAAGAGGAAGACTTTGGACTACTTCAGAAGGCTGTCTTGACGGGAAGCTACTTCGGGAGGAAGGCTACTTCAAGGGGGAGCTTGAAGTTACTTCAAGGAAGGCTGCTTCGAGGTTGGCAAGACTACTTCAAGGTGAAGGCTGTCCAAAGGGTGTTTAGAAAGTATTGTAAATTTTATGTAACATCCTTGAGAGGTAATAAAATTTAGTACTTTCAAAATCCCGGTTGGGTAAGCAACCGGGTAGTGGACTGACTCCTTAGTATTTGCTAAGGTGGAACCACTCTAAACACCTGTGTTCCTCTTCTTAATCTTTACTTTGGTTGTTTGAGTTTAAATTACTTTAAAATCATTATAAAACTCTATTCACCCCCCCTCTAGAGGTTTTCACGCCCGACGACTGCTGCCCTCCATCCGCGAGCTGCTCGAGGTATCGCTTTAACTCACGGACCCACGGACCCAACACTGAGCCGGCACAGGGAGAGGGAAACAACCGGAGCGAAGGAGAGGGGCGAGAGGGAGAGGGCCGAGAGGAAGAGGGAGGCGCGCGAGTGAGAGGGAGAGTCGGGGTCGAAGGGGGTGTCGGGGGGGCGTAAACCGGACTGGGATTTGCAATCCCGCCTAAGCCGGGACTGGGTTAGTCCGGATTAGGGGATTCCGTTATCCCAAAACGGTGGTGGAATGGGTTGCAAACCAAACAGAAATTTGGCCCAAACCGGACCGGGTTATGCCGAGCTGGCGCTACACGACGGCTCCCAATCCGGATCGGGTCCGTTCCCAAACAGGGGCTAGAGCTTCTGCAACCTTGTCCCCTGCCGCACGCAATGCTGGTGGTGGTGTGGGCGCGCCCTTCCGGGTAGGGGATATCACAAAAATGAAGGGGGAAGATGGGCGCCACCCCAGTCTGTTGGCGTGGAGTAGACGAGGAGAAGAAGGGAACTCGGCACGTAGGATTTTCTCTGTTTCAGATCTGGCGTGGAGGAGCACCGATGGGGAGAAGTAGAGAAAGGTAAGGAAGGAAGGAGAAAGGAGGAAGAGGGGGAAGGGGAGATGAAGCGAGAGGGAAAAAGAGAGGAGAGGAAGGGGAGGCAACGGCCGAAGGGAATGAATGAGCCGCGCCGCTGCGTCCAAAAGCACGCATGCGTTAGCGGAAGTGGTGGGTGCACGCAGCGCTGAATTGAACTTATATAGGAAAGGGCAATTAAATGTAACCAGTAAATGCACGTGCTTTGTACATGATACTTGTAAAGTTTAATATGTTTGTATATTACATATAAGACTAATTTTCCAAATTTCACATTGAAAATTTATGGTACCACCAAACTGTTCTTAGATTTAAGTTTTTATTATATTTGATAGATATTGAGTTCAGTTTTGTTTCTGTCATCATTTTGTATATTTTATTACATTACATACTAAAGTTTTCCTAATACTATAGGAAATAATGACATCATATAAAAACAACACATTTGTTTAATTTTTATAAATATGATTAATATCATGATATACCGTATGTTTCTTTCAAGTTTTCATAAAACAAATATTGTCGAAAGGATTTTTTCCCTAATACTATGCTTAAGATTCTAGTAGTTACACATTTAGAATGTTCATTCATCTTTCATCCTATAAAAAATTATATCTATTTGATGTTGTCTTGTCTCTTAAAAATACTAAATTAAAACTTCTAGTGAGCTTAGGTATATTATGTTTAGAGTTGGATGAAGTTTTTGACATCATACTTTAATTCTTTACTATATTAGTAAAATAATTAATTATTGGTCAGATTATTAGTGTCATTTAGAGTCAGCCAATACTCCTTGATTACTCTTCTGGTTCAATTTAATTTCATCTACATGCAATTAACTATGACAAGAAATGTTTTATGCAAATTACGATGTACATTGCATCACATAAATGTTATGTTGTATCAATGTCATGATAAAGTATATGTACATATACTAATACACCCTTGGAACGATATATAGTACATGTATTTATATTTATAAATGTATAAACAAGACAATGTGTGACTAATATAATATTATGAGTTCAATGATATCTTGGTAAACAACAATGTGTTACGTATAGTTATTAATGAATCTTAGATGCAAAGGCAAATAGTTAAACGTTCAATCTAGTGATTGTAATAAAAATCATGTGACATGTAAGAGTACCTATTGAAGGAACACAAGGCCAAATAGAACGATCATGTATTATAACACATTAGTCTCCCTTATAAATGGTCATGAAAACGGATAGAAATCACAGAATGTTTGGTCAACCTAAAATTCTTGACCTAGTCTACAGTTGTATTTTGGTGCACGGAATTCCTAATTTGTCATTTCTACTAAAAGTAATAAGTAGATGTATTATAATATGGAGTTGTTCCGAATATATAGCCCCTCGCCCAGTGCGTCCCAACAAACCAACCCATTTTTACACACATACAAAACGTACAAGAGTAAATATTTTAAAAAACCACGACGTTGTGTACTAACAAATATTGTTCCTTTGTAGTAGTGTCAATGATTCTCTCTAATAATATAGTGTTTCCTACTTTCTAGACAACAATAAACTAATTGTCTTCTTTACCATAGAAATAGAGTTCACAAGAAATGCAATTTGTATAAAATAAGAAGAAAACTCCCATACCTTTGTTAACACATACATACCCAACATCTGCAGTGCTACTGTTAATAAGATCATGCGATACTTCTTTTCTAATATCAAACTTCCTCAAAATTTTATACGTGATCATCTTCGGCCCTGCACTTAAGAATAAATATGAGACACATATATTTCGCTTGGCCACATCCCAACATTAACCAGTTCTGCAAATGTCAGCCAGAACCTATTTTGCTGAAATCTTTCTGGTCATGTCTACAAAGCTCACGCAGGGAATATGTCATCAAGCACCTCTCAACAATTATTAAAAATTATCCAACGAAAAGAAGGTATCTATTATCAAATCTATCTTTTTTTCATTACGTTGAAGATCACGACCGAAACAAGGCTGTCCACTTATCACATCATATTCAAATTAAACTACTTGCAGCCATACAAGCCACTCGGACCATTGAGACCCTCATAACGAAATTTCACTGTCCTAACACAGTTAGAAGAACTGCACGAGCATGTCAGATCTGATGATCGTCGTTCATACTATAAACAAATATATAATATTGTCGTCCTCATTGACTTGGTAAATTAGATGAGCATTAATCTACTGCCAGTGATAAGAAACACTTCGGCCTGATCAATTATAAGATAGTTACTATGCGTTACGGGAGACAGAATAGATACGGACGTTGCCCGCTATTATCAATGCACTTCTTATTACTTAGGGCATGGTTGGTTGACCGCATTTGTCTGTATTGGATCACATCTTCTGATCCAGCTAGGCAAAAATTACGTTTGGATTGACGGAGCAAGCAAATGGAATCGGTCCTGCATTTCTGAACAAGCAATAAATGTTGGATGGAGTTTCCCTTTTCAATCCAGCAGAGGCTTCCTACTTTTACTCTTCTGCTCCGTACAAAAAACGCTCCGTCCGCTCCGCGCCCGTCAAAGCGTTGCGGGCATACCAAACGTCATGTTTAAAAGCACAGAGATCTTTTAAATGGGAATTCTCTTGTACTGGGATTATCTAGATACTGCATTTAGACAAATCTATTCGAATCTAACAAAACAAACGTGCCCTTACTAATAGAAGTGTGCAAAACTGGGTCGTAATGATAATTGAACGTATCTCCGAAACAATCCCAGTGAGAAGTGGGGCGCTTCTGTAGAATTGAATGATTTAGAACAAGCCAACCTTGAGGGCTACCGGGTTACCCTGAGGGTTGATCCAACTGTCCGGATACGTATAGATTTATGGACATCACGCAATGCCTATACTGACTTGCTCTGAAGGCAGATCTTAGTGCGCGGAAGACATTAATTAGATAGCCAGGGTATGCGGTTACATCTGAAATTATCTAATTACTGCAGCGTAAGTAGATACATAAAGATCCTGCGGACAAAGATTATGTACAGATTTATATTCAAATTGTTAGGGCAACCTGAAACATGCTGCCGTCCATGTTCTTTAATCACCAGTTTCTTCATACCTGGTTCCTCAAATCTGGATGCCATCGCCGGCCCGTAGCCTTCGTCTACCAAGCGGTAGCAACCGCCCCCCATTGCTTAGATTGGTTTCGACGAACAACCATAAAAGTCTCATGGTGGTGGTAATGGTATAGACCACCAATAGGTCTAAGATTTAGGGCAGAATTAAGGAGAGAGTGTTTCCATAAAAATAAGACACGCACATGTTTAGCATGCGTGGACGGAAACATGTAGTTTTTTTATCGTTCTTAGTATGGTAAGATCGTAGATTAATTAGAAGTTAATAGGAAAGTTTACAGGATTAGTTCGGCGGTCAAACAAAGTCAAAAAGGCATAAAATTGTAAACAGAGGTAGACTAGTTCTAGAAGTAAGTAAATAAAATTATATATATATTTTTTTGAATATATGAAACCAGTAATTAGTATCGGCTTTAATTAAACATTCTATGACTAGAAAAGGACATAACAGCCTATCAGTCCTCTAATAGAATACCAAAAGCTGATGTTTAAGGTGAATTACTCCAAGTAATTATTTTGAATAAATTTTAAGTTAACTATATTAATTATTATGGATGTATATGACTTTTTTTCAAACAAATAAATTTTAATGTACTTGTTAAGATATATATATGTGTACGTATTGGAATTACCTGAAATTCAGACTCTTACAACACTCCCCCACTAAAGGAGATTTCATCCTCGAAATCAGGTCAAGCAAACAATGCGGGGTAAATCCTCGCCATCTCTTCTTTGAGTTCCCAAGTAGCTTCCACATGACCTTGACTAACTCAATATCTTTATTCTTCAACTGCTTAGTACTATAGGCTAAGATCTTCACACTACAACAAAAATATCTATTAGTGGCATTTATTCTAGTGGCTTTTATAAAAAAAGACCACTATTTATTTAATTTACAGGCATTTTTATATAAAATGCCTCTAATCCCCCTGCTATTTAGTTTCTCAAAAGATGTAAAATTGAAAGGCATATATATATATAATTTGTGACAATTAAAAAATGCCAATTTGATAGCGGACAGTCCGCTTGCTTCAATTGGCCAATTTTTTGCGGGCAGTTCGCTTTGCAATTGGCTTTGTGTTTTTCTCCCCCCACCCCGCGCAATCTCAGTTGTCTTCCTGATTCCACACGCGGACGAGGAGGAGACCCTGCGAGCCCACCTGGGATGATCGGTGTCGGCGACTGTGCAGACCGGCGACTGGTAGCGCACGACTTGGAGAGAGCACCGGCGGCTGGGAGAGGAGCACCAGTGCCTGGGACGATTGACCCTAGATTTTCAGTCAAGGTACTTCCGTCTCCACTTTCCCCTCCACTCATCATCCATCCTCCACCCACGATAACATGCCCCCCTGGGCGATCTCAGTTGTCTCCCTGATTCCGCGCGCGAACGAGGAGGAGACCCTACGAGCCCGCCTGGGACAATCGGTGCCGACGACTGTGTTTCAAACTATCACGTAATATTATTAAAAATGGTTGGGCATAATGTAATGCTCCTGGAGCTACTAAACTAGGGGGATTTGATCACCTACTAGCATGGTAGAAATGAATAGGTGGAGTAGACATCATTGGTGGAGGTGGAAAATGAGATGCAGTAAGGAATGCTACCAGGGATCCTAAGTAAGTTGGAGGAAGAAGAATGAAATGGATCACAGAAGGTAATAGAGTGGATAGGTGGTGCAAGGGCTCATTTTTTATAGATGTGACATAGAAGTTTGCCATGCTTCCATTGTCTTGAATTTCACCATAGGAAGAAAGTTCATAGGAGATGGAGGTTGTTGCAGAGAAGGTATAGTGTCAAATTACGGATGAAATTTTATTTGATTCCATCCTAACCAAACCAATAGCCACATATTTATACCATCCTAACCAAGCCATCAAACATCCACAAACTCAGGTACCACAATTCACAGTCTGGAGAAAACACCATCTCTAGCTGATGGGTTATTCTACTATGAATGATTTTTCATCCACACCTACAATTTGTAGATATTGATTTATTTTTTAGATATTTTATGTATTTGTCCTAAGAAATCATACTCAACCTAGTGTTTGTTAACTACATGAGCATACATTTGCATTTTGTCTAGTACTATACTTTATTATAGAATGTTTTTGTGGTCAATTTATTATAGAGTGTTTTATCACCTTAACATGTGTATTTTCCACTTGTAATTTCAAACATGTTTATCCGACTTGAGGAGAAGTTACTCTGGTTTTCCCTTTTACTCTCTTTAACTAGTTCATACTTAATTTACTAAATCAGTTATGATTTCAGAAAATAGTATAAGAATTGCATTTTTAGCTTTCTATGTTATTTGTTTAAACAATGCATATAAAATTTAGAAGCACATGAGGATCTTTTTTCTTATAATTCCGTCCTTCATGTTTTGGTGGTTCATGATATTGTAACCATCTTAGGCAGTGTGTATTCCACAACAATATTGGCTTTTGTATTGGTTCTAGGTACATTCAAAATTTTGTTCCTTCTACTTCAGTAGGTACGTGTCCTTTATTTATAATTGAAGATATGTCTATTTTCTCATGGTGGCCTAACTACACTTTCTGGAGCAACCAAGATCTTGTTTTAATTATCCATAGTTCAAGAAATAATAATCAAACTCACAGTAAAATGATTTGATTCTTTGAATCAATTGTCATGTTTGAAAGGTTCAAGTCAATTCAACAATTATTTGTGAGAATACTACTACATCTAAGAATGTATACTCATCAAATATAGAGTTCCATGTCTCCCCATCTCTCTTTGGTTATTAGAGTGTGGATGTTGGTCCTGCAACACATCTTCTATTAGTATTTGCATTTAGTTGACAGTGTGATTAGGTATAAGTATCAAACCTAGATGACACACTCCGATCAATAATCCAACCCACATAAAATGAATTCGTCCAGGTTCATGTAATTCATATAGGCGAGTTAACATGAAAATTAGACCTATACTTTTCATTCAGTAAAATTTTGGGTGAATGTAGATTCAAACCCAATAATATAGAAACCTTCTATATTATATTTGAATGTCTATACAACAACATGCTTACTTCATGTTTTGTTATGATTACCAATAAGTAAGGCTATGAATTGGAAAAGAATGACATGAGAAGAACTAATGCAAAACACTAATTGACTTCTATATATTTAAGTAATAATGTTATCTTATAATAAAGATTTTCCTACTAGGGATTGAAACATTATTCCATCTTGCTATAATTTTATCAAATGATTATTCAATTCAATCATGCTACGTTAAGAATGTACACCCATAATTTACTTTCACATAGACAATTCTACTACTCATCGAAGTAGTTCCTACATATTATTGTCCGATTATACATTCTCCATTATGATACATATCATGTAGGTTACCATATTATTGTGATGATGGAAGAAGATGGTGGTTGTTGTAGAGAAGAAATGATGTCATATTACAGATGGAAAAATCATCTTATGCCATCCTAACCAAACCAATGGACTAAAAGAGGTGTGAATGTTGAACTCAGGGATTTGGAATTTCTAGACAATACTACTAAACAAAATAGATCAACAAGCTTTAAGAGAAGTGTTGATTGAGTGATTAAACTAAGAACAAGAATTAAATTTGCAAAGTAGTAAAGCGTAAGGAAAATCAGATTAATGGATTCTTTAGGATACCCGTTTCACCATAATGTGATCTATGCATGTATTTTATCCCAACTAATAAATAATTGTCTTTATTGTTGAATTAAGGGTGTGTATCTTGTACCACCCTCTTTCACAATATAACACACTATTTAGTCTAATTACTAACTGGCTTTCATAGTGTTAATATAGAAAGATAAATGAAAAAGATCTCTTTGTCGAAAAAACTACTTTGCACTATAGCTCTCTTTCATAGTACATTATCCACTATGAATTATCAAGCTATTAACCCCACTTGCACAACCATTAATAATGTATCATATATTGATGGTGATATATAATAAATATGGCAATAAAACATTCCATTATCGAAATCAGAACAAAAGATAATCTTATATCAAATCAAACATAAGTATGAATATAGTCAACATAGGACTACTCCCCATTTAGGCTTATCCCCTCACGCTCAACATGGATCATAGGATGGTAGGAAAGAAGAGAAATACATGGAAAAATATTGTAACATGTTACAAGGAGACGGTGTTGTGGCTATCGAGCGACTCCTTAAGACACACATTGATCCGTGTCTCATTGTATTGTTCTTGTTAGACTCTGGTCCCTCATGGACTGACTAGTTGGGATGCCTCTAGATAAGATGAGATGTCCTTTGTGGGTTCCCCCCTTGGTATTATAAAGGGGGAGACAATACACTACTTATGCAACATACCATTTGAGTGCCTTGTTAAAGTACAATCATTAGAAAATATTATTTTATTCTTATTATAAGTATGTTCTTTTAATCTTATAAAAATATTTCAAAAACGCGTGGGCGCCCACCTAGGCAGATAGGCTCACGTGAACTTCATTTGCATGATTACACTAGTATTTTCTCATATTGTATAGTCTTTTTTGGTATGACATACTTACTCATATATGTTATATGTTTTAATATTTTTATAGAATGGATAAGTTTTGGATAGTAGAGGATGACCGAATGAGCAGTAAATACTTATGTGGAGTATCAAAATTTTATATTTTGCTTTTGAACATTCAGCGATTGGAGACAAGATTGTATGCCCTTGTAGAAAGTGTGCTAATGTATACCAGGTCACCAGAAAGACTGCATTGAGCCATCTATTTTGGCATGGCTTCTTACCAAGCTATATTTCTTGGGCTTTTCATGGTGAAGATGCCAATGTTCAAATGGATGCTCCTACTGAACTGGGTGATTGCCTAAATTCTGAAAATTTACAAGATATGTTGCATGATGCTTTTCCGAGTTTCGATAAAGATGGAAATATGGAAGGAGTAGAGTCAACTAGTGATCAACATTTCAATGCAGAAAAATTTTATATCTTGTCAAAGGATTCTGAGGCAGAATTATATCTAGGGTGTAAGAAGTTTAGCAAACTTGCTTGCATCCTAGAATTCTATCACCTGGTTTGTCTTAATGGCTTGAGTAAGAAAGCATCATCTATGTTTCTTACATTCCTTAAGAAGATGCTACCAGAAAGAGATCAGTTGCCCAATTCCTTTTATGAGCTAAAAAAGGAGATTACAGAGTTGGGCTTAGATTATGTGAAGATTCATGTTTGTCCAAATGGTTGCATGTTGTTTTGGAAGGATTCTGGTGATAAAGACATCTGCGATACATGTGGAGCATCAAGATGGAAAACAATTACAAGCCCGAATAATGATGATGATGATGATGATGAGCATGTAAAAAAACCAAGAGAATACCTATCAAGGTGCTCAGACACTTTTCACTTATACCACGCCTAATGTGTTTGTTCATGTCATCAAAAACCTCTTCCTTAATGAGGTGGCATGCAAAAGAATATGAAAAAGATTACAAATTAAGACACCTGGTAGGTTCACCTACATGGAAAACATTTGACGTTATGCATCCAGACTTTGCTGCAGACACTAGAAATATTCAATTGGGACTTGCAATTGATAGATTCAATCCTTTTGGGACAATGAGCACTTCTTACAGTACATGGCATGTTGTGATTATTCCATATAATTTACCTCCTTGGTTGTGCATGAAGCAACCATATTTTATGTTGTCCCTACTCATTCCTGGACCAACTTCACCAGAAAACATAGATGTGTACTTGCGTCCATTGATTGATGAGGTGAAACAACTATGGGATACTGGTGTACATACATATGATGCTGGAACCAAGGAATTCTTTCTGATGTGTGCTTCTTTATGGACTATTAGTGATTTTCCAGGATATGCCCATCTCTCTGGTTGGAGTACTGAAGGATACAAAGCATGTCCTTATTGTAATAAAGGTACCATCTCACATTGGTTTCCACATAGCTGTAAAGTTTGATACAGAGGACATTGTAGTTTTTTGCCAAGCAACCACAAATTTTGAAAAGAAGCAAAAGCATTTGATGGTGAGCAAGAATTTAGAAGTGCACCTAAACCACCTTCTGGAGCTCAAATCTTATCACAATTGGAGGATGAAAGAATTGTAATTGGCAAGAAAAGGCCAAGAGGTAAAGAGTCAACACACAATTGAGATAGGAAAAACATATTTTTAAGCTACCATACTGGAAGTCTAACATTGTAAGGCACAATCTCGATGTCATGCACATTGAGAAGAATATATGCGAGAGTATTGTTGGAACATTGCTAGGTTTGAAGGAAAAAAATAAGGACAACTTGAATGCAATGAAGGATTTGGAGGATATGCGAATAAGATTTCCACTTCATCCAAAAGAACTTGGTAAATATACCATCCCACCTCCAGCTTTCTATATAATGAGAAAAGATGAAAAAATATTATTTCGCAAACTCCTACAATCTGTCAAAGTTCCATACGAGTATGCTTCTAATATATCTAGATGTGCACGACCAAAGTATCAGAAGATGCTACCAATGAAAAGTCACGATTATCACATGCTGATGCAACAACTTCTGCCATTAGCTGTCACTGTGTCTTTGCCCAGTAAGAATGCTAAGTCATGTATTATTAATCTTTGTTGCTATTTTCAAAGGTTGTGCACTAAAGTCATATATCCAAATGATTTTGCTGCATTGGAATATGCAATAGCTGTGACACTTTGTGAGATGGAGAAGATATTCGCTCCATGTTTTTTTTGACATAATGGTGCATCTATCAATCCATCTCGCTTGTGAAGCTAAGATAGCTAGCCCTATTCAGTGTCGTTGGATGTATCCAATTGAAAGGTATCTTTTCATACGTCATTATGATTATAACTATTGGAATGTAATTTTTGATAATATTTTCCTCAATTTTGTTATCAGGTATCTGATGACTCTAAAAAGATATGTTCATAATAAAATATATCCAAAAGGATCAATAGAAGAAGGATATATAGAGGAAGAGTGCCTAACTTTTTGTTCAAGATACTTGGATGGAGTTGAAACAAAATTAAATCGGCCAAATAGAAATGATACTGATGAAGCAGATTTGGAAAATAATCCAACACCTGACAATGATGATTGGTCTATTTTCTCAAGAGTAGGTCGTGGTGTTGGTAAAATGGTAACATGTGTCTTGGACGAACATCCAATGCAACAAGCCCACATGCATGTACTGTTCAATTGTGAAGCAATTGAACCCTACATTAAGTAAGTTAGTGGCAATTATCTTCTATTATTAAGTTTCTATGACATATTCCAATTGCAAATATTTTGTATTCAGGAAGCACTATGATATCATTAGGCAAACACATTCTCAGAAGTCCTTAAAGGAGGTTCTGATAATACATAATAACTCATTTGATGGATGGTTTAAAGAACATGTAAGTTTATACATGCTAATTTAATTTGTAATGCTTCATGAATAAACTCTAACAAGCTTTTGTTTTGTTAGATTGAGACACTCACAAGAACAGAGATGGTGGATGATAAAATCAAGTTTCATTCTCAAGGTCCACATCAAGTGACCATTATGTACAAGGGATATGTTGTCAATGGTCATAGATTTCATACCAAGGCAAAATATGCAAACCGAATGACATAGAATAATGGAGTCTTTATAGTAGCTAAGACTAATGGTTATTCTAAAATGACTGACTGTAACCCAATTACAAGGGATGTTACCTACAATGGTGTTTTAAAGGATGTTATTGTGCTCAGTTATTATGAACACTTTAAGGTGACATCATTTAAGTGTGATTGTGTGGACATATACTCAAAGAGGGGAATCAAGCATGATGAACATGGGTTGACTCTTATTAATTTGAGTTGACTTCAGACTATAGGAGAACCGTTTATAGTGGCATCTCAAGTTGGACAAGTATTTTATGTATAAGATCTCAGTGCAAAAGGTTGGCATTTTGTTGTAAAGATTTCCCCACAAGATATGTTCAACATGAAAGAACAATCTTGTATTGAGAATGTCAAAGCTTATGTGTAAGATGAAACTAGAGATGGGCCATCAATGACACCAGAGGATGAGGATACTAATTGTGACATAGTTAGATTGGATATGGAAAGAATTACTATTGATAGTTCAAAAATTGAAAAAGACCAATCCCAAGTTCAGTAAGATCATGAAAGTGAATTTGAAAGTGGTGATGACGTCAGTTTTGATTGAGGAGATTACAAAATAGCAGCGTATGTTTCTTTTAGTTTGTCATTATTATTTCACTTGTACATGTCATTTTTGGCTCGATGTATCTCTTTAATTTTCTGTCTCACATTGTTCTCTAGCTAGGTGTATGCATTTTGCTGGATTGACATTCTTCTTAATCAAATTTATCCTTGTCTCTGCTATTGTTTATAACAATGTAGTGTTTATGTCTTTAGTATCTATGCTTTTTATTATATGAGATATATTTGATTAAATAACTGTGCTTAGCTTTTAAATATTGATTACATAATTGTTAATATGTGGTTCAATTTTTTTTAAATGTCTCATAATATATGTGATTTGATATACTTAGGATGAGAGAACAATACAGTGACAGATGCCATGACAAGACAACCACAAGGAATGATAAAAACAACAACAATGACTCTTGTACGCTGACTCATTTACCTAACATTACTCAACATGGTTGTTGGCAATCTTTGAACATGTCATCCTCAAATTGCTCCAAAATTTTTTTAGCTTCCCTTCCAGCTGAAATTCAAAATGATAGAGCAAAGAAATTCAATAAAACTGTTGCTAGCTCCGCAAAAAATACCCAATCAACCACGTCTCCCCAAGACTCTAATATGGTTGGTGGTTCCAAATCCTCTCAAACATGCACAACTAAAAAGGAGATGGGAAAAAGGTTCTAAAATCAACACAACAAAGAAAGTGGTGATAAAGTTACAAGATCAAGAAATTCACATCTATCACGTGTGCCTAATGTCAATGCTTCTGTGTCTATTCAGTCAAGAAGTGTAGAGAATAGAGCTACCAATAACCAAAACAACAATGGATTTCTTGATAACATGGAGAAAAATGGCATCTCTGATCACCATGTTGAGTCATTGAATGTTACAACAACACTTTCTGATGGGCTAGGTAATCATTTTATTAATATCATTGCATTTTTAGTGTTGCATTAATGATATATAATTGTCCATATATTTTTTTATCATTTATGATTGAATGCTTAGGTCAAAAACATCGAGCATGTGGTCAAACACAATGTTTGAAAGTATGGAAAAGAAAGCCCGACAATCTGATTCCCATTGAGAGAAATTAGTTTGGGCAACCAGTAGGTGAAAACCAATGCCACTTATCAAGTTTTCTGACAACTATTACAAGAGATCCCAATCTTTGTCCACTAAACTACGAGGACTGGAGACAATTTCCAACAAACAAAAAAGATTCTATATGGAATTTTGTGAAGGTACATTATTTTATTTTTGAATGGTTAAATGAAGCTTCTAATTGATATCCTTTATGTGGGTAGAGTAAATTCACAATGGATTCAAATATAAAGGAGTGAACAATGAAGAAACTAGGAAAGAAATGGAGGGACCACAAGTGGGAGTTATGGAGACTTTACTTCATAGAAGATAGTCCGTATGAACAACAACTTGAACAAGTTGTTCCCCGTGTGGACAAATCTCATTAAAAATTTAATGTGGATTATTGGACGTGTAATAAAGGAAAGGTAATATTTCTTTTTCTATTCATTGATACTTAATTTACCTCGCAGACAATTAATTTGCACAATACTACAAATTTTTTCACAGAGGAAGCCTATAACTAACAAGACAAGCAGAAAATTTCAAAAGCTTAGCCACACAACATGAACGAAGTCATTTGCATGTCTGAAATATGATGTAAGATTAGTAATTTTTGTGATCCATTTGGATAAATTGATGACATACTTTTATTTGATGTTTATAATAACCTTGTGTGTCTGATAAAGATTGAGAAGGAAATAGGTGGAGAAGTGGACCCCATCATGTTTTTTGAGAAAACTCATCGTAAAAAAGATGGGAGCATAGTTGATATTGAATCCATCAAAATTTTGGTACAACAAATCCTAACTTATAGTGTTATGTTACATATACTACTTGGAAAGAGGTATATGTTTGGTATAAAATTCATCTCCTATGATTTATTGTATGTAAGAATTTTTTTTCTGAGGTAGGAGAAGAGCTGCAATAAAAACAGCCTGATGTTACTTCAGATGAAGTTTATAGGCATGTTATGGGAGAAGAGAGACCCAAATATGTTCATGGTTATGGGCTTGGACCATCACCTTCTGATATCAGGGGCAAGAATCATAAATCTCGAGAAGCCAAAGAAGCACAAAGGAAGCATTTTCAAGATAAGCTTGAAGAGCAACAGTTGGAATTTGATGCAAAACTTCAAGAACAAAAGGATGAATTCAACCATAAGTTAGAGGAGTTACTTGCCTTAACTAGAGCAGGAAACAATCAAGTACAACATGTTGCCATTGGCCAAGTATGAATACATTTATACAAGAAAAATCAGTTATTTTCTATGTTGACTTTTTGGTCTTATGTCAAAAATAAAATAATTGTGCAGACAAACTTTTCAAGTCATACTCCACTCCCAATAAGACATTCATCATTTAAGAAGGGACACATATGTTTGTATTTGTGTAAATTGCTCTTTATTTTACGTTTATATAAATTTATTATGTAAATTGTATTTTGTTTCTAGGATGTGTATCTGTTGAGGTTCACAGATCCAGATGCTAGAATTGCATTCGGTCGAGTATATGAGGTTGCCCCCATGAAAAGTGTGGGAGGTGCAATTTTAGGCTCATCATTTGTTGGTGTTTTTGTAGAGGTTTCTTTGTTGGACAATGATCCTCTTGTGAGACCTTATGAGAAATATCAATCTATTGACGATGTTGTTGGCAACATCATATCATGACTGAAAACACATATATTGCCACGGTGAGCATAAAGTCTTGCTTCTAAGATTACATAATTTAAACCAAAACTAGTATCTAAAATCATTTCTATTTGCTACAAGTCATGAAGTATAAAGATAATTGCATTCTTGGATACTGTCTAAAGAGATGACATAGTTGTTTTTATCTAATCCAATTTCTTATTAGTACATGACGATCCAAATAATGTTGTTTCATGTCCATTATCGTAGACAATGTTGAAAAATGACAATCCTATTTTGTTTTGACCTACTTTTAATTTTGTTATGGAGAATCGTAGTATTATGGACAATACATGCAATATGAATGGTTTGTTGTTTTTAGATATGAGCAATGTTTGAGATTCTTGTTTGTAAGATTTACATATGAGCAATGTTTGAGTGAGTGTGTTATTTTTGTTAAATGCATTAGTTTGAAACTTGAAGGGCATTCTATGCTTCTCTGTTAGAAGCTTCAATTGCTTCAATTTTAATTATGGTTCACTGACTTCTGGGTTGTTAGTGGATATGAGCAATGTTTGAGCTTCTTGTTTGTGAGATTTAGATATGAGCAATGACTGAATGGACTGTATGTGAATTTAGTGATTTTGGCTTATCTTCACTGACGTCCCCCTTTTGCCAAAATGTAGTACTCCCTGATTCTGGCTTATTTGCACTGGCATCCCCCTTTTGCCTTTGCTTTACCATCCCTTTTAGGGATGAATCACCCCGTTGCTCTTCCATTCATATTCACAGAGGACCTAGAAAAAACAAAGTATAGTCATGATGAATGTAGGTTGGAACCACAAACATATCTATCACCAACTCAACATCTTGAAGACGCGGATCCTCCTGAATCACTGTGGGTAGCTTTGCTAATAATTCTGACCAGCATCCTAACTTAAGTTTGTATTCCACACACATGTTATTATGAAATTCTACATAAATAATATTCTAGAAAAAGTAATGCTTCTACTGCCTTTCTATTCTACACAAATTGATAGGTTTTCAGCGGTCAATTCTTCTTTCATCTGCTCCTTCCATGCATTCTACTGTGAAGGTGAGGACAATTTTGTTGGCTGATGATACAAGTTTGTTAGGTCTCAACTGTTCCAGGTATGTTATGGTTATGCTCGTGGTTGTGCAATTCCTATTACAGACTATTAGAGCATCTGCTTTTAACTTTTTTTGATCTGTTTAGAATTGAATACCAGTTGCAACTCAAATTGCATTCAATAGGTCTGGATTTCTTTATCAGAATGAGAAACACTCAGACCCTCCAAAGAAAGAGAAAGTTTCTAGAGTTTCTCTTAACCATGGCTTTAACTACTAGGTATATTCCTGGTCTTTTAACTTTGCGACCCTAATTCACCTTTTTTGGAATAATCCCTCTACCTCAGTTCTAGAGGAACCTTCTTCCAGTGCACCTCTTGATTTCAAAATCCTTCTCTCAGTTAAAATATTATGAAAAATACTTATAATAGACCCTATAGTGACTTCTTGATGGATTTGATTCTTGTTTCTTTAACTCATGCATTCATCATTCTATATTTAATCTTCAATTTTGTATGCTTCTCATTACAGTAACAAATATTAATGTTGGATGCCATCTACCAACTCAAAGGTTTAAAAAAGTGACAAAAAGAGGATATGTTACATGATCACTACAAGTGGCAGCAAGGATGATCTAACCATTTCAATGACATTTGTCCAAGGTTGTTTCTCAACATTGGGTATGTCCAGATGCCAATCAAGTATGATAATGGAAAGTGTGGAAAGAGCATCTCCTAATGACCTCAAACTATAGGTATTTGTCGGTACATTTATGGATGACTAATATAGTATACATTTTCATTGGAAATTTCAATTCTGGAAAATATAATTATGATAGATTTAGAAGGGTATGCCTATGATCTAATAGTACATCTTGTTCTTTATTTTTCTATCTATATTGCTACAATGTATAAAGCCACTATTTCTGAATACATTTTGAACTTATGACAACTCTAACATGCATATAAACATCATAGAGCATGCAGAATAGTATCCCTCCCATTCTCACAAAGATTGTAATATTCACCAATTCAAATTGTTGATATTGTTTCTCAGTATTAGTCAGAAGGTATGATTGATCCTAGGATGATTCCTCTTGTGGGATCTATGGGTTTCTTGATCTTGTGTTCAGAGAAGGTTTCTGATTGAGCCTGGTTGGTCTGATGTCTTTGTTTTCTGGTGGTTGCTCATCATCATTTTTTTGCTGGTTGTTCAACTCTTTACTAGAAGATAAAGAAGGTACTACTACTACTTTGCAGTACCTGTTTCCAGTACTACTACTTTCCAGTACTACAACTCAAACTCAATGGACAATTGACATGCAATTGACTGATGATGCTACTAATGTAGAAGGACCAGTGTAGATCCTAGATATAAGAGTTTAGAATCTTATACACTATGGTTAACAATGGTGAAAGTACTATGGAAGCATCACTACACTAGGATGCAACATGAGAACTTGAGAGTTAGATGAGAAGAACCCATCCTGAATTGTAACAGAACTTCTTAAGAGAGGAAGAATCTATGAAGACCTAGACCTAGTCTAATCCTTAAGCATGTATGTCATATTAACTATAAGCTTACATGTTGTAACTATATCATTATGAATACTATCATAGTTTTTTCTTTAAGGTCCTTTTGTGTAAATATTGCTTTTTTGGTACATTTTAGTAATTTGTGTTGAGAATAGCTCCCAATTTCTCTCTAACTTTTTGACTTGGTTCAAATAAGTCAAGGATGCTTCAATCATCATCTAGTCTTGTTTCACTAGAGGATGGTTGTTGAGCACCTACCAATGGAAGCTTGTTGATGCCTAATACTACATTTTGTTCTTTATTTTTCTATCTAGATTGCTGCAATGTATAAAGCCAATATTTCTGAATACATTTTGAACTAATGACAACTCTAACATGTAGATAAACATCATAGAGCATGCAAAATAGTATCCCTCCCATTCTCACAAAGATTGTAATATTCACCAAATTCAAATTCCTGATATTGTTTCTCAGTATTAGTCAGAAGGTATGATTGATCCTAGGATGATTCCTCCTGTGGGATCTCTGGGTTTCTTGATCCTGTGTTTAGAGAAGGTTTCTGATTGAGCCTGGTTGGTCTGGTGTCTTTGTTTTCTGTTGGTTATTCATCATCATTTTTTTTCTGGTTGTTCAACTCTTCACTAGAAGATAAAGAAGGTACTACTACTTTCCAGTACCTGTTTCCAGTACTACAACTCAAATTCAATAGACAATTGACATGCAATTGACTGATGATGCTACTAATGTAGAAGGACCAGTGTAGATTCTAGATATAAGAGTTTAGAATCTTAGACACTATGGTTAACAATGGTGAAAGTACTATGGAAGCATCACTACACTAGGATGTAACATGAGAACTTGAGAGTTAGATGAGAAGAACCCATCTTGAATTGTAATAGAACTTCTTAAGAGAGGGAGAATCTTTGAAGACCTAGACCTAGTCAAATCCTTAAGCATGTATGTCATATTAATTATAAGCTTACGTGTTGTAACTATATGGTTATTAATACTATCAAAGTTTTTTCTTTAAGGTCCTTTGTGTAAATCTTTCTTTTTTGGGTACATTTTAGTAATTTGTACTGAGAATAGCTCCCAATTTCTCCCTATCTTTTTGACTTGGTTCAAATAAGCCAAGGATGTTTCAATCATCATCTAGTCTTATTTCACTAGAGGATGGTTGTTGAGCACCTACCAATGGAATCTTATTGATGCCTAGTAGATGAAAATAGAGCATTCATGAACATTGGACTACCATCAGCGGAAAGGGGAGTTGAAAATTGATGAATAGTGGTGGATCCTGACAAGTGATGAAAATAAAATTCTAGGAATTGGTGACTTTTTCATTGAAACTAGTTATATCAACCGATAAAAAGAAAATTAGTTTAATCATGGGTAGAGGTTGAATAAGTTGTTGCCTGATGAACCCAGATTCACCAACCAATGAAAATGTAGTTTCTGACAACTGATGGAAGTATTGAGATGATAACTAATAAAGGTGTTTCTTTTTTACATCAGTGAACTTTTTTCCTCTGATGAAAATCTTGTGAATGAGGATTGGTAAAATGTTGTCCAAGCTGTCCACCAATGTCTACACTAGGTTTTCAACTAATGGAGATATGGGTATTCTAGTTGATGATGTACCTAGACTTATCTCCCGACGGTAAGGCAATATTTGGATACCAATAGACACCATGTGTCTACTGTAAACAAATAGTGACAATGACTTGATTTCTTTCTCCTCCCGAACTATACATACCTCAACCCTTTCTTTCAACTTTTTCTCATCAATTTTTAAAGACAAGATCCTAGAAGAGATCGGTCTCCATCTTTTGTTAAAGATGAAAATCCTTCAGCGGTTTGATTGTGAAACCTTTTTTTTATTCTTGTCTCTTTCTTTAACTACCTTGGGCTTGTGAGGCGGTTATTTTGTAGATCTAGAAGGATAGGAATCTCTTATTATTTTTTTAAGAGAAATATTATGTATTATTAGAATAAAAAATGAATGGAAGAGTTAGTGCACACTTTTGTAAAATTTGTAATCTTTTCTTGCTAGTTTGGGTTTTTTGATTCATCTTGTTGGGATATTTGATTCTAACAAATATGAGGTTGGAATACAAAATGTAAGATTTAGAATGGCTTATACTTACTTTGTAATGTGGACATGAGAATTCTATACTCATCATAAAAGTTTGAAGTGAACCACAATAAGGATTTTTGTTTTGAATTTTTTCAGGACATGGAGATAGTGAGAATTAATAATTTGAAATGTGATTCATCAAGGATTAGGTCATGTGGTTCTCTAATGAGTTCCTTGGTTCCTGAAAATAAAGACGCATTATATATGCCAAGTTTAGGGTGAAAAACTTGATTACTTATGTATTCTATGTGTTTTGTTTTTATGAGATCATGGTAAATTCTTAGATGATTTATTTCTACTTGTGCATAACTTGATTGATGCAGTATTAAATTGTTACCAAAGTGGAACCAAAAAGTAGTGAGGAGCCCTGGACATTGTGAACCATCCTTAATGCACATGTAGATCGTAAAAAAGAGTTTTTCACACTTAGGACGAAGTCCAAATCATGAAGATTTAGAGTGGATTGCACCCTGATGGTAAATATACCAAAGGTTAGGGGAATCTCCATACAGGTGGAAGTGAAACCCCAACTTTCTTACTGAGATTGAGATATAGTATAGCAGTGAAGCCCAATAATTGTTTATGATGAAAAGAAATGAGAAAAGTTCATGTAAATTATGAATTATGAAATAGCCCCATCCTTGTACCAAGGTTGAAAAGGGTAGAGGAGCTAACATCCCTACCTATCTAGAGGCGGAACCGAACCTATGTTTATCTTAGGGTTGTCGGCTACAACCCATGGTTTGGATATTGTGACCGTGCATATCATCATTTTGAGATGATATCTATCTGATTAGATAAAAATAAGATATATCTAGGGAAAAATAATATAGAAAAATGATGTGATTGACTGAAAAATTCCTTAGGCCTTCATATCTTGATTATCATATTAATTCCTATCTGATCTAGTGGTTTGATTGCTAATGTAGTTTATATAAATTTGAAGGGTGTGCTTATTATCGACCTTGTTATATAGTTCACTTAGACATTGGATAATGAACCAATGATAAAAAAATTAGGTTCCAGAAGCGAGGAACATGCCGACCAACCATCCTGTGACAAAGTGAGTTTTTATAATATTTTTCTCTCTCTTAAAAGTTTATTATCAAATTTGTTGACCAAATTACCCTCATATACTTCCCTCACTTAATTGGACTAATATGTGTCACAAATTGCAAAAATATGCAAACCCTAGTATGCTTTTATGATAGAATACATATGATAATGTTTTTAGTAAATGAACATATCAAACCTTCAAAATTTGGATCTCAAATTTTTATCATAGTAGCATAGTGACTCTATAAAACTACCCCTAAAATTTGGTTACATTTGGACCACCCAATTAGGAGATATAAGCATTTGAAAATGAGGTGTATAATTCAATCTAATAACTCTAGGACCTAGGTTTTCAATTTATTTGACTAAATGATGTGTCACGCGGACCATTAAGTGCTTAGGCGCGGACCTAGTTCCAGGCTCTATTTTGCAGATCGTTGATCGTTGATCCAACGTAGGAGACTTCGTCTCCTACCTCCCACAAAGGGCGGGGAGGCCAGTAGCAACCCGAGCCTCATCCAGGCTCCAGAGCATCCACCATTTTGCAAATCTGTTCGAATAAATAGCTTCGTCTTGCGTTTCCGTGGCTGGACATACCAGCTTTGACAGGGTATCATGCGCCATTGCGCCAAACCAACAGCCATGAGCAGCCTGCTTCTCACTCCGGCAGCGGGGCTTTTAGGGCTTCCCTGCCTAGCTTCCCTCACTCCTATTTAAGGCCTTCATTAGCTCCTCCATGCCCCCTTTACTTATTTCACACCTTCAATTGCAAGCGTCGACACCCCGAGCACTGCTCCCCTCGCCCACCTTCTTCAACCTCGGCTACCTTCACCATCAGGCCACCCCATCACTCCTCGCTCAAACCCTACCTCTCCCACACCTTCGCAAACTCACCGCGAGCGTGGGCGGCTCTAAAGCAGGCTCCCAAAACTCCTCACCACCCTAAACCCCTCTCACGCCGGCGACCTCGCCTCTCCTGCGGCGGCACTGCGTTCCAGTGGGAGCCACGACCGGAAAACCACCCACAACTGTGCGGGGCAGCCTCGCGAAGGTAAAGGCACCTTCTTACTCACGTCAGCTCCACCTAGGAGCTAGAACGAGCTCGCCGGAGTCGATCCAGCCACCTGGCTAGCAACGAGCAAGGAAACAGAGCTGCTAGAAGGATCGCAGGCCAACGACCCAATCCAATGATCCATGGACTACCTTGCAATTTCTTAGATCAACGAGAGCCATCGATCCAGTCGGATCCGGCCGTTGATCAAGGTACCCCTCTCTTTTTTTTTTCTTTTTTTTCTTTTTCTAAAATGGAAAAATTGTTTATCTTAGAAAAATCATAGTAAATGCTAGAAATGTCAGTTTATGGCAAACCTATATACCATTTTGATCAGAAAAAAATCCTCTATCCATATAAAATGTTATCAATACCTGAATCCGTTCCCTATTTCAAAAATAACTGTCTAGGGCCTAAAGGACCTCCTTGATCATAATTAATTATTAATAATGTTTTTCTTGATAATATACGATTTCAAAAGTGTTGTTAACCATTAGGTTAGACCCTGATTTCTAATGAATCGAAATGCCATTCTATGTTGATAAGTGAGCAAGGAATTAGAAGAAACCCTAATTTCAACTTCCTCTTTCTACATGAAATTAAAGATATATCTTTATGACAAAATTAATATCATTAGATGATAATTAGTGTTTATAATTTGGTCTGAATCTTTAAAACGAACCCTGATGTTATGAATGGTTAATATGTATAAGGTTTCTTTCCCTTTTATCCAACCATCTTATAAACCCTAATGTTTGGAAATCTTCTAATTGATCAATTAAATATTATCTTTTAATCAAAATAGTTTATGATGGATCAAACCTGATGCTATCTCTAATCTCAATTAAAATATGGAAAATCCCTGATCTGAATTAGATAACATAAAAGGAATAATAATGAAAAACATATCTTAGTCTTAGTCACGTGGACCAATAATAATGATGTACCCTTGATTTCTTCACAGGGTGACTAAATTCTTGATTGATTCTAAATCCTTGGACATCTGATTGAACAAGCATGTACGTGGTCTTATAAGTATAAGACTAGTTTTCTGGTTGCCTATGCTATATAATATCTTGAATGTATGTATTTGGATATGATTTTTGGATGAACTAGTATGAGTTATACTTTGCCAAATTTAAGAGAAACATAAATGACTATGATGGGTTGTAGCTACTAGATCACATAGCCTGGTGTGGATGTATGTTGCCTAACATGGATGTATGATTCCTTGGCCCATGTTAGATGTATGATGATATCCTATTGCCCACACTAGATGTAAGTCAAGTGCAATATGTGTAGTACAACCGCATCAAAATGAATGTAATAAATGGGTGTTTACTTGATTTTCGCCTTAAGAAATGGTTTTATATCTCTTTCCTTCTTTTTCAAATATTTTCCTTTATGCAACCTTATTAATGTAACTTTTACCACGTACCAGCTCTGTTGATGTTTTGTTTCTCGTATTTTCTAGGTGCAAGGAACAATTGACAACAAAATGAATTGCATACTCAAAGTACCTGAAGGCATAAAATAATGAACATGGAGGATGTATTAGATAGATCTTTTCCTCTTGTCTCACTTCTTGCTAGATGTTAGTTTATTTTCTTATCTTAGTGATATTGAGGATGATTGTAATCCTATGTAATAAAGTTAACTTTCTCTAGAACAATATTTTCTCTCCATATGTAATGACTTCTAATATCTTTATGAATGAATGTTTGTGTGGCATTACATGATGATGTGGACTAGATCTTGGCTTAATCTCTATTTTAGTTGACTACCTTAATCTCTTATATTTTCCCTTTTGACATCTATAGATATGAGTGCACGCATATCTATGAATGTCACTATGGAAAGTATATAGAAATCGGGGGACGTCACAGTTGGTATCAGAGCCAATGTTCACACATCAAGTCACATGAACTTCATTCACCCTATTTTGAGTTTAGGGTAGTCCTTGAGTTTGGGATGTGAAGGGTTGAGGTGTCTAGGATAGCATCTGCCATGGGTCTGACTAAAGTCTCCGAGCCACTTAGCTTGGCAATCACGAGGCTACCTTTATGGCAGTATAAGTCTACCTGGCCGATATCCTAAGTGTCCCCTATTCTTGGGCGTACCTTAATTTAGGAATCTTCTCATATATAGATTTTCCCTCTCACCTCTTCTATAGCAAAAATTCCTCCCTCTCATCTATGTTTTGAAATAAATTAAACTTTCCCTCTTACCTCTGTCATAAGGTTAGGAAGGAGTCTCTCTATTTAGAAAGTCCTAAGGATCGACTGATAAGGATTTTAGGATATCCTCCCTAAATCATAACATTCAAAATATTAATTATTAAATAATGAGAATAATGAAATATCATGTGATAATAATAATGATAATTATGAGAATAATTGTTGAAGTAATAAATCTAATGCGTTCAAATTAATTACAGGATGCCTTCTAAGACTCGCAGCTCAGGGGAATCATCCTCTAAGAAAAGAAAAGAACCTGAAACCTCCGAAGTACCTGATCCTGATGCTGAGGCCAAGGAAAGATGGGAGGAATAGAAGAAAATCCTTCTAGACTTTATGGAAACCCTCACCACCAAAGGAACCCCTGAATCTAGCTCCTCTAAGAAAAAGCAAGTGACGGTGATAGACTTCATTAAGCTCAACCCTAACAGCTTTTGGGGGGAAGACCAACCCGAAGTCATGGACAAGGCTGAGGCCTGGGTCCTTTCCATAGAGAATGCCTTCCGTACCCTAGAAGTACCCGAAGAAAAGAAGGTTAAATTCACCACCCATTTGCTTAAGGGAGGGGCGAAGATCTGGTGGGAGAAATATGGTGGGAATCGGGGAGAGGAAGTAGACAACTTGGGATGGGAAGCCTTCAAGACCCTCTTCACCGACCGTTTCATGCCCATAGCTGAGAGGAAGAGGAAAGAGAAGATGTACATGGAGCTTAGGCAGGGTAGTCTCTCAGTGGCCGATTATACTCGGAAGTTTAGGCTTCTGGAATGCTATGCCCCTATTCAGACTGAGGACCGCCTCACTGAGCACTATGTAGACTGTCTCTCCGAACACCTGAAAACCCTAGTTATAGCCTCTCATCCTCGAAGCATTGATGAAGCCCTAGATATGGCCCTTAAGCAAGAAAGGGAGCAGGGATTGCAGAAGCCTTCTAGCATGGGATATTTAGGGTTGACCACCACCGAGGAGGAGAAGTTCAAGAAGTTCCACCCCATCCATAATAAAGGTTCAGGGAAAGGAGGAGGTTCAGGGAAGAAAGGACCAAAGAATAGCAAGATGATGGATTACCGCAGCAAATGCAAGACTTGTGGACGAGGACACGATGGGCCTTGTCGCTACACCAAGCCGGTCTGCTACAACTGCAAGAAGGAAGGACATTTCCTTGCCATGTGCCCCAATGCATCTATCCTTGGAAAACCTCCAGCAGGTGCTCCACCCCCTCAGGGACACCGCAATGCCAGGGTGTTTGCAGTAACAGTAGAGGATGCTAGGGCAAAATACGAACCAGCTTGTCGAAGGTAACCTTAAATCTTTTTCATATATCTAATATCTTGTTCAATGCCTTCAATTATTTAAAATGTAATTATCATGTGTAGGAATTGTTTTCTTGAATGGACATCCTGTTAAAGCATTGTTTGATTCTGGATCTACAAATACGTTTATCTCTCGAAATCTGGCCTCAATGTTGCACTTACATATAAGGGACTTGGGATACATTCTGGATGTGTCAGCTCCTAGTGGAAAAATATTCACTACATTGCAGAAAATCGATGTTCTCCCTCTAAAATTTGAAAATCATGACATGCCCTTTGAATTCATTCTCTTAACCATGGAAGACTTTGATATTATTCTTGGCATGGATTGGCTGTATACATATCATGCTTACATTGACTGTAGAAACAAGATGGTAGTTCTCTCTCAACCTCATTCCTCTCCTATAGTGATTCCTCAGGGAAGCAGATTATGTAATAATATAATAATTTCCTCTCTTAAAGCTAAAAAGCTCATATCTAAAGGATGTAAAGTCTTCCTCACATTCGTCTCAGAGACCAATCCTGACAACGGGCCTGTAGAAAGACTGGAGGTGGTACATGATTTTCTTGACATATTTCTGGAGGAGCTTCCTGGGCTGCCTCCAAACTGAGACATTGAGTTCTCCATAGATCTTCTTCCTGGAACCACTCCGATTTCTAGGGCACCGTATAGGATGGCACCTACTGAGCTTATGGAGCTGAAGAAACAATTACAAGAACTTCTTGATAAGGGTTTTATCTGCCCTAGCGTTTCCCCTTGGGGTGCACCTATCCTTTTTGTTAAAAAGAAAGATGGTTCGATGCGGATGTGTATTGACTATCGCATGTTGAACCAAGCTACCATTAAAAACAAGTATCCTCTCCCTCGTATTGATGACCTCTTTGATCAACTTTGTACTGCTAAAGTTTTCTAAAAAATTGATCTTTGTTCTGGCTACCATCAACTTAAGGTCAAAGATTTAGATATATCTAAGACTGCTTTCCGAACTCGTTACAGGCACTACGAATTTCTGGTGATGCCGTTCGGGTTGACCAACGCACCTGGCGTATTCATGAAATTGATGAACAAAGTCTTCCAACCTTATCTTGATGAGTTTGTGGTCATCTTCATTGATGATATTCTGATCTATTCTGATTCTATGGAGAAGCATCGAGAGCATTTGAAGTCTGTCCTTGAGATTCTTCGAGCCCAGAAATTCTATGGCAAGCTTTCTAAATGTGAATTCTGGATTGACAAAGTTATGTTTCTTGGTCATGTCATTTCTGGGGGTAACATATCTGTTGATCCCGCTAAAGTATCTGCTGTACTTGATTGGCAACCTCCTCATAATCCTTCTGAAATCTGGAGTTTCTTAGGTCTGGCTGGATATTATCATTGTTTCATTATGAATTTCTCCAAAGTGGCACTTCCTCTCACTAAGCTTACTCGGAAGGACGAGCATGTCATCTGGTCAGCTGCTTGTGAGTCTCGCTTCCAAGAGCTCAAACAGAAATTGACGTCAGCACCTGTCCTTGTTCTACCCTCTGGCAATGAAGGATTTGTGATATTCACTGATGCTTCCCGACATGGTCTAGGTTGTGTCTTGCAGCAGAACGGGAAAGTAGTGACCTTCGCTTCTAGACAGCTAAAACCCAATGAGTTGAACTACCCCACGCATTATTTTAAGTTAGCTGCCATCATCCATGCTCTCAAAATATGGAGGCATTACTTGTATGGGGCAACATTTGATATCTTCACCGATCACAAAAGCCTCAAGTACATTATGACGCAAAAGGATTTGAATCTTCGACAACGAAGGTGGATCGAGTACCTGAAGGACTATGACTTCACCATTGGCTACCATCCAGGTAAGGCTAATGTGGTTGCAAATGCTCTTAGTAGGAAAAGAGTTGTTTGTGCATCCCTGTCTGTAACCGAATGGAGGAACATGGAGGACCTAGCAAGCTGGAGACCACAATTCCTGGTTGATCGTATGCATGTCAACAACATCTCTATCACATCCAACCTACATTCTGAACTTTTGGAGGCACATAAAGCTAGTCCCGAGCTTGCCGAGCTCTCCTCTCTCCTGGCTAAACCTCATACACATCTGTCAGTGGGTCTTGATGGTGGTCTTCGATACAAGAACCGTATGTGGGTCCCTGAGCAGTCAGCTGTAAAGACAACCATTCTTAGCGAGGCACATGGGTCCAAGTACACAATTCAACCCGGCACGAAAAAGATGTATAAAGACCTACAATGTCAGTTCTGGTGGAGAGGCATGAAGCACGACATTGCAGATTTTGTATCCAGGTGTCTGACATGCCAGAGAATCAAGGCCGAGCATCAAAGACCAGGTGGTCTACTGCAACCCCTCGAGATTCCGGAATGGAAATGGGAACATATCACTATGGATTTCTTAGTGGGATTACCCAGGACCAGGAAGGGGTACGACGCTGCATGGGTCATTGTGGATCGTCTCACCAAGTCAGCTCATTTTCTACCTGTGAAGACTACTGTGAAAGTTTCTGAGTTGGCCGACCTTTATATACGGGAGATTGTACGTCTACATGGAGTTCCAGCATCCATTGTCTTGGACTGGGACCCAAAGTTCACTTCAAAGCTATGGAAACAGGTTCAAGAAGAATTGGGCACCAAGTTGAACTTTAGTACAACTTATCATCCGCAGACAGATGGACAGTCAGAACGAACAATAAAGATTCTGGAGGATCTTCTACGAGCTTGTGTGCTTGACTGGGAAGGCTCGTAGGACCATTACCTGCCTTTAGCTGAGTTCACCTATAATAATACTTATCAGGCGAGTATTGGGATGCCACCATACGAAGCTCTCTATGGCCGACCGTGTAGATCTCCATTACATTGGGATGATGTCGGAGAACACACCTTGATGAAATCTGAGGAGATGCAGCCATATGCAGATAAAGTTGCACTGATTAGGCAGAGAATGAAGCAAGCACAGGATAGGCAGAAATCATATGCAGATGCTCACCGGCAAGAATGTCAGTTCAAGGAAGGTGATCATGTTTTTTTGAAGATCCGACCAATTCGAGCTTTGGCCAAGAATAAGGGAAAGATCAGTCCTCGTTATGTGGGACCCTTCGAGATTCTTGAAAGGGTTGGAGAATGTGCCTATCGTCTTGCTCTGCCACCTCAGTATAGTGCCATGCATAATGTCTTTCATGTATCTAATCTGAAGCCTTATGTCAAAGACCCCAGTCACATTCTGAATCATGAGCCTCTTGAGCTGAAAGATGATTTGACGTATGTTGAGTCACCAGTCAGAATTCTTGATTTCAAGACAAAGGAGCTTCACAATAATCGTCGTATAGATATGGTGAAAGTTCTATGGAGCCACCATGATCAAACCGATGCTACATGGGAGCTCAAGTCCGAAGTTGAGTGGAAATATCCACATCTCTTTCAGGCTGCTTGAATTTTGAGGGCAAAATTCTTAAAAGGAGGGGAGAATGTGACAAAGTGAGTTTTTATAATATTTTTCTCTCTCTTAAAAGTTTATTATCAAATTTGTTGACCAAATTACCCTCATATACTTCCCTCACTTAATTGGACTAATATGTGTCACAAATTGCAAAAATATGCAAACCCTAGTATGCTTTTATGATAGAATACATATGATAATGTTTTTAGTAAATGAACATATCAAACCTTCGAATTTGGATCTCAAATTTTTATCATAGTAGCATAGTGACTCTATAAAACTACCCCTAAAATTTGGTTACATTTGGACCACCCAATTAGGAGATATAAGCATTTGAAAATGAGGTGTATAATTCAATCTAATAACTCTAGGACCTAGGTTTTCAATTTATTTGACTAAATGATGTGTCACGTGGCCCATTAAGTGCTTAGGCACGGACCTAGTTCCAGGCTCTATTTTGCAGACCGTTGATCATTGATCCAATGTAGGAGACTTCATCTCCTACCTCCCGCAAAGGGCGGGGAGGCCAGTAGCAACCCGAGCCTCATCCAGGCTCCAAGGCATCAACCATTTTGCAAATCTGTTCGAATATATAGCTTCGTCTTGCGTTTTCATGGCAGGACATACCATCTTTGACTGGGTATCATGTGCCGTTGTGCCAACCCAATAGCCACAACATCCTGCTTCTCACTCTGGCGGCGGGGCTTTTAGGGCTTCCCTGCCTAGCTTCCCTCACGCCTATTTAAGGCCTTCATTAGCTCCGCCATGCCCCCTTTACTTACATCACACCTTCAATTGCAATCGTCGACACCCCGAGCACTGCTCCCCTCACCCACCTTCTTCAACCTCAGCTACCTTCACCATCAGGCCACCTCATCACTCCTCGCTCAAACCCTACCTCTCCCACACCTTCGCCAACTCACCGAAAGCGTGGGCGGCTATAAAGTAGGCTCCCAGAACTCCTCACCACCCTAAACCCCTCTCACGCCGGAGACCTCACCTATCCTGCGGTGGCGCTGCGTTCCAGTGGGAGCTACGACTGGAAAACCACCCGCAACTGTGCGGGGCAGCCTCGCGAAGGTGAAGGCACCTTCTTACTCACGGCAGCACCACCCAGGAGCTAGAACGAGCTCGCCGGAGTCGATCCAGCCACCTGGGCTAGCAACGAGCAAGGAAATAGAGCTGCTAGAGGGATCACAGGCCAACGACCCAATCCAACGATCTGTGGACTACCTTGCAATTTCTTAGATCAACGAGAGCCGTCGATCCAGTCGGATCCGGCCGTTGATCAAGGTACACCTCTCTTCTTTTTTTTCTTTTTTTTTTCTTTTTCTAAAATGGAAAAATTGTTTATCTTAGAAAAATCATAGTAAATGCTAGAAATGTCGGTTTATGGCAAACATATATACCATTTTGATCAGAAAAATATCCTCTATCCATATAAAATGTTATCAATACCTGAATCCGTTCCCTATTTCAAAAATAACTGTCTAAGGCCTAAAGGACCTCCTTGATCATAATTAATTATTAATAATGTTTTTCTTGATGATATACGATTTCAAAAGTGTTGTTAACCATTTGGTTAGACCCTGATTTCTAATGAATCGAAATGCCATTCTATGTTGATAAGTGAGCAAGGAATTAGAAGAAACCCTAATTTCAACTTCCTCTTTCTACATGAAATTAAAGATATATCTTTATGACAAAATTAATATCATTAGATGATAATTAGTGTTTATTATTTGGTCTGAATCTTTAAAACGAACCCTGATGTTATGAATGGTTAATATGTATAAGGTTTCTTTCCCTTTTATCCAACCATCTTATAAACCCTAATGTTTGGAAATCTTCTAATTGATCAATTAAATATTATCTTATAATCAAAATAGTTTATGATGGATCAAACCTGATGCTATCTCTAATCTCAATTAAAATATGGAAAATCCCTGATCTGAATTAGATAACATAAAAGGAATAATAATGAAAAACATATCTTAGTCTTGGTCACGTGGACCAATAATAATGTTGTACCCTTGCTTTCTTCACAGGGTGACTAAAATCTTGATTGATTCTAAATCCTTGGACATCTGATTGAACAAGCAGGTACGTGGTCTTATAAGTATAAGACTAGTTTTCTGGTTGCCTATGCTATATAATATCTTGAATGTATGTATTTGGATATGATTGTTGGATGAACTAGTATGAGTTATACTTAGCCAAATTTAAGAGAAACATAAATGACTATGATGGGTTGTAGCTACTAGATCACATAGCCTGGTGTGAATGTATGTTGCCTAACATGGATGTATGATTCCTTGGCCCATGTTAGATGTATGATGATATCCTATTGCCCACACTAGATGTAAGTCAAGTGCAATATGTGTAGTACAACCACATCAAAATGAATGTAATGAAAGGGTGTTTACTTGATTTTCACCTTAAGAAATGGTTTTATATCTCTTTCCTTCTTTTTCAAATATTTTCCTTTATGCAACCTTATTAATGTAACTTTTACCACGTACCAGCTCTGCTGATGTTTTGTTTCTCATATTTTCTAGGTGCAAGGAACAATTGACAACAAAATGAATTGCATACTCAAAGTACCTGAAGGCACAAAATAATGAACATGGAGGATGTATTAGATAGATCTTTTCCTCTTATCTCATTTCTTGCTATATGTTAGTTTATTTTCTTGTCTTAGTGATATTGAGGATGATTGTAATCCTATGTAATAAAGTTAACTTTCTCTAGAACAATATTTTCTCTCCATATGTAATGACTTCTAATATCTTTATGAATGAATGTTTGTGTGGCATTACATGATGATGTGGACTAGATCTTGGTTTAATCTCAGTTTTAGTTGACTACCTTAATCTCTTATATTTTCCCTTTTGACATCTATAGATATGAGTGCACACATATCTTTGAATGTCACTATGGAAAGTATATAGAAATTGGGGGACGTCACACATCCACTCTACACATATGAGTTGTATACATAGGTAAATATCTATTATGCTATGTCTAGCTTTGATGGTTCATATACTAGAGCTTTGGATGAACTTGTTGAAGTTTTCTATGTATTTTGCATAAGGCTTGTATGTAACATGAATATTGCTTTGATAGAGATGGAATGTAAATTTCTTTTATGATGAACTAATGCACTGTCGTGCTAATTGTAAGCATGTTACTAGTGAGATATTTTTCTTGATGATCTTTATGGATAAAATGGACTCATGATTAAGAAAACTATTGTATTTTTTGGATATGTTATCGCTTTGTGTTTAGTGAGATGTTAATATTAGGGACAACTATCAGTATTAAGGGTCTGGTCAGTTATCTGGGATTGGGTTTCAATAGTAAATGCACAAGCAAAAATGGAGTGGATGCGGGCCTTTATAGTAGGATAGAGTTCTAGGTTAAGGGTTTTGAGGGTGGTTTTTAAGTGGCATGAGTAGTGGTAAAACTAGAGGCTTTGATCTTTGTGTCAAAAGAGTCAAACAAAAAAGAATCCCATATGACTCAAACTACATCAGGGAGAGGAAGAGAAAGGAAAGAGTTCCACAAGGTGGGGAGGTGACACGAGTGCTGGAAAATTGTGGAAGTCTTAAGGGTATTTTACTTGACTTTCCCAATTTGGATTGAGGTAAGTGATGATCTCGACACTATCAGATTGCAATCTTGGTACCTTTTATCCTCCATCTATGCTATGTTAAGGATATTCAATTTTAATATTATCCCCTGCCACAGTTCCTGATGAACCTTCATCTACCCCTTCCCTGCCACACTTGTTGTTGCTTCTCACTAGGCCACATGTTAAGCGAGCTTCTAGGTTTTAATCCAGAGATCATTCATGGAAGGAACACCAAAGGATAGATCACTGTTGGATGCCATTTACCAACTTAAAGGTTTGAAAAAGTGACAAAAAGAGGATATGTTACATGATCACTACAAGTGGCAGCAAGGATGATCTAACCATTTTGATGACATTTAATAGTACATCTAATAGTGCATCTTGTTCTTTATTTTTCTATCTAGATTGTTGCAATGTATAAAGCCACTATTTCTGAATACATTTTGCACTAATATCCATTCTAACATGCAGATAAACATCATCATGTTGAGCCACTTTGATAGCAGTCCATCATCCAACCAATATCAATAGTACCAATGTACTGTTCATTAGCAAAGATGCAACATTGCAGCCACAAGTCCACCTCCATCACAAGTTACCCATTCATGAACATGAAGGCTTGATAGGTTATACTTATTGCATGTTGATTTCCCATTCACTAGTAATCTATTGTGTCAAAGAGCTTTAGTACACACTGTCAGGAAGAAATAGTCTAGCTGAGTCAGGTGGCTAGGATTTTGTAGCTGGTTTGGCTCAGTTCTAAGTACTTTACTTCTTTGGTTCTTTTTCTTTCTCTATTTTTACCTATATGTGAAATACAGAGAATGGTAAAATGGATTCATATTATAAAAGAAAACAATGTATGCCTATTCATATGAGTAACTTGAATACTAACACCAACATATGTCATCCTATATCTGCAACATAATGGCTGACCTCTCTTTACTCATCTTATTCAAGAGGTTGTGATTTGAGGCTTGCATATCCTAATGTTGTGTAAAATGTCCTGCTTTTCAGAATATAAAACATCCTTGTCCTGTTGATTTCCAACTTTGTTCTCCCTTATTTTTGGTGTAGAGGTTTGACTTCCATGACTAATGGCAGTGAGAAATGTGAGACTCCAACTATTACTGACTAATGGCAGTGACATGGAGGATGTCTAGAGAATGAAGTAGCCGACTACAAGTTATCCATTATCCAAGTAATCATCCTATCTGAAGTACAAGGAAACACTCCTGTTAATGTTTAATGCATTCTTGCAGTTTAATCTTCACTAACACATAACTTATATCTTTTGATAGGTTTTCATGCACAAGGACATGCGTGCATGCACATGCACACTTAAATATGTAGTTATACTACATTTGGATGATTCTTTAGGTGGACCTTTTTTGGTTCAGACTTGAAGTTTGATGCTTAAAGGAATTTAGACGATATTGGAGCTAGATGTATTGAAGGTATCTCCTATGGTATATGGTGTTTACATTCATTATTTTGAATCATGTTTTCTTGTGAATGCTTGATTGTATTATCTGCTTCTGTATTCAGCTTCTCCATATTTTACTTACTTTTTGATTATCTTAGGTGACTGACTATGAATTGATTCCTGGTGGTTGCAATATTAGAGTAATAGATGCAAAATATGGTGATCTAGTGGCTGAATACCGCCTTACAACTCCTATTCAACTGCAAATCAATGATTTATGGAGGGCATTAATGACCTGGTACCCAATGATTTGATTCTATATTTAACGACAAGGAACTGGAGTTGCTTATTAGTGGACTTCCAGATATTAATTGTAAGTATATGTTGTTTGATATTCACACTTTGCAGTTGTGTGGTTATATTAATTTCTAATTGTCTAATGGTTTATTGTAGTGGAAGATTTGAGTTCAAACATAGAATACTCCAGCTACAACAATGCATCACATGTTATCCAGTGGTTTTGGGAGGTGGTTAAGGGATTCCACCATAATGTAAAACTATTTCCTAAAGGAGCTCTGAAGTCGGCATGCTGAAAAGTAGATAGTCATATCAGGGAAGAGACAAATCTAATGATGTAGAAGTTATTATACTGAATAGAAAAATGTTGTATGAAAGTATATCAATGGTGTTGTATTCAATATAGGGGGCAAGGTAAAATGTCCTCACCATATAATTGTCATTTGATTATAAATAAAAAATATTTATACTTTTGGAAAACTGGGTTCGGCTGCAATTGTCATTCAATTAGAAAACCTGATAATGAATTAAAAATTGAATGACTAAAAGCTATAAAAATGTAGTAATACAGAACTAGTATGTCATTAGTGGCTTTTTTTATACGCAATTACACTCAATAAGAATCATTTCTTACACCAACATAATACAAAATAGTGACATTTGTATAAAAGCCAATTGATAGATAGTGGCTTTTTTATAAATGCCAAATGATGTTTTAGTGGCCTTTATTTGGCAATAGGAAGCCACTAAAGCCAAATGTTTAGTGGCATTTACAACTTACGCCACTATATTTCTAGTGGCATTGGTACTAGAGGCATTTTTTTAGTGTCAACAAATGCCACTAAACATACTTACTGGCACTTTTTTAGTGGCATTTCTAAAAGGCCACAAATGGGCATTTTTGCTGTAGTGTCATAGGATACTCTTCATAAGATAAATCATCTCTAATTTCCAAGGGCTCTAAAGATAGGACATGAGTTGAATCCTTGACATATTTCTTCAAAAGAGATACATGGAATACAGCATGAATCTTGTAGTAAGATGGGGGTAAAGCTAAGCGATAAGCACATTCCCCAATCCTACTTTGAATCTTGATAAGGTCTACTTTATTTACATATAATTGTAATTCTTTAGATTTCATCAGGGATTGTTCTCCTACATCGTCCCAATGTAAAGGAGATTTGCATGGCCTATGGTAGAGGGCTTCACATGGAGGCATACCAATACTGGATTGGTAGCTATTATTGTAGGCATCCCACGAACCACGCCAGTCCATTGCACAGGACCGGAGTAAATCTTCCAGAATTTGCATTGTGCGTTCAGACTGTCCATCAGTTTGCAGGTGATAAGAAGTATTGAAGTGTATATTTGTTCCCGATTCCTCTTGTATCTGCTTCCACAATCTGGATGTAAATTTGGGATCTCTATCAGAAACAATCACTTTAGGAGTGTCGTGTAGCCTCACAATCCACTTTACATACTGATGAGCCATTTTAGGTACTTTATAGGTGGTTTTGAAGGGTAGGAAGTGGGAAGATTTGGTCAAGCGATCAATGATGACCCAAACATCATCAAATCTGCTTTTTGTCTTAGGAAAACTTGTGACAAAGTCTATTGTAATCTTATCCCACTTCCATTTGGAATATCAAGTGGTTGCAGCAAACCACCTGGCCTTTGATGCTTAATCTTAATCTATTGGCATGTTAGACAACAAGATACAAACTCAGCTATATCATTCTTCATATTTCACCATTAGAACATCCTTTGTAGATCTTTGTACATCTTTGTAGTTCTAGGGTGAACAATGTATTTGGAGCATGTGCTTCTTGTAAAATCTTTGTCCTCAAACCATTGACATCAGGAATCCAAAGTTGTTGACATAATCAAATTGTACCATCAACACCAATTTGTAGTTTGGTCTGAGGTTTCTCAAGAAATTTCTTCATTTCATCAAGTTCATGACTATCTTTTTGAGCATCAATGATTTCAGAAACCAAATTGGTGTAATACTCAAGCTAACAAGTTGCACTTGTAACTTAGCTATCACAAATTCAGAAGGTATCTCAGACCCAAGTACTTGTAGCCTCCAATGTGATAGTTCTTCAAAATTCTTCCACTCATAAGCTAGAGTAGCAATGCAAGTAAGATATTTCTTTCTACTCAATGCATCATAACATTGGCCTTCCCTAGGTGATAAGAGATAGTGAAATCGTAATCCTTTAGGTATGCAACCCAACGACACTGATGAAGGTTCAGGTCCTTTTGGGTCAACAAATACTTCAGACTTTTATGATCGGTGAACACTTCAAACTTTACACCGTATAAGTAATGCCTCCAAATCTTAAGGCATAAACTATGGAAGCTAGTTTCAAGTCATGCATAGGATAATTTTCTTCATTTTATTTCAGTTGTCGTGAAGCATACATAATGACTCTTCCTTCCTGCAACAAAAGCAACCCAAGCCTTGTCTTGACGCGTACTATATATTACATGGTCTTTACCTTCAACAGGTAAGGCTTTAATAGGTGCAGAAGTAAGCCTTTTCTTGAGTTCTTGAAAACTTTTTTCACATGTTGAAGAGTAGATGAATTTCACATCCTTCTGGGTTATCTTTGTAAGTGGGAGACATAATCATGTCAGATGGCTTTATCCTCTAAGCTTGATCCTTACCTATGGGCATCACGCCCCCATCCATGCATCAAACAAATTGGTAAGTGGAATTGAACATGTTATATCTTAAAGAAAGCATGTAAACTTTAAGTATTAAACATTGAAAAAGGGACACAATTGCTTTTACATTATCTATTTTATATTTATCTATATAAGAGTCCATAGGTTTTGCATTAAAGTGCCTCTTATTCTATGCAGCTAAGTGCCTTTTAGGTTGCACCAAAGTGACTCTTCTCATATGCACCAAAGTGCCTCTCAGTTTTGCTCTGAGGAGCCTCTTGGTAAGGACCTTTTAGGTTGCACCAAAGTTCTTCTTCTCATATGCACAAAAGTGCCTCTCAATTTTGCTCTGAGGAGCCTCTTGCTAAGGATCTTGTATAAGTTATATTTTAACATTATCTTTCTCTTAAAAACTCTTACTTTTGCTCCTAAATCTTAATCTTGACTTTACTCTTAATGTGCATGAATATGATGCAATAATATTAATAATAAAAATGACATTCAGTTCATTATAATTTCATTGACTTTTAACAATTGAAACAATACATAATGCATTCATAGCATTCATTGTATATATATACATAAAATCAACCAATGCTTATGTTTAAAGTGCATGGACCATTTACCTTTCTCTTAGATAAGATCCTAGTACTCTCATTAGTTTGAAGAAATTCTAATCTCATTCTTGGGGTGGTTGAACCCTAATTATCCCTTTAAATCCAATAAAAGTAATTAATAATTGGTATGCATCATAATTTCTAGAGTTTTGAGGTTCTTTCATGAATCATGGGAAATCAGAGTCAAATTAGGCTTCAAAACTTAATCAATAATCTTGATCTCAAAAAATCTTTTATAAACATATTTGCACATAATTTTTGACATTGGTTCAATTACTGTGAATTTTGGAAGAACTGACCAATTAGGAAATTTTGAAAAAGGGTTTAAGATTCATAGCAAAAATTAGAATACTATCTCAATGTAAAGACTGTTGCACACCTACATCACGTGCCCAGCCTTGATCGCATGGTTGAGTAAACTAATCAAAAGTACAAAGTACAAGTCTCACATGATTAGCATGAATTCCAACTCTATCCATAGCAAAGTGTGACACAAGGAAATCATCCACGAGTGAGATATGGAAAGGATGTATGCACTTGTTCTTCTCAAAACAAGGAAAATCATACTAGAGGGGTGAAAAATCTTGGATAAATCTTCAGTATTACTCGGATAGACCCAGAATACTATGTATCTCTGAGGGATTTTTAGGTGCCTTCCAATTAAGAATGGATTTGACTTTTGCTAGATCGACAGAGATGTCCTTCTGAGATAACATGGCCTAGGAACATCACCTCATACAACCAAAACTTACACTTTGAGCATTTTGCATATAGTTGATTGTCCCTCAATTTCTCAAGTACTAGGCGAAGATGATACTTATGTTGTTTTACATATTCAGAATAAATCAGCAGATCATCAATAAAGACCACAACAAAGGAGTCCAAAAATGGCTTAATGATTCAATTCATTAGATCCATGAAAGTTGTTGGAGTATTAGTCAACCCAAATGGCATGACTAAGTACTTGTAGTGCCCATAACTAGTTCGAAAAGTTGTTTTAGAAATGTCTTCATCTTTTACTCTCATCTGGTGATAACCACTCTGAAGGTCAATTTTTGAGAAAACCGTTACTAACTTTAATTGATAAAAAAGATCATCAATGTGAGGAAGATGGTAACTATTTTTGATAGTGACTTGATTCACCATCCGATAATCAATGCACATTCTCATAGATCCATCCTTCTTCTTTACACATGGAATAGGAGACCCCCAAGGTGACATGCTAGGTCATATGAAACTGATATCTATGAGTTCTTGAAGTTGTTTCTTTAGTTTTGCCAATTTAGCTGGAGCCATCCAGTATGGTGCCTTCGATATGGGGGTTGTACCAGGCAGAAGGTCGATAGAGAATTCCACTTTTCGACTTGGAGAAAGTCTCGATAAATCATCAGGAAAAACATCAAGAAATTCTCAAACAATATCAATCTCCTCCAACTTCTTTAATTGAGACTCTGATGCAACCACAACTGTAGGGAAGGATCTACATCTAGAACCAACTAGTTTTTGTGCCTTAGTTGCAGAGATAATTATCCTCTTGTCATTGCGTTTACGTCACTTAATGGTCAAGCGTTCTCCATTAGGGTGAGTTATGATCACCTTTTTGTCTTCATTATAAAGGACTGCCTTGTGCTTCTTCAGCCAATCCATACCGAGGATAATATCAAAATCTATCATATTTAAGGTTATGAAATCTACATCAAACTTCTTTCCTGATAAGGAAATGGGTATGTTTGGCACCTTCAGTTTTGTTGTTTTGATCCTACCACTAGGTGTCAATAATAAAACCCATTCCCGACGTGGACAACTTTAAGAATTTGAGTTGTGCTACTGATATAAATGTATTTGATGAACCAAAATAAAAAAGAGTTTTAAAGGGTTGATCAAAGAGGTAAGAGATACCTTCAATCACTTCACTACTTGTCTCAGCTTCCTCAACAGTAATAGCAAAAACTCATCCAATTCGACATTCAAGTGGTTTCGTCTAGTTTGAGGTTGCACCAACATTGTTCTGCTTCTGCGGAGGAGGCACCTATGATCTCTTTTCCTGCAGATGATGGTAGTTGGGCCTGATGTGCCCAGGCTGGTTGCAGTTATGATAGACCACAGATGAGGCGGTTGCAGATGGGCACTTCCTACTATGAATATTTCTGTACCTAGGGAACCTCTTTTTCTCGTAGTCCATGCTAGGTTGCTTCCTCTTGAGGTCATTCTTTTGAGGAGGTCGTGAAAAATTCCCATCTTGGTTCTTTGAATATGCCTCAATAGCAAGGGATTTATCTACTATTTTTTGGAAGGTTAGGGGCATCAAGTGTGCTTAACGTTAACCCACACTTTAGTTTAGGCCATCCAGGAATAAGTCCACACATCTTTTTTCATCCAAGCCCTTCACATGGCGCTCTAGTAAGAGAAACATTTGCACAAACTCACCAATAGATAGAGAGCCTTGGCACAAGTTGTAGAACTCGGTTCTCTTCTTCTTTATTGCAGTGGTAGAAATATATTTTTCCTTGAACATTGTCAAAAAATCATCCCATGATAGAGTAGGAGAATCAACAGAATGAGAACGTACAACTCCTTCCCACCAGACTCAAGATGCTCCTTCTAGGACATAGCTAGCAAAGCGGACTTTCAGATTATCAGGGCAACCCAAACCATCAACGGTCCTTTCAATAGAACGAATCTAATCATCAACCTTGTCTACCATGCTAGATTCATTTTCTCTAGCGAAAGAGTCATGTTTTATCTGAAGGAAGTATGAAATTGAGATCTCTCAAGCTTGACGAGTCACACCATTAAAAAACTTGCATAATTGACCAAGAGAGATATCATCATCATTTCCAGTCTCTACTTGTGGTATAGATGGTTGTGGGGGTGGTTGTACCAAAGTATGAACCACCCGAGGATGCGGCATGAACTGATGCATCATAGGTTGTGGTTGGTACACCATATATGGTTGTGGAACATGATACAATGTTGGTTGTGGTCCAGATACATACTGATTCAAGTCAAGAGAGCTAATTGGAACCTACCCTGCTTGTACAGGCTACTCCCTAACAGGTGTCTCAAATAGATTAGTACCAAAAAGGTGGGTTGCAGGAGGAGTTTGATGGGGATTTTCATTCCCAAGAGTAGAATCTTCTCCAAAAAGGTCAAAGTTAATGAAACACCTGTAAGAAAAAATATAAAACTATAAGGCATAGGGTATAGATAATATATGCTATTATAACCTAGAGATGGTCAGATAGTTGACAATTTTAGGCTCTGATACTATACCTATAAAGATGGGGTTTGGGATTCCCTAGATTTATATTTAGTAACAAGATATATCCAATCCCAACTAGATAATTTAATAATTGTAATAAAATTTAGCCATGAAATTAAATCCTAAGGGATTTTTGGACAATCAAACACAATGGTATGCAAATAGAGATAAAAATAACCAAACAGTGGTAATGTCTAACAGTTGTCCCCAAGATAAAAGGTTCGCTCCAAGAGCTTATTACATGGCTAAAAATGGAAATAGAATCAAACTAAGGCCCATAGAGGGCAACCTGGCCATCTCTCTTTCAATTCCTCAAAAGCAACCTCCTGGTCCTAGGTATCAGTCTCGTCCTCAGCTACCTCCTGCTCTGGGTAATTAGAATACCCAAAGGACAAGAAACACAAAAGACATCAGCAATTGTTGGTATGTACTACAAATGTTATTTGGGTGTAGTAAGAGAGAGAAGGAAAGGTAAGATGCAAATGGTAGAAAATTCAAATAAGAACAATTAGAGTGAAAATAGAGACATAACAAGGATGTTAAAAATATATTTATGAGGCATTTCAAGGGCATTTAAGTAGTCAAAAGGTTTAACTTACCAATAATAAAATTTGTAACAACATATAAATATGTAACAAGCAATATAATGTGAACAACCCGAATAATAACATCTAACTATATGGACAACAGTAGTTGCACCACCACATACTACCAATTTAGGGACTAATACCCAAGGAGTATGTGCAACCATTGCCTAATACCACCGATTTAGAGACTATGCTCAAGGAATGTCTGCAACTAAGGCCAAACACCCCTGATTTAGAGACTAAGCCCAAGGGATATGTGAAACTAAGGCCTAGTACCCCCTCATATGTTAAACTATATTAGACAAGTGTCACTATTACTTGCAAAATAAGGTATGGCAAGTAGTAATAAGTCTTGGTAATTAATTCAATGTCGAGAGTAAGCCAAAAGGCATTTAAATAGAAGAATATTTCCAATAATTGAGACATGCATCAAAGTTCAACGGTATACAAAATATAAAAAACTTAAAATTGTAAGATAATGTCAAAGGATTATATGATTTTAAAGAATTCAATGATCGTGCCTCATTTCAAGAAGAAAAATTATCAAAGAGGAAGGTGTCAAAAGAGGTGATTAATGCCCAAACACCTCAAGTAAGAAGTACATACCTGCAAGATCACAATTTAACTCTAGGGGTCCACTTTGATTCACAAAATCACCTTGTCCTCCTAGAAATACATGTTTTATGTTAGTTGCATGTCACGAAATATGTGTCAATCCTAATATAGATATGTGTATCATGGTAAATCCAAAGTCAAACACTAATGTAGTCCTAGGTTTGTTGACAATTTATGAGGGACTTGGTGAATGGTAGTAGTTGACAATATGAGGTTTTACAATACAATTCGTTCGAGACTAGGTTGAGTTTGGACAAGTGATGAGTTTTGTGCAAACTAAAGATGCAAGAAAAATTATGATTAAATATATACATGGTTGTTTTGAATAGGAACATACTACATCAATCCAGTGGTTTGTCTTACAACATATACCATTTAGGAAAAATGATTATTGAATAATTGGATAGATTTGATGCACAAGAAAAATTAGATCTATTCAAGCTGATTATAACTATATGTCTAGTCAGATGTAAAGAAATATGTACAGACAATGGTTGTGCTTAAATCAAAAGGAAATATGAACTAATAGGTTCTTACATACCAATCATTAAACAGATTACACATGACATATAGCAGGTCTGCTAGGTATTGCAAAACTACAAGGTAAAGTGAAGAGTTCAAGAGAAGAGCGCTAGGGAGAAAGTGAACTAGATTTATATAGATACCTCTTATGATCCTTGAATAGATGTTGCAGGGAATACTGTTCTCGGATCTTGAGGGCAGGTTTCGTGGATACAGTTGCAGGTCAGTAACACCTTGTATCTACCGCACTACTTTCAGTCATAGAAACGAAGGATGGTCGGAACAGGTTGCGAGGAGTTGCTAGCCGTAACACCAGGTGTCGGCTACCCACAGTGGCGGTGGACGTGCTGCTGTGAGAAGCTTCCGTAGCGCTTATCGTTGCAGGTACACAGGGTAAGGAAGGGCCGCCGTTAGAGCTTCTGCAACCGCCGACGGAGTGGTTGTTTGACCTGTCCCCTGTCGCACGCAATGCTGGGGGCGGTGTGGGTGAGCCCTTCCAGGGTAGGGGATATCACAGAGATGAAGGGGGGAGATGGGCGCCACCACAGTCTGTCGGCGTGGAGTAAACGAGGAGGAGAAGGGAACTCAGCACGTAGGATTCTCTATTTCAGATCTGGCGTGGAGGAGAAGGAGCACCGATGGGGAAGAAATAGAGTAAGGTAAGGAAGAAAGGAGAAAGGAGGAAGAGGGGGAAAGGGGAGAGGAAGCGAGAGGGAGAAAGAGAGGAAAGGAAGGGGAGGCAACGGCGGAAGGGAATAAGCCGCGCCGCTGCGTCGAAACGCACGCGTGCGTTAGCGGAAGGGGTGGGTGCACGCATCGCTGAATTGAACTGGAATAGGAAAGGGCAACTAAATGTAATTAATTGGAAGTTAAGAGGAAAGTTTACAGAATTATTTGGACGGTCAAAGGAAAGCATACAATTTTAGACAGAGCTGACTAGGTCTAAAAGTATCTAAATGAAATTTTATATTTTTTTGAATAAAATAGACCAGTAATTAGTATTGGCATTAATTAAACATTTAGAAAAGGACATAACAGCCTATTGGTCCTCTAATAGAATACTAAAAGCTGATGTTTATGGTGAATTACGCCAAGTAATTGCTTTGAATAAATTTTAAGTTAACTATATTATTTATTATGGATGTATTTGATTTTTTTTCCAACAAATAAATTTTAATGTACTTGTTAAAAAAATGAATATGTGTACACATTGGAATTACTTGAAATTCGGTCTGTTACATGTGGTGACACTGACTCGAGTTCCACTACATAGGCACCAACTGCTACCCTGCATTGTTCCTTCATCACCAGGACCACCACCCTCTTACTTGTCGTTATTCTTTGTATAGATGACATAAGACACAAGTCGCAGGGAACACCAACAATTTTGGCGGCCATCACCAAGTCAAAGACCTCTACCACTCATCTTATTCCTCATTGTCAACCTTCTCCCTCCTCTAGCACTATATACCTCTTGGTGATTTCATCATGTCCACTCATGGCAGAATCTGCAATCAAGCTTATCTAAATACACCTCCTTCTGTGATGATCATACTAAGGATGCAACTGCCATATGAGGATAAATTGTACATCAGATCCGAAGAGGTTCCTAGCAATCTGAAGCCACCTCGTAGTCCAATAGCTTTTCCTTGAATCAGGAGAAGCAAACAAGTAAATGGAGTTTAGGTGATACGCGGTCAAAGGAAATCATGGAAACTTGTCAGTAAAGAGCAAAAATGGTGCCTACATATGCATGCATCAAACTTCTCCATAATGCTCCTAATATTGCAAGATAAGTAAAAAAAAAAGTAAACAAACAATACTTATTTGGATAACCCAAGTAGGTACATGGACTTCATAGAGATAGTTAACCATATTTATGGTATATGTAACAGATATGTACATTATAGTAGGAAATCTACAAAGTCTATAAAATATAATGTAAATGATGATACATTTAATTATTGATTAGATGATTATAAAAAAATAGATTATAAAACATAATTATCATAATAAGATATACTAGTTGATCAAGTTTTCCTGGTGTGATGGACTGGATTTTGACTAAATTTTGAGGACAAAATTTCTTTTAAGGTGTGTAGGATATGATGGATTGAATTTTGGAGCCTTCAAATATTTAGTGATATAATTGGAGTTATATGTAAAGTTATTGTTGAGAGTTCCAAGAGTTTGAATAACGTTGCGAGAGAAAATAATATTAACATTATGCTTATGCTCCTAAGTGTTGGTATGTATGCCCTGAGAGCCAATCATGGGATGATTGGTGGGATACATTAAGATTGATTTGATAAACATCAAAGGCAAGCTTCCAATTCTTTCTGGTTCAGTCATATGAGATAGTGATAGAACAGACTGAATGTCTAGAGAATGACAGTACTCAATGACGTATGTCTTCAGGTTCATGACCTGAACGATGAGATCATACGGATGCTAAGAGTTTGTACATTCTTGTTATGTCCCTAGTCGGATGTCATTGTGGAAGGTAGATAGACAACAATGACACACAAGACTAGATTGTGGTGTTGGTTGATGACAGAATCTCATTAGTCATGATATAGAGATATCAAACCAAACACATAGGTACTTGTTAGAGAACAAGTGTACCGGACAGACCCACCATGAGTTTGACACATGGAACCATGACATGGTAGTCACAGTCAGTACTCATAGTGATGGTGGTGAGTGTGATTCTTAGACCTGAAATCACTGCACTCAACACATGTCGTTGGGTACACTTTGACATCATCAAACGCAGTCCTAAAACATGGGTTGTTATAAAGGTGATGATTGGGTGGCTTTGACACATGGGGCTTTTGAGGGGTGAGTGATAGATATGGGATTTGTCCCTCCTGAGGGAGTTTGATATTCGAGGCCACTTGATGAGTAGGATTGAGATAGGCGTGCGCACGCATGTGTGAATCAGTATGTGATATTGATGTCATACATATCTCCTTCAATCTACTCTGAGATCAAGAAAGTGAATGAACGTTGACAGGATGACTGTTCCATGCCTCGAGTTCATTCGGGATATCAGTGATAAAGGAATTATACATTCACTGTAACACCATTCACGGATTGTAGGATGAAAGTTGTTCTCCAACTTTCTACTTTCACTTGGGTAGCACTGATGTGTGACTAGGCACCGCTCTTTGCTTGTGAAGTCATAAGTGTTATGGAATTTCACTGCCAACGTGAAATGGACCTGCAGGGTCACACACATAGGATTTAACCTAGAAGAGGAGTTTTGTCCACAAAGCAATGTTTAGGTTGATTACTAAAGGAGTTTAGTAGTTCAATTAAACACTCAATTAATTGATAGCTCAAAATCATAGTGTTCAAGGTGTTGGACAGCTTGATTAGAGTATCGGATTAATAGGAACTACAATTGATTGATTATGCACAATCTGCACTCCCAACTGATCGGCTCATGTGATGAACCAATCGGCTCAGCTGGGTGAACCGGTCGGCTCAAGTGTTGAGTCGATCGGCTCATGGACAGGGTGAAATGACCGGTTTAAGTGTTGAACCGATTGGCTCACTGGTCGGCCCGAGCATGGTGGGAAAGTGAGATTGGTGAGAAATTTCCTTTTTCGTTTCACTTGTCCAATTCGATTGGAACAAGGATTGGTATTTGATACCAATTAGAAACAAAAGTTGGAAAGTCAATCGGGAATTGATCAGGACCATGAACTGACCGGTTCAGCAAGTGAACCGACCGGCTCATGGGTCCCAACCGATCGGTTGAGTGTCAACCGACCGGCTCAGCTTCCCCAACCAACCGTTTCAGTTGTGAAACGATCGGTTCAGGTTCCGAGTTGGTTGCTTTTTGTGGAAAATCTCGAACCCTTCTACTCCTGCTTTAGTCCCATATTGCCGAGGCAAGAGAACCCTGTCCCATGACCCTCCTATATATAGGGGTATTGGGGGCTTCTCAGATAGCAACTCAGTGCAACCAGTTGCTCTGTAAAGTTGTCCATCTCTCTGGTTTTGGTAACCGAGAGAGAGCCTGAGAAAGTGCTTCCCGCAAAGGGAGGTGCAGCAAGGGAAAGACAACTGCAGTTGCAATTGGAGGCAGGAGAGTGTGTTGGTGACTAGTACGTCAACAGGAGGGTGCGACTCCTTCCAATTCCTTGTGGGACAAGGAGATTGGAGTTCCAGGTGGTCCGTGTGGACTACTTCATAGGCGGAAGGTTTCTGTCGCTCAGGAGGACAACTGTCATCCGACAGTCCGGTAGGAGGAGGAGTCGTCAGTCCTGGTGCAACCAGGAGCTGCACAGACGCCGTCCAAGACCGGAGGTGATGACCGCGCAAGCCGTGAGGTATTATCGCAGAGCAAGCCTCGGGACAAGGTATGATTCCACAAACCACCCTTTCCTAATATATAGACGTTGACGCATTTCCTTGTTCTGGGTTTGGGGGAGAAATTTTTGTTTCCGCTGCCTTCTCTGCCTCCCCTAAAACCCATCAGTGGTATCAGAGCCACGTCAACTGTTCTATATTTTAGGAATATCGATATGATCGATTTTTGGTTTGTCACCTTTATTTATTGCATACGATGCGAATAATATTAGCTTTATGTATGTCCAATCCTAAATCCACAAATCCCAAATTACATATATGATATGTATTATTAATGCACTCGATACGCGTCGCCCTTAAACGAGTTTTGTGGTGGATGTGTGTAGCGTGATTATGGCCTATAAACCCCTATCTGTGTGTGGTTGCTTATGGTTGCTTGCATCTCGGTCTGCGCACCGATCTTCCCTCTCTTATTCCTAATGTAACTCGAAATAATTCGAGATTCTTTCCTACCTTTGCTCCCCCCGAATGTAACTCGGGGTTTCCCTTTTAAAGTAATGTAATAATTAGGATAGATTTTATTTTCTGTTATGTCGAAGACCGGCGGACATCAAGACGACTGATCAGACGATCGGTTCAAGGCGTGAACCGATCGGTTGACGTTCCAGACGGTCAGTTCAAGGAGTGAACCGATCGGTTGATGACCGGTTCGAGGAGAGAGACGAGCGGGTGGCAGACATGACGAGATGCACGATGACCAGGCGAACCAAACGGTTGGAGGAGCCAACCAATCGGCTGGTGGCACCCAGATGACCGGCCAGAGAGAGAAGATCATTCATGAGATGAGTTGATCAACTCGGAAGGCAAAGGCACAGATTTCATCTTGTACAGGTTGCATGTGATGTAGACCTAGATGACTGTGATTCCTCTTGGCTCGAGGAATCACATTAGGATGGCCATAATCATCGCTTTTTATCGTTTGTGCATGCTTTCTGTGGGATATAGCATGTATATGATACGTACTATGTATTGTGGTGATTGGATATGTATATGTATATAAAAACCAAATCCCTCACTAAAATATTAAGTCTTATATGCCTTCCAAATGCGACACACGTGAAAAGCTTGATCGACCAAGTGTGGGCACGCCCTAGCGTGGTGCACCGTCTATCTCGTTGAAGCGTGAAGGATGAATGTGTGGGTCTGCCCTAGCAGGGTGCATATTCATCGTGTTTGCTTTGGGTTAGACTTAACTGGTGATTCTTAGAGCGTCTAGGCCCAGAGGCAAGGAATGTTCATGGAAAGGTGTTGTGCATGTTCATTCAACAAGAGTTGCATATGATGCAATTGGCAAGAGTTTCCTACCTGAGAGATCTAAGTTGTGGGCGATCAGCCCTAGCTGACTCATGACTTAGAGGATTTCAGGATCTTGCCCACTAGAAGGTTGTACGCTGCAATCTTCTAAATTGATGGTGAGGGCTATCAATTTGAATTAAAATAGTGGGAGCGATAATTAATTAAAGGCCTAATTATATCGTCAAATTTTCAAATCAATCAAATAAGTCAAAAGAGTTTTTGGACTAAAATTGCATATATTTCCTTTTGTTAAAATAAATGGTTAATCAACAAATCACTTTATTTGCGATCGGTCCTTGAGACCAACAAATTAAATGGGAATAATTCCACGACTGGTTAGGATGATGAGAAGTGTTCTCAATCAAAGAGAGAAAGCTCTAAGTCCTAGTTATACCAGAACTAGATAAACTCGATCCCACCACATCAATGGTTGAAAGTATGCTTATGGAAGCATACCGAGGAAGACATTGATAAGGAGTGCTTGATGTTGTGTTCTCTGAACTATGAGTTGCAGAGACAACATGAGACATATGATGTCTCCAAGACACTGTCCTAGTATGTCATGACAGAAGGAGATCCAGTAAGGTATTCACACACTCAATATGATTGGGTATATGTGGAAAGACCTGACTAAGAAGGATTCCCTCTGAGCCAAGAGTTGGCTATTGGTATGATACTGCAAATGTTGCGAGAATCATACAATTCATGGTAAGCTACAACATGAACAACTTTGACAAGCGTTGACATAGTTGTCAGACATGTTGAGGATAGTAGAGGCAAAGATGAAGAAAGACAAACCATAATCTTTGATGTGATCAGAGAAAAGGTAAGTCTTAAGGGTAAGGGCATGGCTAAGAAGTGTTCTTATGCTAGCTAGCAACCCAAGCCGTCTTCAGCCTCAAGGCACATGGGGAAAGGGTGTATGAGGGAATTACCCTCCATATCTGGAAGAACAAAAGAAGATTAAGGAGGGGATGTAGATCTCCACCTAAGGTATCATGAAATGAACCGCTTCTTTATCTAAGGTATATGATACCAAGATATGGATCTATCATATATGATATGCAAGATCTGCAAAGAAGTGATGGGCTTTGTGAAAGGACCAAGAAAGAAGTACCCATCATTGGAGCAAGTGTTGCTGCCATAGATAGGAGTATCTTTCAATTTATTTCAGCCTAAAGGGCATGAAATAGAGTTGAGAACTGCTATTTCATATTTGTCAATAGATAGAAACACTTTATTTTGCATATTGTATGACAATGATGGAAATTAATAAAGTTGATGTTTCAATCTTAAAGATATGATCTTTGTGGCAATGCCTTGTTTATCTTGTGATACATGGTATGCATAAGATAAAATGATACCTAAAGTTATTGATAACTCAAACAATCAAATTAGCATCAATCATGAGAAATTCATTTCTAGTTTCCATGTGATGGATAAATCTAGACTCTTTTGGTTAGAGAACTAGTAAGAGACATGAATCTCTTATACATGATTAATCAATCTTCACTAATGGTAGTGGGAGAATGATTATCCAATTAGGTATAATACATGTGATGTATTTACATACCTATTGGAGCAAATTCTAATACTTCAAATGGTGTTTAGAGAAATACCAATATGAATATCTTGAAGAGTTCAAGAATATCATAGATGAAGTACAAATTTGGTAGTGTTAATTCTTGATGAGATCAATGAATAAAATACTTGGACCAAATGTTTGAGATCCTTATGAGTGATTATGATAGTGTATCATAGTGAACTCATGATTAAGGCATGGTGATGTCTAAATCAAGAAGGAATCATACTCTAAGGAGTTAGAGAATGATTATCAAATAACTGAATTCTTCTTAATAAAGAATACCCCACATTAATAAAGGACATTAAGAATCACAAGGGTTGTGAGTTCTTATATCCTTAATAGATACACATCAATTATCTATGTGATGAGTTGTTCATATGATGAGTCAACTATCTAGATAAATATGAGGAACCAAATTTTGAGTTATGGTTTATGACCATTACATCCTAAATGACATCCATGTGAACCATAAGGTATGACCTTAATGGTAGCACCTATTGGATGAAATCCATAAGTGCAAATAAGTCTTAAGTGTTAAGACACATGGATAACATTTTGAGAAGGATGATGCTTGTTGATTGAAACTAAATGACTAAGACATTTGGCATATGGATACTAAAACCGCATTCCTATGAGGAATAAAACAAGGATGTGTACGTGACACAACCTATAAGGTTTATGAATCCACTAATGCAAATGAAGTCTATAAGTTACAATGGACTAATCAATGTGATTGATTGAGTACAAGCAACTCAGAATTGGATCTTTACTTTGATGATATAGTCAAAGGGTTTGACTGATATGTCAAAGATAAAGAAGGGATCTGTGATTTAGTGGGAGCGTATTCACATTCCACATGTTGATGTGAAATGGAAATGTTCTAGAAAGGAAATCCAAAAGTGGAAATTATCTTTGAGGAAGATAGAGATGTTTCCTATGTGATAGGAATAGAGATCTATAGAGATAGTTCTCGAAAAACCTCTTGACCTGAAAAGAGAAAGCATACATTGGCAATATGTACTGAAGTGTTCAGTGTACACAGATTAAGTGGGAGAAAACTTATCCATGTTACATGGAGTTAGTATCCCAAGGCTAAGTGTCCAATTCTTATGAAGAATGGGAACACTAAGAATAGATATGGATCTATCATGTATGTAATCATCCCATTATCTTGCATGTATCGACATGGCAAGAACAAAATGCATTCATCATGTTGTATGTAGGACATGACAATATGATGTGCTCATCCTGATAACTCGTATGTGGGACATGACGAGTGGATGTCTGTCTATTTCCAGTAAGGATTACTGGAATACCATGAGAGCTTGATAAGTACTTGTGAAGTACTAGTTCTATGGAGATAAGGAAGAGTTCGATGTAAAGAGTTACATTGATGCGAACTTCCAAAAGGACAGAAAATTAATCGCAAAATATATATAGGATATATAAAAGTGAAAGTTTGTTGATAATTGGAAGTGTTCCAATAAAACCATTTAAAAGGAAATGTCGAGTATCTGTGTGTTAGTGAACAGTAATAGATACTATATGGATCTGGAAGTTCATGAGATGAACTTATAGATATTCCGCTCATTGATGACAAGTCTGGAATCCTTGATCATGCAATGTGGCTAAAGGTTAGCAAAGGAATACTAGATCACATATTACGACAACTCCATCTCATACGTGTGACGTACATCGAAGAGATGTGAGACATGCAATTTATACTGACTTTGGCAAGGTGTTGCCATTACTCACTATGTTCGCAGTAGAGCACAGTAACATGTGGGACATGTTTGAAGATCACTATGAATATGATTCAAGGGTGATTGGCTCGCAGTGCAAGTGGGATTCTGTTGGTATGTATGCCCTGAGAGCCAATCATGGGATGATTGGTGGGATACATTAAGATTGATTTGATAAACATCAAAGACAAGCTTCCAATTCTTTCTGGTTCAGTCATATGAGATAGTGATAGAACAGATTGAATGTCTAGAGAATGACAGTACTCAATGACGTATGTCTTCAGGTTCATGACCTAAACGATGAGATCATACGGATGCTAAGAGTTTGTACATTCTTGTTATGTCCCTAGTCGGATGTCATTGTGGAAGGTAGATAGACAATAATGACACACAAGACTAGATTGTGGTGTTGGTTGATGACAAAATCTCATTAGTCATGATATAGAGATATCAAACCAAACACATAGGTACTTGTTAGAGAACAAGTGTACTGGATAGACCCACCGTGAGTTTGACACATGGAACCATGACATGGTAGTCACAGTCAGTACTCACAGTGATGGTGGTGAGTGTGATTCTTAGACCTGAAATCACTGCACTCAACACATGTCGTTGGGTACACTTCGACATCATCAAACGCAGTCCTGAAACATGGGTTGTAAAAAGGTGATGATTGGGTGGCTTTGACACATGGGGCTTTTGAGGGGTGAGTTATAGATATGGGATTTGTCCCTCCTGAGGGAGTTTGATATACGAGGCCACTTGATGAGTAGGATTGAGATAGGCGTGCGCACGTATGTGTGAATCAGTATGTGATATTGATGTCATACATATCTCCAATCTACTCTGAGATCAAGAAAGTGAATGAACGTTGACAGGATGATTGTTCCATGCCTCGAGTTCATTCGGGATATCAGTGACAAAGGAATTATACATTCACTGTAACACCATTCACGGATTGTAGGATGAAAGTTGTTCTCCAACTTTCTACTTTCACTTGGGTAGCACTGATGTGTGACTAGGCACCGCTCTTTGCTTGTGAAGTCATAAGTGTTATGGACTTTCACTGCCAACGTGAAATGGACCTGCAGGGTCACACACATAGGATTTAACCTGGAAGATGAGTTTTGTCCACAAAGCAATGTTTAGATTGATTACTAAAGGAGTTTAGTAGTTCAATTAAACACTCAATTAATTGATAGCTCAAAATCATAGTGTTCAAGGTGTTGGACAGCTTGATTAGAGTATCAGATTAATAGGAACTGCAATTGACTGATTCTGCACAATCTGCACTCCCAACCGATCGGCTCATGTGATGAACCGATCGGCTCAGCTGGGTGAACCGGTCGGCTCAAGTGTTGAGTCGATCGGATCATGGATAGGGTGAAATGACCAGTTTAAGTGTTGAACCGATCGGCTCACTGGTCGGCCCAAGCATGTTGGGAAAGTGAGATTGGTGAGAAATTTCCTTTTTCGTTTCACTTGTCCAATTCGATTGGAACAAGGATTGGTATTCGATACCAATTAGAAACAAAAGTTGGAAAGTCAATCAGGAATTGATCAGGACCACGAATCGACCGGTTCAGCAAGTGAACCGACCGGCTAATGGGTCCCAACCGATCGGTTGAGTGTCAACCGACCGGCTCAGCTTCCCCAACCGACCGTTTTAGTTGTGAAACGATCGGTTTAGGTTCCGAGTTGGTTTCTTTTTGTGGAAAATCTCTAACCCTTCTACTCCTACTTTAGTCCCATATTATCGGGGCAAGAGAACCCTGTCCCATGACCCTCCTATATATAGGGGTATTGGGGGCTTCTCAGATAGCAACTCAGTGCAACCAGTTGCTCTGTAAAGTTGTCCATCTCTCTGGTTTTGGTAACCGAGAGAGAGCCCGAGCAAGTGCTTCCCGCAAAGGGAGGTGCAACAAGGGAAAGACAACTGCAGTTGCAACTGGAGGCAGGAGAGTGTGTGGGCGACTAGTACGTCAACATGAGGGTGCGACTCCTTCCAATTCCTTGTGGGACAAGGAGATTGGAGTTCCAGGTGGTCCGTGTGGACTACTTCATAGGCGGGAGGTTTCTGCCGCTCAGGAGGACAACTGTCATCCGACAGTCTGGTAGGAGGAGTAGTCGTCAGTCCCAGTGCGACCAGGAGCTGCACATAGGCCGTCTAAGACCAGAGGTGAAGACCGTGCAAGCCGCGAGGTATTGTTGCCGATCAAGCCTCGGGAAAATGTATGATTCCACAAACCACCCTTTCCTAATATATAGACGTTGACGCATTTCCTTGTTCTGGGTTTGGGGGAGAAATTTTTGTTTCCGTTGCCTTCTCTGCCTCCCGTAAAACCCATCACTAAGTGCATGTGATCTTTTAAAAGAATAAATTGGGTAGCCAAAAAGTTATACTTTGACTCCAAAATTTTGTAGAATGTAGATATGATGATGATAAAGCTAAGTTTAAAGTTTCATAAAGTTTCAAGGTCTCTAGACAAAGTTAGTTGATTTTGAAATTAAGTGAATTTGTTGAGGAATTATGTAAGTTTGACCGTGGCATTTGATCTTTTAGACCAAGTATAGATTTTCTTTGGGATGTCATGCACCCCTTTAGTTGTTGATGTGAAGAGCCATGGATTACCAGTAAGTGGCTTGATCCAACATCCAGGATGACAATATAACGACACTAATATTATCTCCTACCTCAACTTCTTGGGATCGTGGACTTGTTAGGAACATGGACTTCCTGGCCATTGCACATCACAAGAAGGGGTCAAGGAATGATCCTAAGTGAGTGGTTTCTTCATTCCGAATGTAATGAGGAGAAAGAACCCACATTAGAGTAGTTTTAGAAGCCACTAGAGAAAGAGAGGGAGAGACTGCTACTCCATGTTTGTTCTTCCACTACAAATAGGAAGGAGGAGTTTGAGAATGAGAGGAGGAGTTGAGAAGAGATCCTGGAGGCAGGGCGTGCAATGGAGAAGCATATTTGCAAGTCTGAGAAGGAACAATAGAGTCCAACTTGATCTCTAATGCATTGATGCTAGCTGATGAGCCCTCTTAGGCAGAGATGAAGATGGTACTTGGTGAGTTCTTGAGAGCCTCTAGTTCATCGTGAGTTGTTATCCTCATAGCCACGACGCTGTCATGGAGATGGCAGATCACTAGAGCCTCACCCAAGGAACGATGAGGCCATGGAGGACACCACGACTACCGTCGTTTTCTAGGAGAAGTAAGCAGGCTTTGATGAGGAGACACGATGTAGAAGCACTGTAAGTCTGGAGGATGAGGAGGTAGCAGAAATATTGTTCTGTAGATTCCTCACCACAATAGGACCCAACAGTGGTGCTCCAACTAGGAAAATCACACGCAACAGAGTCTAGGCAAAGGAGATCTTCCCTCTACAACGGCGACATGAGACAAATGAGACTCGCAGCTACAGAGAGGCTGGGGTGGTAGCATCATGGAGGTCCAACCTTAGGAGGCAATGGAGATGCTTCGAGCTTCCTTTCCATAGTTTGCAAGGTCAACGAGATCGTGATCGATTGCTCGACGAAGATGAACCATGCGGCAGTTCCCTCACAATCATAGAAGAAAAAAGCAGACAGGCGTCGACCGACCTGACGTTCACGCAAGAAGTAAGGACCAAGAAGTGAGAGGAAAAGAGCATGAACCGGACCTAATCCACAATAAATCGGATCTCAGACCTGATGTGAACTGCTCGGCCCAAGCAATAAGGTGCGCAAACCCTAGAGACACGTGGCGAGATCTGATTGTTCACTTAAGGCAAATATATCAGAAACTCACAATTCTTAGATAAATCATAGAAAATAGCCCGCTTATCAAAAAATACAAATAATATATAGTAATTCTAAAAAAATGAGTATAACTCAGTGGAATGATAATATAGGCTTTTGATGCCATAGTGATATAATATAAGATCTTTTACACTTGTATAATGTGTAATAAATATTAGATGATGACCCAAAATCATGATAATGCACCAGTAGCTCTTAAATGTTATATATAACACATATGACGTCAGATATGATGATATTTCAACATGAAATCATGTAATTTGCTTTATATGGCTAATTAGGGCTAAGAACCAAATAATGTGCAATAATTAAAAAAATTCTAAAAAACCCTAAAAATTACATAGTAAACTCTCATCAACAATGGAAGGTAATATGTAAATCTGATATTAGTATAATACACGAAATCTATGTTATACGAATATGACCTCTGATACATAGTTTGTAACCCTAATATGATTAATGTATGTAACCTAAGGTTTATATGTTCACATAATAATGTGAAACACAATCATTAGTTAATGAACTATAATATGGAATATGACATCTATAAGATAATTTCAAGACAAGAATACAAGTAATGATGGGAATATCCTAATGAACTAAGCTAAACCCTAAAATGGAAATAACTAGGGTTGAGATGATGAGTATCTGATGATGGTACATATGATCTTGTCTTAATTAGGTTTAACAAGGATATAGTTGACTCAGGATTATATGGTGATTAGGTTTATCTCTTTTCAAGGTACACCCTTACCTCTTACATGGCCTACTATGTAGTATGATTGTATTATGTGTGTACAAATACTTGGTATTCAGTATTGGATGAAACGATTGTTGTTGTATAATATTTTGCTTATTTTTCCATACTTAATTATATGGTTATGAACACAAGAAACATAATATATCGAATCTATTATATGATAGCACTAAATCTCTTTGGTAGAATAGTGCATTGATGAAAGTACTAAATCTCTTTGGTAGAATACTACCCGCGAGAACTAAATATCTTTGGAATAATAGTGCATTTATGAAAGTTCTAAATCTCTTTAGCATAATAGTACATGTGAGCACTAAATCTCTTTGGAAAAATTGTTCATTTATGAAAGTACTAAATCTCTTTGGTAGAATAGTACATGTGAGCACTAAACCTCTTTGGTAGAATAGTGCACGTGGTTGATCAACTTTAGATATAATGGAAAATGAGTTTGAAACATGTGTTCTCCTTTGTTAATAAACATTCTTGTTCAGGTATGCTTTTGTTATATTTGTTTATTACTATCAAGTCCTAGTTTTATCTTATTACCAAGTTTTAGTAATGAGAGGTATATAAAAGACACATAGGTGTAATAAGTACAATACTCTTGAATATTGTGCTGACGTGTACCACATGTAATCTTCTATTTAGGCTGTGGACATATGCTCTTGAAGAACCATGATAGTTGAGAGTTATTTGGTGAGCTAATATACATGTGCACCTATTGTTTAAAAGATCCTATTTAGTGGTAGTACCTGCATATGTGTAAAGTTTACTATTCAATATATAATGTCAAATGTTGTAACAATTCATTATGTAATTATATGTTGAATGGTGAACATGTGTTGTATGGTTTTATTATTGTTCATGTGCATGTGCTGTTGTTGTTTCCTTCTGTCTTTCTTTGATTTGCTTCTTCTTAGCCTAGTGTGTGGTATTTAAATTGGGATTCTTGTTGAGGTGAGGTTTCAATTTGGATGTCACACATCATATTAAGTTTTAGAAAATTTGGGGACATCACAGGTGGTATCAGAGCAAGAACAATAGAAAATCCTAACATTTTCTCATTATGCAACTTGAAACAAAAGAACCTTGAACTTAAAACAAATCGTTAGGGTTATATTAGTCATCTTTTAGAGACTATATCTGACTTAGCCTCTAGGTTAGAACCTAAATGTCTAAGAACTAGGTCTAGACTAGTTCTTGTTGTATAGTAAGTCCTTAGTTGTTGTTCTTTCCTTATAGTGTTGTAGTATGGCACGTTGCATTATTTGGAAATGACATACATCGAGGGCAGAGAAATCCTAGGCATATGGTTCTTTTTGTCTAGGGTAGCTACACTAGTCTACACCATGTTCTCATCCTTTTCACTAGGTGACATGGCACTAAACTCTCTAGTATGTGTGGGACACTCGTTTTGTGGATTTGGTTTTGATTCCAATCGGATCGAACCTCGATAGTTTTCTCTAACACATGTTTTATCGGAGAAAAACTATATAATATTTTATTATATATGTAAGTATTACAAAAATGTGTCCCCACACATGTACGAGTAGGAGGTGGTCATGCAACCTAAGTGAAAGTGAATGACATAATTCTAGAAGAGAGAGTAGTTCTAGATTAGATGTCTAGAGCATTGTTACAATATATGACAGATGGAATAGATGAAATAAGTTTTCATGATATGATGTTGGTCTTATATAGATGATATAAGATAATTTATGATGATAAATGTTGTATTTAAGGATTAAGTTTTAGTTTTGAGGATTTGAGATGAGTTTTGATGATGCAAGTATGTGTGCTTTTCTAAGTTAAAATAGGCTAAGTTAATACAAGGTTGTGAGTCAGCATGAGCCTCAATTTCTTTGGCAAAGGAGGACCTCTAGCGTTAGGACCAGTTTTAGGGTTAACTCTAGAGATACTGAGACCCCGAGGGAGAAGGTCAGAGAACCTAAATTCCAAGATATGAGAAATATGTGATATGATATGTCCTAAACTAGACTACTCCTGAGTCAATGAGTTGAGTTGCTTAATGCATGATTCCTATAGATGTCTTGAACCCTAGAGGACCAGACCCTAGAGTCAGAGAGAGGCTGGTTATATGTGCATATGTGAATATGAATATGAGTATCTCCCATCTAGGTGAGGGAGAGAGAGTCCCCAGATCCAGGAGCAGGTAAATGTGTTAATTCTATAAAGCCTCAAGCTTGTGTTGGTGGTTCCTTATAGGAATCTAGTAGATGCATATATAAGTGAGAGTTGGGTAAGAATAATTCATGGGTAGATATCTATGAAGAGAATATCATATCATGGTTTGGATTGTTCTTATGTGGATAGATCTTGTAAATCTATCAATAGTGCCAAAGAGGTAATCTGAGAACCCTAGTCTAAGACATGAAAGATAAAGTATATGCATATGAGATACTCATTGACTTGAGTTAGCTTAGAGAGACTGAGCATGGAACTAAGCTCGGGATATGGGTCAGGAGAACCTAAATTGGAGTAGATAAAGTTTATATATATATATATATATATATATATATATATATAAAGCTACTTTTATAAGTATGTCTAGCACAACCATGATGAAATATATGTAAGAATGTGATCTAATATTGAAATGTGATACATGAAGGTAACATGATGGAAACCTAGTCATGGTTTAATGGATATCAATGTATAAATGGTTAACCATATACATGAATAATGATGATAATGTGATATAGTTGGTTAATCAAGTGATGAAGTCACTAACAAAGTTTGTAACCAAATATGATAGTCATATGAATTAAATTAATGACTTATGACATATAAGATGTTAATATTAGTGCTTAATGAGTATGTTGAATATGTTGTAACAAATAACAAAATATAATCATGATGGCACCTTGGTATGATCTATATGGATAAATTGAGTTAATTATAAATAACTCTCCCCAAAATCTTGACACAATGTTAGAACTTGATGCTTGGGTAAAATGAGGATGTAAATCCTAAAATGTAAAAGATGGCATGACACAAAACTTGCTTCAAAACCTTCATTTCTATCTTTTATGAAGTGATGATGCACCTTAGATGCTTTTAAAACCTATGAAGAGTGGTTCACATATGATTATGGAGTCTTTTTGTTGAGATTTTGTCCTATATAAGTACCCTACAAGTGAACTTAGACCTTTTGTTATTCCTTGGAGTAATAAAATGGCTTAATTTTAACGACAAAATTTCTTTTAAGATGTACATGATCTAATGGATGGGATTTCAGCTTAATTTTGAGGACAAAATTTCTTTTAAAGTGTGTAGGATGTGATGGAATGAACTTTGGATCCTTCAAATGTTTAGTGATATAATTGGATTTATATGTTAAAGTTATTGTTGAGAGTTCTAAGAGTTTGAATAAAGTTGTGAGAGAAAATAATATTAACATTATTTTTATGCTCCTAAGTGCATATGCTCTTTTAAAAGAATAAATTGGGTAGCCAAAAAGATATACTTTGACTCCAAAATTCAGTAGAATGCAGCAATGATGATGATAAAGCTAAGTTTAAAGTTTCATATAGTTTCGAGGTCTCTAGACAATGTTAGCTGAGTTTGAAATCAAGTGAATTTGTAGAGGAATCATGTAAGTTTGACCGTGGCATTTGATCTTTTAGCCTAAGTATAGATTTTCTATAGGATGTCACACTCTCCTTTAGTTGTTGATGTGAAGAGACACAAATTGCCAGTAAGTTGCTTGATCCAGCTGTCCAGGATGACAATATAATGTCACTAATATTATCTCCTACCTCAACTACTTAGGATTGTGGACCGATTAGGAACATGTACTTCTTGGCCATTACACATCGCAAGAAGGGGTCAAGGAATGATCCTAAGTGTGTGCTTCGTTCAAAATGTAATGAGGAGTAAGAACCCTCATTAGAGTAGTTTTAGAAGCCACTAGAGAAAGAGAGGGAGAGACCACTACTCAATATTTGTTCTTCCACTGCAAGTAGGAAGGAGGAATTTGAGAATGAGAGAAGGGGTAGATAAGAGATCATGGAGGCAAGGTGTGCAATGGAGTATCATATTTGTGAGTCTAAGAAGGAACAATAGAGTCATGCTTGATCTCTAATGCGTTGATGCTAGCTGACAAGCCCTTATAGCCGGAGATGAAGATGGTACTTGGTGAGTGCTTGAGAGCCGCCAGTTCATCGTCAATTGTTGTCCTCATAGCCACGATGCTCTCATGGAGGTGGCAGATCACCAAAGCCTCACCCAAGGAATGATGAGGCCATGGAGACCACCACAGCTGTTGCCATTTTCGAGGAGAAGCAGACGGGCTTCAAGGAGGAGATGTGATGTAGAAGCGCCACAAGTCTGGAGGACGAGGAGGTAGGAGAAGCACTATTCCATTGATTCCTCACCACAATAGGACCCAGTGATGGCACTCAAACTAGGAATATCACACGTAGTAGAGTCTAGGCAAAGGAGATCTTCCCTTCGTGGCGGCAGTGGTGTGAGACATATGAGACTCATAGTTGTAGCGAGGCTGGGGTGGTAGCATCACAGAGGTGCAACCTTAGGAGGTGATGGGGAGGCTTCAAGATTCCTTTTTGTGGTTTGAAAGGTCAATGAGATCGTAATTGATTGCTCGACAGAGATAAACCGTGCGGCGGTGCCCTCGCAGACAGAGAAGAAAGAACGCAGGCTGGCGTCGGCCGACCCGACATTCACGTGAGAGGGGAAGACCGAGATGTGAGAGGAAAAGAGCATCAATTAGATAGAATCCACAATAAATTGGATCTCAGACCTGATGTCAACCAACTGGCTCAAGCAATAAGGTGCGCCAACCCTAGAGCCACGTGGCGAGACTTGATTGGTCACTTAAGGTAAATATCTCAAATACTCACAATTCTTAGATAAATCATAGAAAATAGTGCGCTTATCAGAAAAATACAAATAATATACCAAATTTTTTAGAAAAATGAGCAGAACACAATGGAATGATAATATTAGGCTTTTGATGATCTAATCATAGTGATATAATATAAGATCTTTTACACTTGTATGATGTGTAATAAATATTATATGATGACCCAAATCATGACAATGCACCAATAGCTTAAATGTTATGTATAACACATATGATGTCAAATATGATGATATTTCAACATGGAATCATGTAATTTGCTTTATATGGATAATTAGGGCTAAGAACTCAAATTAATGTGAAATAATTACAAAAATGCTCAAAAAACACTGAAAATTACAGAGTAAACTCTCATAAGAAACTGGAAGGTAATATGTAAATCTTATATCGGTATTATACACAAAATCCATGTTATATGAATATGACCTCTAATACATGGTTTGTAACCCTAATATGATCAATGTATGTAACCTAAGGTTTATGTGTTCAATAATAATGTGAAACACAATTATCAGTTAATGAACTATAATCTGGAATATGTCATTGCTAAGATAATTTCAAGACAAGAATACAAGTAATGATGGGAATATCCTAATGAACTAAGATAAACCCTAAAATGGAGATAACTAGGATTGAGATGATGAGTATTAGATGATGGTACATATGATCTTGTCATAATCAGGTTTAACAAGGATATAGTTGACTCTGGATTATATGGTGACTAGGTTTATCTCTTTTCAAGGTACACCCTTACCTCTTACTTGGCCTACTATGTAGTATGATTGTATTATGTGTGTACAAATACTTGGCATATGGTATTGGATGAAATGATTGTTCTTGTATGATATTTTTCTTGTTTTTCCATACTTATATGGTTATGAACATATGAAACATAAGATATCTGATCCATTGTATGATAGCACTAAATCTCTTTGGAAGAATAGTGCATTTATGAAAGTACTAAATATCTATGGTAGAATAGTACATGTGAGCACTAAATCTCTTTTGTAGAATAGTGCATTTATGAAAGTACTAAATATCATTGGAAGAATAGTACATGTGCGCCCTGAATCTCTTTGGTAGAATAGTTCATGTGGTTGATCAACTTTAGATATAATGGAAAATAAGCTTAAAACATGTGTTCTCCTTTGTTAATAAATATTCTTGTTCAAGTATGCTTTTGTTATATTTGTTTATTACTGCCAAGTCCTAGTTTTATCCTATTGTCAAGTCTTAGTAATGATAGGTATATAAAAGACATGTAGGCAAACTCAATACACTATTTTTGAATATTGTGTTGATGTATTGTAACATACCAGAATTAGAACCCTACCCTAGTAGTTTTACCCTTTTGACTTAGCCAAATAAGGATAAGCTAATACAAGTAATTAAGCCAATAATGGAACATAAAATATGACACCTCAAGTATATAAGGAATACATAATACTTTGTGCTTAATAATGACTCCTTTGGATGATAATAAGAAATTTTAGAACTTAATTGGGTAAATATTTCCCATATATTCTTAATATAGGGTTATATGCACAAATACACCATTTGGGTTTTAACTAATGGGTCTGAAGGGTAAATTGTCACTAAGTAATAAAAATAATGAGATAATTCATCCTACAACTTTCTAGTACTTTTTAGAATAGGAAAAAGAAGGGAAAATCCAAACTATATATATAGGAGATGATAAATGCAATAATTGGAGGTAATGTGGGATTTAATGGATAAAAGAAGATAATGAGGAATATTATTCCAAAAATCATAAATGGAAACCCACAGAGATAATTTGGCACTCAATCTCATTTTCTTGACCTAAAAGAAACTTAAGGGCCAAGTATCATCTAAATTGGAAGATAAATGCATATATTAATGTCCTTATCAAAAGAAAATAGGAATTAGGCCAATAAAGTGAAATAAAATATCTAATGCCCTCAAATGGGAAAACTAACTTCAAATTCGTAATCTAAACATAAAAATAAGCTTTTGTGCAAATTTGCAACTAATTGTATAATGTTTGATTGATGAGTAAATATAGGAAAGAGAAAATGTGTTTTTATTTGTTTAACCCATTAAAGTTTTCCAAAAGGCAAAACTAAGTGTATATTCGGAATCTACATGTTTAATTTAACATATGTACAAATTTTTTTTTAATTTAGATAAGTCTAGAACCCCTAAATGAGGAAAGAGAAAATACATGCATTATTGGATTCCACTTTGTTTAATTCGATTTATTTTCCTTTTTTTTTACTTTGTCACGCGGTTGTTTGAAGTCGGAGTCTTTTAGTGTAAGGACCCTAACCTTCGTTTTGGGTTTACCCTGTTTGCTTTGCCTAAACCTTGTGTTTAGATGCTTTCTAATGACCTGAGGTTGTGATTAGGGTTCGTTTGTGCCTTGTTGATGTTGGAGGTGCAACTTGCAAAATAACCCAAATTTTAGGGTTGATGTGCAAGTTTGTCACCTTGAGAGATGTTTTCTCTCTCCTTGCATCCTCTAGGGTTGAGAGGATGAGTTAGGCTTGTTGCTTGAGTAGTTTTTGGCCTTGCTGAGCTTTGATGGGCCTTGCTTTGCTTTGCCTTGATAAGGGTTTGTATCGTGCATAGGAGAGCTTGAAGCTCTGTGTCGCCCAGAGGGCTGTGTCACCTAGGAGTGTGTCGAACAGTGGGGTGTATCGCCCATGTGACCACCTTCACCTTGACTTGGTTGTGTCACCATACCTTGGAGAAGTCGTTGATCCTTTGTTAGTTGGTGGCATGACATGTGCATGAGGTTTAGTAAGGTGGCATACCTTTGGACAAGTTTCCCTAGGTTGGACAACACCTTGCCTTAGTTTCCTATTCACCCTCTTCTATATATACCTCTCCTTTCTCTTGCTTTGGATCCCTTTTAGCTCCTATGTTGCCTTCCCTTTTCCTTGGTGGACGATACCCCTCTTTGGTGGAGCTTGGTGGCCGATCTCCTTGTTGGAGTCTCCTTCTTATTCTTCCTCTAGGTGGTGGCCAAACCCTAGAAGGATCTTGCTTCCTTGGTAAGAATCTCCCTCTCTCTCCTTAGCACCTTCTTCTCCTTCTTGCTTGTTCTTTGGCCATGGTGGTTATGAGCTTTGATTCTCTTCTTGTGGTGGCCAAAGGAGGGGTTCTTTGGAGCTAAGAGGTTGAAGCTTGGTTCTTGGAGCTTTGGAGCTCGAGGAGCTTGCTTGAGTCGGGTTACATAACTCCTAACCTAGCTATACTACTTCCTTTTATTATTTCATGCTTATGTTTCATCTTGATCGGCCATGCATCTTGTTAGATATGTTTCTTGCCCTAGTTTGTACCTTTAATCTTGTTGAATATATGATAAATATGTTGTTGATGTGTTCTTGACCTTGGTATCCAAACCATGAGATTAGGGTTTCCTTTGGGGCAATACCCCTTTCTCTCTTTGGTTTTAAGAAGTGAGTTCGAGCTCTAGTGGTGTAGGCAAAACCCCTCTCACTTGGTTGTTGAGAGGTGAGTATATACTCTAGTTGCTTGGACAACACCCTTCTCTCACCATGGATTTGAGAGGTGAGCCTTTGGTTGTTGATGATCTAGTTGAGGATGGAGTGTTGCCCGATATGTGACGGAGGTTGTGCAAAACCCCTCTCACTTGGTTGTTGAGAGGTGAGTCAACTATGTTGATATTTTAGGGTTTGATGATGTTGGTCTTTAGGTTGAAGATGACCAACCTAATGTGGTTCTTGTTCCCTTGAACGATACCCTGTTTGGTGCTTTGCACGATACCTCTCACCTAGGGTTTGTCTTGGATGATATGCTTAGTTGGGTTGTGTTAACCTTGTTGCCCGATATGGTGCTTGGTTGATGAACCCTAGATAGATGCCCTAGTGTTGACCTATATGTTGTGCCTACCTTAGTTGGACGATAGGCCCATGGGCACCATGGTAGGTGACCGACATGTGATGCCCACATGCTTCCTGATATCATCCACCCTAGAGTGTTGGAAGTGTGTAGGTGTGCCTAGCTTGGGGCAACACCAGGGTCAAGTGCCTGGCCGATACCCCATATGGAGGTGTGTTACCCTTTGACCGATCTGCCTTGCCCATCACTTGTCTCCTTTTGGTTGGTTACTCATCATAGGTGCTTGATATCTTGGATAGCTCTAGAGTTAAGAGCTAGGCTGATACATGTGTTGAGCATGGATGGTACTTTGGACGATACAAGTTGAAGGGCTGAGTCTTGGCCGATATGAGGACCCAAACCCTAATTGGATGATAGGGTGTCTTGGGCGACATGGTGGAGGGCAGTAGAATCCCTTGGGTGTCATGAAGAGCTTGTTGGGCGTTAGGGTTTCCTCTTGGCGATCATGACCTTGGGCTCCATGGCCTTGGCCGATATGGTCATAGACGATATGGTGATGAGGATGGTCGATAGGTAACCCTAACCCTAGTGGCCGATAGGGTCATGTCTGATAGGTGAGTGTGTCCTTGCATGCACGATACATACTCTTGGATCAGGTTGCACGAAACAACACTAGCCCTGGTTGCACGATACCCTTGGTGCATGGGTGCACGACATGGATGGCCGATATGTGTGGCTAAGTGCCCTAGCCGTTAGAGTTTCAGTGAGGGATATGATCCTGCCCACTACCCCTTTGGGTGAGGGATGGTGCTGCCCACCACATCTCTAGTGAGGGAAGATAGTACCTTTGGTGAGGGTTGTGCTTAACTTGGGAAACCCTAGTATTTACTTTCTTGTACCTTGTGGATGATGGGTTATGGATGAAAGGTTGTGACCATCGATGTATGACTAGGCTATGGTTGTGTAATCCTTAGGGATGTATTCCTTGATAATGATCATGCTCATGAGATATTAGGGCATAATGGATGCTCATGGTTTGATAACAATAATGTAATTGGTTTACAAGATACATCTTTGTGCTTCATGTAATTATAATCATGGATGTTGTTCCAATCATGTACCTTCAACCCTAATAGCATGATAATCATAAAGATCTATGTTAGGTGATTTAGTTATCTCTCTTGATATGCATACTAACCATGCATGTGAATCAAGTGAATTCATAGCCAGGTATGAGCTATGAGGTGTATGTGTTATGTATAACACTCAATGATGATAATCCTTGTTGATGGGATAACATGTATCACCCGTATGATGTGAAAAGGTCTATGGACCTGATAAAGGCTTGAGTGCCTAGTTGAGGTGTTATTGTCTAATGTTGAGATATGGAATCTCTATCCCATGGTGATGATATAAGCCTTGAGAGGCAGTGGCATTCTATGATGAGGGATTGAGATCCCATGGTAATAATGTAACTCAATGCTGTTTATGTTTTACAACTTGGTTGCCTCAACAATACACTTAAAATATAATAATTAATTATAGTGGAACATATCATGTAGTTTGCCCTGGACATAGATCTGTCATCGTCAGTAATTGGTGATGGTGAAACAGGTTTATCCTGCGGGATTACCTAGAGTGCATATTTTTGAATATGTAGGGTTTCTCCTAGCCAAAAGTAGGAGGATTTGAGTACAACTATGGTTGTGTATAGAGCATGGTGAACATGCCCATGGCTCAGGGATTATAGAGCATGGTGAATAGGCCCATGGCTTGGTATTATAGAAGGGTAGCCTGCAGAGATGACCCTATGGCTGAGGCCACTCAAGCAAGAGACTGCAATGCTACTTTGGTTTTTGTGCACTAACTACGAAGAGGTGAGGTCATGGAGTCCGACTCTCCCAATGACCTTGTATGGCACCGGTTTTTGGGCTTTGCAGCCAAAGATTGGATTTGAGTGGGACGACTCACTTCCCCAGGGCATAATAAATCATAATCTAGTCGTATAGAATATATTGCTTAAGGCAAAACACTGAACATTGATTGAGGCCTTACTTGTATAGTTGATCCAGTTATACCTTGCAGCTATTTGTATGAACCTTATATCTTGTGATAAGTTCTTATAAAGATTATCTTGTCAATCATGTTCCATAAAGAAAAATATGGTTATATGCCTCCTTGATATCTTGGTAAGTTTGTTAATAAAATAAGTTCTGCTCAGGATGCTGCTCTTATGATCTGCTTTTACCTGCTTCTTCTGAAGTTTTATAGTTTCGGAAAGGAGTTATGTTTCTCGTCAGGACTGTGTGTCTCACCCTGTTGGTTTACAACCTTTTTAGGTGATCGTGCTAGACGTGGTGGTGGTCATGAGGTTACGGCTGAGCAGCAAGAAGAGTAGTAGGAGGCAAGAGATGGACCTGCTACTGTTTTGGTTGTTTTGTAGTAGAGTCCTAGAATCATCCCTGTACTCTCAGGTCCTTGGAGGTGTTTTGATGATGTTTTACGATGTATAGATGATGTAGCTTTGTATATCCTACTGCTGGCTTGATGTGGCCCGTTATGTATGCATAAACAGGTGATGAACTCTGGTGCTGATAGTACAGATGGTTCCTATAAGCTGTGGACATATATCAAGGTTATGTATATTTATATAACATCTTTTCCTTACATGATGAGGATCTGAATGTAATGGTTCTATGTTATCTGCTTTCCACAATCAATTTTAATTAACCCATGTTTTCAGTAATATGTGGTTTATGGTGTTTCTGCACATTTTTGTGTGGCATTTTATTGTCTGTGTGATAACTGGATGTGGCATTACAAGTTTTGGTATCAGAGCTCTAGGTTCGCTGAGTCTACAGGGATCTAGGACTAGGTTTGTGTCTGTTCTTGTGAGTTTTCTAGATTTTCTTACAATAACCTTCTGCCCTCATCAGAAGATAAAGCTTAAAGATGTCTGGAAACCATGAAGAACATACTACCGAGAGTAGTGATGCTGCATCAGTTGATGGAGGAAGAGTGTAGGCACATGAAGATCGGGTGCCTGAGGTCCCCCAACTTGACCCAACCATTCTTAAAAACCCTGCCTATCAGCAACTTATGGGGCAGTTGATGGCTACAATGGATCACATGGTGGATAGATTTCCAGTGCCTCCGCCAAGAGAACATGCTCCGCATGGTGAATCGTCGCATATTGGGAAGACCTTTGAGCGGCTTCGCTGAGTCGGAGCTTTGGATTATGCTGGAACGGCTGATCCAACAGATGTAGATCTGTGGCTGACATGTCTTGAGAAGGCCTTGTAGATCCTAAACATCCCCGAAGCAGACAAAGTCAAGCACGATGTCTACCTTCTGAAAGGTAGTACTGGCCACTGGTGGGCCATCAAAGAGGAGAAGTGGCCTGGTGAGGTGATCTGTTGGGAGGTTTTATTCCAGGAGTTCGTCAGCCGATACTTCCCGAAGATGTATCTGGATGAGAAGATCTACCATTTCAAGCATCTACGCCAAGGATCGATGAGCATAACCGAGTATGAGGCCAAGTTTATGGACATGTTGAGGTTTTATCCTCACATGGCGACAATAAATGATGAGAGAATCAGGCGGTTTGAGAAAGGTTTGAGTGCCGAGCTATCGACGCCTACTGCTACTCTGGAAAATTGAGAGCGGTTTGTCATGTTTGTGGAGTCTGTCTAAAGGATTGAATGGTCAGTTCGAGAGAAGAGAGAGACAATGACCAAGAAAAGGCCTGCTTAGTTTCAGAAACAGAGGTTTGATAGCCATAAGAAGCTGAGGTTTTCTAAGCCTTTTGTGAGGCAAGGTTCTAGTGCACCATCACAGTGGTCTCCGAGTAAAGGAAGAGGGCATGGATTTTTGCCGTTCAGAGCTTACAACACAACTTTAGTAGCAGTGATAGGTCCATCTAGGCCACAGTTAGAGGACAGGTCATGCTATCTCTGTGGGCAGACCAAACATTTGAGGTCAAATTTCCCAAGGAAAGATGGTGAAGTGACGCAGCAGCCAAGGCAGAATCAGCAAGGGTCAGATAGACAATAGTATAATGGTAAAAGAGGGCGAGGACGCGGTCAAGTGTCACAGGCGGGATCATTTTCCCAAGGAAGCAGAGGGCGTGGACAACAAGAAATGACTCGATTCTATTCTATGAGTCAGCCGGAGGCATTAGTCAACCCACGAGTGGTGGTAGGTTAGATGGAGTTATTTCATTCTGATTTGTCTTCTTCTTGATTTATATCTATTTTGATTGACCCGGGTGCTACACACTCTTTTATCGCACATAGTATGCTTGATAACTGTCTTTTACCAATTAGTTGTAAGAAGGATAGCTTGTTGTTAGAAACCCCTCTCATTGGACCCGCGTTGCTTCGAGAGGAGTGTCCATATTTTGTTTTATCCTTTTCAGGACACATTATACAAGTGGATCTTATACCACTTGATATACATGAATTCGATGTGATACTTGGAATGGATACCTTAGAGAAGTATAAGGTTGTGGTGGACTGTGGTTCCAAGCAAGCAATGTTTGTTGACGGTGGTGAGATGTGGATCTTCCAAGGAGATAGGAAGATTCTTCTGACATGTTTAGTGTCAGATATGGTGGCAGAGAAGTTGCTGCGGCAAGGATGTAAGGCGTTCTTAGCCCATGCTGTGGATATCAAGGTAAAAGGTCCTAGCCTTGAGGAGGTGCCTATTATCGGAGAGTTTGCGGATGTGTTTCCCGATGAGTTCCCCGGTGTTCTCCCACCTCGAGAGATTGACTTTGAGATCAATCTAGTACCAGGAACACAACCAGTTGCTCAGACACCGTACAGGATGACTCCAGCCGAGATGGCAGAGCTGAAGAAGCAGTTACATCGTCGTTGGATGGAGTTGATCAATGATTATGATTGCACCATTGAGTATCATCACGGTAAGGAGAACGTGGTAGCTTATGCACTTAGTAGAAAGTATTCTTCTCTTCCTATGAAGAAGGCACAATTGAGTTCCTTGGTATGCCATAGGCGGGATATGTTCGTCTCTTTGCAACAGATGAATGTACCTGACAGATGAATGTACAGTTAGAAGTTTCCTTATTGGCAGGATTGTTGGCATAAATGAAAGTAATGCCTACATTGAGATAGCAGATCAAAGACGCACATCAGGCATATGCTTCAGTTTAGTTGATAAGATCAGAGTTTGACAACGAAAAGTGTGATGGGTTCCATGAGTCCAAGGATGGACTAGTTTGTTTTCATGGTAGGATGGTGGTCCCCGATGTTGATGATCTGAGAAAGGTAGTGCTCGAGGAAGCACACACATCGATGTATGATATGCATCTAGGTGTCACCAAGATGTATCATAATCTGAAAGACCTGTATTGGTGGCCTGGCTTGAAGAGGGATGTAGCCGAGTTTGTGGCTAGGTGTGCGGTATGCCAGAAGGTTAAGGCTGAGCATCAGAAGCCGACAGGTACACTGCAACCCCTGTCAATACTGCAGTGGAAATGGGATCATATAACCATGGATTTCATAGTTGGTCTGCCGAGGACAATTAAGAATCATGATTCCATTTGGGTGATAGTGGATAGATTGACAAAGTCTGCTCATTTCATACATGTGAAGACAACATATACAACATAGAAGCTTGCTCAGGTGTATGTGGATGAGATAGTGTGTTTGCACGGTGTACCCACAACAATAGTTTCTGAAAGAGGTCCCCAGTTCACGAGTCATTTTTGGGAACAATTGCACAAAGCGTTGGGAACGCAGTTGAGGTTCAGTATCACTTTCCACCCACAGACAGATGGACAGTCTGAAAGGACTATTCAGACTTTGGAAGATCTTCTCCGAGTTTGTGTTTTGCAATTCCTAGGCAGTTGGGATGTGCATCTCAGTTTGATAGAGTTCGCCTACAACAATAGTTACCAGTGGAGCATCGACATGGCTCCTTATGAGGCCTTATATGGCAGGAAGTGCAGATCTCCTCTATGTTGGTATGAGTTTGGTGAGTATCAGCTTTTGAGTCCTGAGTTAGTGCAGCAGACAATAGAGAAGATCAAAGTGATACAACAATAGTTGAAAGTGGCACTGGACAAACAAAAGTCATATGCAGATAATCACCGATAACCTCTAGAGTTCCAGGTGGGAGACAAGGTGTATCTCAAGGTCTCACCATGGAAAGGTGTGCTGAGGTTTAGCTGAAAAGGCAAGTTGGCACCCAGGTATATGGGGCCATATCCAGTCATAGCACGTGTTGGCAAGGTAGCTTACAAGTTAGAACTATCGCCAGAGTTGCACAAGTTACATCTGGTGTTCCATGTCAATATGCTGAAGAAAAGTCATCCAGACACAAGGACAGTGATATAGCCAGTTGAGGTTGAGCTTGAGGAAGACATGACCTACGAGGAAGGTCCAGTGATGATTCTTGACAAACGTGTGAAGAAGTTGGAAAGGAAGGACCTAGTGCTTGTAAAGATTATTTGGCATCATCGTGGCATTGAGGAAGCTACATGGGAGCTTGAAGAAGAGATGAGGTATCCCTCACTTTTCTCTTCAGATTTTAGGGGCGAAATCCCTTTGTAGAGGGTTATGGCTTGTAAGGACCCTGACCTTCATTTTGGGTTTACCCTATTTGCTTTGCCTAAACCTTGTGTTTAGATGCTTGCTAATCACCTGAGGTTGTGATTAGGGTTCGTTTGTGCCTTGTTGATGTTGGAGGTGCAACTTGCAAAATAACCCAAGGTCTAGAGTTGATGTGCAAGTTTGTCACCCTGAGAGATGTTTTCTCTCTTCTTGCATCATCTAGGGGTGAGAGGATGAGTTAGGCTTGTTGCTTGAGTAGTTTCGGGCCTTGATGAGCTTTGATGGGCCTTACTTTGCTTTGCTTTGCCTTGATAAGGGTTTGTATTGTGCATAGGAGAGCTTGAAGCTCTATGTCGCCCAGAGGGTTGTGTCGCCTAGGAGTGTGTCGACCAATGGGGTGTGTCACCCATGTGACCACCTTGACCTTGCCCTGGTTGTGTCACCATACCTTGGACAAGTGGCTGATCCTTTGTTAGTTGGTGGCATGACATGTGCATGAGGTTTACCAGGGTGGCATGGCTTTAGACAAGTGTCCCTAGGTTGGACGACACCTTGCCTTAGTTTCCTCTTCACCCTCTTCTATATATGCCTCTCCTTTCTCTTGCTTGGGATCCCTTTTAGCTCCTTAGTTTCCTTCCCTTTTCCTTAGTGGAGGATACCCCTCTTTGGTGGAGCTTGGTGGATGATTTCCTTGGTGGAGTCTCCTTGTTCTTCTTCCTTTAGGTGGTGGTTGAACCCTAGAAGGGTCTTTCTTCCTTGTAAGCATATCCCTCTCTCTCCTTAGCACCTTCTTCTCCCTCTTGCTTGTTCTCCGGACATGGTGGTTATGAGCTTTGCTTCTCTTCTTGTGGTGGTCGAAGGTGGGGTGCTTTGGAGCTAAGAGCTTAAAGCTTGTTGCTTGGAGCTTTGGAGCTTGAGGAGCTTGCTTAAGGTAGGTTACATAACTCTAAACCCTAGCTATACTACTTCCTTTTCTTGTTGCATGTTTATGTTTCATCTTGATCGGCCATGCATCTTGTTAGATATGTTTCTTGCCCTAGTTTGTACCTTTAATCTTGTTGAATATATGATGGATATGTTGTTGATGTATTCTTGACCTTGGTAGTCGAACCATGAGATTAGGGTTTCCTTTGGGGCAATACCCCTTTCTCTCTTTGGTTTTGAGAAGTGAGTTCGAGCTTTAGTGGTGTAGGCAAAACCCCTCTCACTTGGTTGTTGAGAGGTGAGTCTATACTCTAGTTGCTTGGACAACACCCTTCTCTCTTCATGGATTTGAGAGGTGAGCCTTTGGTTGTTGATGATATAGTTGAGGATGGAGTGTTGCCCAATATGTGATGGAGGTTGTGCAAAACCCCTCTCACTTGGTTGTTGAGAGTTGAGCCAACTCTCTTGATCTTTTAGGGTTTGATGATGTTGGTCTTGAGGTTGAAGATGACCAACCTAATGTGGTTCTTGTGCCCTTGAACGATACCCTTTTTGGTGCTTTGCACAATACCTCTCATCTAGGGTTTGTCTTGGATGATATGCTTAGTTGGGTTGTGTTAACCTTGTTGCCCGATATGGTTCTTGGGTGATGAACCCTAGATAGATGCCCCAGTGTTGACCTATATGTTGTGCCTACTTTAGTTGGACAATAGGCCCCTGGGCGCCATGGTATGTGACTGATATGTGATGCCCACATTCTGCCCGATATCATCCACCCTAGAGTGTTGGAAGTTTGTAGGTGTGCCTAGCTTGGGGAAACACCAGGGTCAACTGCCTGGCCGATACCCCATATGGAGGTGTGTTACCCTTTGACCGACCTGCCTTGCCCATCACATGTCTCCTTTTGGTCGGTTACTCATCATAGGTGCTTGATGGCTTGGATAGTTCTAGAGTTAAGAGCTAGGCCGATACATGTGTTGAGTATAGATGATACTTTGGACGATACAAGTTGAAGGGCTAAGTCTTGGCCGATATGTGGACCCAAACCCTAGCTGGATGATAGGGTGTCTTGGGTGACATGGTGGAGGGCAGTAGAATCCCTTGGGCCTCATGAAGAGCTTGTTGGATGTTAGGGTTTGCTCTTAGATGACATGACCTTGGACACTATGGCCTTGGCCGATATGGTGATGAGGATGGCCGATAGGTAACCCTAACCCTAGTGGATGATAAGGTCATGGCCGATAGGTGAGTGTGTCCTTGCATGCATGATACATACTCTTGGATCAGGTTGCACGACGCAGCACTAGCCCTGGTTGCACGACACCATGGATGGCCGATAGGTGTGGCTAAGTGCCCTAGCCATTAGAGTTTCAGTGAGGGATATGATCCTACCCTCTACCCCTTTTGGTGAGGGATGGTGCTGCCCGCCACATCTCTAGTGAGGGAAGACAATACCTTTGGTGAGGGTTGTGCTTAACCTGGGAAACCCTAGTAGTTACTTTCTTGTACCTTGTGGATGATGGGTTATGGATGAAAGGTTGTGACCATCGATGTATGACTAGGCTATGGTTGTGTAATCCTTAGGGATGTATTCCTTGATAATGATCATGCTCATGAGATATTAGGGCATAGTGGATGCTCATGGTTTGATAACAATAATGTAATTGGTTTACAAGATACATCTTTGTGCTTCATGTAATTATAATCATGGATGTTGTTCCAATCGTGTACCTTCAACTCTAATAGCATGATAATCATAAAGATCTATGTTTGGTGATTTAGTTATCTCTCTTGATATGCATACTAACCATGCATGTGAATCAAGTGAATTCATAGACAGGTAAGAGTTATGAGGTGTATGTGTCCTGTATAACACTCAATGATGATAATCCTTGTTGACGTGATAACATGTATCACCCGTATGATGTGAAAAGGTCTATGGACCTGATAAATGCTTGAGTGCCTAGTTGAGGTGTTATCATCTGATGTTGAGATAAGGCATTTCTATCCCATAGTGATGATGTAAGCCTTGAGAGGCAGTGGCATTTTGTGATGAGGGATTGAGATCCCATGGTAATAATGTAACTCAATGCTGTTTATGTTTTACAACTTGGTTGCCTCAAAAATCCACTTAAAATATACTAATTAATTATAGTGGAACATATCATGTAGTTTTCCCTGGCCATAGATCCATCATCGACAGTAATTAGTGATGGTGAAATAGGTTTATCCTATGGGATTACCAGGAGCACATATTGTTGAATATGCGGGGTTTCTCCTAGCTGAAAGTAGGAGGATTTGAGTACAACTGCGGTTGTGTATAGAGCATGGTGAATTGGCCCATGACTCAGTGATTATAGAGCATGGTGAATAGGCCCATGGCTCGGTATTATAGAAGGGTAGCCTACAGAGCTGACCCTATGGCTGAGGCCTCTCAAGTAAGACACTACGGTCCTGCATTGGTTTTCATGCACTAACCACAAAGAGGTGAGGTCATGGAGTCTGACTCTCACAATGACCTTGTATGGCACTGGTTTTTGGGATTCGCAGCCAAAGGTTGGATTTGAGTGGGACAACTCACTTCCTCAGGGAATAATAAATCGTAATCTAGCTGTATAGAATATATTGCTTAAGGCAAAACACGGAACATTGATTGAGGCCTTGCTTGTATAGTTGATCCAGTTATACCTTGTAGCTATTTGTATGACCCTTATATTTTGTGATAAGTTCTTATAAAGCTTATCTTGTCAATCATGTTCCATAAAGAAATATCTGGTTATATGCCTCCTGGATATCTTAGTAAGTTTGTTAATAAAATAGGTTCTGCTTAGGATGCTGCTCTTATGATCTACTGATATCAGTTATCTACTTTACCTGCTTCTTCTGAAGTTTTATAGTTTCGGGGGGGGGGAGTTATGTTTCTCGCTGGGACTGTGTGTCTCACCCCGTTGGTTTACAACCTTTTTAGGTGATCATGCTAGACGTGGTGGTAGTCGTGAGGTTGTGTCCGAGCAGCAAGAAGAGCAGTAGGAGGCAAGAGATGGACTTTCTATTGTTTTGGTTGTTTTATAGTAGAGTCCTAGAGTCATCCATGTACTCTTAGGTCCTCGGAGGTGTTTTGACGATGTTTTACGATGTATAGCTGATGTAGCTTTGTATATCCTACTATTGGCCTGATGTGGCTCATTATGTATGCATAAACAGGTGATGAACCCTGGTGCTAACAGTACAACTGGTTCCTATAAGTTGTGGACATATATCAAGGTTATATATATTTATATAACATCTTTTCCTTGTAGGATGAGGATCTGAGTGTAATGGTTTCTTTGTTATTTGCTTTTCGCAATCAGTTTCAATTAACCCGTGTTTACGGTAATATGTGGTTTATGGTGTTTCCTCATGTTTTCGTGTGGCATTTCGTTGTCTGTGTGATAGCGGGATGTGGTGTTACATTTAGGGCCCTTGGATTTGGATATGGCAGTGGAGGAGTTATCTCCTACCTCCAGTCGTATTGCCTTTTTTGAGCTATAGTAATCGCAGTCTCCCCTCACCCCAATCCTTCTCTCCACACCACATTTTCCTTTTCTAACCTTTCCATCGCAATCCTCTCACCTTTCCGCTCCTTTCTATCCTATATTTTCTAGGGTTTCATTGTGCTATTTTCTTGGTCAGCTAGGAGTGCTGCCTTTTCCCCTATTTCCTATTCCACGAACGAACCCCAATCTCAACAACCCTCTTTCCCCTATATAAACCTGCGCTCTACCATTCTTGGACCCTAACGAGTGCTCTTGTCAGCCCGTTCAACCCCCAGAATCTCCAGACCTTGCCTGACCTAAAGCGGCTTCCTCCGGCGACCTCGCTGACTTTGGCTACGTGCTTTATGCCTTTTGACTCTCTTCCAACCACTTCATCATCCTTGTGGAGATCTTGTAGTGCTTCTGGACTTCTTGATTGTGCCCTGGTACATCGAATTTCCGTTTCCCCCTTTTTCTTTGGTTTTTGACCTTTGAGTCAATTGTGGTGTTTCTCTTCACCTCGACACTTGTTTTCTTTGCATTTGAATTTTTCTGGGCTTGCCGATGCTCCATGCATAGTTTCCTTTGAGGACCTCACTTTCCTTCCCTGTTCCGTGTTTCGTGGCCTCAACAACTTGGTCGGCTGATGCTTTTCAAGCCCCTGTGCTCCGATCAGCCTGAGTTTGGGCTTGTTGTGACTGGGAGCATTCCAAGGTCCCCACCTCAATGTCAATTTTGGGTTTTGTGGTTTCAATCACCGTCAACTTCACCTGGTTCCTCTTTGGCAAGCCTGCAGTCGCACAGACACAAGGAAGAAACAATGGTTGTGATGCTTGACGTGATTTATTATCGCACTAACAAATTCACTCGGGGTTGAAATCCTAGAGTTTTTACCAAAACCTTGTGCAATAATACCACCTGCAAGCGGATGAGTCTTATCACAATATAGTTAAGGATCAAATCCCAAGGGACAATGTTTTTAAGAATCGTTGCTAATCTAGTCTAGTTCAAGTAAGGCTAATATTTAGAACAAAGGGTTGATTTGAGGTTGATTAAACTAAGTGCGGGAAAGTAAAGAGCAAGATTAAAGTTTGATCTAGATTAATGATATGGAATCACTGGGGTGGTCTTGGGTTTCACCACCACTACTCATGCAAACACATACAAACACATAACATCTAGGTAAGATCTAACTATCCAAATAGAACTGCTATGAACCCTCCCGGAGGGATGTTTAGGTTTGCGAAAGCATCACCTTAGACATCAGATGTTTCATCGCCATCCAGATCATGCACTTACGGTTCCAAAGATACAGATATCCAACTAAATTTGTGGCCCCCTATACAGGTGTTAGGCACACAGAAGCATCACCATGGGCAAGATGGCTCATCCCCTCACAGATCATACACTTACAACCTCAAGGAATCCATTTCTATTTCTAGTCAGGGAGTCAACCACGTTAATCGACATCCTATCCTACATATTGAAGTTCTCACAACATAGGAAAGAACAAGATAAAAGCAAGCAGGTGATCAAGCTACAAGCAATCATCGATGATTAACAACGAAATGAAAAATTATATACATTGCCTTAGAATGTTAAAATGAAAAGACATGAAAGCATGGGCAACAGGGCTAGTCCCCGCACCCTAGCGAAAAGGAACTACTCGCTCATGATGCGAGAAACAAGAAGAACAAGAGAGATGGAAGATTCTACCATGAGCATGATGTAGAAGGTGATAGTAGCTTGGTGAAGATGATGTAGTCTTCTACGCTGTGTCGGAGCAGATCTGGACGAGGAACGAGGGACGCCAAGATAGAGCAGACAGTCTTTCTCTCTCCTTCTTCCTTCTCTTCTCAATCTCATTACTCGCAGTAGGAGCAACAGATGAAGTGGCAATGGAGTGGATGTACGTGGACTGAACCTATGTTCAGGAAGCCTATCAACGTCCTCAGTCCGATGCCTCAAATGAGGACCCTACTGGTCCTATTTATAGGCTCAGATGGGGTCTTGATGTTTTGGACCCTGTTGCAAATTTCACAGTTTGGACTTCTAATATTTCCACACGATCTTGAGTTTAAATGGTTTGGAAATCGTTAAGTCTTCTCATGGTTTGGTCTTAACGGTTTGGAGTGTTTGCCTCCAACTGGTCTTTCCCACTTGATTTGGAAACCGATAGCACATCTATGCGGTCCTCACTTGTCTCCAATCGGTCCTTGCATCTGATCGGTCTTGGAACCTCCATGGCCTAATGGTCTTGGTCATGCGTTCTAGTGATATCATCCAAATGGTCTCGTGCAATCATGCGCTCACGGTCTCGCAGACTCAGCAGCCTTCACGGTCTTGCTGTCATCCAAATAGTCTAATACCAAGTGTGCCTCACAGTCTCGCTATGGCTTGGGTGGAGAGGAGAGCAGAGCCCACGGTGGAGGAAGCTCTCGTGTTGGTGGTGGTGTCATGCTGATGCAGGTGTTGCGATCAGTGGAGGTGGAAGTGCGATGGAGAGCATAGCTCATGACTTTCATGAGGTCTTGAGGCGGTGTCCTCTACACGGTCTTGAGATCCTCTGATTTGCTGCCACACGGTCTTGCAGACCATTTGCCACTGATCGGTCTTGAAGACCATTTTTCATCGATCGGTCTTGAAGACCGTTTTACGTCGATTGGTTGGGAGGGCAGAGGGCACGTGATGACGGCTGCAGAGGAGTTAGGTGGCCTGGGCGATGGAGGCCTAGGGTTTGTTGGTGGAGGATTAGGGTTTCTGTGGTTGAAGATGATGGCAGGAGGGCTTCTTTGCAATTTCTGGATGTGCATTTCATACTATCTTGCGAAGAGGCTGCTCATACGGTCTTGAGACCATGAGGCTTCACACGGCCTTGAGACCGTATGGAAAGGCAAAACCGTTAGGAGGGGAAGGGTGTGAGAATGTGAGGCCCTGATTGCTTGGGTGAAACTGATTGGCCAAGACCGTTAGAGTCAAGACCATTAGGGTCATAACCGTTAGGGTCAATTGGAGACAGTGGTGATGATGGTGGTTGAGTATGGAGAGGGTGGAAGGATGATGTTGGTGAAGATGGATGTGGAAAGAGTTAAATGGAGGTGGTATTGATGGTGAAGTTGATGAAGATAAAGGTGTAATAAGCTCGTGGTTTTGAGACCAATTTATCAAGATCTATTGAGCAGACTGAATGGGCGAACCGTTTGGTCGAGACTGATTGATCAAACCATTTGGTCAAAATCGATTGATCAGGACCAAGGCTGAGAGGCTTGAGTGAAGGTGAGTTCCAGTTGATGGTTGAACCTCATCATGTCCTGTATAAAATCAATATAAACCTAGTTAATACTCTTGATAATTAAATCAATTATGCAATTTTGCATATTGTGAAATTTAGGAGATGAAATCGGATGTATTTAGTCGAATTGATCCCAAGATGGCGATTGAATTTCATGATGAATATACATTCATCAAAACACCCCGAACTTAAACGTTGCTCATCCTTAAGTAACACAAAGTCTAAAACAGTCGCCAAATGAATACTTTCAAATCATGTGATTGCCTCTTCTTCACATCATGATTGTTTTCTTTCTGCTCAGTATGACTAAGCATCTGAACTTCTTGGGACCACTGAACAGATCTTACCATATCTTCATTCCTGAGTTTGTTTTCCAACATCACTTCCTCCTCACTTTTTCCAACAACCATTTCTAAGAGTTTTGTAAGAGTCCAGAGATACCCATAGAACAAAAAGTGTGCACCTGATCGGACACTAGTGTTTTTCAGGGTAGTGGAGGTATTTATTGTGCCTTTAGGAAGAAAAGGGAGTGAAGGGTGGTATGGAAGGAAGAAATAAATCTCTCCTCTATTCGACTCGAGATTTTTATTATTTGATTTGCAATTTCATTTTATTACATTTTTTGTGCGAATCTCTCCTCTATTTGACTTGAGATTGCATTTTCTTTTTGTGTGCACATTGGCATCTTTTCTTGTTGGTACGCCCTTATTTATTAGCGAGGGGTATGGAAAAGGGGATATAGAGGGAGGTGGTGTGCCACCCCGAACTTAGGGTTTGGCACTATTTTGGCTATTTTGGTTTCTTTTTGATGGATGGAGGGGTATGAAGATAATAGAAGAAGTGTAGAAGAGAGTTCAGATCAGAATGCAACTTGATTTACAATTCAATGCACTGGGTCATTCTCTTTATCGTACTCTGCTCAAATAATGAGTTGATGAGGATCCGGTGGAGATTCCATGTTATTGTTCTACTAGTTAGTTAGGAAGAACGACATGTTTGATCCCTATCAGTTTGACAAACACTTGTCATTTTTGCATAAGTATCATGATGTTAGGAATCATAAGCTTCACAAGATGATTTCAATAAAAATTCTTGTTTCAAAAAATGGTCTGTTTGAAGATCTGCTTCAAATAAGGAGGGTGTAATGATTCAAAATGCATAAACGACAAGGTAATGGTTTTTAAAGAAACAGAAAGTGTCAAAACTTCATCAAGTATATGTTCAATTTTTTTAAAAAAATTTTTGAAAAAATTTCGTCAAAAATGCAACAATGGAATCTTGAGTCTGAAATAGATGGGTGAAGGTGGAAAGTAAAGTACGTACCGCCCACCCTCCACCCCAAACTTAGAAATTTGCTCGTCCTGAGAAAACTCTAAATCCGAGATGGAGGGGAAATTTCATGTCATTTGGACCACCAGATGTGGTTGCGTTCCAATCAACATGCGTCCTCCATCTGAGAATCTCAAATATGAAGATTAAGCAGAACTCAAGATAGCATCTCGCGATGCGATGTGATAATAAATCACGTCAAATTCTGGCACCATTGTCGGGGGTTGAAATCCCAGAATTTTTACCAAAACCTTATGCAATAATACTACCCGCAATAGGATGAGTCTTATCACAATATAGTTAAGGATCGAATCCCAAGGGACAACATTTTTAAGAATCATTGCTAATCTAGTCTAGTTCAAGTAAGGCTAATATTTAGAACAAAGGGTTGATTTGAGGTTGATTAAACTAAGTGCGGGAAAGTAAAGAGCAAGATTAAAGTATGATCTAGATTAATGATATGGAATCACTGGGGTGGTCTCCGGTTTCACCATTACTACTCCTGCAAATACATCCAAACACATAACATCCTAGCAAGATCTAACTATCCAAATAGAACTACTGCGAACCCTCCCAGAGGGATGTTTAGGTTCGTGAAAGCATCACCATAGGCATCAGATTTCTCGTCGCCATCTGGAATATGCACTTACAGTTCCGAAGATACAAATATCCAACTGAATTTGTGCCCCCCCTATACTGGCGTTAGGCACACAGAAGCATCACCGTGGGCTAGATGGATCGTCCCCTCACAGATCATACACTTACGACCTCAAAGAATCCCTTTCTATATCTAGTCTGGGAGTCAACCACATTAATCGACATCCTATCCTACATATTGAAGTTCTCGCAACATAGGAAATAACAAGATAAAAGCAAGCAGGTGATCAAGCTACAAGCAATCATTGACGATTAACAACAAAATGAAAAGTTATATACATTGCCTTGAAATGTTAAAATGAAAAGACATGAAAGCATGGGCAATGGGGCTAGTCCCCACACCCCAGCGAAAAGGAACTACTCACTCATGATGTGAGAAACAAGAAGAATAAAAGGGAGGGAATATTTTTCCATGAGCATGATGAAGAAGGAGATAGCAACTCAGTGAAGATGATGTGGTCTTCTACGCTGTTTCGGAGCAGATCTGGACAAGGAACGAGGGATGCCAAGATAGACCGGGTAATCTTTCTCTCTCCTCCTTCCTTCTCTTCTCAATCTCATTGCTCACAGTAGGAGCAGCATGTGAAGTGGCAATGGCGTGGATGTACATTGACCGAACCTATGTTTAGGAAGCCTATTGACGTCCTCAGTCTGATGCCTCAAATGAGGACCCTACTGGTCCTATTTATAGGCTCGGATGGGGTCTTGATGTTTTGGACCCTGTTGCAAATTTCACAGTTTGGACTTCTAATAATTCCTCATGGTCTTGAGTTTAAATGGTTTGGAAACCGTTAAGTCTTCTCACAGTTTGGTCTTAATGGTTTGGAGTGTTTGCCTCCAACTGGTCTATCCCACTTGATTTGGAAATCGATAGCACGTCTATGCGGTCCTCACTTGTCTCCAACTGGTCCTCGCATATGATCGGTCTTGGGACCCCAATGCCCTAACGGTCTTGGTCATGCGTTCTAGTGATATCGTCCAAACGGTCTTGTGCAACTGTGCGATCACGGTCTCGCAGACTCAATAGCCTTCACAGTCTCGCTGTCAGCCAAACAGACTGATACCGAGTGTGCCTCACGGTCTCACTATGGCTTGGGCGGAGAGGAGGTCGAGCGAATCCCACGGCAGAGGAATCTCTCGTGTCGGCGGTGGTGTCATGCTGATGCAGGTGTTGCAATCAGCAGAGGTGGAAGTGCGATGGAGGGTGTAGCTTAGGACTTTCATGCAGTCTTGAGGCACTTTCCGCTACATGGTCTTGATATCCTCTGATATGCTGCCACACTGTCTTGCAGACCGTTTGCCGCTGATCGGTCTTGAAGGCCGTTTGTCGTCATTCGGTCTTGAAGACCATTTTCCGTCGATGGGTTGGGAGGGCAGAGGGCACACGATGACGACTGCATGGGGGTTAGGTGGCTTGGGCGATGGAGGCCTAGGGTTTGCTAGTGGAGGATTAGGGTTTCTGTGGTTGAAGTAGGAGGGCTTCTTTGTAGTTTCTGGACTTGCATTTCATACCATCTCACGAAGAGGCTGCTCATACGGTCTTGAGACCGTGAGGCTTCACATGGTCTTGAGACCTTATGGAAAGGCAAAACTGTTAGGTGGGGAAATGTGTGAGAATGTGAGGCCTTGATTGCTTGGGTGAAACTGATTGGCCAAGACCGTTAGAGTCAAGACCGTTAGGGTCATGACCGTTAAGGTCAATAGGCGACAGTGGTGTTGATGGTGGTTGAGTATGGAGAGGGTAGAAGGATGATGTTGGTGAAGATGGAGGTGGAAAGGGTTAAATGGAGGTGGTATTGATGGTGAAATTGATGAAGATAAAGGTGTAATAAGATCATGGTTTTGAGACCAATTTATCAGGATCGATTTGGTAGAACGAATGGGTAAAGCGTTTGGTCGAGACTAATTGATCAAACCGTTTGGTCAAAATTGATTGTTCAGGACCAAGGCTGAGACGCTTGAGTGAAGGTGAGTTCCAGTTGATGGTTGAACCTCATCATGCCTTGTATAAAATCAATATAAACCTATTTAATACTCTTAATAATTAAATCAATTACGCAATTTTGCATATTGTGAAATTTAGGAGATGAAATCAGATGTATTTAGTCAAATTAAGCCCAAGATGGCAATTGAATTTCATGATGAATATGCATTCATCAATGCTTTCCCCGTGCCCTTCTCGGCTCTTCTGTTTTGTTTCACGACAGAGGGTAATATCGTCTTTTCACGTTCTGGTCTCTTTCTTTGGGATGAGTCAAATGAGCCATTGACCCACTAACTTGGCTGACGTTCATTGGGCCAAGCTATGCGGGCCCATCCTACTTTTGTGGATTTTCTCACCTATGTGGCATTAACTAATTATCTGATTGGTCACTAATTAAAAATTTATAACTAATTAACGGATGATCAGAAAAATATGGAAAAATATTCATTGGAATAAAAAAAAAGATCTAACTAATGGTATATGTTTTGATAACTGAATCTAAAGATTAATAACATGTGTTTTTAATGGATCTAATTAAGGATGAATTAACTTGTAAAAATCATAACTAATTATTTATAAGTCAGAAAAATATAATAAAATATGTTTTGGAGTCCTAATAACCTAAACTAAAATATGGAATGATTTTCATAACCTAATTCACTTAATGGTAAAAGGGAGTTTTCTAGGGTGTGTTAATGTACCTGAAATTGACATAAAATCTGTATGTGTTTAATAGGCCTTTGGTGACCTAGACTTGGATCTAGGAGAGCTTTGCAGTTTGGACTCTGATTTGAGGTATGTTGTATCCCCTATTCCTCTATAATGAGAAATTCACCTATCTTTTCATTCTTTTGACTTTGACCTACACACGTCTATTTTCTTATTATCATGGTTCATGTGAACTATCTTACTTGTTATGGACTTGGATATTTTCTTGATGCCTTATCTTATGCCTTGGTTCATGTTGGTCTCTTATATTGATATGTGCCCACTTTGGAGTGGATGTTTATATGTTTGTGTTGTCCATTGTGTGATGGCAACATTGTATAATTCTGACTATACTATCTACTTGCCTCTACATTTAACATGCTATGTGATTTAGTAGCACTAGAGTAATGTAAATTACTTTGGTTTTGGTGTAGTAATCCCCTATTTTTTTATTTAGGAGGGTGGCAGTAAACCACTTCTCTATACCTGAGTGTGGAAGTAATCCATACTCAACTTTATATATATTTGGGAGATTGGCAGTATTCCTTTCTCTATCAGGTTCAAGTTTGTGCTTGGCCGCCAATTGTGTTTATATCATTCTAGGGCTATGCTTATCTCACATGCATGCAGGTTATTGATGTGGATTGTGGGGTGTGTGCCCTACTTTCTTTTTGTGCCAGTATTGCACAATCTTTATTGTTTTGATCGTGGCAAGTATCTTCTTTTATTATGTGATGATGATTCCTATCTTTTATGCCCTAGTGGGTAGTCCCTATTCTATTGCATGGGAAGCGTGAATACTTGACATCCTTATCGCTTATATTGCTCAAAGTTGTCCTTAGTATACACATACCAGCTTTTTACTGACGTTTCTTTTTCTTTTCTTCTCTTTTGTGGGGTATGCTTCTAACCCCAGGTTATATCAAGGAGAGTTGAACTTCGACATCAACCTTGTAGCTGAGCTTTGGGAGACTTGAAGAGGTGGTTAGATGACCCTCGGCTTGATCTTTGGCTTATATGTTTAGTTTTCCTTTTAAACACCCATGTGTGGTGAAGTGTTGTATCATCTTATCAAGCTTTGTAAATTGTTAGATAATGATCTTTTCCTCTGCTACTCATTGTGTAATGATACATACATGTTGTCTGGGATACCCTCTCTCAGGGTTCAATCCTTGCAAGAAACATTAAGGCTACCTTATCCATCTTGAGCTTGGTACCTAGGGTCACCTCTCTAGGTGCCTAGTGGTTTTCCCTCAGGGGCTTGCCCACTTCATACCTTCCCTCTGGGGCTTGGTCTTTCATTGTACATCCATAGATGGTATGTAGGTTCGAGACAGTCACATATATACTTATATTGTGATAGTCATTCTCACTTTAAAGATTGTAGAAATAAAAGCAACCAAACAATTATTTTCATTGCAATCGATAAAACATCATGAAACCTCTGAGAAACTAAGAATGTGTACTGATAATTAACCACATACCTGATTAGGAGATTTCATAAGAAATAAGCACAGTCCAATCAATTAGGCAATCCAATCCAAGCAAGCACACAAAAGCACAATCCTAAAAAGCATGTACAACCGATTTGCTACACACTCATCAAGAATATATTTTATTGATTCAGATTCTATTTCAAGGGTTTCGAATCCAAATTAGGGTTTCATTATGGTTCCTTTAGATTTATCTACAACTTTCCTCTTTTATATCCACAAAACCCTAAAACAACAGTTCTAGGTGCATACCCTAATTATCCAACTTAATCATATTAACCTCTTCCTATCACCTAATAGGATTAGGATCATCCTAGTATCACTTTTAAACAAAAGATTTTAAAAGTCATCTCATTACCAATCATTAACCTTAGATTAGGGTTTCTAAGCCCTTTAATGCCCATTGATATATCAAACCCTAAATTAAGCTATCTAGTACATGGATCATCTACTTAGACATCAAAACGTCATTTTATTAACAAGAAGTCAATATGCCAATTGATTATCCATATTAATCATCGCAATTTAACATAACATCAGATTAGGGTTTTTCCTCATTATAAAGCATCAAGATAGCAACTTTAACCATTTATTGAACTATGATCAGATTCAGGCTCTAAAACAATTTTTATTGAATTCCTTGCATTTTTTTATTAATTTTCATATATTCTTTGTTCTCATACGATCTACCATTAATTAGATCAAAATTTTACTAATTAGCCATTTTCTGGCCAATCAGGGATTGACACGTGTCCCTTTTGACTCCATGGAGTCATGCTAGCGGGGCAAAGCATGAGCCAATCGACTCACACCGCGTTAGCACCCTGGCCCATGAAGCAGTGCGCCTCACGTAAGATAAAACAAAATGAAAGGATGAAGATGCCCTTAACTCGACTGAAGGATTGGTGGGGCAAGAAGGTACTTTTCCCGAACCTCATCTTCAACCTCGGTGTCTGCCCCTCAGTAGCCGATGATCAACATGCACATTGAATCTGATCTCCGCTCCCTCTACGTGTGAACCAAGACTGCCCACAACAACACCATGCTCCTCCAAACTCAACAAACTCGCCAATTCCTCGTCTACTTCTATCCATCGCCAGGATGACACCGCTGACCCCCCGATGATAGTTTCTCTAAGACGAGGATGTAGATTAGGGTAGAATCTCAAATTGGTGGTAGCAATGAGTTCGTTGATCCCTTCCAAACACGCAAGGATGGTTTGTAGATTTGTTGGTACTACATAGTACCCCCCCCTCTTATATAGGCATGGTTGGTGAGAGACTCCCAATTGGGGGAAACATAATCTCTCCTCAAGAGTCCCCAAAAGTCAGGGTTGTTCAATTTGGGAAAGGATCCCAAACTTGATGGATAAGTTTCCAACCTCTCTCATGCATCAGGGATCAAAAAAGAGAAAAAGGAAACTACACTGGTTTCCTCCTCAGACTGGGATCTAGATGACAACCCAGCACTGGAAGATCATGAGATTCACAATCTAAATCATGAGATCTAGGGTCCAAATCATCCAAGTTATAATTAAACTAAATTTATATTCCCAATTGAACCGTGACATTTAATTTATTTCAAAGATTACCCTTTCACCTTAGGAGTCTTATAAAATCCATAACTCCTTATTCATTTATCCTTTTTCATCCAAATTTTAAGGGACACTTTGTATTGACATTATCTACTCGTGTACCAAGTTTGAGTCCCAAACTCAAAAGGAAAGAGGGGTTTTATTCACATACAAGTTAACACTTATTAAGGCATAGTTTATTCATATCTTCTCTCTCTTTCACTTTTATCTTTCTTATTTGGATTCCTTTTAACTCAAGAAATCTTAGGGATTCAAAATCCACTCACGATGAACAAACTTTTTGCCTTCTAGGTGTTTCTACAACCTTCATTAACATTATTTTAATTCCTTTACTATGGATTTCTTTTCACCGTTTATTCCCTTTTCTGATATTGCGCTCATTAAGCAAAAAGGCCCACGAAGCCACAGACATATAGAAGACATTTAGCAAAGAAATCCACACAAAGAACTCAAATCATACAATTTTCATATTCATATATATTTAATGGAGAAATTACATTTCAACCGATACCTATGAAAATTGAGGTTATAACATAAGTACTATCTCATACTCCAATTCTAACACTAGTTTGGACTTTCCTATATTGCTAAGACAATATTAATTATTCTAAGCAGATAAGAGACATTATCTCAACAGTATTAATTATTGTAATGGTAGAGTAGCATGGCCTTGTTGGTGGTGAAGAATGGGGCGATTGCAAAGGTGTCTGAGCATCGCTGGCCTTTCCTTGAGGGGGGGAACCTTCAGATATGGAAGTCTAAATCTAGTGAAGATGCTCATATTATTCATCTTGAATCTCCCAATGATTGGTTTGAAGTCTTTCAAGTCTCAAGGAAGCTTTTCTCACCCTTGAATCATACTGAGATTATAGTTCAAGAAGGTTAGATATTATTCCATTGTACTGAAGCTACAAATAATGCGTCTAAATGAAACTTCTGTCTATCTGGATATGTTATTGACTTCATCCCAGATCCAATGCTTCTTCACCAACATCTTCTTAACATCTAGGTTCTAGAAGAAAATGTAGAGTCATCTCTAGATCAACGATCTCTTCCTGTTTAGGTTTTCTAATGCATGATATTTGAAGCTCTCATTGGAAAAGGGTCCATGGTTTGTTAAGCACTTTGCCTTGTTCTTGTGAAATGGTGTCTAGGTCAATCCATCATGAAGATTGGGTTGAAAAGCATTCTGATTTGGATTAGGCTGTATGACCTTCCTTGGAATTATGGGATTACAGAATGTTTGAATGCATTGGAACCTTTTTGGGCTATACTTTGAGAGTAGATAAGTCCACAAGGGTTTGTAATCAGTTGGAGTTTTCCCATATTCAAGTTCTTTTTTATTATTAGTCCAATTTTTTATGCTCAATTGAACTGCAAGGTTACGATGGAAGCTTCTATTGTGTTCGTGTTGAATATGAATGGCTGTCAAATGTGTGTGGTAAATGTAGTCTTTTTGGCCATGAGAAAGTGTGTTTCCCCGTTTCTTCAAAGTGGGGGATATATTTTTGCTGATGCGGTTTATGTTTCTGAAGGGTCTATTAAGATTGCTACTTCTGATACTTTGGTTTCTGGTCATGTTGTTGGTACGAGTAGTACGCAAGGCCTGGACTTTGTTCCTTCTACTCCATTCCAAGGGTTCAACGATTTATCCTATTCTTTTGCACTTGAGCCTGTAGGTCTTCCAGGGTATGATTCTCTACCCTTTGTTCTACCTAAGGTCATTGATGACACTATCCCCCAGAGTGATAAATCCTTTGTTCTCTCCCTTGAACAACCTTGAAACCATCAAAGAAAGCACCGAGGCCGCCAACTCAATGGCCCTTGTGTATAAATGACTCCTTCTTTCATGGTATTATCCTAGAATGTCTGTGGTATAAGAAATAAAATAGGGAATGTCCAGGAGGATATTAGGAGAGTGGGTACTAAGATTTTCATTCTTCTAGAGACTAAGTTGAGGAAAATAAATATTGTCAAATTTATGGAAAACCATTTCCCAAATTTTGAGTTTATATCTAATATTGATTAACATGCTTTAGGTAAAATTGTTATCTTATGGAATCTTGAAGATTGTTCTGTTGTTAAGCTAGATGAAACTGATCAACATGTTTTGTTTAACATTTTGATTGAGAATGTTTCCTTTCTCCTGTCTTCTTTGTACATGCATAATGATGATTCTAATCGTTCTTCTCTTTGGAATTCCCTTATTTCCAGTAGAAGTGGGTATAATTTACCTTGGATCATCTTTGGTGACTTTAATGTTTTTTGTAAGGATTGTGAAAGGATTAGCAAGAGAACTCCTACCAGTAGGTCCATGAGTGAGTTTAATGAATGGGTTCTGAATTGTGGTTTATTTGGATTGAATTTGAAGGGGCCTTTTTTTTCTTGGGATAACCGTCAAGAGGATGATGAATTTATAACTTATAAAATTGATAGAGTGTTTTATAATGTTTTGTTCATGAACGTTTTTGAAGAGTTTTCTGGTGAGCTGATATCCAATACCACCAGTGATCATAAGCCTATCCTTTTCTTTGTTGGGTAGCATAGGGTTATTAAATCCCCCTAACATTTTATCAACTCTTGGGCTTTTGAGGATGATTTTACAGATTTTATGAGAGTTTCTTGGTCTGATGTGGTTGAAGGGACTTCTATGTATGAAGTGTATAGGAAGTTTCAGAAGCTTAGATTTCTCTTAAAGGACTGGAACCACAAGTCAGTGGGTAATCTATTTAACAATTTAAAGTAGCCAAATATAATGCCTTGCATGCTCAATCTACAGCTGACCTTGATCCTACATATTCTATTATGCAAAATGAAGCAAGATCTCTTAGAAATGTTCTTCATGAAGCTAAAAAAGAAGAGGAAATCTTATTGAGATAGAAGTCCAGAGTTCAATGGCTTGCTAAAGAGGATAGTACTACCAAAATGTTCTATTCTTCTCTTGAAACTAGACGACAAAGGAACCAGCTGAGGTGCTTGAATATTAATGGTCAATTTAGTTATGTTTAGAATGAGATTAACATCTTTGTCTTCAAGTATTACTATGATCTTTTTAACAATAACCATAGGTGTGAGGGTCTTAAAGAGTTTAATTGGTCGGTCCTACTATCTTTGAGAAGCAAGAAATCAATCTTATTGCTAGTGTTTCTCAAGCTCAAATTGATGACACCATTGCTTCCCTTAAAGTTGATACAACGCCTGGTCCTAATGGGTTCAATGCCCGCTTCATTAAGAAAGTTTGGCCCATTGTGGGTGAGGATATCTCTAATTCATTTAGGGACTTCTTCTCTAATGGTAAGATTTTGAGAGAGTCTAATAATACTGTCATCACTCTTTTCCCTAAGGGGCTTGATTCTACTGAAATTAAGAACTAGCATTGTATCTCTCTATGTAATATCATGTACAAAGTGAATTCCAAAATTTTGTCAAACAAACCTCAGAGTATTCTACCAAATATTATTAGATGTTACCAGTCTGTTTTCATTAAGGGTAGAAATATCAAAGACTCAATCCTTCTTTCCAATGAGATTTTTCATGATTTCAATCTCCTGCTTCTGGTAGCAAAATGTGTCTGAAGTTGATATTTTAATTGGAACTTCTTGTTTGTTGTGCTTTATAGAATGGGCTTCCCTTCCATCTGGATTGATTGGATTTGTAGCATTTTCTACTCAACTTATTACCAGGTTTTGGTTAATGGTGAACCTACTGATAGATTTTTTCCTAGAATGGTATCAAGAAAGGAGATCCTCTAGCCCCTTATTTATTTGTTATAGTCATGCATGCTTTCGCTATTCTTATTAATCAGGCTGAGGATAGCTAGTAGATATATCCTATTGAAGCTTATATGTGTTTTTCTCTGTCTCATTTGATCTTCGTAGATGATCTTATGATTTTTCTTGAAGTTAATACTAACAATGCTTATGATGTGCTTGGTGTGTTGAACACCTTTAGTAAGCTTTCTGGTTTATGTATCAATGTTTCTAAGAGTGAAGTGATCTTTAGAAAAAGTCCACCTAAGGCTGAGATTGCTGGAATACTTAACTTCAAGGTGTGTGTGCTGCCTTCTACTTACGTTGGTGTTCCCCTTGTTACTGGAAGAATTCCTAGATCTATTTTCTCTAATTTGATTGATAAAGTGAAGAGCAAGTTGGAAGGTTGGAAGTCTAAGGTTTTATCTATGGTAGGTATATTAGAGCTTGTTTTGTCTACTCTAAGTGTTTTATATCTACACTGGTGCTATGATTTCCTTATTCCTAACTCTACAATAGATACCATTAACAAAATGTGTCGGGATTTTCTATGGGGTAAAGTTTATGGTAAAACTCAGTTGCACCTGGTGAAATGGGAAATAGTCAGTTTACCTAAGAAAGAAGGATGCCTGGGTATTAGGAAGATCTCTGAAGTTTCTCGTGCCTATTTAATTTTGAATGGATGGGATGCTGATAATAAGAAAGACTCACTTTGGGTCAAATGGATCAACAAAAGATACCTCCATAAATCCTCCTTCGGTCGATTGATAGTAACTCTTCTATGTCTTGGATGTTCAATAAGATTCCTCAAAGTAGATCTGAGCTTTTGGTGCACATCAAGTTTCATATTGGGGATGGTGTAAATACTTTACTTTAGTTGGACCCTTGAACTAAAGACAAGAATTTTCTATGGGATCTTATACGAAGAGATGCTTATTTGAATCTTGGTCTTCCCAACAATTGTAAAATTAGTTCTGTTCTGGTTAAATTAAGATGGGAAATCCCAGAGAATTGGTATAACAATAAGCTTCTTTGTTATCTTAAAAATTACTCTTTTGAGTCTGGTGATGCAAATTGTCTGATGTTTAATGACAAAAAGACTTTAAGTTTGAAATCTTTTTGGAACTCTAATAGAGGTTCTGCTCTTGAATCAGACATTTTCTTGAGTATTTGGAAAGGTAATTTTCCTCGTAGGTTCCAACTGAATTTATGGAAGTTTGCCCATGATAAAGCCCCCACTTTGAATATATTAAGAGAATGGGTATCCAGAGGCCTTTGAGATGTTTTCTATGCAAAGTTGATTGTGAACTTTCCTCCCATATTGTCACACCCGCATCCCACGATTACCACTAATCATGAGATTATGGAATGAGTTTGAGGATTATACTTAATATAAGGTTCACTCCCAACTATTATTATTATTTTTTTCCTTTATATCAAACTCTTTGTTTTCTCGCATCCAATCACATAAAAAAACTTTACAAGAGAATTAAACCTTGATCACTCTAATATGATCTCAACATTGATGATACACATATGTAAATTCATTTTGTTTCTCACATTTTCATATACATACGACATGATAATCAGATACATTCTCTCTTATCAAGGAAACAAAGATACAAAACATCATTTACACTCTCTCACATCTATACAAGGACCTAGAGTGACAGGGACCGACTGAACTAAACTAATCTCATACTTAACTCATGTGGTAGATCTACTCTGATGCTTTGACCTTCTTCAAGTCCATGTGGTTTCCCAAAAAAATCGTGAGTAGAGGGGTGAGCCTACTTGCTCAGTGAATGAGTACTTCAAAGAAATAGTTTAAAGCACTTATATAATTACAGATATATTGTTGAGCAACTGATATCAATTATAACAACAGTAAGCTTAAAAGAGTCTGATCATTCACAATGATAAATATGACAGGATACTCTAGATATCAACAAGAGTGAATCAATATATGAACGTACTTGATTAATCTCAAAGAGAACTAATAACTCAAAAACATACAAAGGATAAATGAATAAGTGCACACACTTGTTTAACCTCTCATTCATCTTATTATGCCCTGAACCCACATGAGGTGTACCACAACATGTGAAAGAATCACAGGAAGCTACAATCTCACTGTACAAGGGTAAGAAGCATGCCCGGGTTCCTAAGCCTAACTCTTGAGTAAGACCCCGTCTACAGTGGGCTTCGACACGTCTTCCCCTCAGCGGCTAATGAGAGTAGTCGGATATATCAGACTCCACCTCTCAACCTGGGTACTTAGGCTGTGAGAAAAATCCCGCAGGCTTATTGTACATCAGTGGACCTATTGACCACTGATCGCCCAACCTATAACATAGGTACCACCAACATCCCCAGTTGGTGTTGAGTACCACACAACTGTAAGGAGTCTGCCCTACTGGTCAAGACCCCCACACCCTACTAGTGCACTCCGGCTTAACTTGATCTGGACTACCTCCTGTCGGGAAACCGTTTCCTCCTCACAGTGCATGCCTCATCCTGTGAGGATTCTACAGTGTCTAGGGCATCTACATGTCCAATTTACTTTTTCAATTCACAATACAATCATTACATCAACATATCTTTGTTTAGATTTGTAGACCATTCATTTCATAAACCATCTGATAACATTTATCACAACTGAACCGTTAAGCATAATCACATCTCATACTGATAAACATATTTACCACAATACTTGATTCACTGAACACCCTATCCTTAGGGTTTCACTTTCCTCATTCACTTATCACATGACTTACATAAGGCTTTAATACATCATAACATCATTCAATAAGGATTGCTCTCAGTAGTTCACATATAATAAAATATACATATGAAACCCTTTAAAAACTGAACTAGGGTTTCCATGCCATTTAGTAAAGCATCATACATCAAGAATAACATTGAATCAATATGTCCATTTGCAAACCTCCAACTTTTCATTCATTTAGGGTTTCACCCTCTTACTGACATATCAAGCAAACATTGATATCATCAAATGAAATCCATGATCTTATCTGACATATATGTAATACGCACAAAAATAAAACAATCATTTGTAACCAAGGAGATTCAACTAGGCAAACTTCTTTATTCAATTATACAACAATTTTAATCATAGTCGAAAATCTTAGATTTTATTATATTCATGTAACCTCTACAATTACTTTAAGAATTCTCATTTAGATGGAATGAAATCATTTCTAATGTGAATTCATAATCTAAAATTCATCACAACAGAGAAATAATCCATTTCATATCATCTTGCAAAAGTTAGATCAAAAGGCAACTTAGTGTTTGTACTCGCATACCAAGCAGTTGAAGATTATTGCTGATTTAACTCATTTTTGTGCAATCTACTATTTAAAGGAAGTCCCCACTCACCCTAAGGTGTGAAAACACCTTAAAAACACAACACATCTCTGAAAATATTGAATCCATATCTAAATCCTAGCAATTCAGCAGTTTCTTCTTCCTTTCATCCCTAAAGAAGGTCTGCTGTAGGTAGAAGACGAAGGTCATAGGTTAACCCAAACCTTAAATTCGTTGGATTAGGGATTCCAAGCAAGGGGAATTGAGGAAGAGTAAGAATCAATGATTAAAACTACTTACCAAGTTGAATCTATGACAACCCTTTTCGATTTCTTCCGTTCTTCACGTACTTCCCCAAAAATTTCCCCAAAAATCGCCTTCTAGGTCGCCCCCTCAAAGAAAGGTGTCTTGGATGATAGAGAATTGATTGCAGTTCCAACGCACTTCATTTAATTGAAAATGGATAATTATTGCTCGAGATATGATCATTTTATGATTTGCTATCCTGGGCGGCAGCAATCACGGTCGTGGTGTCCACGCAGCGTCGGTCGCGGTGCTCTGCATATGTTTACTAAAAAGGGCATAACTCTCTCATTTTAACTCTGATTTGGTTCATTCTTTTTTTTGATTTATAATTAAATTATCTACAAATATACAATATTATTTTTATAAAATTCTTAGAGGAAAAATTATTTATTAATTATTTCCTTTAATGTCATTAATTTTCTTCTTGCATACATGTATGGGTTAATCCTATGTTACTCCAACTTGGATCTTTATAGTATGCTTAAGTCATGATTATGAGTTGCCCAAACAAGTATTTAAGGTTACCAAAGTTAATATAAATCACAACATAGGATATTACTAACAAAAAGTATGCCAAGCATTAAGATTATCTTAAAACTCTAGGATTACCAGCAAACTAGGAACGTGTTGTAACAATTCTCCCTCTCTAATAAAAATTTCATCTTGAAATTTCTAAGAGAGGAAAAGATACTTGCTAAACACCTCCGATTCTACTTTCCATGTAACTTCTTTTACAACATGATTCCTCCAAAGAATCTTTACTAAGGGAATCTCTCTCTTTTTAAGCTTTTGAATACTACGGTCTAAAATTTTATTTTCAACATTAAGTCATTTGTTCCTCTTCAAATCACAACTTTTAAAAGATAGAAAATGTGTGAAACATAATTTCTCATCTCATCATCACATGGTACTATTAACTTGCCATTTATGAGACCACACTAGTCATCATACTATCACAAGATATAAATCCTTTTCACAATATCACAGGGTATCAACCCTTATCAACACAAGAGGATTACACATCATCTAGGGCTCAACCATGCCCAAAGGTCATTAAGACGATCATTCTATTCCCTACAAGATCATCGTTATCTTTGCATGCCTTATAACAAGGTGCAACAACATCACTTACATATAATACACCAGATCAACACAATATTGCATTAATGAGCTAGGAGATATTCATAAACAATCATAGAAGGGTTATATTAAAATTAAGAACATTCCTTTATTACATCAACATGCAAGGAATCTAGATATGATTAACCCTCATCATATTCATAATGCACATGTTTGGCATTATAAAGTATCAACCATGTGGCTATGATAACCACCAATTAACATATTAAGGTTATGATCATATTAAGGAGGTTATTCCACCATCATTCCATCATATAAGAATTTTAAACATGAATACTCATCTTTATCTATTTGTATTAGAGTTAGGTTCAATAAGATAAAATATACTAATGTTACTAATCAACACTTATACCCAAACCCTTACTCACATCATCCCCATTGGATCATGGATGCATAAGGTGAAGCATCACCATCACATTCCATACTATTCTCAAGTATGAACCCACACATAAATCAAGGTGTAACCATCAAGTAATAGCATACTAGGGTTTCAACAACAGTAATAGAGTACTCCATGATTGTATTAGTCATTCAAGGACTATTCATACCCAATTACCATCATTTAGTTATATTAATGCTAGGTATAACAAGCTATACCTCATTAGGATTACATATCAATACAATATGGTTATCATCCCTTCTATTCATATGAGTGAACAGGTAAGACTACCTTATTCAGGGTAACCCTCCATTTGTTCCATCATCATTCAACCCATATCACCATACCACAATTGTACAATACTAAGATGGATTACTGGTATGAATGACTACAACTGTCAGACACCTTTAATTAACATATTGCTTGCACACTGAAATCATACGTAGAACCAATTTACATCCCTCACTATACCTTCAAAAAATTATACTTCTAAAAACAAATTCACATATTACTAAAAGCCATTGTTTTCTCTTATATCCTCATTCATTACTACTTACTTCTTATTACTTATCCTTCTCATTTTGATCATATAGAATAAACATCCTAAAATTGAAACATACAAGGTAAGAATAGATTATTCATCATTCTTGACACCACTACAAGAATTTATTTCATATCACACTTTACTCATGTTGCATTTCTATTTTTGTTCAAAACACACTTGTTACATTTCAATTTTTTAACCCTTTACTCTAAATCATTTCCATATTTTTTACCAACCTTTCAGATTAGCTACCTTCAAACCCTTGATTACTATCAGTGTTAGTTTACTTCTCATAGTGTAAATCTCATGATCTTATTTTATAGAGATGCTAGTATTCATGGTCAAATCACTAGTGACCTCCCTGAATACTACAACTCTAAACATTCTAGGGTTTGGTCCTTATCAGTAGCATGACATTATTGTGATGTGACTTTACTTCCTTAATTTAAATTCAAACTTTAGATCTCACAAGCTTTACTAAAGTCTACCTTATCTTATCAATTGAATTTCCTTTCTCTTTCTTAGCCATTCAGATAGATTACATTATCAATTTACCCTATTAGGGTTTCATCATCATATTGTGTGTCATTATTACATTCATCAGATGTCTCTACCATGGTGGTTATGCATCATATATGATTCTTTTTCTTATCACTTCTTTCCCACATTGCTCTCATTACATGAGATATGAAAGACAAGATGATTCTGAGACTTATAATTCTTATCTTCAAACATTCCCTTAATACATTTCTCGTATCTAGGTTTAATTGGTTATCAACAAGGATACTTGACTAATTAGCACTTGTTTGAATCTCCTAACCTCTTTCTTTTATATTCGATATTACTCCATCATGTTTCAAATCCTTCCTTACTTTCCGTAATCCTCTTACCATATAATACTCTTCCACCTATCATCTTTAACTTCTAATTTTTCTCTTATGATCATGTTGCTTATTCATGTGTATGATCATGTATACCATGTTGCACATATTTCTTTTTATCCTTCTATTAATGAGAAGTTGAGATTCTAAATCAATAATATCTCTAATAGTTTCACCTCATGTTTAATACATTATATATCCTTCATTTTAAATCAAAAGGCTCGTGCATGGTTTAAACTTAGTTTCTCTTTCAATCAAGTTTTTCCTTCTTGAATAGAGTCTACCTTTGTATGACTTATTCACGTGTTAAGCTACACTTTTATTCTTCTTTTAGAAACTAGTTTGTTGTTCTATAGAGACTTGAAATCCAAAGGTAGTAAGGATGAATGTATTAAACTTCATAAATAAGGTATACATTCCATGCTCTCAATTATATCATAACCCTCATTCCTTAATCAAGCTCATCATTTCTAACATTTCTCTTTGTTTCATCTATGTTTCTTATCCTAGTCTTATGATTTACATGTTCTTCTAGTTCTCTTCACTTTAACTCTTCTGAAGACACTTCACTTCTATGTACTTGCTGCATACTTAACTCTTTTCTCCTATTTTCTTATTTGTTGTAGTGTACATAAGTACATTTACTCAATTATATGACCCATTCATTCTAATTGATTCTGTCTATCTTGGCTTTCCCAATAGTTTTCTCTTATCTTTCCTTGATTTTAAATTGGATAAAGTGCACAATTAGTTATATAGTTCAGTTCTCTTTATCCATCCTTTCTTCTTCATTTTGTATGTTACATACTAATGTATGTCTTGTATCTATTTCCCTCTTCCTTCATTCCCAATTTAGGGTTTCTTATCTAAGGCCCCAAAGTTGGACCTCAGATATTGGTTCCAATTGATTCTTAGCTATTCTAATCTTTCCCTTATATTTCAACATCTTAGTGCATGTGCATTCACACTATGATTTGGGTTTTATTTATCCAAAGTCTACTCTTATTATATTGTTAATAGGAGTCATTAAATCCCAGTAACGCATCCTACCAGTCAGACCAGGCCGAACCTGTAGTCCTGAAGCCAAGAGCTACTCAAGATTAACCCACACCAATTAATCTCAAACATGTGGAAAGAATATCCACTTAGGGAAAATTCATTTAAACATAATTTTGGTCTACTTGATACAAAGAATATAAATAATAACTAAATCACTTCATGATACACAACAATATAAAAGAACCATATATATTATACAAACTGATAATCTGAATTCATACACATAAGAGCTTTTCTATTGATCTCCAATGAAAGAAGCAATATAAAGCAAGAGTTGTATCACACTCTATGTTTAATCTATTACTCATTCATTACTTTCCAGTCTCCTAACCTTAAGATTTCTAGGGTTTCTCTCTAGCCCATCCTTCCACTGCATACCTGACCAGGGCATCCAAAGAAGAATAGACAGAGTAGCTTGATACTGGTCAACCTAAGTATTTAGATATCGGGCCAGGGTATCTAAATACTCAAATCTCCCAGAGCTATTAACACATCACCTCCTATCTGCCACACTTATAATTCTAACTTTCTATCCTAATGGTCCCTGACGACTCAACCTAAGCTCTAATACCAAAGCTGTCACACCCGCATCCCATGATTACCACTAATCATGAGATTAGGGCATGCGTTTGAGGATTATACTTAATACAAACTTCACTTCCAACAATTTTTTTTCTTTATATAAAACTCTTTGTTTTCTTGCATCCAATCACATAAACAAACTTTACACGAGAATTAAACCTTGATCACTCTTATATGATCTCAACATTAATGATACACACCCATACATTCAATCTATTTCTCACACTTTCATGTACATACAATATGATAATCATATACATTCTCTCTTATCAAGGATACAAAGATACAAACCATCATTTACAAATCTCTCACATCTATACAAGGACCTAGAGTGACAGGGACCGAATGAACTTAAGTAATCTCATACTTAACTCATGTGGTAGATCTACTCTGATGCTTTGACCTTCTTCAATTCCACGTGGTTTCCCTAAAAAACTGTGAGTAGAGGGATGAGCCTACTCGCTCAGTGAATGAGTACTTCAAAGAAATAGTTTAAAACACCTATATAATTATAGATATACAGTTGAGAAATTGATATCAATTATAACAGTAGTAAGATTAAAAGAGTCTAATCATTCACAATCATAAATATGGCAGGATACTCTAGATATTTACAAGAGTGAATCAATATATGAACGTGCTTAATTAATATCAAAGAGAACTAATAACTCAGAAACATACAAAGGATAATTAAATAACTGCACACACTTGTTTAACCTCTCATTCATCTTATTATGCCCTAAACCCACATGAGGTGTACCACAACATGTGAAAGAATCACAACAAGCTACAATCTCACTATACAAGGCCTGGAAGCATGCCCGGGTTCCTAAGCCTATCTCTTGAGTAAGACATCATCTGTAGCGGGCCTCGACACGTCTTCCTCTCGATGGCTAATGAGAGAAGCTAGATATATCAGACTCCACCTCTCAACCTGGGTACTCAGGTGGTGAGTCAAAGCCCTCAGGCTTATTGTGCATCAATGGACCTACTGACCACTGATCACTCAACATGTAACACATGTACCACCGACATCCCCAGTTGGTGTTGGGTACCACACAACTATAAGGTGTCTGCCCTACTGGTCAAGACCCTAGCACCCTATTGGTGCGCTCTGACTTACCTCGATATAGACTACCTCTAGTCGGGAAACTGTTTCCTCCTCACATCGCAAGCCTCATCCTGTGAGGATTCTACAGTGTTCAAGGCATCTACATGTCTAATTCACTCTTTCAATTCACAATACAATCATTACATCAACATATCTTTGTTTATATTTATATACCATTCATTTCATAAACCATCTGATAACATTTACCACAACTGAATTATTAAGCATAATCACATCTCATATTGAGAAACATTGATACCACAATACTTGATTCACTGAACACCCTATCCTTAGGGTTTCACTTTCCTCATTCACTTATCACGTGACTCACATAAGGATTTAATATAGCATAACATCATTCAATAATGATTGCTTTCAACAGTTCACATAGAATCGAATATATATACAACCATTTAAAGAACTGAACTAGGGTTTCCATGCCATTTAGTAAAACATCATACATCAAGAATAACATTGAATCAAGATGTCTATTTGCAAACCTCCAACTTTCCATTCATTTAGGGTTTCACCCTCTTACTGATATATCAAGCAAGCATTGATATCATCAAATGAAATCCAAGATCTTATCTGACATATATGTAATACACATACAAATAAAATAATCATTCGTAACCAAGGAGATTCAATTAGGCAAATTTCTTTATTCAATTATACAACAATTTCAGTCATAGTCGAAAATCTTAGATTTATGTATATTCATGTAACCTCTACAATTACATTAAGAATTCTCATTTAGATGGATTGTAATCATTTCTAATGTGAATTTATAATCTGAAATTCATCACAACATAGAAATAATCCATTTCATATCATTTTGCAAAAGCTAGATCAAAAGGCAACTTAGTGTTTGTACTCGCATACCAAGAAATTGAAGATTATTGATGATTTAACTCATTTTCGTGCAATGTACTATTTAAAGGAAGTACCCACTCACCCTAAGGTGTGAAAACTCTTGAATCCATATCCAAATCCTAGCAATTCAGCGGTTTCTTCTTCCTTTCAACTCTAATGAAGGTCTGTTGTAGGTAGAAGATGAAGGTCAGAGGTTAACCCAAACCTTAAATTCATTGTATTAGGGATTCCGAGCAAGGGGAAATGAGGAGGAGGAAGAATCGACGGTTAAAACTACTTACCAAGTCAAATCTATGGCAACCCTTTTCGATTTCCGCCGTTCTTCACGTGCTTCCCCAAAAATCACCCCAAAAATCACCTTCTAGTCACCCTTTCATAGAGAAAGGTGTTTGGGATGATATAGGATTGAATTTTGGTTCTAACGCACTTTGTTTCATTGAAAATGGATAAGTATTGCTCAAGATATGATCATTTTATGATTTGCTGTCCTAGGCGGCATCAGTCGCGGTGTCGACGCAGTGTCAGCCGCAGTCGCGGTGCTCTGCATATGTTTACTAAAAAGTACATAACTCTCTCATTTTAACTCCGATTTGGTTCATTCTTTTTTTTTGGATTCATAATTGAATCCTGTACAATCTTACAATATTATTTTGATAAAATTCTTATAAGAAAAATTATTTATTAATTATTTCCTTCAATATCATTAATTCTCTTCTTGCATACATGTATGGGTTAATGCTATGTTACACTAACTCAGATCTTTATAGTATGCTTAAATCATGATTATGAGTTACCCAAACAAGTATTTAAGGTTACCAAAGTTAAGATATAGCACAACATAAAATATTACTAATTAAAGTATGCCAAGCATTAAGATTATCTTAAAACTCTAGGATTAACAACAAAGTTAGGAATGAGTTGTAACACATATCATGTTCAAGTGTTCTTATACTAAAGAGGTATTTTAGTATTTTAATGAAGCAACTAACGGTTATCTTTCTTTTAATGATTGGACTCACATTATAAACTTTAAGAAGGGTGTGCATAAGTTTTTACTGATGAACTCCTTATATAATATTTGGTGGGTGAGGAATTTAAGAGTCCATGAAGACAAGGAGGTTTCTGCTATTGGTGTTAGCAAGAAGATTGTGTTGGATTTGCAAAAATTTTGGGTTTAGCGTTTAATCTCTATCTTTTGGACCTTTGCAAGTTGTTTTCTCTATTTGTCTGAGTTTTATGGATTTTCAGTTTCCCTGATGTATGGATTTTGAGAAGCATGCTAGTAACTGCTAGATTGTAGTTATGCTTGTTCTAGTTGTGGTTTTCCCAATTTCTATTCTATCGTCTTCTTATGAGATCAAACAGTTATCTATGCTCAAGCTGGTGTCTTTTATTGTGTGAAGAGTTGTATCCTGCTTATGGTAGTGGGTTCTTGCATGATTTGGAGACGGTTGGTGGTAGTAGGCTCGGTTTTTTTAGCTCGTCTTTCTTTTTACTTTGGAGTTTTTTTTCTAGATGTTTGGTTCTACAGATGTTATGGCCTCTTTCTAGAGCTATTCTGGCTTCTTTTGGCCATTTTTCTCAACATAAGATGTTGTCCATGCCTTTTCTAGAGTTGATATCCCTTCTCTGGGTGTATGAATATCTCTTGGGGCTTAATTTATGATGATAGCTGGTTATACTTATTTGTTCTAATGTATATCTTCCATGAAATTTTTGTAAGCTATAAGCTGTAATGGTCAGCGATCTTGGGTCAATTTTTCTCTTTTCTCTTTGTTTTCTAAAGTTTTGTACAAAAACTTAAAAAAAATGCAAAACAAAAAAAGAGAAAGGAGTTTTGAGGACAAAAAAAATCTCAACTTTGGATCTTATTCACTAAAGTGTGTTTGCTCCTTTAGGAATTTTTTTATCATTTTTCTTCTATGTGTCCACCCATGATACATGTATAACGTGTGTGTAATACACAAGTCAACGTATCAAAGTAATACAATCTTAATGAGGCCTGAGTCGAACATAGGGAAACATTTTCCAGAATACTACTACTAACTATGATCTAATCAGCTAGGCCGGTGAAAGTTAATTGTTTTTATTGAACAGAAACAATTGCAAAAGCAAAACAAACTTAAAGATTAAGTCACTTAGATTTAAGGGAATTCCTCAGGACAATGGTTTCACTGCAGATAATATTGCAATTTACTCTACACACTAATATCTATTAGCCCTATCCCTAGATAAAGAGCATGTAAATAGAACTACCCACTCCCGCAGTATAGTTCACTACCTATTCTAATGCCAATCCCAGTTCTATAGTAATTGGTTGATTAGTTAGATTCATTACGATTAATCTCTAGGTTTCTCATCCCGTTTATTCTCCACCTTTCCCAAGGGATGCAATAAACAACTAAATATATGCTTTTCCAACCCTTAACCTCTCTCCCGAAATGATTAAGGGTCTGATAATCTATCTATGGTGATCAAGCATAAACAGAACAAGAAAACTTCATAGATATATATCCAGAAAATAGTGATAAAGATGATATTAATGCATGGAAATTAATTACAATGGATATCGATGCTACTCTCAGATCCTAAGGAATCAAAGGGTTCAGCCCCACATGGTTTTCATCAACGAATACATGGTAGAGAAAGAGAAAAATGTGGGAAATATTAGAAAAACTAAAGTAACCCCTGGAGAATGGCTGCTCCGGATGATCCCCTATGTCATGCGTGCAATTTTCTATCCTCCGACTGCATATTTGGTTTTTGGAGGTGTCGAGATCTTACCGAGTGAAGCCTTCAGTTCCTTGCTCTCCTCTCCTCTCTCTCTAGTGTCGTACAATGGAAAATGACTGCCTCCTTAGGTCTAGCCAAACTCCACTCAAGTCATAGGAATCACTTAAGGTACAAAATAACACCATCCATTAGATTAGAGTGTTATCTTTAGATTGCCATATCAAGAAAACTCGATAATACATGCTGGAAAGTCAGTAGTACTAATTTTCTAGGGTAGTCACGATTCATTACAATGCTGGTACTATCGACTTGTCTCGATAGCAATGGGTCTTTAGGTTACTCGAGCACACCTCTCTACTTCCATCTCGGTAGTATCGAGTCTGTGGACTCAGTAGTACTGAGTTTTCGTGATTCAATCTCGCACTTTACTGACGTGGTTTCAGTACTATCGACTTTGACTGTCGGTAGTATCGAGTCTGGGTGAGTCTTCTGGTCTAGTACTGATGTGAATTCGGTACCACTGACTTTTGGTGTCGGTAGTACTGAGTCTATGAAGCTCAATTGTGCCAAAAAATGGACAAGAATGTGGATAAGTACTTGACATGAATATTAAACCATCTTAAACAATAAAAATCGTATAATTTGATGCATTTAGATAGAACAAGCCATTGATAGCATTCTATGCATAATTAATCAAATAAATGACAAACCAAGCAAGGTCGTAGTCAAAGTCTAAAGGGATCGAGCATTTTGAGATGTGATCCCAGTTGAAGATGCGGTTAAATGCCCATATAATGATGGAGTAGTTGTTGCTGAAGAGGAAGAAATTGACTTTTCCTTCTTACCATTCACCTCCCATTTGTTGGGGGGGGGCAACAAGAACTTCCAGTGATGCCAAGAACTCGAGGATGAGTTCCATGTAGGTCTTCTAGTCACTAAAGAAAGGATTGTCTCCATCCATTAACTACTTCTGACACACCCACTGCATGTTGTTGGTGAAACCCGCTACCTCCATCAAAGCACGATCTCCATATCATGTTGGCACTGTCGTCCTTGTCTAAAGCTCTTCATAAACTTTCTTGATCTTCGAGGATGGATGTTGGATGTGTGTTAGTCGATGGACCAACTCTCTTTGCTCCGTCGATGTAGAAGGGCCTCCGCTTGGTGCTATGGTGATGATGTAAGAAGGAGGATGAGAAAAGAGAGGCTCAGTGAAGATCATCGGTGCCCGGTGCAACTTTGCTATGATTTGCAGGAGGAGTGGAGGAAGTGGTGTGGAGAAATATGGATTCACCACCGCTACTTATATAGTTGAGTCGGTCAGAGTCGGTACTACTAACTTTTATGTTAGTATTACTGTGGATCAGAGGTATTGATGACTGACATTTGCTGATGTCTCGAACGTGTATCGCTTGGAGTCAATAGTACCGAGTCCAAGTCAGTAGTAACAACTTGAGTTGCGGATTGATGCCACCGACGGCGTGATGAAGACCACAACTTTCATTAAATCATGCGTCCATGGATTGCTGACATCATGCGTCGGTACTATCGACTTGTCCGTCAATAGTACCAAGTTGGAACTTCTTTCTCGATATTTTTGAATTTTCATCTCGATATTTCAAACCTGGGAGCTCCAAAACGTGAGTAGTACTGACTCAGATGCCAATACTATCCAGTGGTTATCAGTTACGTGCTTGAAAATGTTCAGAGGCTAGGTAGTATCGACTAGTAGATTCGGTAGTACCGAGTCTGTCTTTCTTGTGCGGGTGACTTTCTGATGTGAATTTGATACTACCTACTTGTGGACTTGGTAGTACTAACTCTTTACAATTTGCACAGTCCAATAAATGAGTCAAGGTGCCTTTTTTAAAGAAATAAGAATGAAAATACAACTACAATTCTAAGATGAGCATAACTAAAGAGAAGAAGGTTGGGTTTCCTCCCAACAAGTGCCATCGTTTAACATCCTAGACTAGACTTTCCTAAGAGAAAGAATCTAATGGTTTGCCACGAGTTGCATTTCTTCTATTCTTGGCTCTACTTCCCCACCATAGTAGTGCTTCAATCTCTGGCCATTAACAAGGAATGACCTAGTCCCATCTATAATCTTCACAACACCATGGGTAAAAACCTACTCAATCATAGATGTTCCACTCCATTTGGACCTCAATTTGCCTGGATGTAACTTGAGTCGAGAATTAAAAAGAAGAACCTTTTGTCCTGGGAGAAAAACCCTATTCAAAATATGTCTATCATGAATCTTCTTCATCCTCTCCTTATAAATTTTGGAACTTTCATAATAATTCATCTTATGCTCATCTAGTTCATTTAGATCTAATAGTCTCTTCCTACCTACTTCATCCAATCCAAAATTCAGCTTTTTCAATGCCCATTTTGCCTCATGCTTAAGCTCTACTAGTAAATGGAAACCAAGTCCATAAACCAACTTAAAAGGCATCATTCCTATAGGTGATTTATAGGTCGTCCTATATGCCCAAAGCGTGTCATTAAGCACATAACTCCAATTTGTCTTATTAGTTGAGACTGTCCTTTCTAAAATCTTCTTCACTTCTCTGTAGGACACCTCAACTTGACCTTCCGTTTGTGGGTGGTAAGGAGTACCACTCGGTGTTTCACCCCATATTTACTCAATAAGGCTCCAAATTGCCTATTGGTGAAATGTGATCCACCATAACTAATAATCAGTCGAGGGACACCAAATCTGCAGAAAATGTTATCTTTCACAAATCTGCACACAACTTGTGTTTCATTGGTGTAGGTGGGGATTGCTTCCACCCACTTAGATACATCGTCAACCACAAGTAAAATGTAGAGACTACAATAATATGAAATGAATGGGCCCATGAAATTAATGCCCCATAGATCAAACATTTCAACCCCGTGAAACACATTTAGCGGAATTTCATGTCACTTAGAAATGTTACCTATGCGTTGACATGCATCACAACAACAAACAAAATCATGTGCATCTTTAAACAGTGTTGGCCAATAGAACCCACTCTCTAAAACTTTGGCCGTAGTCCTAGACCTAGCGTGATGCCCTTTTATAGGTAAAGAATGGCAGTGTGACAAAATGCTCTCAACCTCACATTCAGGTACACACTTCCTCAAAAGTCTATCCCTACATTGTTTAAGAAGAATCGGGTCATCCCAGATGTAAAAACTCAATGAATGAAAAAATATCTTCTTTTCTTGGGACCCCCAATCTAAATGCATCTCTTTGCAGGCTAAATAATTAACAATATCTACAAACTAAGGATCCTTGGTCTTAATAGCAAAAAGTTTTTCATCCTAAAAATCCTCAGCAATAGGGATATCTACATCTTTTTCATTCACTCTTTCAAACCAAGATAGGTGATTTGCTACCACATTTCCACCCCTTCCTTATCTTTAATTTGTATGTCAAATTCCTGTAAAAGTAAAATCCACCTGATTAATCTAGGTTTTGGATCTTTCTTTTGTAACATGTATTTGATGGCAGCATGGTCGGTCCAAACAATCACCTTAGCCCCAACTAGGTATTGGAAAAGCCTCTCAAACACAAAAAAAACTGCTAAGAGTTTAGTTTGTATGGTTGTATAATTAAGTTGCACATCATTCAAGGTTTTGGACGCATAATATATGACCGTAGAAGCTTTACCTTTGTGTTGACTCCACACATCTCCCACTGCATAATCTGATGCATCACATCAGCTCAAATGGGAGGCTCCAATCAGGAGCTTGCACAATAGGTGTGAAGCTAAGTTTCTCCTTTAGTACTTCAAAGGCATTCAAGCATCGTTCATCGAAAGAAAATTCAGTGACTTTTTCTAACAGTTCTGACAAAGGTTTAGCAATTTTTGAAAAATCTTTGATAAAATGACGGTAAAACCCAACGTCCCAAAAAGCTCCTTACTCCCTTCACCGATGTCAGTGGAGGTAGCTTGGAGAGAACTTGTATCTTAACTGGGTCTACTTCTGTACCCTTATTGGACACCTTGTGCCCAAGTACTATGCCCTTACTCATCATCACATGATACTTGTCCCAATACAAGACTAAGTGAGTGTCCTCACACTTTTGTAAAATCTTGTCCAAATTGTAAAAGCAATCATTGAATGACTCCCCGTACATAGAAAAATCACCCATGAACACCTCCAAGCACCACTCTACCATATCAGAAAAGTTGGCAAGCATACAACACTGGAAGGTGGCAGGGGTATTACAAAGGATGAATGACATCTGTCTATATGCAAATATGCCATAAGGACATGTGAAAGTAGATTTCTCCTGATTCTTTGGCTCAATTAAAATCTAATTATAATCAGAATACTCGTCGACGAAGCAAAAGTGTGAACGACTAGCGAGTCGTTCCAAAATTTGATCAATGAAAGGTAAAGGAAAATGATATTTTAAAGTGATGACATTCAAATGTCGGTAGTCTATGCAAACATGCCACCCTGTCACCAACCTAGTTAAAATCAACTCGTTAGTAGCATTAGTTGTGACATTGATTTTTATGGTTGTGACATTGATTCCCCCTTTCTTAGGAACTACTTGAGTTGGAATAACCCACATAGAATCAGAAATTGCAAAAATGATACATGCCAATAGGAGTTTGCCCACTTCTTTCTTCACTACCTCAGTCATGATCGGATTTAGTCACTGTTGGGGTTGAACTATCCCCTAGGCTCCTTCTTCCAGCCGAATTTTATGCTATAACAAACTTGGAGAAATTCCCTTGATGTCTGCTATAGACCACCCAAAAGCAACTCGGTGGTTCTTCAGTACATCCAGTAATTGCTTCTCTTCTTCACTACTCAAGGACAATGATATGATCATCAAGAGCTTCTCCTCTGTAGCCAGGAAGACATACTTCAGATGTGGCAGCAACGACTTCAATTCCAACTCAGGTGAGCTCAGTAGAGATGGGACCAGTGGTGAGGAGGTGGCTCCAAATCTTCAAAATATCTTGTATAATAGCAAGGTACCACCTTAAGAATCAATACACACTCCTCTAGAGAGAGGATATGTGTGATCTTTCTAGTGCATGGAAGAAGCATAGAGTAAAAATAAATGAATTAGATGAATTTAGGACATATTCCTATGAGAATTCTAGAATCTACAAGGATAGGACTAAGAAAATGCATGATTGCCAAATTCTCCATAGAGTTTTCCTACCAAGTCAACAAGAGTTATTATTTAATTGTAGGATGAAATTACATCTTGGAAAGTTGCGGTCCCTATGGAGTGGACCCTATGTGGTGACCAATGCATTCCCTCATGGAGCCGTTGAGATAAGTGATGGGGTTAGGACTTTCTTGACAAATGAATAATGTCTCAAATGTTACTATGGAGGAGAGGTGGTCCATTAGGGAGAGGAGTTGAATATCATTGAGTATCATTAAAATTTTAGGTGAAAAGATTGTCAAGCCTAAGACACTAAACAAGGGAACTTATAGGAGGCAGCCCATTCATTTTTAAATCCTATCGTTTATATGGTGGTTACCATCTTTGAATAGAATTTTCATATTTTGTCTTGGCATAATTTTTTATAAGTTTAAAAAAGGTACCTTGATGCTTTTGCTTTAGTGTACAGGTAGAGAAAACTTTGGTACCACCACATCTGAGTCGGTGAGACCGAATTGCAATTACATTTGTGGTAGGGATTTTGTAAACTTTGGTACCACCAAAATGGGAGTCAGTGGCACTGAATCTCTATCAGGATGATTTTTGCAAGAAGTCGGTACTCTTGAAAATCAATTTGGTAGCACCATGATTTGGCGAGAAAGACCAGGAACCCAGAAAAATATAATCGATAACACTGAGAGGCTGCTCAGTGGTACTAACTTATATAGCTCTAGATACAAGAATTGACAAACTCAGTACCACTAGAGGATGTCAGTGCAACATTGCATCTCAGTACTACCAAAACCCCGTCAATGGAACAAACTCAAAAGATTAAAGTCTGTTACACCAACATCGACAATCAAGATTTTTCACATCCAATGCTCGGTAGCACTGATGTGGGTTCATAGTGCAAAATTCGGTACCACTAACTATTTTTGATACTAATGACACTGAGAGATCCATACCTCAGTAAATCAATGGCTCACGTATGTTGATATCAACAAATGACACCAACGATCTATGGATATGGATGAAAGTTGATACCACCGACACAACAAGTTAGTGGCACCGATATAGTGTACTAGGGTCGATCATCAACTATATAAGGGGAGGCAATGGATGTTATTCATTCACACCCAAATCACCCTCCCCTTGCAATTGGGAAGTCACCAGACGATATTGAGGACTTCCATAGCTTTCTGACATCCTCGACTTTACATCAAGCTCCCTTCCTTGCCTCCATTTGTCATTCTGGCAACCATGGTTTCAAGGAGGCAAGAATCTCAGTATCCGTATCCAATTAGATTGTACCAAAGCTATCAAGAATGGCCTTTCCAGTTTCAGACCAGAAGAAACTATTTTTGGCCTGATGAAGAGGGAGATGATACCAACATGGTATGGAGAATGTGAGTTCATTAACAACCTGACTTCATCCACAATCTGTGCCAAGTTAGCTCCGAGTAGGGTATCGTAGGTGATCACGTCTTTTTTGGTGATTGGCCCACATACCAGGAGATCATGTGTGAGTTTCTCACCACTCTAGAGATTTGTTGCATCCCCGAGCATGTGCAAGGATAGTGTTCAGGCTAGGTGAAGTTCTGGATATACAACATTGACCACCATCTCACTCTATCCGAGTTCAACTCCATCTATGGTTGGCCGATGGATGGATGTCATTTCACACCAGAAAACTTTGACTACACATTGGCTTGGAGGAAGATGATAGCCCTACCTCAGGAGTTCACTATCAATGAAACAAGTTGTTAGTGATGGACATTGATCACCTATTTTCCAGAATCTTACATCGCTACCTAAAGAATACTATATTCTCCAAGTCCACTCATTGGTAGGGGAAGGTCCAGAAGGTGGGCCTCTTTATTATATGAGTGTTCCTATCTTGGGGGAAGGAGAGGATCAATCTTGGGTTGTTCTTCCTTCAGCACATGTTGGCGGTAAAGAGACAAGCTCACAGGAAACCCCTAATTCACTTTAGGGGACTGCTTATACTGTTCCCCTTCCACCTCGACCTCGACCTCTTCAAAGAGACTACACTGAAAACTTCATTGACACTTGACTTACAACACTTCAAGTGGGCACACTTAATAGACAAATGCCAAGGAAGGGTGTATTCTTGTTGCACTATCAATTGACATATGAAGGAAATGGCCCTTTTGGACCTTATCTTTCATCTCCGAGGAATGTGTCATCTTTGTTGTTCGGCGGATGAGGATGTGTTTGTACCTGAAGGAAAGGATGTAGAGGAGGAGCAAGAATAAGAACTCATATAAGAAGAGGTGGTCATGCCTTTTACTCAGAGGAGGCATTTCCACAACATCCCATGTTGTTATGCAATATCCAACTCTACAATGACACCATCACATCCACCATCATGATACTCTTTCTCCATGGAGAGTATGTATGGGATGCTACAATCCATTCAACAAGGTTAGCAACAATAGTCAGCCACCTTGACTGAGATTCATGGTGTTTAAGAACAACTACTTCAGCAACAACATGATATCTACACTAATGAGCGCCTTCTTCTAGCCAACCATAAGAACATGCACACCCGCTTGTAGCACATTGAGTACTATCAATAGCTTCTCTATGCCCATTATTGGAGTCAAGGAAAAATTTCTAGCTACCCATAGCCACTAGAAATGCCATCAAACCCACCCACATTCACTAGAACATACTACCCTTCAGATCTAGAGATGCCAATGACGTGCATAACAAATTGCATGTAGATTGTATTTTCTCCTGCAACATTTTCTACATCATGTATCTACATAGCTTTCTCTTCAACCATGAAGTGTAAGGTCGCACATTCACATCCCTTCCAAATAAAAAAAGCAATGATATGTTGAAGAAAAGCCTGAGCATAAATCATAAATTGTGCTAGAAAATAGGGCATAGAAAGAAAGAGAAATCAAATAAATAGGAAGAAAAGGATATCATGAACCCAATTCTAAAAGTCATTCAAAGATAAGTGAAAATATTTACATGTATGCATTCTTTTTCCCTAGACTAATCAATCAAATGAGGCATTTAGAGAACTCATCATTCCACCACAATACTAGGCATTATAATTCATGCATATTCATTTCCCATATCATATTTTTTTTCATAAATGATTTGAATGTTACTTGGGATTCTTATGAATGGCCACATATTTCAGTCCACCCATTGCTCTTTATGTTAGACCACATATATGATTGATCCCACCATTCATTTCTATACGGGAAACTACTTTCGACATAGTTTAATAGGTAGACAAGAGAAATGTACATAGGGAACCACAAGGTGCATAAGCATACGCCCTATTGATTGTGATGTTAATAGCTTTATTGATAGTGTTTCATTGATCTAAGGGTAAACATCTTTAATGAACATTTTTGGTCACTGCATAGTAATTATTTGTTCAATGATTGGTAAGGGCCAGTTAAGGACCGTCAAGCGGGGGTATTTGATAAATGTAGTTCATATTGTTTGTCCTCGTGCTGATTTATTTCAGACGGATCCAAAGGTAGTGTTTCTTGGAGAGAAAGAAATATTCAATCTAGGGTTTTTGATGCATTGGATTTTAACCGCTTTTCACGGGCTATGTTCCCATGTGTCTCATGCATAATTGCTCATGTTGACATGATTTAGGCATTGTTTATCATCATTAGCCTGTGAAACACTATTACATCAAATTATGAGTATTTTACAGATTATGTCATTTTATCATATTTTATTCAGACTTATGTTGGTTTTCCTTTGTTTCAACATTTACAACACAACTTAGTGCTACTTATTTTAAACAAAATCCAACATGGAAATCTCAAAATGTCTATTGTACTGAGAATGAGCTTGGTGCTACCAAAAGGATGTTCGATTCTACTAAAACACATAGTTGATGCTACTGACTCTCCACCTAGAAAGCTTCAGGAACAAGACATTATGGGTTCAGTGACATTGATACCCTAGTCGGTGGTACTGACTTTTGCATCCAGGACAAGTCAGGACTTGTAGAAATCAACTCAGTGTCACCTACACTTATTAGTGTTTTGAGTCAGTAGACAACTTGTGCCACCAACATCCAATTGGTGGTACTAACTTTTCACGATTAGAGAGATTAAATATTAAGACAAATTCAACAATTGAGACTAAATTACATCTAGAACCTCACTTATGACCTAAGTAGAGTTCGTCCAGAATAAGGGATCACATTCTATCATGTTTCAACCAAGCAGAAAGACGGTGGAGGGGGAGGAGAAGGAGATGATTACATATTAGACAATTTGGGAAACTCTGGGAGGTGGATTTGCAGATGAAACGATGGGGATTAATGAGGTCACCATAAGGGATCATTCATACTAATTTCTCCATGGTTTTTCATTAGCTTTCCTGATTTTTAGCTCTTTGTTTCTGTATTCCTCTTTGTATGTGTTGAAATAAATCATATGGGGCTCATCCCATTGTTCCTTAGGATCTAGGAGTAGCCCATTCTTGCATTGTAATTGACTATGATGGTTATATATATTTTCCCTTAATTTTGGACATAAATCTATGATTACTTAAAGAATTGTTTATGCTTGATCAATACATTCTATTGCTTAGACTGTTAATTACTCTGGGAGACGGACTAAGGGTTTGATATGACATAGATTTATAGATCCAATACTATGCCTCAAGAGAGGACCTACATCTGTGAAAGGTATATCCTAGAGGTATTGCTAATGCACCTAACTAATAATTAAATCTCAATAGATGTTGGGTTTGTCTTAGTATAGGTAGTGTATTACACTGTGGGAGTGGATAATACTTGCCACAGGTCCTTTGGTATAGGGTTAGGGATAAATAATTATTAATGAAATGGAGTTTAATGTAATGTGTACCATGGTGAAACTGTAATACTAAGGAATCCAACAATCTATGATCACATTCCACTCAATATAGAATTCAATTCTTGCAATTAGTTATAACCAAACAACCAATCACCTTTCCCTTAGGACTAGCTTATTAGGCTATGGTTAGTAGTAGTGTCTGGAGTATGTTTCCCTAAGTTTGACATTTGGGCCTCATGGGCCTATACTACTCAATGTGTGCACTTGCATTTTGCATGCATAGTTTAGGCGTGTGAGCCGCCACCACGTACCTCAGCTTGGAGGTCACACCCTTGCACCTCAACTATTGGGAATACCCACATCAGATACACCCAGATTCTTCATTGTGAACTGGACACTCGGTTGGGCTTCCTCAGTCTGTCATCTTCCTCTTCGTTGGAGCTAGTGAGATCCTCTGCAACAAATGTGGGGTGCTTTTTCTGAGCAGAAGATAGTGAAAATAATCTGCTCTGTTGTTGATCCTATGTGGGACCATGATGGTCCTAGTCATTAGACCATCAGACCCGACCCACTCATGTAGGGAAATGGGTTGATGCCCTAGAGGTGGATAAATAGATGACTATGGCCATATGCAAGAGGCATCCAACTATTGGATGGTTGGTCAGTGGTTTTGATGAGCCACATAGTTTTATGTAATGCCCCAATCTTTCTATAATTTGTATTCAAATTTTGTAAAAAGTATAAATTTCTCACCCTTTGACCAAATATGATGAAATTATACATTATTTTCATCAATTTGACAATATCTATGCAATATACCTATTTGCAGACCCTGAATCCCCTTCATATCTCCATGTTTTAGCAAATTTATAATCTTTGACTATTTTGGAGTATAAGTAATGTATATCCATGATTAAGTTTTGATATTTAATGCCCGTTCCCAACCTACTCATCAAATTAGTAACCTTATGGTACTTTAAATGAAATGACAGACCATATTATTCTTGCACATGTTTCACCTTTATGAACTATTATGACTAGTTTTGAGACTTAATGATGAACTTAGTTACTTTTTTAATCTTGACTCAATATGACTAACTCTATCTTCTAAAATCAATAATATGTAACACTTCAGGACATTCTTGTCACCCATGAACTTCAAATTCTCTTATTTGGTACCTATGTCATGATATGCATGAATATTCCCTGTATTTGGTAATGTTTGATTATACTTGTTTTTATTGATGACTTGACCCCTAATTATGCATCAAATTCTCCTACACACACCTGAAATAAATATTAATGTGATGTTTTGCGATCCTAATGCCCATGATCGCCCTCGTGCACTATAATGATATTTGTAACCCTAAATTTCCTAGTGTGACCTATATTGGTAGAATTGTATTATTATGCTCTAGAATGATTATGGATCATTTTCTCTTTTCCCTACCACTCTCAAATTTGGGAATAATCTATACCTTATGATAACTTTGATGTGTATTTCCCACATAGTTCATATATTGGCTACAAATGATATAACTGGACTATATTGATATATGTATTTTGAAAATGTTGAATCATTTGATTCCTAGACCCTACTAGGACATTCACCCATTTTTAAATTCACTTCTCATGGTCTTAACCTTCTGGTCTAAATCATATTTTATGTCTGTACCTCTTGACTTTGTGAATCATGGATCTTGTTTTCCTATCATGAGTTTTTTGACACTAAAATGTACAAAAGTGACCCAAACCTTACAATAATCACGTAATATGAATTGGGACTTAGAATGGCTTAAAATATGAACCACATCTTCACAATGAACCTTAAATAAATAAAGGATCATCAAACATGTAATTAACCAACTTTCAACCTAATTTGATCAAAATCTAAAAATTAGAGATATCAAGGTTTGATCATTAGAATCTAATACATGCATGTAATTTTGTTCATAATCAGGAAGTTCTTGAAATCTTTACGATGAGGGATAGGTTATGAATATATAAATCAAGTATGGGGTTTAAATAATTATATGATTGTGGTTTTCGTGATTGAAAGTTGATATGTATGTATGCTTATTTCTATGCTAAAATATTGCCATGTAGTAATGTAGTATTGTACTTGATGTTTAGTCTCACTAATTTTATAACTTGAACACATAATATATATATCAATTATACAAAAATTGTGCACCTTATTAAATTCTTAGGGTAAGGATACAAGGCTTGGTGTCCTACTTGAGTTATCAAGTTATGATAATTCATGTTGATAATCAGCTTTAGCTAACGACTTTGATCCTTGAGCACCCTTACAGACCCCTTCCAATGAAAAGTTGATCAAAGGACTTATGATACATGATTTTGTTAGTATAATGGAGCAAAATGACTCAAACATGGTTTTTTTATTTTCTCACTATTTAACTCTTTTACTCTTTTACATTTAATTCTACAAATCTTTTAAAGTAAGAAAACTTTAGATATATGTATCTTTCTTCCCTTTACGCAATAGCTTGGGTTGAATCACTTGTTTCTTATATGTTTTAGGTTTAGAGATAGCTTCAGATAAGTTAGCTTGTATGCAAGTGTTCATGTTATACCTTGTTGTAAGATCCTAGCTAGTGTACATGAGAAGACTTATATATTGTACTCCTCAATGTGTAAATAAAATCTCATAATAAATGATGTTGTTTAATAGTACTTGTTATGTGTTGAGATTATGTTGATTTTTTTTTGAGTTAGTTGTTCACATATGATCAAAGTTCATGCTTTTCATTAATGCTTTGATATTACCATGCTAGAAATGAACGCCCAAGTCCTTTTTCCATTGAGTTTCTAGTCAATTAGAGTTTGGATTTGGGTAATAAATAGTTTTGTGACATGGAGTTTTTGAGTACATGTCATATACTAGCGTTATTTTATCAAAGATCTCAAACCCTATGTCTAGTTTTCTTGTTAAATATGTTGACTTTGATTTTTAGAAGAACTGCATGATTATTTTCAACACTTTGAGGCATGTGTTCACTATAGCACCGATAATCCAAGCCTAAATTGGTATCTTGCATTTAAATTTATGTGTGATTCAAGTGACTATGAGTTAGAGCTGTCTTAGTGAAATAGAAGGATAAAACATCATGTTATGAATTGTGCTATCATGACCCTCTATGAAACCCAATTCAGTTGTATGGATACATAGAAGGAGATTCTAGTCATCGTATATGTTTTCAACAAATTTAGTTCCTAGATTACTAGGTCTATGGAAATTGTGTATACGAATCGTGGGGCCATCAAGTATCTGATGACAAAAAAAGACACTATGACAAGCCTCTTAAGATTGGTGCTCCTTTTATATGAGTTTGATCATGACATTATTGACCAGAGATTATATAATGTGGTATATGGTCTCTTGTACATGATACATGTTGAGGAGGATAACACTTTTTGATCAATGGTAGCAACCCTAACAAAACCCTAATGTCATCCAAGGCCATTCATCCTATAACCCCATAGTATTTTGACATATGCAACTAGCTTGCCTACAAAAAACTTCCACCTGAGATTATTTATAGCAAGAAAACAAGCTTTTCTTCAATCTAAATAATTACAATAGAGAAACCCCTCTTTTATATGGGAAGTGTGTTGATAAGATTAATAGCATATGTAGACCTGAAGAAGAAGTACACATGATTCTCTATGAATGTCATGATTGGACATATGATGGACATCTGGAGCAGACATTAATGCTTAAAAGATACTACAATTGGGTCTTTACACTACTACAGAAATCTCTTATAAAGCCACTTTTCAAGGTGTCGGTTTTATACAAAAACCAACACCTACAGTCTACAATGTCGGTTGATAACATAAACCGACATCCAATCTACGAAGGTCGACCAGACACGGGTACCGCTTTTATTAAGTGTCGGTTAATTAATAAACAACCGACACCTAAACTCAACCGCCAAACCCAAAATTCCAGCGAAAAAATTGGCTCCAAAAATTTTACATATGGCGTCGGTCATAACTAAATAACCGACGACTAAAGCGAACAAGAATAGTTGTCGGTTGTCTTTTACTTAAAAATCGACGACTATAATGTAGTATAGGTGCCAGTTTTTTGTAAAGAACCGACATTGTAGGTTTAGTTGTCGGTTTTTTTAAATAATCGACACTTATTGTCAACTTAATAGCTGACCAGCCTGACCGATTCTTCCCCTTTCCCTGTTTCATTCCTGATTTCCCTAGCTCTGGTGATTTCCAGTGCTCCCTTCTCCGCTGCCGTGCTCCTGCTGTCGTGCTCCTGCTCACCGGTGGCCGTGCTCCTGCTCACCGGTGGCCGTGCTCCTGCTCACCGGAGGCCGTGCTCCTACTGTCGTTCTCCTGCTCACCGGCAGCCGTCCGTCCCCTAGCTGCTGCTACGTCCGCCGCTGCTCCTCCAGCTCCATGCTGCTTCGTTCTTCTTCCTTCTTCTTTCTCCGGTAGGCCCTCCGTTCTTCTTCTTCCTTCTCATGCTCTTCTTCTTCCTTCTCCCTCTCCTTACCAACAGCAACCACGGCCGTGTGGGCTGGCATGGCCGTGGCTGTGTTGGCCGACCACACGGCCGTGCTACCCAGCACGGCTGTGTGGTTGGCCAACACAGCCACGGCCGTGCCAGCCCACACGACCGTGGTTGCTGTAGGTAAGGAGGGAGAAGGAAGAATAAGAATATATATATATACTAAAATGAAATCAATTATGAGTTTGTGATTAAATCAATTATATGATGAAATCCCTATTGCATGATGAAACCCTAACATCTGGCTGAGTTGCATGATGAAACCCTAACATCTACATGAATCCCTGTTGCATAATGAAACCCTAACATCTACATACTCTATATGATACCTAAAATTGTGATGAAACCCTAACATCAATTGTGATGAAAGTTGGATTGTAGGTATTGGAATGACAATATACATGTACTGGGACTGTTATTGAACACCTAATCTGACTTAGGATATTTTGTTTGATTTAAACATGATTGGGCATTATTTCATGTTTGAAACTATTGAATTCTTGATTTATTATATAATAATGCTCTAATTGTGAGTGATGCAATGTAAGTGAGCAAATACATGTAGTGGATATGTACTCATTAGCCTAGAACCACGTCCAAGATTTACTCATTAGGAGTAAATCTTGGATAGTCCCCGGTTTGGGACTATTCTTGAACACCTAATCTCACTTAGGATGTAAGTGTATAATGTGTATTGGGTTTTTAAGAAAATTTCGGAAGCATTTCCCCGTTTGTTCTCTAAGTACATATGTACTTGGAGAACAGCGGGGAAATGCTGCCGAAATTTTCTCGAAAACCCAATACACATTATACAATTACTACTGAGATTAGGTGTTCAAGAATGGGATAGGTGGTACACATTTATTATATATAAGAATGACATCACATGTATTTGTTGGCCTAAAGTTTTAACCATGCAAAAACTCTAATATGTTAACCCTAGACCATAATCTTGTCCTAATATATTCTTATTTTCTCTTTGATCATAGAATGGATAGATCATGGACGTCCATTTGCAATCGCTGAACCCCAGAGTTTATTTCTGGTCTTGACCAGTTTATTAGATTTGCCGAAGAACATAGGAAACAACCTGGAGATAGGTTCTACTGTCCATGTAGGCATTGCGGTAACAACTTGAAAGTCAACACTAGTGACGAAATCAAAACTCATGTCATGTGCAACGGGATTATACAAGGCTATACAGAATGGCACTGGCATGGAGAGATTTCAAACCCAAAACCAGTGGATGTCGATAGCAGTGCTTGTGTGGAAGAAGAAATTGCCTACGATGACATAGATGTGAATGAACCTGTAACATCCCTGACCTGGGTTATGAATTAACCCTAGATGTTTTGTCTAATAAGGTTGAGTAGATTCTTAATCTTATCTTGGGAAAAGTAATTAGGCCTCATAAGAAACTTATGTTTCAATTTTGGTCCTATTTGAGCAATGTTGAAGAAATGTTTGCTTATTTTGGACTAAAGTGCAAATTACCCAAGTCGAGGGGTTAACTTGCAAATGTTTCATGATAAGATGTTCCTTTGATTTTGAGACATCATAAGAATGAATATGATGTAGTGGTATGGTTTTCACAAGCTTGGGCACTAAGATTAAGCTTGTAAAGCAATCCTTGTGCACTAAAACCTAGTTTTGGTGTAATGTGCAATTTACCCAAAACCTAGGGTTCAATATGCAAATTACCACTTCAATAAGGTCCCTAATGTTTCTTGGAATCAATTAGAGCAAATAAAATGAGAGGGGTGCCTCATTTGAATTAAGTTGGAGGAGAGAGAATCTTGATATTAAAATAATCAAGATTTAATCTTAAGTGAAACCCTAATTCAATTTAGGGCAAAAATGAATGTATTAATTAAAGGGCCTTCAACAAAAATGTTATTGGTTGATTTTGAATAAGGATGTACGTTCCTTTGCAAAGATAAGGAACGAAAATATCTTAAGTAGGTGAAATTCCACTCACCTTATTATAAGGAAAAGAATTTCCACTCAAAAAGATATATTAATATTATAATGGATTAAGGTGCTTATTTTCTTTTCCCTTAATCCATGGATAATGGAAGGGAGTTCGGTGGTTTTGAGTTGCCTTTGTATGCAAGCAAACCAAGGAGGAAGAGGTGGTACTATTTTTGGAATTAAATGCATTTTAATAAGGCATTTTCTCTCTCATCAATTTCTTTATAAAAGTGCCATTTCCAAGCCCAAACCAAGGCCTTTTTCGGATTTTCTTCTTCCCCTTGCTTGAAAAACCGACCAAGGAGATAGCGAGGAGCAGGGAGCACGTCCCCAACCTGTGGGTAAGCCCTTGACCTTCGTTCTCCTTGATTTCATGGTGGAAATCGAAAATAAATTATGGATTCCTTCTTATTTCGATCTCCTCTTCAACCCTAGCCAACTTTTGCAATCAAAAGCTTGAGGACGAGCCTAGGGGGAGTTGCAAGAGCTTCATCCACCATTAATGGCGTGATCTTGGAGCTTTGGAGCTCAACTGGAGGCGAGTTTTATAACTCAAACCCTTAAACATTGCTATTGCATCAATTCTCTATGCTTTGTTGATTGATTTCTTCAATTTGATACACTCTTGTTTCTTTGCTGCAATTTCCATCAAGAACGGTTTATGTTCTTAGTTGTTCGAAGGAAGGGGATGATGACATCATCCTAGGTGCTTATCCAAAGAAAATTACCAAGCCAAACAGTTTTGATAGCTACTCCAAATCGTTTTAATTTGATTGGCTATGCGGTTTCAGCAAACCGTTTAAGGGCAAACGGTTTGAAACCGTTTGGGAGAAAACGGTTTCAAAACTGTTTGAGATGGTTGACCAAGCGTTGACCGTTTGGGAATTTTGTTCCTTATTATGTAGGCTAATGACCCACCACATTTGAGTGATTAACTCCAAGGGAATCGAGAGTTGAAGGCCAATCAATTAGGAAATCGAATTGAATTATGTGCTGATTTTCAACCTGATTAACTTGACCTGGTTGAGAAAACGGTTTCAAGACCATTTGACATGGTTGATTAAGTGTTGACCGTTTGGGATTCCTGTTCATAATTATGTTTATTAATAACCCTCCACATTTGAGGGATTAACTCAAAAGGAATCGTCAGTTGAAGCCTAATCAATTAGGGAAACCTAATTGGATTAAGTGCTGATTTTCAATCTGATTTAATTGAACTTTTTGGGCAAACGGTCTCAAGACCGTTTGAGTGCGTTGACCAAGCGTTGAACGTTTGGGATTACTGTTTCTAATAATGTGGTCTAATTACTCACCAAAAGTTAGGGATTAACTCCCAAGGAATCGTGAGTTGAAGGCTAATCAATTAGGTAAACCCTAATTGAAAAGAGTGCTGAAATTCCAATGAGTTAAGTTGAGATTTTGGGTTGATTAGCCCAAACGGTTTCAAGACCGTTTGGGGATCACCCAAACGGTCTCAAGACCGTTTGGGGATCACCCCAAGACCGTTTGGAGGTCTGGGGTCAAGTATAGTTGACCAATTGAAGGTCCAATGGTACTAATCATATTGCAATGTAGTGCTGATTTGTTGATCAACTCGATAGACCAATCCATGATGAATTTTCACTAGAGTCCAAAGGTTGGATGGGCAAACGGTCTCAATACCGTTTGGAGCTCATCCAAATGGTCTCAAGACCGTTTTGTGGTCACCCAAGACCGTTTGGAGGTCTAGGGTTGAGTATGGTTAGGTGTTTGAAGGTCTAAAGGTACCAAGCTGTTAAACAATGTAATGCTGATTTGGTGATCAATCCAATGAACCAAACCCTAATTGGATTGCTTAGATTTGAGTGATATGATGGGAAAACGGTCTCAAGACCGTTTGGAGGTCATCCAAACGACCTCAAGACCGTTTGGGGTCAGGTCATACCCAATTTGGTTGATGGTTCAATGATTTCAAAGCAACTAGTCTTACATTGATTAGTATTGAAGGATCATCGATTCCAAACCCTAATTCAATTGAATCAAACCCTAATTGATGATCAATTGAGGGTCAATTGAGGGTCAAATCAGTTTAAGGTTGACCTATTAAACTCAATTGAAGTATGAGTATAGGTCCAATTGATGATTGGTTCCATGAATTCAATGATTGAAGGAATCAACATTGAAAACCCCAATTCAATTGGATACCTCATGTCATTGAAGGTCCAATTGATCAAACCTTTTTGGAAATCTAATGTAATTAGGTGAGAGATACCCTTAATGGTACTAATCAATAATGCATAACAATGCATGGATCCAATACATGATTAGGAAACCCTAGTGGAGGGTGTATCATTGTGAACCCTGGTTGAGGGTGTATCCTTATAAACCCTGGTTGAGGGTGTATCCTTGTGAAACCCTAGTGGAGGGTGTATCATTGTGAACCCTGATTGAGGGTGTAACCTTGTGAAACCCTAGTGGAGGGTGTATCATTGTGAACCCTGGTTGAGGGTGTATCCTTGTGAAACCCTAGTTGAGGGTGTATCATTGTGATTGTTTATAGGCAACTTTATAATAAAGTTATGCCTTAAACTAAGATAAGTCCATATCATGTGAGATAGCTGGGAAATTCTACTGTGTGGCCTATGCATTATATGCTAAGGGTGAGTATTCTGTGATGGAATGTATTAAGAGGGGAAATACCTTAATACAAGATAAAGTTGGTTAACTCAAGAGGGTCTGAATTAATGAGAAATGGGGAACCCTAACCCTAATTTGGGGAAAAGGGAATGATAAGCCCTGTTTGATAGTGAACCCTAATTCCTGGTTAAGGAATGATGGTGTTACTATTGTATTACATGATGTGATGAATATCTTGTATGACTGTTATCATGCCTAATAACCATGCAGGTATGATGAGATGATGAATATAGCCAAGTTTGGGCTGTGACATTTATATAATAAATGTTGATTGGCTTTTTGTGCGTTGATGTTGTTGTTGTTTTATAAAAGTAACAATGTGTACGGATTTTATGAACCATGTGAATAAGTTGTTGCCTAGTGAGAGGTGACAAGATGTGAATGGCCTTGTGAGCCATGTGAATAAGTTGTTGCCTAGTGAGAGGTGACAAGATGTGAATGGCCTTATGAACCATGTGAATAAGTTGTTGCCTAGTGAGAGGTGACAAGATGTGAATGGCCTTGTGAGCCATGTGAATAAGTTGTTTCCTAGTGAGAGGTGACAAGATGTGAATGGCCTTGTGAGCCATGTCAATAAGTTTTTGCCTAGTGAGAGGTGACAAGATATGAATGGCCTTGTGAGCCATGTGTGATGTGGGTAACAAGTATCATGTTTCTTTGTAGCATTTGTGTTAATAAGTTATGCTAGAGAACTTGGCTGATGTTACATTCCTGTTATATATCTATAGTTCATTGATGATTATTCATATCTGTTGTATTCATTACAAGTAGATGGATGAACTATGAGTCTACCATGGGTAGATGCAATGCTCTTATTGAAAATGGAGATTATCTTATTCTGTTCTATGAAGAATAATTCTGCCTATTAATGTAAAAGTAACCCCTGCTCAGTTTAATTTCATAATCTGCTATAACAATGTTTCTGGCGGAGAGTTATATCTCTCGCTGGGGCAATTTACAATTGTCTCACCCCCGTGGGAAACATTTTTAGGTATGCATGAAAGGCAGAGCAGAAACCCTAGAACAGGGAAAGAGCAGCAGCAACAGCAACAGTAGGGACAGCAATAATATCTCAGGTGGAGATATTGTCTGTCTAGTCATATAGATAGTAGTCCTATGTGTCGTCTCTGTACTCTCAGGTCCTCGGAGTTTTTAGTCAGTGTTTTTGATATATCAGTCTGAGGTTTTGGCTTGATGCCTTGAGATTTGTATGCTGCCTGCATATATATTTATAAGGAAGCTGATGATGTAGTCTCTGGAAAGAGATGGTACAAGATATGTACGTTTGAAACAGAATGTATATGATATACAATGGCATTTGTTGGAAAAGATTCCCTATGTGTGGATCTCTTTGCAAAAAGTTTTAATTTTTAGTGATTTTCGCTAATCCGCTGCTTGATGAACGCTTCCGCATTAGTTAATCTTGTTTTCGTGAGACGGTCGTCACAATTTAGTGGTATCAGAGCTCTAGGTTCGCTGAGTCTACAGAGACATAGGACTAATGTAGTAGAGTCTGTTCTGGTGTCATCCAGTGTATCTGAAAGTGCCTTCTGCTCGTATAAGAGAAGAAGAACTTAAAGATGACTGGGTCACATGAGGAGGTTGCTGCAGGAAGAAGCAATGTTGCACTAGGAAAAGGTGCATGGGAGCCGGCAAGAGAGAGATATAGAAATGATGCCTGAAGAAAATTTAGAGATGGAAAATCCTGTGTGTATAATGGTATGAAAAGTGGGGAATATGATAGTAAATAAAGTGTATACTACCTAATCTCAATACTTGTATACCCTGGCCAGGTATATGATTATTGTAGATAAGGCAAGTATGAAACTCTTAGATTGTTATCTTTTTTATTACTATGATCAAGTAGTCATTCTGAAACAATCCAGAGAGTATAATGAAATTAAATAGGAAGAGCTAAGTGAAATTTTTTCAAAAAAAAAACTTAGTGAACTTGCTTCGTGAATACTTAGTGAACTTGCTTCGTGAATACTTAGTGAACTTGCTTCGTGAATACTTAGTGAACTTGCTTCGTGAATACTTAGTGAACTTGCTTCGTGAATACTTAGTGAACTTGCTCCGTGAATACTTAGTGAACTTGCTCCGTGAATACTTAGTGAACTTGCTCCGTGAATACTTAGTGAACTTGCTCCGTGGATACTTAGTGAACTTACTCAGTGGATTGCCGAATGAATTATCTCTATTATATATATATGTTTCTCTTTTAGTAAATATTCCTGGGTGATGATAGAAGTATGCTCTTTTATGCTTCTTCTTTTCAATGATATGAACATCATATGTTAGGGGTTTATGCCTTGCATAAACAATAAACATTGATGAGGTTGAATTAATGAAAGGAGCTTTGTATGGAATCACAGAGTTCATGATATCTCCATGATATTAAGATGATATGTGGAGACTTGAGGGCATGATTAATGAATAATATGTCCCTCCTTTTCTTGGGATTTCAAGGACGAAATCCTTGTTAGGGGTTTATAATTTGTAACATCCCTGACCTGGGTTATGAATTAACCCTAGATGTTTTGTCTAATAAGGTTGAGTAGATTCTTAATCTTATCTTGGGAAAAGTAATTAGGCCTCATAAGAAACTTATGTTTCAATTTTGGTCCTGTTTGAGCAATGTTGAAGCAATGTTTGCTTATTTTGGACTAAAGTGCAAATTACCCAAGTCGAGGGGTTAACTTGCAAATGTTTCATGATAAGATGTTCCTTTGATTTTGAGACATCATAAGAATGAATATTATGTAGTGGTATGGTTTTCACAAGCTTGGGCACTAAGATTAAGCTTGTAAAGCAATCCTTGTGCATTAAAACCTAGTTTTGGTGTAATGTGCAATTTACCCAAAACCTAGGGTTTAATATGCAAATTACCACTTCAATAAGGTCCCTAATGTTTCTTGGCATTAATTAGAGCAAATAAAATGAGAGGGGTGCCTCATTTGAATTAAGTTGTAGGAGAGAGAATCTTGATATTAAAATAATCAAGATTTAATCTTAAGTGAAACCCTAATTCAATTTAGGGCAAAAATGAATGTATTAGTTAAAGGGCCTTCAACCAAAATGTTATTGGTTGATTTTGAATAAGGATGGACGTTCCTTTGCAAAGATAAGGAACGAAAATATCTTAAGTAGGTGAAATTCCACTCACCTTATTATAAGGAAAAGAATTTCCACTCAAAAAGATATATTAATATTATAATGGATTAAGGTGCTTATTTTCTTTTCCCTTAATCCATGGATAATGGAAGGGAGTGGCTTTGAGTTTCCTTTGTATGCAAGCAAACCAAGGAGGAAGAGGTGGTACTATTTTTGGAATTAAATGCATTTTAATAAGGCATTTTCTCTCTCATCAATTTCTTTATAAAAGTGCCATTTCCAAGCCCAAACCAAGGCCTTTTTCGGATTTTCTTCTTCCCCTTGCTTGCAAAACCGACCAAGGAGCTAGGGAGGAGCAGGGAGCACGTCCCCAACCTGTGGGTAAGCCCTTGACCTTCGTTCTCCTTGATTTCATGGTGGAAATCGAAAATAAATTATGGATTCGTTCTTATTTCGATCTCCTCTTCAACCCTAGCCAACTTTTGCAATCAAAAGCTTGAGGACGAGCCTAGGGGGAGTTGCAAGAGCTTCATCAACCATTAATGGCGTGAGCTTGGAGCTTTGGAGCTCAACTGGAGGTGGGTTTTATAACTCAAACCCTTAAACATTGCTATTGCATCAATTCTCTATGCTTTGTTGATTGATTTCTTCAATTTGATACACTCTTGTTTCTTTGCTGCAGTTTCCATCAAGAACGGTTGCTGTTCTTGGTTGTTCAAAGGAAGGGGATGATTACATCATCCTAGATTCTTATCCAAAGAAAATTACCAAGCCAAACGGTTTTGATAGCTACTCCAAATCGTTTTAATTTGATTGGCTATGCGGTTTCAGCAAACCGTTTAAGGGAAAACGGTTTGAAATCGTTTGGGATAAAACGGTTTCAAAACCGTTTGAGATGGTTGACCAAGCGTTGACCGTTTCGGAATTTTGTTCCTAATTATGTAGGATAATGACCCACCAAATTTGAGGGATTAACTCCAAAGGAATCGAGAGTTGAAGGCCAATCAATTAGGAAATCGAATTGAATTATGTTCTGATTTTCAACCTGGTTAACTTGACCTGGTTGAGCAAACGGTTTCAAGACCGTTTGAGCTGGTTGACTAAGTGTTGAACGTTTGAGATTCCTGTTTATAATTATGTTTATTAATAACTCTCCAAATTTTAGGGATTAACTCCAAAGGAATCGTGCGTTGAAGCCTAATCAATTAGGGAAACCTAATTCGATTAAGTGCTGATTTTCAATCTGATTTAATTGAACTTTTTGGGCAAACGGTCTCAAGACCGTTTGAGTGCATTGACCAAGCATTGACCGTTTGGGATTACTGTTCCTAATGATGTGGTATAATTACTCACCAAATGTTAGGGATTAACTCCCAAGGAATCGTGAGTTGAAGGCTAATCAATTAGGTAAACCCTAATTGAAAACAGTGCTGAAATTTCAATGAGTTAAGTTGAGATTTTGGGTTGATTAGCCCAAACGGTTTCAAGACCGTTTGGGGATCACCCAAACGGTCTCAAGACCGTTTGGGGATCACCCCAAGACCGTTTGGAGGTCTGGGGTCAAGTATAGTTGACCAATTGAAGGTCCAATGGTACTAATCATATTGCAATGTAGTGCTGATTTGTTGATCAACTCGATAGACCAATCCATGATGAATTTTCACTAGAGTCCAAAGGTTGGATGGGAAAACGGTCTCAAGACCATTTGGAGCTCATCCAAACGATCTCAAGACCGTTTGGTGGTCACCCAAGACCGTTTGGAGGTCTAGGGTTGAGTATGGTTAGGTGTTTGAAGGTCTAAAGGTACCAAGCTGTTAAACAATGTAATGCTGATTTGGTGATCAATCCAATGAACCAAACCCTAATTGGATTGCTTAGATTTGAGTGATATGATGGGAAAACGGTCTCAAGACCGTTTGGAGGTCATCCAAACGACCTCAAGACCGTTTGGGGTCAGGTCATACCCAAATTGGTTGATGGTTCAATGATTTCAAAGCAACTAGTCTTACATTGATTAGTATTGAAGGATCATCGATTCCAAACCCTAATTCAATTGAATCAAACCCTAATTGATGATCAATTGAGGGTCAATTGAGGGTCAAATCAGTTTAAGGTTGACCTATTAAACTCAATTGAAGTATGAGTATAGGTCCAATTGATGATTGGTTCCATAAATTCAATGATTGAAGGAATCAACATTGAAAACCCCAATTCAATTGGATACCTCATGTCATTGAAGGTCCAATTGATCAAACCTTTTTGGAAATCTAATGTAATTAGGAGAAAGATACCCTTAATGGTACTAATAAATAATGCATAACAATGCATGGATCCAATACATGATTAGGAAACCCTAGTGGAGGGTGTATCATTGTGAACCCTGGTTGAGGGTGTATCCTTATAAACCCTGGTTGAGGGTGTATCCTTGTGAAACCCTAGTGGAGGGTGTATCATTGTGAACCCTAATTGAGGGTGTAACCTTGTGAAACCCTAGTGGAGGGTGTATCATTGTGAACCCTGGTTGAGGGTGTATCCTTGTGAAACCCTAGTTGAGGGTGTATCATTGCGATTGTTTATAGACAACTTTATAATAAAGTGATGCCTTAAACTAAGATAAGTCCATATCATGTGAGATAGCTGGACAATTCTACTGTGTGGCCTATGCATTATATGCTAAGGGTGAGTATTCTGTGATGGAATGTATTAAGAGGGGAAATACCTTAATACAAGATAAAGTTGGTTAACTCAAGAGGGTCTGAATTAATGAGAAATGGGGAACCCTAACCCTAATTTGGGGAAAAGGGAATGATAAGCCCTGTTTGATAGTGAACCCTAATTCCTGGTTAAGGAATGATGGTGTTACTATTGTATCACATGATGTGATGAATATCTTGTATGACTGTTATCATGCCTAATAACCATGCAGGTATGATGAGATTATGAATATAGCCAAGTTTGGGTTGTGCCATTTATATAATAAATGTTGATTGGCTTTTTGTGCGTTGATGTTGTTGTTGCTTTATAAAAGTAACAATGTGTACGGATTTTATGAACCATGTGAATAAGTTGTTGCCTAGTGAGAGGTGACAAGATGTGAATGGCCTTGTGAGCCATGTGAATAAGTTGTTGCCTAGTGAGAGGTGACAAGATGTGAATGGCCTTATGAACCATGTATATAAGTTGTTGCCTAGTGAGAGGTGACAAGATGTGAATGGCCTTGTGAGCCATGTGAATAAGTTGTTTCCTAGTGAGAGGTGACAAGATGTGTATGGCCTTGTGAGCCATGTGAATAAGCTGTTGCCTAGTGAGAGGTGACAAGATATGAATCGCCTTGTGAGCCATGTGTGATATGGGTAACAAGTATCATGTTTCTTTGTAGCATTTGTGTTAATGAGTTATGCTAGAGAACTTGGCTGATGTTACATTCCTATTATATATCTATAGTTCATTGATGATTATTCATATCTGTTGTATTCATTACAAGTAGATGGATGAACTATGAGTCTACCATGGGTAGATGCAATGCTCTTATTGAAAATGGAGATTATCTTATTCTGTTCTATGAAGAATAATTCTACCTATTAATGTAAAAGTAACCCCTGCTCAGTTTAATTTCATAATCTGCTATAACAATGTTTCTGGCGGAGAGTTATATCTCTCGCTGGGGAAATTTACAATTGTCTCACCCCCGTGGGAAACATTTTTAGGTATGCATGAAAGGCAGAGCAGAAACCCTAGAACAGGGAAAGAGCAGCAGCAACAGCAACAGCAGGGACAACAATAAGATCTCAGGTGGAGATATTGTATGTCTAGTCATATAGATAGTAGTCCTATGTGTCGTCTCTGTACTCTCAGGTCCTCGGAGTTTTTAGTCAGTGTTTTTGATATATCAGTCTGAGGTTTTGGCTTGATGCCTCGAGATTTGTATGCTGCCTGCATATATGTTTATAAGGCAGCTGATGATGTAGTCTCTGGAAAGAGATGGTACAGGATATGTACATTTGAAACAGAATGTATATGATATACAATGGCATTTGTTGGAAAAGATTTCCTATGTGTGGATCTCTTTGCAAAAAGTTTTAATTTTTAGTGATTTTTGCTAATCCGCTGCTTGATGAACGCTTCCACATTAGTTAATCTTGTTTTCGCGAGACGGTCGTCACAGAACCAGTTCCAGTAGACATTGTTGATGCGATGCTGGATAGTTGTGGGGTAGAGCACACCGATCCACCTCCCATTTTTAGAAACATTGTGCATGATGCTGAGATGCCGTTATACACAGGTTGTACTAAGTTTACGAAGCTTAGCGTTGTGTTGAGATTGTATAAGTTGAAAGCTAACAATAGATGGAGCGACAAAAGCTTCACGTCATTGTTGTCTTTGTTGAAAGAAATGCTTCCTGAAGGAAACGAGCTTCCAATCTCAACATACCAGGTAAAGAAATTGTTGTGCCCAATGGGAATGGATGCCAAGAAGATACACGCATGCCCGAATGATTGTGTATTATTTCAAAAGGACTATGCAGATTTGAAAGATTGTCCAAAATGTGGTGCGTCACGGTATAAATTGACGACTTCGGGGGAGTCCAAAACTGGTTCTCCTGCCAAGGTGATGTGGTATCTACCTATAATATCACGATTTCAACGCTTGTTTGCCAATCCGATAGATGCGAAGAATTTGAGGTGGCATGCAGATGTTAAGAAAAATAATGATGGGATCCTACGACATGCGTCTGATTCCCCACAGTGGAAGAAGATTGATCTATTGTACCCTGAAATTGGTGAAGAAGTCAGGAATCTAAGACTTGGGCTTTGTACAGACGGGATGAATCTGTACGAGACATTGAGCAGCCAACATTGCACTTGGCCAGTGATGCTTGTTATATACAATCTTCCTCCCTGGCTGTGTATGAAAAATAAGTATGTAATGCTGTCGTTGTTGATATCGGGCCCTAAACAACCTGGAAATGGCATCGATGTTTATCTTGAACCTATGATTGATGACTTAAAGAAACTATGGGGTGAAGGTGTGATGACCTATGATGCTTCACGAAGAGAGACATTTCGTTTGCATGCTATGTTGTTTTGCACTATTAATGACTTTCCAGCATATGGGAATTTGTCTGGATATAGTGTCAAAGGAGCTAAAGCGTGTCCTATATGTGAAGAGAACACTGATTCAACAAGACTAAAACATGGCGGTGATAATGGCCCCATTCAATGTAGAGTAAGTTTACTTTGCTTATTATAATTTGGACTTAAGAAAATTACATTTTATTGTGGATTTTGAGTTATTAATTTTTAACTTTTTTTCCTCTAGGGGTAGGCATTGGGAGTTATTGGTTATTGCCCCCGAGACGTTCACTGTGTATTATCTAGATCCTAAGGGGGGTAAATTGAATACAAGATTTGGACACATAATGAAAATGGCAATATTTCGGTGAGAAATATTTCATTTTTCATATCCGTTAACATATGTTATTACATTACTATTTAATTGCAATGTTCTGTGTTACATTAACATGTAGGGGTTTTGAGGAGTACAAAAAGGCTGGAGGAAAGGTCCCCATGAAAAAGAACCAGCCAATAATTTGGAAGCACGTGAAAGTAAGTTCCCAACTGCAATATATGTATATATTATTTATGTGAACAATGCTTAATTAGTTGTATTTTTTAATATTTTGTATGTTTGAATTTATAGTGTGGTACACAAGACAACGGATGGGCATGTGGATACTATGTCATGTGATATATGCACATGATTATCAAACATGCCGTACTGGATATCGAATGTATTGCTCAGGTATTATATAGTCTCATTAGATAATATGATCGAAATATATCAATCTTATTTATAGCTCATTAATTATATATATACATCATTCTCTTTACAGGTGTTTAAGATGACCCCATTACAGGAAAGGACTTACCAAATGTTAATGCTCCCTATACAATGGGAGAATTAAATGAAGTAAGAGAAGAATGGGCAACAACCATACAATTAGTGGGGGCTTTAAAATATAATTGGGATCCTGATAGCGAATAATGACTAAACAATGATACTTTGTAAATGAATTTTTGAATTATAATATATGTGTGAATGTTTCTACATGTCTGGATGTTTCTACATGTGTCTGAGTGAAAATGAATGAAAGTGTTGATTGCTATATGAATGTTTCTACATGTTTGAATGTGAATGAATGGAACTACAGATTGCTAGCATGTGTGAATGTTTATAAATGTGTGAAAATAAAATGGAATTGCAGGTTGCATTGCTAAATGCATGTTCTACTTTTTTATTGTTAATTTTGCAGGTTTGCGGCCTGTTTTCGGCTGACATCAATGGATGTCGTAAAACCTGCAGTTCATAACTGAACTGAACAAGTTTCTCATCCTGCGACCAGCCACAGCAGGTCTGCAGACTGACAGAAAAAAAAACCAATAGGCGTCGATTATTTGTAAATAACCGACACATAATGATATAGTGTCGGTTTTCCTACAATAAACCGACGTCTATGTCCTTAACACCACGGCCGTGCTGGACAGCACGGCCGTGGGGCGAAGATATATGGTGTCGGTTTTTGACTTATAACCGACACTGATAAAGGGTTTGGGCGTCGGGTTTTAACTAATAACCGACACATAATACTATAGTGTCGGTTTTCCTACAATAAACCGACGTCTATTTCCTTAACACCCAGCACGGCCGTGGGGCGAACATATATGGTGTCGGTTTTTTACTTATAACCGACACTGATAGTGCCCAAGATGGTGCCCTTTCTGTGGCGCGAAGGGTTTGGGCGTCGGTTGTTAACTAATAACCGACGCCTATAGTCCCATGATGGTGCGTTTTCGGTGGCGCGCGAAGAGTTTGGGTGTCGGTTTCTTATCTAATAACCAACGCCTATAGTCCCCTGATGGCGCGCTTTCGGTGGCGCGCGAAGAGTTTGAGCGCCGGTTTGGGAACCGACGCCTAATGGGTGGACTTTTAGTGTCGCCCACATAGGTGTCACTTAGAAACCGACACTAAAGGCTTTAAATAACCGACACTAAAGGTAGGTTCTGTAGTAGTGTTAATGCCCACTCTATTTAAAGACTCACAAGACAAATTCAAAGCATGCAATGAGTATCAGTGAAAAGGTAACATCTCTAGAAGCAATAAAATGTCAATGTATGCTTGGATTGAGTTTGAAAGTTTTGACATATGGGAACCCATCCCTTAATCTTGCATTAAATAGTATTTTCTGGCTATAGTAGATTATGTGTCCTAGTGGGTAGAATCCATAACAACTCCTACTTGTAATTTCAAAGCAGTCATGAAGGTTTTCAAAACAATCATCTTCCCAAGATAGGGAGTCCCCATTCTATCATAAGTGATACGTTCCCACTTTGTAGAGAAACAATTTGAAGAACTTATAATGGATTATGGAGTCAAAAACAAGATTTGTAGACGTTATCATCTAGAGACATATGGTCAAGTTGAAGTATCCAACAAACAAATCAAGAAAATTCTAGCGAAGACATCAGGGAAATCCAAGAAAGACTGGTCTACTGAATTGGATGATTCCCTCTAGGCTTACAAGACTTATTACAAGAGACCTACATGGATCATTTCTTACATACTTATATATGGAAAAGCCTTTGATTTTCCTATGGAACTATAACATAAGGATTATTGGAAATAAAATCTCTTAACATGGTCTCAAACTTTGTAGGCAAGACGAGAGTATTACAACCCAAGAATTGGAGCAATTGAGGATACATGCCTACAAGAACACAAGAATTTTTAGGGAGAGAATAAAGGTGTGGTATGATTCACACATGAAATGAAAAGATGTCAAAGAGGGGGAAGAAATCATGCTATTCAATTTTTCAGTTAGGTTGTTCCCAAGAACACTTAGATCCAAGTGGTCATGACCCTCTTTGTTGCAAAGATCTATCCATCAAATGCACAACTTTTCAGTGAGAAATATAGAACTTTCCCAATGAATGAGCATAGAGTAAAAAGATACGATGAAGATATAAAAATTACCAAGAGGGATGACCTATAACTCTATGAACCATAGACATAGAAGAAGCACTGGTAGTCAAGCTAATGACTCCAAAATTAGCACTTTTTGGGAGGAAACCCAATATGTTACCATGCTTTGCATTTTTCTATTTTTTTCTTTTCAATTTATCTTTTGCTAGTTTAATCTTGGTTTTCAACATACTTTCCATAGCTTTCCAAAGCTTTTTTATCCATTTTTCTTTGTTATAATTAGTGTGAATAAAATTCAATGTGGCCAGTGACATGAACATTTATTTGATCAATGACTTGTCAAATCGACAATGTGAAAGTTATTTTATATACTAATAAAAAACAAACTGATGAAGCTACCAATAGTCATCATTTCGATGGATTTATAAAGGCAGTCTTTTCATCATTTCTTCACTACTCTTTCATCGGTCATTGAGATAGGAGTTTTAGATGTATAAGAGATGTGCACTCTGATAGGCTGAAAGAAGCAACATCATGATCATTTCTATGAAGACATGGATAACCATCAACCTTTAAAGATGAAAAATCATAGGTTGATGAAATGTCTTATATCTCATGGCGTGCAAAGCTTAGAAGATTCATCAGAATACACCTACTAACTTTTCATCAATAGACACATGCAGGTTAGCCATCAGAAGATTCATGTAAAACTTCCATTAGTTGTCATGTGTAGGGTGTCCTTTGGTAGATGAGTACATGACATCCATCAGAAGGTGCACTGGCCTTCCTTCTATTGTCAACCAAAGGAGGGTTAGGGTGACATAAAATGACAGTTCAACAACACAATTGCGAAACGATGGTTAGTAGGAGATAGACCCATCCTAGAGAGGGGCTATAGGTGTAAGATCAATGTCCTGTGTCCATAGATCTTCTACCGAAGGAATGATAGTAGATGTCTTGTAGGTCAATGAAAATCAATGACTTGGTAGGTTTAATACAAATTAATGGATTCAACAAATGATAGAGGAATAGATAATCAAAATTATGACCCATTTAATCAATCCTCAAATAGAGGGACCACCCCCTCCTACACTCCTACCATGTAATGAAGCTCAAGAATTCCATGGAAATCATAGAAATGGGATCAAAATCCTACAAATTATCATAAAATCAAGAAAACCCAAATGCAATCTAGTTTGAAGATAAAATGAGGGAAATGAATAAAAAACTAAGTCAAAAATGCAACTAAAACTAGAGTGAATATGCATTCATCACACTACTATAGGAACATATTGCTTATCCATTCTTAGTAGGCTTGTAATATAGATAGAGAACTACTATTATGTATTAGGCATAAATAGGAACATCATTTATGTTTCATGTTTGGATAAAAATGGTTTTGAATTTCATCTAGAACGGTCAATGTTTTGTTTCTAAAGATGATATCTTTTATGGTAGTGCTCCTTTGCCTTATAGTCTTTATTTGTTAGATATTTTTGATGCATATCTATAACATAAGTACTAAAAGACTAAAAATTGATGACTAAAAAAAACTTATGTATGACATTGTCATCTAGGACACATAAATGAGAGGCACATTTCTATACTTCATAAAGATGGATATCTAGACTCATTTGATTTTGAATCAATCCAAACATTCAAATCTTGTTTGTTAGGCAAGATGAAAAAAGAACCTTTTATTGGAAATAGTGAAAGGGAAAGTGACTTATTAGGATGCATACATATTGATGTATGTGGACCTACAACTAATATTCCAGAGGTGGGTACTCGTTTCATTACATATATTGGTGATCTCAGTAGATTTGGCTATGTGCATCTATTGAAACAAAATCAAATTCCATTGAAAAGTTTAAGGAGTTAAAAAATGAAGTACCAAATCAATTGGCAAAGTAATTAGAGAAATTCAATCACATTGAGGTGGTGAATACTTAAGCCAAGAGTTTGAGTTCCCTCTGAGGAATTGTGGTATTGTATTAAAATGGAATCCACCCGGAACATCTCAACATAATGGTGTATCAGAAAGAAGGAATCATACCTTGTTGGACATGGTAAAATCCATGATGAGGTTTATTGATCTTCCAACTTTCTTTTAGGGATAATATTTAGGAACCGCAACATTTAAACACGTACCTTCTAAATTGGTTCAAAAGACACCATAGGAGATATGGATTTGGAAATGAACCGATTTGTATTTTGTGAGGATTTGGAGATGTGAAGCTTATGTTAGTAAATCATTTTCTAGAAAGATTAGAACCAAATATCACAAATGTCATTTTGTTGGGTATCCTATGGAAACCAAGGATTATTACTTTTATATTCCATCTGACAACAAAATTTTTGTTTCCAAAACTACTGTATTCCTAAAGAAGGAATTCATTCCTAGAGGAATCAGTGGGAGGAAAAAAGAACTTGAAGAAGTTCAAGTCTAATAAGATAGCATTGAACCTATGGAGTTAGATAAAGAAAAAGAGGAACACAAAATTGTTGTGGAATGTCAAGTTCATGTGACACAAGAACCGTGAAGGTCTAGTAGGGCATGTAATAAGCCTGAGAGATATGGATTTCTTACGGCTTAAGAAGAATATGTATTAGTCATTGATGATGATGAACAATAAACCTACAATGAGGCTATTGAGGGACACAATTATGAGAAATGGCTAGAATCTGTGAGATTTGAGATGAACTCAATGTACACCAACAAGTTATGGACCTTGTTGGATCCACCTGAAGGGGTAAGACCCATAGAGTGCAAATGCGTATTCAAAACAAAGATTGAAATGGATGGTAATTATAGACCTACAAAGATAGATTGGTACAAAAAGGTTTCAAACAAGTTCAAGGTGTTGACTACAATAAAACTTTTTCACTAGTTGTCCTAGTTAAACTTATTAGGATCATGCTTACAATTGTTGCTTATCATGACTATGAGATTTGGAAAACGGATGTGAAAAGTACATTCCTTAATGGGAATATTCTTGAGGATATATAAATGACACAACATGAGTGTTGTTTCTTCAAATGAATCCAATAAATTATATAATCTACAAATGTCAATTTATGAATTGAATCAAGCATATCAGAGTTGGAATCTTCATTTGGATGAGACAGTTAAACAATTTGGATTTCTCCAAAATCAAGATGAACCTTGTGTTTGCAAGGATGTTAGTAGGAGCATAGTTGTATACCTCATATTGTATGTAGATGACATACTATTGATGGGAAATGACATCCCCATACACTACAAATGATTAAAATATGGTTGGGAAATACCTTCTTTATTAGGACATAGGGGAAGCCTCTTATATAATAGGGATTAAGATCTATAGAGATATATATAAAAAGCTTATTGGCCTAAGTCAAATTACATAAATTGATAAAGTGCTGAAAAGGTTCAACATGCAAGAATGTAAGAGAGGAAACTTACCCATCACATGAAGTAAGTACCTCTAGGTCTCAATGTCTCAATTGTTCTAAAGAAATGGCACACATGAATAAGATTCCGTATGCATATGCAATATCTATCATGTATGCAATATTGTATACATGCCCCAAAGTCTTGTATTCTTTATGCATGATGATTAGGCACTAGTTAGATCTCATTGAAGGTCACTGAACTACTATATAAGAATACCCTTATGTTTTTGACAAGAACTAAGGATCATTGTCTAACCAAAGCAAACTCGATACGTTCCCAAAAAAATCCGATTTGCGTTGATTATTTCCCCATCTTAAATAAGAGTTCTTAGCGAGGCGTTCAAGCATCAAATCAATAAAGGGCAACGGAAAATGATCCTTGCGAGTTGCCTTATTCAAGTGCCGGTAGTCAATACACATACGCCAGCCAGTGACTGTGCGTGTTTGTATCAACTCATCATTGTCTCCTTTTATGATAATTGCGCCCCCCTTCTTAGGTACTACGTGAATGGCACTAACCCAAGGGCTGTCACTTATCAGATAAATGATTCTGACATCTATTAATTTAAAAATTTCTTTCTTAACCACTTCAAGCATGTTTTGATTTAAACATATAGGTGGTTCAATAGTCGGTTTAGCATCATCCTCCATATTTATTCTATGCATGCAGATGGAGGGATGAATGCCTTTCAAATCATGAATAGAATAACCAATGACATATTTATACAAACACAATTCGGCAAGCAATTTATTTTCTTGGTCATTGGTTAACTTATCATTTATTATAACAGGGGAAGTAGAATTAGAGTCACGAAATGCATGCCTAAGTCCAGGTGGAAGGGCTTTAAGTTCTACCTTTTTCCTGACTGTACTTTCTTCAACTTTATCATCAACAAGTGGACTGTCTTCATTGGTAGCATGTGCTTTAGCAATGGAAAATACCCTAGAATTTTCAAATCCATTATTCATACCTTCATCATCATCACAGTAATTCAATATCAAGTCAGTAACATCACAATCTTCTTGTACAATAGAATCAATAGAATCCATAAAATAGATGTCTTCTACACAATATGGTGCTTTCATAGCATCATATACAGAAAACTCCATGGCTTCCTCGCCAACTCGGAGTGTGAGTTTACCTTCACGAACATCAACCAGGCATCTAGTAGTTCTAAGAAAAGGCCTCCCAAAAAGAATGGGGTTTGAAGGAACTTCTACCATATCTAGCACTACAAAATCATAAGGGATATAGAGTTTACCAATCTGCACTAGCACATCCTCCACAATACCTTTTGGGTATTTGATAGAATGATCGGCCAGCTCAATGGCCATCTTTTTAGGCTTTAGATCTCTAAGATCTAGTTCTTGCCACAGAGTAGATGGGATAAGACGGATACTAGCACCAAGGTCTACTAGATCTTTGTTAAAAGCGGTGTCACTAATCTTGCATGGTAGTGTGAAGTCTCCCAAGTCATCTAACTTCTCAGGAAGTCGATTCTGAATGATAGAACTGATTCTTTTATAAAGCATCACAATCTCTATTTGGTCTATCTTCCTCCTTTTTGTAAGAATGTCCTTTAGGAACTTGGCATATGAAGGCATCTCTATAATAACTTCAGTTAATGGAAAGTTGACATGAAGTTTATTAAGAATGTCTGTAAACTTCCTGAACTTTGAGTCCTCCTTCATGTTTGTAAGTCTTTGCGGAAATGGTGCATTTGCCTTAAAAGAAGGTGGTACCTCAGCCGTATCTTTACCTTTATCTTCTGTAGGAGTGTCAAGCTTTTCATCATTGACGATTTTTGCATTCTTCTCCTTGGTCGAGGAAGATCTGTGGATTTCAGCTCCACTTCTCAAGGTGATGGCGTTAGCTTGCTGCCTTTGGTTCACTTCCGGTTGTCTTGGAAGAGAATCGGATTGTGGACTCCTTTGTTGTGCTATTTGATTCTCCAACATCTTGGTATGAGTGGAAATGCCATCCACTTTGGTGGAAAGTTGGGCAATAACATCTTTCAATACCTTATTATTCCCCCGGAACTCTTCATTTTGCTGCATTTGTGTAGAAACAAATTTCTCCATCATGGCTTCCAAAGAAGAGATTTGGGGTTGTTGTGGCTGTTAATAACCCCTATTGTTGAAACTCACTGGATTCCTTTATCGGTTGAATTGTTGTTGTTGCTACGGTTGTTGATGTCCTTGTTGGAAGTTTTGAGCGTTGCTTGTGTTCTGGTAGGAGAAATTAGGATGATCTCTCCATCCCAGATTATATGTGTTGGAATAGGGATTATACTACTTGTTCCCTTGCATTCCAACGACATTGACCTGTTCAAATCTCCCTTCAATTGCATTAGGAGCAAAGCATGAAGAAGAAGTATGTCCTGCATTTCCACAAGCTTCACATATAACTTTAGATGATTGGATTTGCAAAGTGGTCATCTTCTCGAACTTCTGTGTAAGAACATCGAGTTTGGCAACAATAAGATCAGCAACATCAACAATATGTTTCCCTCCTTGCTTTCCGGTTTAAGAACTAGATGTAGAGGCTGATTTTGCCCCTCTATCTGATCCCCATTGGTAGTGATTAAGCGATATATCTTCAATAATATCATAAGCCTCCCTATAAGACTTGGTCATCAATGTGCCATTAGCTGCGGCATCTAGTGTCAACCGAGTATTGTAGAACAATTCATTATAGAAAGTTTGAAGCAGCAGCCAGTTGGTCAAACCATGGTGTGGGTAAAGGCGTTGAAGATCCTAAATCGTTCCCATGTGTCATACAGAGTTTCTCCATCATTTTGAGAGAAATTGGTGAGCTGATTTCTTAATTGGGCTGTCTTGCTAGGCGGAAAGTACTTTGCAAGGAACACATTTAGGAGTTGGTCCCAACTTTTGATTGACTTCTTTGGAAGAGACAAAAGCCACGCCTTGGCTCTATCTCTTAGGGTGAAGGGAAATAACATAAGTCTAATTCCATCGGCAGATACTCCATTGATTAGGAAAGTATTCAGATATTCCAAGAACTCGGCAACATGAAGACTTGGATCTTCATTAGATGTACCTCTAAAATGATTTTGTTGTATCATCTGCATCATAGAAGGAGCAATAGAGAAATTGTTTGCTTCTACTACAGGCAGGTCAATGGCCCCACAAATGTTTGTGGCGACCAACATTGTGAAATCCTTCAAAGGACGGTCATCCTCCATGGTTGGATCACTTGGTGTGGCTTCCTCAAAGGATGAAGGAGATGGCGATGGTGATGATGGCAGAGTACCTCCTAGCAGCGGTGACTCTAATCTCCTTGCTCTTCTTAAGGTTGAAAGAGTACGCTCAATTTCAAGGTCTAACAACGTAGATGTTTGAAGATCCCTTTGTGAGTGACGCATACAACCTAAAAAATAGCAAGAGGAATTAAGAACACAACGAAAAGGTATATGAAATTCGAAATTGGAAATGGTGATCTAGTCTCAAATACTAATTAACACTTATTACTCCAAATAGATTTATCGTAGCTCCCCAGCAACGACGCCAAAAACTTGTTGGCTATTTACGCTAACGAGTTTCAATCCTAAAAAGGATCGTTTACTCAACTTAACCAATCCCCGCAAGTATACGGAAGTAGTCGTAGTTGAGGTCGAACACAAGGAGCTTTGGTAATTAATCAAACACAACAACACTAAAGTTCAACAATCTAGATCAGTTTAAAAAGGATGGTGATGTTTATCTAATTATAGAAATTCAGAATTAAACAAATAATGAAAAGATTACTAAAAAGGGTTTAGATTCAGATGTTAATGGATCTTGGACATTAGAATTTCACCCACATATCATAGCACATCATATGAACACAAAATTTAAACATATTAAGAACTTATTTTAAAGGAAAGATATGTGTTGCACTTCACCTCCCGGTGTACGAGCAACGATCACAACTCAAATCCACATTCTCATACATAATTTTCGTTTAAGATCACAACTTGTTCCTCAACTCCATAATCTCCACTCTCGTGGTAGAAGAAGAGTTGCCAAGAAGAGCACCTCCATACATTCCCACATATCTTCTCAGATTAAGCAAGAAAGCAAAAAACAAACATATAAAGTGGCCAGCAATACATGTAAGAGATGATACAACCGATACTCTCATGGTAGAAAAACAAATAACATAGTATTTAGTACAAAATTAACTTGTTCCATACATGCTATGACATGGGAGCTACTCTCCCATACCTAAGAAAAAGAGCTTACTCGTCTATAATCATGTTTTGCAGAATTGTTACAGAAATTTCAGAATCTAACATGATCTAGAGGAAGAAAAATAAGGAGATCCAAAGATGTAACAACAAGAAGGTAGAATTCCGGCTTGGGGACGAAATTTTACTCCTTCAGCTGCTTCAAGACGAACCAACTCCTCTCCCGAGAAGCTGCGTGAAGTGGAGAAGCTCTGTTGCACCTTTGGAGAAGACAATGGAGAAGAAGAGAAGAAGATTTGGGCTCCTTTGGCAAGAAACCACCTCTTTTTTTCTCAAAATCGTCCTCCTCTACTCTAGACTTGCTTTGGGACGAGAGAACTTTGAATTATGACCGTGGATAACTGCCAATTAAGTTCCCTCTTGTTTTAAATAAAGAGTTGCACTTTTTAAAATTCTGAAACTGACAGCGATACATAATGCGTCCCAAGTGCACGTCGTGTAAGGCCTTCGATCAGTTACTTCAGAATGCACTGCGCACAACGTGCGCTGAAGTAATGCACGCCGTGCGACTTTCCAGAAACTTTAATCTACTTGACACTCCCAAGTGCACGCCGTGTTGTCGAAAACACGTCGTGCGTTTGGCTTATTCTGCACTTTCTGAAAACTCGCCCGCCGTGTTCAAAGATGAACACGCCGTGTCATTATGGGTGAATTGAAAGTTTTCTGAAATCTTGCACGTCGTGCCTTTACCATGCATGACGTGCATTCTGCTGTTTCAACAGAATTAAACTCTACAATTCAGTTTTTTTGGAACAAATCTGCAATACATGTTATGCGATAAGTAAAGTAGTGATGGCTAATATAAAAAGAGGCTAAGTGATATCAAAATCAACCAAATTTGTGTGTGATAACATGTGAAAAGATGATGTGGAAAAAAAAAAAAGGAGATGAAGGCAATATAAGGGACATTCCTAATGAATATAAAGTAAGAGTGATGAAGGGATTCTAGAGCATAACCAACAACGGAAGATGATGCTTGGGCAAGAGCTTCCTTTTGCTTGCATCGTGCAAGGTTGGCAGGGGCGAGACTGTAATCCAACGACATCAGGCAATGTGCTGGAGTTGGCGAGGAGCTGGGCTTCTGAGTTTGGACCACGGTAGTTTGGATCCTGAGAACAACCTTGGCGGATCGTCTAGAATGAAGGATGTGATTCCGCCGTTGAAAGAGACTAGAGCTGGAGGTGGGCAACTGGATCACGTCGACCTGCTGGAGCAATTCCGCCATTGAAGAGACTGGAGCCTGGAGGCGGGCAGCTGGACCACGTGCACCTGCTGGAGTTGCCGTCAAGTGGTTGGCGGCAGTTCAGATGAGGGATGCGGCGATCCTCCTGGCTAAAGCAGGATTGCGCTGCCGCAGCTGGTCCAGCGGGAGCAACCTTCACTTCTAGGGTACGCCGCAACTGCAAATCACGAGTCTAAGGGGGACTACGGAGCGGAAACCAGTTCCTTTAGTTTTGGGCTTTAGCTTAGTGAGTTGCTGGATAAATTTTAGCCATTGGATTGGATGGAGTGTAAGGATCCTACGGTAAAAGAAATTTATAATGGAATGCATATATAAATAAATATCATATGTTATTAGTAATAGATTATGCGGGCCGGGTCTCGAACTTTCGGGTATGGGTTTCTATCGGCCCAGGCCCGACCCTGATTAAAAAATGGGCCTGAAATGTAAATCCGGCCCACCCATTTTTATCACCAGGGTCAGATCCGGGTCAGGTTTTATGGGCCGGGTAGTGGGCTGGGTCGGACTGACCCGATCCAATGCTCAACCCTATTTGAAATGCATGATAAAAAAATGTGGAGGTGAAGTTGGTTTGCATCCTTGAAATTCACCTTTACTCTTGAAACGTGTGTATGTGAAGATGACATATACAATATTGCATGTATTTTGTTATATTTAAGTCTGATTGATGGTTCTGAATGGAGGTAGCGTATCACGGCTGAAATTGAGCATTTCATAGATGTGTCTGCTATGTCATATGATGCTATTGCCAAGTTGAAAAATGAGGACAAGATACAAATACTAATTAACCTTAATGGATACCCAAAGGTACTATTGTCTTGAATTTTTTAGAATTTCCTTATGAAAGGTCATTTGTGACCTGCTTAGTCACATATTAGTTTATTTTGATGACTGATCATTGTCAAAAGAGTCTCACGGGTTGGTATGGAATCACTTTTTTTTCCAGAGAAGGCACTCGTAACGATAATCAATGCAACTACTATTCTACATAGTTGTTTATCTCTATCATTATATGCTCTATATTCTATATTTGCTATTCAGAATATGGATATTCTTAATCTTACTTTTGTAGGTATGAAAAATAGCAATAGAATATGATTATTGAAATTAACTAAAATGTAGATTTCTCATTTTCCGTTGGACAAATTCTTTGGTTCTCATCTTGTACTGACAATCCTGATGAAATCAGAGAAGCCATGGATTTTGGAATAAATGTTATAAGAATCATTTCAAAGGTAGTCATTTGCTCTCTACCAGATTTGTGTCCTGCACACATTTTGGTCATACATATGTGATGAGAAATATTTGAATTCCATGATATGATCCATCCATACTTGGAGGTAATCCAATATATATGTTCATCAATGGTCTGTTTTGTCAGTTCCTTGGGTTGTTAAGTAGCTTAGCATTGCATGTATAGTTTTTTTTATTAGCTCATTCAATTGTAGGAAATGATCATGTTGAAATAAACATTGTTTTCTTTACTTGTTCTAATTACCAACCAGTTAGAAGACTTTGTACACTAGTAGCATATGTCTTCTCCTTAGAATATGACTAATTAGTCTGTTTCCTTTCAGCTTCAAAATTTGTGAAAGAGATAAACAACTGACTGGATGATAATTTTAGATTTCCCCCACACAATGTGTTCTATTCTCTATTCTAGTACCCCTTTTTAATTATATTCAACTAATGTAGTTGTCTCACTGTGATCCTCATATTAATCGTGAGAATTTCAAGAGACCCATTTAGAACATGTCATATGGGAAACATGTGTGTTGCTTTATTTCTTGTTAATTACCACTCTTTAAATTGACAATATTCCTACTAAGTATCTAAGTAATGTGCTAAAAGACCTTTTGGTTTTCTAAAATCATGTAATAGGAGGCTTAAGATATATATTAATTAAGTATCTAATAGTCGATGCAATAAAAACCAATTATTTATTGAAGCTTGACTTGTATTTACTGGACCAAAAAGTTTCTTGATGATTTTTTCTCGTTCTTCAATGCAAGTACGTTAAAGTGTGTCTAGAGTATGAATGTAACATACCACATTCTCTTGGTTTTGTACATGTAGTTTGACCAGACCATCCGCTAGATTGTTGTCTTGTCTTCCAACATGGAGGAGCTATACCATATGTTCAGCCTCTAGAAAGCTTCAATTTCCATATTCCATCTACATATCTTTGGGTGAACTTAGCTCATCTTGAATAAACTATAGGGCAGTAGTACTATTTGATTCTAACTTTTTTTTGTATCCTGACAGCCATGTCATCTCAACTGCTAAAAGAAGATCTCTTAGATTAGCCTCAATTGCTGATTTTGTCTTGATCATACATCCTCTCCATGTAATTCATCTTCCATCCACTGTTCTGCATAATTTTGACAGTGTTGCTTTCCTTCTTCTCATAGCAGCATTGGCATTACACCAGATCAATCCGGTTGTCCAAACCAACTTAATGTTGGTGTTGTTAGGGTTTGACATCCATGCTCTTCTAGTAGTCCATTCCGTAAGTTGCTTGATAGATAATTCCTTATCTATTATGCTCAATACATTTTTATTTTCTATTTCATTTTTATTATATCTAAGATGCTTGAATTATAATGAAGTATCTGTTTTAACCTGGTTCTTGAAATAAGTAAGAATGATATTTGATATTTCATCATCTTCATGATAACAACTTCCATCTACTCATGTGAGCACACTAAGAATTAGATCTTAGATTTAAATTGACTAATCTTTTGTGTTTGAATAGAGTTAACTGACCAAGGAAGCATGTTGTAAGGAGTGGGACCCAGAGGGGATCCACTCCCTACTAAAAATTTGAAGAATAGAACCTCCTGTCCAAACACACCCAAAAGATATGTTGTAGTGGGTGTAAAATTTTCAAATCTTATTATTGGTATTCAAAACAGCCAAAGTATAGCAACATAATAAAAATCATGACTATTATCAACTTTCCAAAGGTTTTACAAATGTGCATCTTAAACTCCCACAAAGGATTTACGTGTATGATACAACATAAGGATCTAACAGAGTGAAATCTAAACTATAACAACTTTGTCTCCAGGCTTTAACTTCTTCAGCTATGTCCATAACTTTTAGCCATGTCCTCCATGTCCTTCACCTAGGATTGGAAGCATACCCCAGTAAGAAGAGAAACAATAGAAGACATCAAAAAAGAATAGTACGTGCATACTAAAAAGGAAATTGAGCATTATATAAAATAAAGGACAACAAATATAAAATCTTCTCATGAAAAGAAAAGGACAACCCAAGTGGGTATCAAGAGAAATGATTTGCAAACTAATGATAACAAAATAATACTTTCCATTAATAAAAAATAATAAGGTTGTGCCACATAAGTACATATCATGAAATTAGGGCACACAACTCATAATCATCATCAACATGCATGCATGTGAGATAAACAGAGGCCTAGAATAATATAACAACAAAGTTGGCAAGTCTCACAAACTTGAAACCTGATAGAGACGTACTGCCAAACTCCCAATATATATATATATATATATATATATATATATATATATATATATATATATATAAGTGGGTCAAACCTCAAAAATTTGAAACTCGGGTATGGGACCACCTCCATCCCAAAAATAATAGGATCTTACTTCCCCGAGTAGGAAATACACATCTGCCCAAAAACCAATGCAATTACACTACTCTAGTGCTACTGAATCACATAGCATGTTTAATGTAGAGGCAAGTAGAAAGTATAGTCAGATCATATAAAGTAGTCAACATAAAAGTGACCAACATATACATCTACCTCATAAGTGGGCAAAAGACCTCACATGTCACGAAATAGTATTCCAACATGAACAATGTATAAGAAAAGACCAAGATAATATCTTAATATGATCAAAAGATTAGTAACAAATAAGGTATTTCACATGAAGCATGCTTTTCGAAGAACAAGAGATAATGTGTAGTCCATATGACCAAGGGAAAGATAAAAGTAGGCCAATTGCTCAATGTGAATAATAAGAGATGCAAACATACCTCACTTCAGAATCTAAACAACTAAAGTCACTTCTAGATCCAAGTCTAGGACTCCAAAACACCTATTAAGCATATATGTAGATTTTGGGTCAGTTTTCTATTGATTATTCAAACCCTAAAAATTACCTTTTTACTTATATGCAATTTAGGTTATCAAAATCATGCCATATTTTAGGTTACCTTTTTTTGAGTTCAAAACATATTTTATTATATTTTTTTGACTTTTAATTATTTAGTTATGACTTTTACAAGGTATTATCTATATAGGTAAATCCATTAAAAACCACATATTTATACCATTATATTTTGGCCACAAAACTAGTACCACTAGAAAGCTCTCATTTTTTGATTTCAAAACATGTTTTTTTTTATAATTTTTGGACAAGTGGATCGAAAGATAGGAATTTTCCAGATCTGACCAACCAGAAAAAGACACGTCAACAACTTCGTTGCTAGAGAGAAAGAGAGAGGGAGAGAGGGAGAGCTGACTTGGCCCAATAGCATGTGAACAAGTCACTCAATCAAGAGTCCCTTGGACCTCACCCAAAGCAAATAAAATGTTGGCAAAATGACCGATATAACCCTGAATGAAAAAGCACAAAGAAAGGAGAAGCAGGAGGGCAGAACGGTGAAAATGCATGGAGAAATCATCCCCTCCCATCGGTCAGCACCATGGTTGCTTTGAGCATTGGCTGTCACTAGCCTAGAATTGGGGAAAACTAGCGAAGATGACAAACTTCAAATCTGAGAGCAAGAAAGAAATGAGCAGAGAACAAGGAATTATACCCACACTACAATTTCATCTGAGGCAGTCAGACATCTCAATGGTGAGGTGTGCTTCATTGGAGAGGAGGTTGAGAAAGTGGCAACACTACATATGGGTTTAGAGGCAATTGGGATGAGAGACTGACTAAAGGAGGTGAAGTAGAGAGATTTAAATGTTCAGAAGTAGGTATAAGCGACATTGAGGAAGCTTGTGTAACTAGGTGAGGAAGAAGAGTAGAGAGGTCAATTTGGGACTTTGTCTTATATAGAAAGAGTTAGGTAACAAGCTAGAGATCATTTTGTGCAGAAAATTCATACAAACTCAACACAACAAAAATCATGAGAAAAGGTGGTGAAACGAGTGAGATACATGGCTGAGAAATTTGGGGTACTATTCACAACGAACTCGGTCTCCTACCCAAGTAGGAGACGACATGCGGTCGTCAGATTGGGGATCGAACAATCCATGTTAAAATTGAAATCATATAAGTTGTGTGACATTATGCACTTACCTATTTCAATTTGGACTAAAGTGACATTTAAATTATTTCTCTTTTTCTCTCTCTTAATTTAAGGGTTCAAATATTTTCCAAATTAAGTGAAATTTTGCACAGAAACTAATTAAAGTATGTAGATTCCGATTATGCAATTAGATTTTCCTTTTGAGAACTTTTTATGTGCTAAATAAATCAAATAATATTTTATCTTTCCTCCCTCATTAATGGTTATAAAATTATCCAAATTTGATGAAACTTCACCTGTAAGTCATATTAAGTGCCTTGGACACGAATTTGTCCTTAATTTCAAATGTTGAAGTTTTTTTACATTTATTTAATATTTTGAAGGTTCTACATACTTTCTCTCTCCTAATTTCACCTTTTAAGCAAATATTCTCCAAATTAAGTAAAAATTCTCCCAAAGGCATATTTTAATGTGTAGATTACAAAACTAAGATTATTTTCCACTTTTGGAGTCATTTAATATTTTATTTTATATTGGATAGAAACTCATATTTCCTTTCCTAGAAATTACAAGAATTATAATTATTATGCAAATAAGGTGAAACTTGACTTCCAAGTTAATTGGGACCCAAGGAACATGATTCTCAACTTAGATTTCACTTTTGAGATTTCTTTTTAGGAGATATGTCACATATATTATTATGGACCATTATTGTATTATTTCACCATTAACCCAATTATCCATCCAATGATGTTCCTTATTTTCATATTAGCACTAAAGGAATTATTATGACATATTTTATGTGTCCATTTTGGGCCTAATACTGATGTGAAGACATTAGGTTACATTAGGGTGATTTATACATGCATTAGCCCATTAGTTATACTAAACATCTTTTAGGTCTAAAACCTTAACCTTGTTTGGCTAAGTCCAAAAGGTCAAATATCTAGGGTAGGGTCCAAGATCTAGTATGTTACACATGTAATATCAAAATTTTCTAGTTTCTCCAAAGCAAGCCGGAGTCTCAAATCTCATGGGTCTCTTCATCTATAATATCATAATTTTTGGTTTATTGCTTCTTTTGGTTGATGATAGTGACTGCTTGATAATTGAAATTTGAGTGAGGTTTATTGATCTTGCTAGCTACACTACAGGTGGTGGAGATAGAGATTCATGTACCTAAGTACACGAAGTCCTGCATATTACCAGGAACAAACAAGTGTGCTCTCTCTAGTCCTTACATAACATCCTATGATATTGATACAAATAAATAACATTAAGACATTATAAATGATCTAATAAATTCTTGTTAGGCTTGTGCTGTGTGTGCCATAAAACCAAAAGAAACACATTTAGGTTTTTGTCATCTCTCTATGATTTTGTGTGTGCCATGATGTTAGAGAAACATCATTGATTGATTCAACAGAATAATACTGCAAAGGTATTTTTCTATACTTTGTTCTCATCTCATGTTCCTGAAATGTTGCATATTCACTCCATTTATGCACTCCTCAATTTCCGCTACTAGTTGTGTACTAAGTTAATCATTTCTAGGTGAGATTCAGGTATAGTAAAACAATTGTCTGTGGTCATTCATGTCGAGGATAAGACACTCATTTAATTGTAACACCATTAATATAATCATTTACAATCTATCATACCATCTCAACTCATATTTAGGCAGCCTAAAACTCATTCCAGACTTTAGAGAACATACAACAAACATAGATGCAACAGAACATCTTAGTACACATTAGGGAATGCACCACTAATCATCTAATGAGCTAGAAACGTTCAGGAAAATAGGCATGCAAGATATTCCTCAAAATCAAACAACATGTACACAGAAACTCTCCAAGTAGAAAAAACTCAATAAGGTAAATACAGTACTAGACTGATTGATCCAATAGATGGTAGTGAAATTAAAAACATGTAATGAGGAACTTTCAGGCCAATCACTGTAGGTTATTGCAAGGTGGGTCAAAATTATATTCATTTCTACATTTTCTAGCCAACAAGGCAACATGGGAGGATGTAACTAAACCTTGTGAGTCACATTTGTTGTCTAGAGATAGAAGAAGAGCTTTGGCCAGGGTTGTTGGGATGCTTTATTTATAATAGAAATGTTTCTTGTTGCATACAGACATCCTATTTTGCAAAAAGGTCATGCTTTCTTCAAATGGGATGCTCTACTGAGTTTTATTTGTGAGGGTGCTGATATGAGGAGATTTCAGGTGATGAGTTTATAGAGTCTGGATCTAAGCTTGAGTGCATGTTTGTTAGCATTCATATAGACATCTACCTATTCACATGAAGTTTGATTTGGCTAAGCTATTTATTTATTTTTCTTAGAGCTCCTTACTAGTCTTGTTTGGATTTAGAACTTGAGCTTGACTAAGGATCTTAAGAAGCTTTCTTGTATACCAGTAGCTTGTTTGCATAATGATCTTTTATTAATGTTGTCTAAATTCTGAAGTTGCTAAATTACATCCCAATGCTTTGATCTTATGTGTGAAGGCCTAAAGCTTAATGTTGTTAATGGTTGTGTGAAGGCACTACAAATCTTATTTGTTGAGAAGACATGGATTTCAGTTATCTTTGTTGATGCCATGTGTGAGATCATAGTTCTACCTACTTGTAGTTCAGTTTTCCAGTACTTTTCATATTTTAGAAGTTATTTTGTTAAGAAATTCATTTTTGATGTCGAAAACTTCCAATAGATTTAGGGTTTTCTTTTGCAATTCCTGGTTACTCTTGTTCATGCTCAATTTCGAGTCCACTAATTATTCTAATCAATTTTACAAAGAGTAACAATTCTTCCTATATATTCTACAGATTCGTACTAATTTTTTCTACATTTATCACTAATAAATAAAGCCTCTCCATGTCAGACAGATGGATCTCCGAATGCTCTCATAAGAATTATTCTAATCTATTTTATGTACTTGGGTCATCCAAGAGAAGAACATGGTGCCATCAATGAGTATTGCATCGGTCATCACCTTGATGATATATTTGAATGTCTTGATAAATCTGTAATATTCTCCAAACAGATTAGCAACATTACATATTCTACTTAGTATAAATGCAGGCGGTAGTTTCTTAACTCATTTATCAGTTATGCTTTTTAGCTGAGTGGATTTCAGATTTGAACTAGTCCAAGATCATTTCTACCAGAAGAGGGGCTATCACCCTCCTCATATTCTTTATCTTGGGTGTTTTCATCCTACCTAAAGGTATTGTTGCACTTTCTTGTTGCCATTTGGAATTGTACCTTTCTTTTGGGCTGCTTCTAACATAAACTGTGGTTGTTTGTGAATCTATGGTTTTGGAGTTGTTGCTTTCTTTTTGATGGTAAGGGTTATGAAATGACTATTTATCTGAATATGTCACTAGGACTGCTCTGACTGTTTATTTGAATATGTCATTAGGCACAACACTGGAGACATCTTATCCAAACCATGAGCATTGATGTAGATCCTTCACTGAATGCTTCAACATATCGTGGCTGGGACTGTCATATCAGTCAGGGAAAAACCTCCAGCAAGAAACCTCTCTATCAAAGTTAGCTGAGATCTCTCTTGCTCAGTATATATATGCATCCAGGGTTGAATTTGGTTTCTCAAAAGTAGGGATGAGCATTGATTCGGGTTATACTGGGTTTTGTCTATGCCAAACCCAAACTCACATTTTAAAGTGGGCCACGGGCCAGTTCGGGCCTAGATAAAATTGAAAAATGTCATCCCATACTCGTCCCATATAAGAATACTGTGTTTCGGGTCAGATTCAGGTTTTCCCATATAACATCGAATGAGAAAGCCAAATTTATCTAGATATAACTTGCTAACATGAAAACTAAACTAGTATGATATGTATTTTGTAATCAACCTTAATATATATATATATAGTGATAAATGTAGCCGGAATATGTATACCTTAGTTGTGTGATCCCCTACAACAATGAATGGATATTGAAAGAGCAACAAATAATTTTCTTGTACATGTGAATGTATGAGACTTAAAAAATCAGCGGAATCTACAATGTTGTGGCTTTTTGCTTCTCATCCTATATGTATATACAATGAAATGGGTTCTGGAAGGGTAAAAGATAATTTGTCTCCTACATGTGGGCATATGAGCAAAAAAATGAGCATAATCTACTATGCACTAAGCAAAAGATCATTTATCCCCTACATGTGGATAGAGTGAGATCAAAGCAAAGAAATCAAGTACATCTATCCATGTCAATGATGGTTATCTTACTAGTATCAATTCACTAATCATGTTGATTGATTATAGATTATCCATGTTTCCATTGGTTGGTTGTATACTACGTATTGCATCAAGAAATTTGTATGTTTTTCTTTTAGGAAAAAGATACATGTATACATCTATAACGTACATAAAATCTAATTTGGGCATTTGGGTTTTCAGGCCTAGGTTTACCTCCTTCCGTGCCCGACCCAAATAAAATATGGGTTTAAATTTTAGGCCCTGCCCACCTATATTATAAACCGGGTTCGGGTCTGGATCAGGTTATAAGGGCTGGGTCACGGGTCGGATTGGGCCGACCCGAACTGGTGCTCATTCCTACTTGAAAGACTACCACATCCAAAGTTTTGACTCCTGGTTGTATGTGCAATAGGAAATTCTTGAACATAGTCATTGTGATATGTACAGTCATAGGTCTACCTTCTCTCTCTAAAAGGTATTTGTGCTATAAGGTCTACTATAAATCAGATGGAGTTTTCCTCATCTTGCTAATTCATTAAGATGCTTGTCAATATTTGATCTCTTGAACCTGATGGTGGATTGGTGAAATATTGCATGCTAAACAATTTTCTTCCCCTTGTGGTAATAGTGATTGACTATATGCTGATACTTATTGTAGTTATTGGTGGACAAAATGGCCTAATGGTGCTAATGCTTCAGTAAACTTAGAGGGAACATTAGGTATTGCTACCATATCTGGCTTCTTGATGGAACTGTGGTTGCATTGGATGAGTATTCAAGAAGTTTTATCCTAGAGAAGCTCAATGAGAGGTCATTGACTGCCCTGCCCAATGGTGTTTATTACACACTGAGGATACATGAGGAATGGGCTCTTTGTTTCAAAGAATTCTTCAATACATGTAGGTGTCTGATCAACCTTGTTATAGTCACGCAATGCATGCAATGGGTTTTTTTTTGTTTGACCACCAGAGAGGGACATTATGTACGTGATCACTGGTGAAGCCACACAACTCTCTGTTGCTATTTGTCATCAGACTTTCATGCATGGATAACCATACTTCACCAACTGATTGAGCAAAGGAGAACACAAAGACACTGATCTAGGATACATACTCTTTTGCCAAGATGCATGTAGAAGATCACTGAATCATTTACATATGTATATCCTTTTCTTTATAAACATTGTGTATAGGTAAGGTATACATCCTCCCCATGTACATTCCACATTTCAATATAAATGAAAATGAGATTGTTGGCATAATGAGCATAACTTCAATTTTGTTACTAAAAGAGTTATGTACTAACAAACTACATAATATATGAATAATCGAACTATGCATATATGTATGTGTAATAGATGGCACTACATATATATGTTCCTAGATGCATGATCCAAATATATATATATATATATATGTATATATATATATATATATATATATATATATATATATATATATATATATATATATATATATATATATATATATAGTAATCGTTGCCTTTCCCTACGCATTAACTACATATAAAATGTATCAACTTGGTCTTTTTGCTACCATTGACTACATATGCAATCATAGTCATACATTTAGCTATAATTACACACATTTAAATATGTAAGGACAATATCTAGATACGCTTCCGACTAAATAAAAATTTGCAGCGAATGGATTATCTAACTACATATTTGAAAAATATAGTTAAAGGCTTTAGCTATACGAGAATATACTACAATTTGTATATGCAAAGAAATATGTAGTTAAATCCTTTAGCTACAAAATATAGGGTTTTTGCTACATTTTTTTTTGTAGTTAAAGACCATTTTTTTGTAGTGTGTTCATTGTATTCAACACCCATTCCCATCATTTTTCCTCACAAACATCAATATTTGAGATATATCAATCTAGCTTCATACACACGTTGTCAAACCTCATATACATCAAAGTTCAAAGACATACCCATACAGACTTCCAGAATTTCTAACTAAAGTTGTGAACTGTTGGCATCATAAGGGATGGATCTAGGCTCTGATTTCATATTAATACAATAGGTAGAATATCATTTTTTCAGCAAATCTCTACAGTAGAGAAATTCATCTCCATATGCTCTTACATGAATTTATTTAGGATTTCTTATTTTTCTGTTTGTTTCATCGCTTGTTGGGAGTCCAATTGACTTTTGTATCTAATCTAAAATCATTATCTCAACTATTTGACGAGTCTTAGGATCCAAATAAAATAACTTGTTTTTTCTCACGTTCCACTTTTTGAGTGTCATTTTCAGGGCTTCCTTTGACCAATAATTTCCACCGTTACATTTGATTATGAGTAGTTAATATAAAAATATAAACTTATCATTCTCTATGCTCAAGATATCACCAATTTTTACATTGTTGTAAAATTCTTCATCAAGGATTAATCTTTGTAGTTATATGCTGACTTTCAGACCATTTCTCTTAAATTCATAGTCTATATATATATGTATATATCTTGAGTTAATTCTACTTGGAATAGGCACACCGATAATAAATTCCTAGAGGGATTGTGTCCATGAGTAGTTCGCTACTAGACCATTTCCAGCATTTAGTTTCATTGGGATCTCCTTGCACATAGATTCTAGTTATTCCTTTTCTACTTAAGGCTTGGATACTCTATGCTTCTTAGCAGTTTCCTTGTGTTGTTTCTCAGAATGAGCAACTTCAAAAGCAACCCTCCTCCCTGTTGACTTCCTTCTTCCTCAAAATCTCATCTTTAAATGGTAGCTTAATCTATTTCTTTGGCATAAGGGACAATGGCCATAATGTCAGATGTGTCTATGGTTGATTTCAATAAATTAGATCTTTAACATATAAACACGATGACAATCTCGACAATAGGCATGGGACTGAGTGTTTGGGTCGTTATCTACTAGAAGGCATCAACATGAGCATGTGAGGGAGAGTTTCCTACTATAGAAGGCTTCTTCTGTTGCATTAGTTGTAGCTGGTCTTCCTCCATTTCTGAGATGATTTCTGTGATGGTAGCAAAGTAGAGTTGCTTTACAGTCACATGAAGGGGTAGAAGCTAGCTGCTCCAAGTTGAACACAAGATAATGAACAATGATGCTTACCCATTTTTGATTGCAGTCTTTAGATCAACTTTCTCAAGAGGCCCATATGCCTTGGTCGTATAAAGTTTTAGGATAATTTCAATTATAATGTCTATGGTTGTTCTTATCATTGAGAATACATGGCATAGAAGCTTCTCCAAAGCATTTGACAAAATCAAAACACCATCATTCATTGCAAAGATATACTTCTTTATTGTAAATATATTGATAAGAAATCATAATGCTACAACTTCTAGACCTATAGCATTTTAATAAATGGAATTAAGGGCACAAGGTATACAAATGAGTGCTTTGGATGATGGAACTCAATAGTGATCAAGGAAAAGAAGGCATATGGAGTGTCAAGTTCATGTGTGACACTACAACATGTTGGGTCCTTGTTAATAATATTACTCATAACAATTACTTGATAAAAGTAGAGAAGTATGTCCCCTCCAAATTTGTCAATGATCCTAAATATCAAATAGAGATAATTAGACAATAAACAACCGTGAGAGGCAATTTACCCTGTTGAATTGGCATAAAGAATAGGTAGATTAACTCACCATTTTATTTAGGACCTTGATTAGTCTTTTTTAGAGTAAACAATATATGATCATCTTCAACAGAACCACATACAATGTTAGAATGAACTTACCTCCAAGACACTCAATGGAGTTTTATTTGGACATTTCTCCCAAACAGTTATATCCTTAAAATTTGAAACTTAGAAATGCATCTCCTTCATCTAGGCTATCATCTAATAAATTACAATCCTTGATATTAGACAAAAAAAATCATAAGGCATGTGTCAAAAATAAAAAAGAGTGGCCTCTAATGATAAATTTTCTATACGATAATGGAATTGTATTCATTTATAGCTTAAAGTGGATGCAACATGATTGTTAATGTAACTAAAATTAAACTTAGAAATTATAATGCAAATGGAATAAGAAAGTTGCCAAATGTACCTATCTATGAAATGTACAAAAAATAGTCGTATAATGTGATTCTAGAATGATGCTTAACATTCTTCATCATGGGTTTGAGTCAATCTAAAAGTCAAAATTTACAAAGATCAAAATTTGACATGTTAGCATAATATAAAATCATTGTAAAACATTTCCAATAAGGGATTGGATCATAAAACCATATGGAATAGGATGATTCAAAATTCTAGGCTTGCCATATGTTCTACAACAATAGATATACTGAAGACAATTGGTAGGAGTGGGATATAAGTGGGGATCCACTCCTTACCAAATCAAATAAGACTTTTCATTCATAACAAACATGCAATTTTTTTTTACAATGGATGAATAAATGTTTATTGATCTTTAATAAATGGACATCATAAAAACCAAAGTAACAACATGATAAATTATCATGACTATTTTCAATAACAAGATTAAACAATAATCTCACACTTGGGATTTACAAGAAAAAAACAACTTCTATAACAAACAATAGGAAAGTCCAAGGTATTTTAGGTCTATTTCCTAAAAGTCAGCTCTATAAAGGCATATCAGGTCATCATGTCAAGTCCTCCATGTGTTTCACCTAAGGCGCTGGAAGCACACCCTACAAAAGAAGACAAAGTGGAATTTGTCAGCATAAAATGCCAATGTGTGCATATAAATAGGGATTGGCCAATATTGGGAAAAAGAAAAATATAAACTATTCAAGGCATCCTAAATCAAAAGAGAAATATATTAAATCATGTAAGTGGATGATAAAAAGAATAAGGATTTCCAAAGATGTTTCATTAAACAGGAAAAATCAATAAGTGTGTTTATTTCCTTAACATATCACATCAATAATATCACAAATGCAGGGTGACATTAAAGAAGACTAGCATATACTATAAACTAGGATAGGAACACATATATTCCATACTAAGGGGAAAGAGGACAAACCTTATTGTCAAACAAATATAGAATTTTGTAGGGGGAATAAAATCTCATTCCATGGTAGGGTAATAAAACCCAATGCTTAATGTCATATTGGTATAAGAATAAAACCCAGTGCCAAGTAGGAGAGTAAAAGCTAGTGCCAAAACATTATATGTTGTAGGGGAACATAACTAATGAGTAAAATATGGTTTTAATACTTCTAGTAATGATCGATCAACTCAAGCGTGTGCCAAGATAAAGTATAGTTTATCTCAAATAAGGGATGTGAACATCACACTTATATTAAGTGGGGTCAAAGGACCCATAAACAAGTATTCAACGATCTCTATAATTAAGATTCATCAATTGACCATTAGAGGACAAAATAGGGTTTTCATTTCACAAGAGAGTTAATGTAATTCCAATCCACAAATTATCTTTACAACATGAAATAGGATGAAAAAGACACAACTTTAGAGTGAAACATATATTTCAAAGCCTAAGAAGATTAGAAGATCTTTTTAAGATATATCCACTAACAAAAGTCAAGATCTTAGAAGAAATAGATGGTTTATTGAGTAATATGTCCCAAAACGAACAAGACAGAGAAACATGGGTAATATGTCTCAAAAAGAACAAGAGAAAGATAGAGAAACATATGTAATTGTTAAATATGATTAAGAAGGGACACAACATACATAAGGAGAGAGAGAGATTAGGTCTATTTCCCAATATAGAATTGAGGGAATGCAACATAACCTTTATTCAAAATCTAACTACTCAAATCACCATTGAGGTTAAATCTAGAGATCCACTAAGCCTAGATATAGTAAATATGTGTTAGGGCTTCTGTGACAGAGTGAGTTTTTACATTTATTATTTAGTTCCTCTCCCTTACAATTTTAATTGTTCCAATTATGCCCTTAATCATCCCTCTCACTAATTTGAATGAACGGATCATTAATTTCACCTAAGATCATCAATAATGATATATATAAAGTCAATAATATAAGTATTATGACTTTAGTAAATTGACCTAGTCAATTTTCGAATTGGGACTCTAAACTTGCACCATAACTAAATCATAACATTATAAAACTATGCCTAAAATCTCATTTCAATTGGAGCTACCAATTTAGAGTAATTTACTTTTGAAATTTGTGTATTATATCACCTAAACTAGCCTAGGACTAAAGTTTGTGTTTTAATTAGATTTTCTGTCACGCGGCCCACTCTTTCTTTGCTTGGGCACGGCCCCTAGCTGGGTTTCATCTTGGCCGTCCGATCAGGTGGACGCGGATCCACCTAGGGATCCAAGGGGCCGGACACTGTCTCCTACCTTCCGCTTCCTGCGGATTGGAACCCAACGGAACAATGAGCACAGGGATACCCCGCGCGCCCAGCATCCACAACAACCTCGCGAGATTGTTGGAGGAATGGTTCCACTCCCGAAGATGAAGCTAACAAACCCTGACTTTAAGCTCCTCACACGCAGATCTGGGAGAACAGATTTCTGCTTCCTCCTAGCGGCGGCGTCCCATTTAGGGCTTTACTGCCCTCGCCCGCATGAGCCTATATAGAGACTCCAAAAGCTTTGCTTGACCTCTCTTAGACCCTCGCACAGCCCAATTCAAGACTCCTGACTTCCACTCACCGCCGCCAAGTCCACCTGCGATCCATCACTGCACCGCCTTGGCGACACCACCACCGGCCTTATCCCACGTTTTGCTCCCCGCCATCGCCTTCACCTCAATCCAGAGGTGCAGCTCGGCCACCTCCAACCCCCTGCAACACCGTGTTCGCTCCTACCAACATCTCACAGGTGACCCCTCCTTGCCGCGGTGGCTCAGAGCCCCTAAGGGAGCCACAGCACTCGAAGGCGTCGGTTTGGGCTCGGGCCATCGCCGCGAAGTCAAAGGTACTCTCCTGCCACCTAGGACGAGCCTCTTTCCACGCTTAGCCGGAGTCGGAGCTACTCCAGGCACCTGCTCACGATCCAGGGAAGAAGAAAAGAAATAGCCGGGAGTGCTGGGTAGTTGACGACTCTGTAGTCCCAGCGAGGATTGAGACCGACCAATCCTGGTCTGCCAAGTAAGCGTCAAATCCATTTAATTTTGTAATAATAGCCTTATCTTCAAAAAATCCTAGAAATTGCTAGGAATGTCGGAATATATCAAAATTATATGTTATTTTCATCAGAAAAATGAGATCTATCTAAGTATAGTATAAACAAGACCTGGATCTGAGCCCTTTTCGAATATATAGCCTACAAGTCCTAATGACCCCCTTAATAATTGTATATCATGTAATAATGGTCATAACTGACTTCCAATATACTTTGAGAGTAGATTAAACCCTAATTAGGGTTCTAATCATCTTGTCACTCGAAATCTTATCTCAGAAGTATAGTTGTTTCAATAAAGGAGAAAAACCCTAATTTCCAGATTCTGCTTTTCTTATTATACACCTTATACGATTTTATACCAACCATTAATTGCCTTGGATAATTTTATTTCTGTCTTGGGAATATTTAAACCCTAACTATGATCTTGGTCATAATGTTACTCGAAATCCTACCCAAGGAAGACAGTTGATGTAATAAGGGAGAAGAACCTTAATTTCTAGTTTTCTCACCTCATCATGATTACTATGTACAATTTATGGAAACCCTAATAACTGAAATGCCCTTTTATAACCTGGACGACTCTAATCTCAGACCCCAACTCGGAATCCTATATATATCCTAAGTGACCCCTCTAAATGACCTAAACCCTAATAAGAAGCCCTAATGAGGAATAATGAGAATCCATAGTAACTTAGGGTTTTGTTTACTTTTCAGGGTGATTTATTATCTTCTCCTAATTTAGGACTTGTGGAATCCAGATCTGAGAATTAAAGGTACGTGGATATAATTATATGACTAGTTTTTGCTGGATGTTAAGTATGAGTAATTGTTTGCATGAAATTGATATACATTGATGGATGTGGATATATGATTAATTGCTGATTTATCGCCTTGAACATGAAAGAATATAATTGAATATAAGTGAAATGTAGTTACTAGTGGTGCTCATTAATCTCCCTATTTAGAGAGGGAAAGTATTAATGTTGACTAGCACCTCCCTAATGGTACAAGGTACGCAGGGAGATCCCTAATGGTACAAGGTACGCAGGGATAGGGCCCAATATTTATGTTTGTGCTAAGTCCACCATAGTAATGCATATTCATTCTAAATAAGGATAAAACTTGGGATTTTCTAATTTTCGGCCTCTAAATAATGTTTTCATTCTTTTCTCAAATTTTGAGTATTTCATATACCAGCATAGTATAGCTTTAATTCCACGTACCAACTTTGTTGATGTTTTGTTTCTCGTATTTTCTAGGTACAAGGAATAATTGATGATTAAAGTGCAATGCATATTCAAAGTACCCGAAGGCACAAATAATAAGCGTGGAGGATTTAGTAGATAGACCGAGTCCTCTTATCTTTTTCTTGCTAGATGATTAGTATATTTCTTTTCCTAGATTATGTTGAGGATGATTGAGATCCAATGTAATAATCATAGACTTATTCTTCTTCTTTCTCCAGTATCAATATGTATGACTTTATCTTACATTGTTGAATGAAATGTTGTGTGGCTTTTTGCTATGATGTGAACTTAATCTTGGCTTATCTCTGTTTTCCGTTGGCCATCTTGATTTCTATTATTTTCCCTTTTGACATTTATAGATATGAGTGCACGCATATCTGTATATGTCACTAAGGAAAGTATGTAGAAATTGGGGTCGTCACAGTTGGTATCAGAGCCAATATTCACACATCATAGTCACATGGCTTTCATTCACCCTATTATGAGTCTAGGGTAGTCCTTGAGTTAGGGATGTGAAGGGTTGAGGTGTCTAGGATAGCATCTGCCATGGGTCTGACTAAAGTCTCCGAGCCACTTAGCTTGGCAATCACGAGGCTACCTTTATGGCAGTATAAGTCTACCTGGCCGATATCCTAAGTGTCCCCTATTCTTGGGCATACCTTAATTTAGGAATTTTCTCATCTATAGATTTTCCCTCTCACCTCTTCTATAGGAAAAAAAAATTCCTCCCTCTCATCTATGTTTTGAAATAAATTAAACTTTCCCTCTTACCTACCTAATAAGGTTAGGAAGGAGTCTCCCTATTTTAGAATGTCCTAAGGATCGACCGATAAGGATTTTAGGATATCCTCCCTAAATCATAACATTCAGAATATTAATCATTTAACAATGAGAATAATGAAATATCATGTGATAATAATAATAATTATGACGAGAATAATTGTTGAGTAATAATTCTAATATATATATATATGTATCCCGATTAATTTCAGGATGCCTCCCAAGACTCGCAGCTCAGGGGAATCATCCTCTAAGAAAAGAAAGGAACGTGAAACCTCTGAAGTACCTGATCCCGATGCTGAGGCCAAGGAAAGGTGGGAGGAACAGAAGAAAATCCTTCTAGATTTTATGGAAACCCTCGCCACAAAGGGAACCCCTGAATCTAGTTCCTCTAGGAAGAAAGAAGTAACGGTGATAGATTTCATTAAGCTTAACATCGATTCCTTTTGGGGGGAAGATCAGCCTGAGGTTATGGACAAGGCTGAAGCTTTGATATTATCCATAGAGAATGGTTTTCATACCCTAGAAGTACCCAACGAGAAGAAGGTTAGGTTCGCCACCCATATGCTTAAGGGAGGGGCAAAAATCTGGTGGGAGAACTATGGCGGGAATAGGGGTGAGGAAGTAGACAACATGGAGTGGGAAGCCTTTAAAAACCTCTTCACAGATCGTTTTATGCCCATAGCTGAGAGGAAGAGGAAGGAGAAGATGTACATGGAGTTAAGGCAGGGTAGTCTTTCAGTAGCTGATTACACCCGGAAGTTTAGGCTTCTGGAACGTTATGCACCCATCAGGACTGAAGACCGTCTTACTGAACACTATGTTGACTGCCTTTCCGCCCACCTAAAAACCCTAGTCATAGCCTCTCGTCCCAGAAGCATAGATGAAGCCCTAGATATGGCCCTCAAGCAGGAGAGAGAGCAAGGCATGCAAAAACCTTCTAGCATGGGATACCTAGGGTTAACCACAACTGAAGAGGATAAGTTTAAGAAGTTCCACCCAAGCCATAACAACAAGGGATCAGGGAAACGAGGAGGTTCAGGAAAAGGAGGACAGAAAAGCTACCAGAACCAGCCGAGGACAAATCATCCCAAGTGCAAGACTTGTGGGCGTTTCCATGGTGGAGTATGCCGCCACACCAAGCCCATGTGCTATAACTGCAAAAAGGAGGGTCATTTCGTCGCCAAGTGCCCCACTCCCTCCATCTTTGGCAATCCTGCGGGTGGTGCTCCGCAGCCTCAGGGACACCGCAATGGTAGGGTATTTGCAGTAAATGCAGAAGAGGCCAAGGCAAATCCAAATCAGCTCTGTGAAGGTAACCTAATTTCTTTATAATTCAAGAACTTTCTCCAACCTGCAACTATTCATAATTTGATTTCCTTATGTAGGCACTGTATTATTAAATGGTCATCCTGTTAAGGCTTTATTTGACTCGGGATCTACAAACACTTTTATTTCTCGAACTCTGGCATCCATATTAAATCTTCACATACGGGATTTGGGATATGTTCTGGACGTGTCTACTCCGAGTGGCAAAATACTCACAACTTTACAGAAAACTAATGAACTTTCTCTTAAATATGAAAATCATGATATGCCCTTTGAATTCATTCTCTTAACTATGGAAGACTTTGATGTTATACTTGGTATGGTCTGGCTTTACACATACCATGCTCACATTGATTGTAGAAACAAGACGGTGGTCCTCTCTCAACCTCATTCTTATCCTGTGGAAATCCCTAGGGGAAGTAGATTCTGTAATAATATTATAATCTCCTCTCTTAAAGCTAAAAAGCTCATTTCTAAAGGATGTAAAGTCTTCCTCGCATTAGTCTCAGAGACCAGTCCTAGTAGCGGGTCTATAGAAAGTCTGGAGGTGGTACGTGACTTCCCTGATATTTTTCCGGAGGAGCTTCCTGGGCTGCCTCCCAATAGAGACATTGAGTTCTCCATAGATCTTCTTCCTGGAACCACTCCGATTTCTAGGGCAGCGTATAGGATGGCTCCCGCTGAGCTGATGGAGTTGAAGAAATAGTTGCAAGAACTTCTCGACAAAGGTTTCATTCATCCTAGTGTTTCCCCCTTGGGAGCTCCTGTTCTTTTCGTTAAAAAGAAAGATGGTTATATGCGTATGTGTATTGACTACCGCATGTTGAACCAAGCCACTATTAAAAACAAGTAACCTCTTCCTCGTATTGATGACCTCTTTGACCAGCTTCGTACTGCTAAAGTTTTCTCGAAGATTGATCTCCGTTCTGGCTACCATCAACTTAAAATCAAAGATTCTGATATTTCTAAAACTGCTTTTCGAACTCGTTACGGGCATTACGAATTTTTGGTGATGCCATTCGGGTTAACCAACGCACCAGGTGTATTTATGAATCTGATGAACAAAGTCTTCCAACCCTATCTTGATGAATTCGTGGTCGTCTTCATTGATGATATCTTGATCTATTCTGATTCTATGGAAAAACACCGGGAACACTTGCGAGCAGTCCTTGACATTCTCCGAACCCATAAGTTTTATGGCAAACTTTCATAATGTGAGTTCTGGACTGATAAGGTTATGTTTCTTGGGCATGTCATTTCTGGAGGTAGTATATCTGTTGATCCCGCCAAAGTCTCTGCTGTACTTGATTGGCAACCTCCCCGTAATCCTTCTGAAGTTCGGAGTTTCTTGGGTCTGGCCGGATATTATCGTCGTTTTATTCCAAATTTCTCCAAAATTGCACTCCCTCTAACCAAGCTTACTCGGAAGGACGAGCATTTTATATGGTCAGATACTTGTGAGTCCAGTTTCCAGCAGTTAAAGCAGAAGTTGACGTCGGCTCCTGTCCTTGTTCTACCTTCTGGCAACGAAGGGTTTTTGTTATTCACTGATGCTTCGAGGAATGGGTTAGGATGTGTCCTGCAGCAGAATGGTAAAGTAGTGGCCTTCGCTTCTAGACAGCTAAAACCCAATGAACTTAATTATCCCACCCATGATTTGGAATTAGCTGCAATCATTCATGCCCTCAAGATCTGGAGGCACTACCTGTACGGGGCAACGTTCGACATCTTCACCGATCACAAAAGCCTGAAGTACATCCTGACTCAGAAGGACTTGAATCTGCGTCAACGCCGATGGATCGAATACCTAAAGGACTACGATTTCACTATTGCCTACCATCCGGGTAAGGCAAATGTAGTCGCTGATGCCCTTAGTAGAAAAAGGGCAGTATGTGCATCTCTTTCTGTCCCCGAATGGAGGAACATGGAGGATCTAGTGGGCTGGAAGCCGCAGTTTCTGTCTGATCGTGTGCATGTTAATAACATTTCCATCACGTCCAACCTGCATTTCGAACTTCTTGAGGCACAAAAGGCTAGTCCTGATCTTGCAGAGCTCTCTTCCCTTCTGTCAAAGCCGCAAACACATCTGTCCGTGGGTCTTGATGGTGGTCTCCGTTACAAGAATCGTATATGGGTTCCTGAGCAGTCAGCTATAAAGACATCAATCCTAAATGAGGCACATGGGTCCAAGTACACAGTTCATCCAGGCACAACAAAAATGTACAAAGACCTACAACGTCAGTTTTGGTGGAGGGGCATGAAGCGCGATATTGCCGATTTCGTGTCCAGGTGTTTGACATGTCAAAGGATTAAGGCCGAACATCAGAGACCAGGCGGTCTACTACAACCCCTCGAGATTCCGGAATGGAAATGGGAACACATCACCATGGATTTCATGGTGGGATTACCCAGGACCAGGAAGGGATACGACGCTGCATGGGTCATAGTGGATCGTCTCACCAAATCAGCTCATTTTCTTCATGTGAAGACTACTGCAAAGGTTTCTGAGTTGGCAGATCTCTACATACGGGAGATAGTACGCCTACATGGAGTACCAGCATCTATTGTCTCAGACAGGGACCCAAAGTTCACTTCAAAGCTGTGGAAGCAGGTTCAAGAGGAATTGGGCACCAAGTTGAACTTTAGTACAGCCTACCATCCGCAAACAGACGGGCAGTCAGAGCGTACAGTACAGATCCTAGAGGATCTTATGCGAGCTTGTGTTCTCGATTGGGAAGGCTCATGGGACTATTACTTACCTTTATCTGAGTTTGCCTATAATAATAGCTATCAGGCAAGCATTGGGATGCCTCCCTATGAAGCTCTATATGGTCGACCATGCAGATCACCTTTACACTGGGATGATGTCGGAGAGCATACCCTGATGAAATCCGAGGAGATGCAGTTGTATTCTGATAAGGTTGCACTGGTTAGGCAGAGAATGAAGCGGGCTCAGGATAGACAGAAGTCTTATGCAGATGCTCATCGTCAAGAACGTCAGTTCAAGGAGGGTGACCATGTATTTCTGAAAATCTGACCTATTCGAGCTTTGGCCAAGAACAAAGGAAAGCTCAGTCCTCGTTATGTTGGACCCTTTGAGATTCTGGAAAGGGTTGGCGAATGTGCCTATCGTCTTGCTTTGCCACCTCAGTATAGTGCCATGCATAATGTGTTCCATGTATCTAATCTGAAGCCCTATGTCAAGGACCCCAGTCATATCCTGAATCATGAGCCTCTCGAGTTGAAGGATGATCTGTCATATGCTGAGTCCCCAGTCAGAATTCTCGACTTCAAGACAAAGGAGCTTCGCAGTAATCGTCATATCGAAATGGTGAAAGTTCTCTGGAGCCACCATGATGAAACGGATGCCACCTGGGAGCTGAAGACCGAGGTCGAGAAGAAGTATCCATATCTTTTTCAGACTGCTTAAATTTTGGGGACAAAATTCTTAAAAAGGAGGGGAGAATGTGACAGAGTGAGTTTTTACATTTATTGTTTAGTTCCTCTCCCTTACAATTTTAATTGTTCCAATTATGCCCTTAATCATCCCTCTCACTAATTTGAATGAACGGATCATTAATTTCACCTAAGATCATCAATAATGATATATATAAAGTCAATAATATAAGTATTATGACTTTAGTAAATTGACCTAGTAAATTTTCGAATTGGGACTCTAAACTTGCACCATAACTAAATCATAACATTATAAAACTATGCCTAAAATCTCATTTCAATTGGAGCTACCAATTTAGAGTAATTTACTTTTGAAATTTGTGTATTATATCACCTAAACTAGCCTAGGACTAAAGTTTGTGTTTTAATTAGATTTTCTGTCACACGGCCCACTCTTTCTTTGCTTGGGCGCGGCCCCTAGCTGGGTTTCATCTTGGCCGTCCGATCAGGTGGACGCGGATCCACCCAGGGATCCAAGGGGCCGGACACTGTCTCCTACCTTCCGCTTCCTGCGGATTGGAACCCAACGGAACAATGAGCACAGGGATACCCCGCGCGCCCAGCATCCACAACAACCTCGCGAGATTGTTGGAGGACTGGTTCCACTCCCGAAGATGAAGCTAACAAACCCTGACTTTAAGCTCCTCACGCGCAGATCTGGGAGAACAGATTTCTGCTTCCTCCTAGCGGCGGCGTCCCATTTAGGGCTTTACTGCCCTCGCCCGCATGAGCCTATATAGAGACTCGAAAAGCTTCGCTTGACCTCTCTTAGACCCTCGGACAGCCCAATTCAAGACTCCTGACTTCCACTGACCGCCGCCAAGTCCACCTGCGATCCATCACTGCACTGCCTTGGCGACACCACCACCGGCCTTATCCCACATTTTGCTCCCCGCCATCGCCTTCACCTCAATCCAGAGGTGCAGCTCGGCCACCTCCAACCCCCTGCAACACCGTGTTCGCTCCTACCAACATCTCACAAGTGACCCCTCCTTGCCGCGGTGGCTCAGAGCCCCTAAGGGAGCCACAACACTCGAAGGCGTCGGTTTGGGCTCGGGCCATCGCCGCGAAGTCAAAGGTACTCTCCTGCCACCTAGGACGAGCCTCTTTCCACGCTTAGCCGGAGTCGGAGCTACTCCAGGCACCTGCTCGCGCGCCAGGGAAGAAGAAAAGAAATAGCCGGGAGTGCTGGGTAGTTGACGACTCTGTAGTCCCAGCGAGGATTGAGACCGACCAATCCTGGTCTGCCAAGTAAGCGTCAAATCCATTTAATTTTGTAATAATAGCCTTATCTTCGAAAAATCCTAGAAATTTCTAGGAATGTCGGAATATATCAAAATTATATGTTATTTTCATCAGAAAAATGAGATCTATCTAAGTATAGTATAAACAAGACCTGGATCTGAGCCCTGTTCGAATATATAGCCTACAAGTCCTAATGACCCCCTTAATAATTGTATATCATGTAATAATGGTCATAACTGACTTCCAATATACTTTGAGAGTAGATTAAACCCTAATTAGGGTTCTAATCATCTTGTCACTCGAAATCTTATCTCAGAAGTATAGTTGTTTCAATAAAGGAGAAAAACCCTAATTTCCAGATTCTGCTTTTCTTATTATACACCTTATACGATTTTATACCAACCATTAATTGCCTTGGATAATTTTATTTCTGTCTTGGGAATATTTAAACCCTAACTATGATCTTGGTCATAATGTTACTCGAAATCCTACCCAAGGAAGACAGTTGATGTAATAAGGGAGAAGAACCTTAATTTCTAGTTTTCTCACCTCATCATGATTACTATGTACAATTTATGGAAACCCTAATAACTGAAATGCCCTTTTATAACCTGGACGACTCTAATCTCAGACCCCAACTCGGAATCCTATATATATCCTAAGTGACCCCTCTAAATGACCTAAACCCTAATAAGAAGCCCTAATGAGGAATAATGAGAATCCATAGTAACTTAGGGTTTTGTTTACTTTTCAGGGTGATTTATTATCTTCTCCTAATTTAGGACTTGTGGAATCCAGATCTGAGAATTAAAGGTATGTGGATATAATTATATGACTAGTTTTTGCTGGATGTTAAGTATGAGTAATTGTTTGCATGAAATTGATATACATTGATGGATGTGGATATATGATTAATTGCTGATTTATTGCCTTGAACATGAAAGAATATAATTGAATATAAGTGAAATGTAGTTACTAGTGGTGCTCATTAATCTCCCTATTTAGAGAGGGAAAGTATTAATGTTGACTAGCACCTCCCTAATGGTACAAGGTACGCAGGGAGATCCCTAATGGTACAAGGTACACAGGGATAGGGCCCAATATTTATGTTTGTGCTAAGTCCACCATAGTAATGCATATTCATTCTAAATAAGGATAAAACTTGGGATTTTCTGATTTTCGGCCTCTAAATAATGTTTTCATTCTTTTCTCAAATTTTGAGTGTTTCATATACCAGCATAGTATAGCTTTAATTCCACGTACCAACTTTGTTGATGTTTTGTTTCTCGTATTTTCTAGGTACAAGGAATAATTGATGATTAAAGTGCAATGCATATTCAAAGTACCCGAAGGCACAAATAATAAGCGTGGAGGATTTAGTAGATAGACCGAGTCCTCTTATCTTTTTCTTGCTAGATGATTAGTATATTTCTTTTCCTAGATTATGTTGAGGATGATTGAGATCCAATGTAATAATCATAGACTTATTCTTCTTCTTTCTCCAGTATCAATATGTATGACTTTATCTTACATTGTTGAATGAAATGTTGTGTGGCTTTTTGCTATGATGTGAACTTAATCTTGGCTTATCTCTGTTTTCCGTTGGCTATCTTGATTTCTATTATTTTCCCTTTTGACATTTATAGATATGAGTGCACGCATATCTGTATATGTCACTAAGGAAAGTATGTAGAAATTGGGGTCGTCACAACTTCCATTATTTTCATTCAACTACTCAAAACACTAAATAAGTTTTGTAAAAAATTGGAATCAATCCTTGAAATTGTACCAATAAATTTATCTCATTGTCTTGATTTTGAAGTCAAGTTTATTTATATTTTTGTAATGTTCCTATATACAGTTATGTAACTTATAAGATTGTGATATTTACTTATTTAATTAAATAAACAGTCGATCAAAGACAATAATACCCTCACATAAAAATAAAAATGATGGAGTGTGATAGGGAATTATTGTCCAAGTTTTATTATGAGCAAACCAGGACTAAAACAAAACAAACCAACAAACAGACAATAGTGTCCTCGCTAAGAAATTAAGATAAAAAGATTGATAGGGGTAAAAATGGGATATTGGAGGGTAGATTCTTTCCCCTCCCTCGGCTCCTGCCATGTGCATGACTAGCATTTCTACTCGACCATGGCCCAATCTAGGAAAGAGGGGAAGGACTCTCCTCCCCTAAATGAGGGGTCAACAATGCATGGTGAGGCTAGGGAAACTCACTCTAGGGTCAATTATGAGAAGATGAAGAATTTCAGGCGCCAACATGAAGATTTGTGATGGAGATAAAAATTGTTTATGAGATGTAGAGAATGAAATCTTGGGTTTGATTGGTGCGAGAGAATTCACTAGTACAAGTACCATCTATTGCATTGATTAAATCATATATTAAACTTCAATTAAGATCTGACACCTAAGTGGATAAGAGTAAAACTCTTCAGCATTAGTTTTTGGGTAAGACACAATTGACTACATAAAGCCAATGTCGATTTCTATGAAGTGCAAAATCGACATAACAATAGGCTTTTATCCTTTATTGTATGTAAATAAATTGAAAATGTAATCCAATATCAGTAACAATTATAAGAATATTCTATAATTGTATTTGTAACATACTAGATCTTGGACCCTACCCTGAAAGTGGACATTTTGGACTTAGCGAAACAAGGTTGAAGGTTAGACCTGAATAGATTTTTAGTATATCCCCAATGAGGTAATGCATATATAGATCACCTTAATGTAACCTAATGTTCTAACATTAATCTTAGGTTTATAATGGATACAAAAATATGCCACATAACTCATTTTGGTGGAAATATGAAGATAAGAAACTTAATAAGATGAATAATTTGGATAATGGGTCGTTAATGGGCTATATGACACACCTCATAAAAATAATTCTCAAAAGTGGAAACAAACTTAAAATTCGAAATCTACATATCAAAATTAGCCTACATGTCAAATTTCATCTAATTTGGACCACCTTGAAATATTAGGATAAGTTTAGGAAAGAGAAAATGAGTAAAGGCATAAGTAATGAATAATGTGATTATATAACTTCAAAATATTTAAATAATGGCAAATTAATATTCAAAACATCAAAGATAACTTGTGGATGAAGTTTGGTCCATTTTGGATGTCGTTTGTGCAAGTTATGTAATTTTAGGTACATTCTGGACTTTTCTGCAATTTACCCAATTGGGAGGTTTTCTTTGCTAATTGTCACATGCATTATAATACTAATATATTAACTTAATATTCTTGAGTTTTTGAACCATAGGGTGCCTAGTTACACCTTGGCTTGAAGGTGTTTCTTTCCAAGGGCATTTTAAGGATTACTCTCATTATAAATGAGCTTATCTTTTGAAGATATCAACTAATGGGATTATTTCTTTGATTGGAGGTCCGTTGGGATGGCCTATAAGTGTCCATAAAATAACATTTGATATTCAAGAAGCCTCTAGGAGCTGTCCTCTTGCATGGCCATGAAATCCCTAGGCTAAGGACACATGGAAAGCTCCATGGACACCTCATGCTTGATTTCTTCCTTATCCATAAAGGTTTGCATGTCCATAGGAACCCTTAGCATTGGACACATGGAAAGTAACTTGACACCTCGTTATTGACTTCTTCCTTATCCATAAAGGCTTGCATGTCCATGGACACCCTTATACATGACACATGGAAAGTCTCATAGACACCTCATACTTGACCTCTTTCCTTATATAGCCATATCAACCCCTTCCCAACTCCCAATTTCAAAACTCTTACTCTATTTTATTCCCTCTATCTTAGAGCATCATTCCTAATCTATTTTTCCACAAAGGTTCTGTCCCAAGGAAAAAGGAGGTGCCTACCTTGGTGAAGAAGGCTCCTAGGGTTCCAAATTTCTCTATTTAGGATTTCTTAAGCTCCTCCTTGGTGATTTTGAACAAAACTAGTAAGTATCCTCATTTCCATCCCTATTTTCATGTTGTTAGTCTTCCTTCCACCTTCCTCCAGGTTGTAATAATGGTCTTCCATGGTTAATTCCCACCTAGAACCCATAAACACCTCATCTCCATTATCTTTTGTTAGGGTTTTTCACCTCTAAGGTGGAGAAGGTGCTTCTTGCTCGTGATAGGAGCTTTGTTGGAGAAACCAACCTCTCTGAGCTTGGGAAACTTACTTATTGGACCTGTCCACCTTCCCTAGAGGTTCTTTATAGGCCTAGGATTGAATCTAGGACCGACTTGGACTGTTTAGACTCTGAAATTAAGGTATGATGTATCCCCTATTCTTCTATGTTGAGCAATTCACCTATGCTTATTCATTCTCTTTGTCGTATGGACATTAGCTTAGACACACTATCTTTTCTTTTGAAAATCATGGTTCATGTGAACTAACTTATTTTATATATATCATGTGATCATGGATATTCTTTTGAACTCTTATCTTATGCTTTGTTCATGATGAAACTAAAAAAAGATGACATATGATGTCTTTTGTCCACTTATGAGGTGGATGTATATGTTGGTCACTTATGTGGTGACTAGTTTATATATTCTAACTATACTTTCTACGGCAGATGTGTTATTTACTTCCAAGCTGATGTGATATTTCCTGCTCTTTTTGGACGGAAAGGAACCTCATACCCAGGGCAAGATGTGTGATTCTTGGCCCATGTTTTATATATTTGGGAGATTGGTAGTATTCCTTTCTCTATTAGGTTTCAAGTTTATGAGACTTGGCCACCTTTGTGTTTATATTGTTCTAGGGCTATGTTTATCTCACATGCATGCAGGTTGATGATATGGGGTGTGTGCCCTAATTCTTTACATGTGCTTGTGTGGCACAATCTTTATGTTTTATTAATGTCAAGTATTCTTTTGTTATCATATGATTTCAATCCCTTTTCTCTTGATACCCATTTGGGTGGTCCTTATCCTTTCTATGGGAAGCCTTTTATATTTGATGTCCTTTATTCCATATATTGCTCGGTTTCCTATTTAGTATGCACATACCATCCTTTGCTAATGTCATCTATTTTCTCTTTTTACTGGGGTATGCTTCCATCCCTAGGTGAAGGACTTGGATGATAAGGCATGAAGTTTTAGACTAGCTTAAGGAATTAAAGCTTGGAGACAAAGTAGTTATGGTTTAGATTTCCCTCTACTTACATCCTTATGTTGTATCACACATGTAAGCCCTTATGAGATATTATGATGTACTTTTGTAATCTTTTATGAAAATTGAATATAGTCATTTGTTTAATTTTGCTGCTACACTTTTGTCTTTTGCATACCATTATAATAAATATGTAAAATTTATACCTATTCCAACATACCTTTGAGTGTGTTTGGAATGGATGTTAATTTTTCAATTTTCTAGTAAGGGGGTGATCTCGCCTCTTTACAGCATGATATCAAAGCCCATAGTAGTCGGAATCTAAATATTTCAGTTTTGTCTCCCTAGTTAGAATCCTTGCCTTACCTTTAAGTGACATGTTTGCCCTAGAGTTGATCAATAGATGATGAAGGGTTAATTTAGGATCATATAGTTTCACATTAGAATAATGATGAATAGATCCTTAAAATACTTACAAGTAAAAGATGCATAAGTAACCATAGTAACTTGAGGTTGTTTATCTTGGACGTTAGGCAGCTACTAGGACATGAAGTTGAAAGAAAAGGTGTCTCAAAAGGATCAGGGTTCGGGGCCTAGAAAGAATTTCCTCCACACCACTAGATTGGTTTATGAGGACTCTTGAATCCATATGATACCAGCCTGTCCTGACCTGATATGAATTGTTCAAAATAGCATGCTTTTAGGCAATAGTAGCCTTATACATCTATATGATTTATCTTTAAGGACCCTAATATGTTGAACTAGTCTCCCAGGTGTAATGACTTGTTTGAGGATGGATAACCTAGACTTTGAAGTTTGGTGTTTAGTAAGCAATCAGAGTGTGTAGTGAAGTGTGATGGATCTGGTATATGGTCTAGTTAGACTCACCCTTTTACCTCTAGATTAGTTTGGCTTGGTAGGTTAAATCCTTTAAGGGGTGGTGAATAAGTTTTTTTCTTCTATGTCGCTATTTTTATTTTGAGGACAAAATCCCTTTAAGGGGTGGTGTGCTATAACGTAGTAGATCTGGACCCTACCCTAGAAGTTGACATTTTGGACTTAGCCAAACAAGGTTGAAGGTTAGACCTAAATAGATGTTTAATATAACCCCAATGAGCTAATGCATGTATAGATCACCTTAATGTAACCGAATGTTCTAACATTAAGCTTAGGTTTATAATGGATACATAAAATATGCCACATAACTCATTTTGGTGGTAATATGAAGATAAGAAACTTGATTGGATGAATAATTTAGATAATGGGCCGTTAATGGGCCATATGACATATCTAATAAAAATAATTCTCAAAAGTGTAAACAACCTTCAAATTGGAAATCTACATATCAAAATTAGCCTACATGTCAAGTTTTATCTAATTTGGACCACCTTGAATTATTAGGATAAGTTAGGAGAGAGAAAATGAGTAAAAGGAATAAGTAAGGAATAATATGATTATATAAATTCAAAATATGAAAATAATGGAAAATTAATATTCAAGACATCAAAGATAACTTGTGGATGAAGTTTGGTCCAATTTGGATGTTGTTTGCGCAAGCTATGCAATTTTAGGTATATTCTGGACTTTTATGCAATTTACCCAATTGGGAGGTTTTCTTTGCTAATTGTGACATTAATTATAATCCTTATATATTCCCTTACTATTCTCGAGTTTTTGAACCATAGGGCACCTAGTTGCACCTTGGTTTGAAGGTGTTTCTTTACAAGGGCATTTTAGGGATTACTCTCTTTATAAATGAGCTTATCTTTAGAAGCTATCAACCAATGGGGTTATTTCTTTGATTGGAGGTCGGTTGGGATGGCCTATTAGTGTCCATAAATTGACATTTTATATTCAAGAATCCTCTATGAGCTATCCTCTTGCATGGCCATGAAATCCCTAGGCTAAGGACACATGGAAAGCTCCATGGACACCTCATGCTTGATTTCTTCCTTATCCATAAAGGTTTGCATGTCCATAGGAACCCTTAACATTGGACACATGGAAAGTAACTTGAAACCTCATTCATGACTTATTCCTTATCCATAAAGGCTTGCATGTCCATGGACACCCTTATACATGACACATGGAAAGTCTCATAGACACCTCATACTTGACCTCTTTCCTTATATAGCCATATCAACCCCTTCCCAACTCCCAATTTCAAAAATCTTACTCTATTTTATTCCCTCTATCTTAGAGCATCATTCCTACTCTATTTTTCCACAAAGGTTCTGTCCCAAGGAAAAAGGAGGTGCCTACCTTGGTGAAGTAGGCTCCTAGAGTTCCAAATTTCTCTATTTAGGATTGCTTAAGCTCCTCCTTGGTGATTTTGACCAAAACTAGCAAGTATCCTCCTTTCCTACCCTATTTTCATATTGTTAGTCTTCCTTCCACCTTCCTCCAGGTTGGAATCATGGTCTTCCATGGTGAATCCCCACCTATAACCCATAAACACCTCATCTCCATGTTCTTTTGTTAGGGTTTTTCACCTCTAAAGTGGAGAAGGTGCTTCTTGCTCGAGATAAGAGCTTTGTTGGATAAACCAGCCTCTCTAAGCTTGAAACCTTACTTAATGGACCTGTCCACCTTCCCTAGAAGTTCTTTGGAGGCCTAGTCTTGGATCTAGGACTGACTTGGACTGTTTAGACTCTGAAGTTGAGGTATGATGTATCCCCTATTCTTCTATGTTGAGAAATTCACCTATGCTTATTCATTATCTTTATCCTATGGACATTAGCCTATACACAATGTCTTTTCTTTTGAAAATCATGGTCAATGTGAACTACCTTATTTGATATTGATCATGTGATCATGGATATTCTTTTGAACTCTTATCCTATGCTTTGTTCATAATGGAACTCTGAAAGATGACATGTGATGTCTTTTGCCCACTTATGAGGTGGATGTATATGTTTGTCACTTATGTGGGGACTAGTTTATATATTCTAACTACACTTTCTATTTGGCTCTACATTTAACATTCTATGTGATTCAGTAGCACTAGAGTAGTGTAATTGCATTGGTTTTTACGACAGATGTGTTATTTCCTTCCGAGTAGATGTGATATTTCCTGCTCTTTTGGGATGGAAAAGAACCTCATACCCAGGGCAAGATGTGTGATTCTTGGACCATGTTTTATATATTTGGGAGATTGGTAGTATTCCTTTCTCTATTAGGTTTCAAGTTTATGAGAATTGGCCACCTTTGTGTTTATATTGTTCTAGGGCTATGTTTATCTCACATGCATGTAGGTTGATGATATGGGGTATGTGCCCTAATTCTTTACATGTGCTTGTGTGGCACAATCTTTATGTTTTATTAATGTCAAGTATTCTTTTGTTATCATATGATTTCAATCCCTTTTCTCTTGATACCCATTTGGGTGGTCCTTATCCTTTCTATGGGATGCCTTTTATATTTGATGTCCTTTATTCCATATATTGCTCTGTTTCCTATTTTGTATGCACATACCAGCCTTTGCTGATGCCATCTATTTTCTCTTTTTGCTGGGGTATGCTTCCATCCCTAGGTGAAGGACTTGGATGATAAGGCATGAAGTTTTGGACTAGCTTAAGGAATTAAAGCTTGGAGACAAAGTTGTTATGGTTTAGATTTCCCTCTACTTACATCCTTAAGTTGTATCATACATGTAAACCCTTATGAGATATTATGATGTACTTTTGTAATCTTTTATGAAAATTGAATATAGTCATTTGTTTAATTTTGCTGCTACACTTTTGTCTTTTGAATACCATTATAATAAATTTGGAAAATTTATACCTATTCCAACATACCTTTGAATGTATTTAGAATGGATGTTAATTCTTCAAATTTTTAGTAAGGGGGTGATCCCGCCTCTTTACAATAGTCATCAGCTGGATATAAGAAGCCATTGAAGTATAGTCTAGGTCATTGATTCCTTAAAAAAACTAACATTGTACTTCCTTACCCATTAAATATTAACTAATAATCAGAGTCATGTCATCAATTCCGTTGAGAAAATTGACAACACAAATCTTCATCTTCATTTTTTTAAAACAACTACCATTGCAAGTCTAGTTTTTTTTATAGCAATTCTGCAGGCCTTTTACGTGACTGCTCAATAGGATGTAGAACATGCAGTTCATTAAAATAGTAGGTTCCATCCTTTATTCAAGTTAACAATAGTCCAGTAGTACCTAAAAAACCTATAATAACACAAGCATACAAGAGTTCACATGAACATAATTTATTCACACACATGCAATTCCATTCTCATACCCCACTTCAATTGATTCCCTTACACATGCACAATTTTGAAAATACACATGCAATTCCATTCTCATCCACATGTACAAACACAATTCTCATCATATTTATTTCTCTTCTTTATTCATACACATATGCATATATACACACATCATCCACATATGTACCAACAATTCTCTTACATCAAATTTAAAGTTGCAAAAAGTCATTGTTGTCACATGTCTATAGAAATAAGACATCAAAGTCTAAAAAACATCATATTTTATTCCAATAAAAAAGTTAACTCCATTAATGAAGGATTTTACCCACTCTTGTCATAGCTCATCCAACTCTTCTATTGTACATGCTTTGTCTGTTAAATAGCTACAAAGAGAATGACATTATTCAACTTGATTTGATTTTTTATATTTTCAAATGAGACTATTTACTTATATTTCAAGACGATATAGATTACCTTTTCTAAAAAATGGATGTCTAGTGCCTCTTGTTTGACAATGAGGTCCATATACCACTTCATGTAGTACCCCCATGACCAATTATTATCTTGGCTGGGACATTATAAATTTACAGTTATGTAAAACATTAATAAATAAAAGTAAGCATAATTGCATATTTTGGAGTCATAAACTATCTTAACATTCTTTTATGATATAGATTTTTTATATATATACCTCTCCTCCATCCCATTTGAATCATTTTGTACTTGTATAAGTTAAAATGATATATTTAATTGAATAATTAGTAAATAATCATGTAATGATACAAACATTAATATATTTGATAGATAAATAATTTTAGTTACGTTACAACTGCCAATTTCATAGCACATCCCCCACCACCTATTTTTCTACCCAAAGGATCAACATAATACCCAGATAGAATCTTAGGGACAATTATGCTTATTACTGAGTGAATATAAGGGAAACAAAAGAAAACTCAAATTCCATAATGAAGTATAATTCATAAGTCAAAATTATAAGCAAAGAGACTGAAACTTACTTTCTATTTGAAGGATCTATAATCATGTTCTTTGCCACAATACCAAAATATTTAAATGCGATACAATGATAATCACTTACAAGACTTTGGTCTATACCTATACAACTAATCAGTGATGGAACTAGAAATATCACATCGATTAATGCAAACTGTATACTCAATGTATATAAGTATCTGCAAAACATATGTACATATTAATATATTAGAGAACAATCCAACACATATTTTCACATATATAGAATGAAGTAATGAGGCATTAGATCTCACCATATCAAAAGTTCTATCAGGTTATATTTAACCAATAATAACTAAATAGATCTATAGTATCATGCTCCTTCCTACATCATCCTTCTCAATATGGACCATCATAGTTGATTCTTCTTCTACAATGTCTACGATGTCAACCCCTTGCACTTAGGACCTAGTGAGTCGATTAAGTCCTTTTCAATACAAGATGGTAATTGAGTATTTTTAAGTGGAAATGTAGGGTGCTTCTTAGATACTATGGCTTGCATGTATTCTCATATCAGTTGCTAATTATATACACAATTAGAAAAGAACAACAAATACAAATGCAATGTAAAGTTCTCATACATTCTCATAGATAACTCTGGATTTAGGCCACACAACCAAACTTCCTTCTATATCTCCTAATGTGTCATGCTCTAGGTAACCAAATGGCAATGGTTTCTGTTTACATTCTGGATAGACAAGATTGATATTCACACAAGGCACATTTATGGGCATTGGAGCACCATGAATCTTGTCACCTGTAAGGTGTAGGAAATCCTCTCCTAGTCCCATGGTATATAAGCTAGGTTCTACTAATGCAAGATGACATTTTCCCAACACCTACAATTTTGTAAATTATGTTATATATACTCAAACGAAACATGTTATGAGAAGATGATTATATCATAAAAAACTTACACTAGGTGTATGTGGCAGGTCCATAGGATTAATCCCAATCACCTCTATATGAGGAGGGTCCACCTTGTAGGAAGAGAAGTGCAACTCAAGTACTGTCTGAGGAAGTTGAGTCTGAGAAGCCCAAAAGTGTCTCATTGCATCATGTATTCTCTTTGAAACTATGTCATCTACCCCATGTTGTGACAATCCACCTTTATTGACGTATCTGCCTTTTTGCTCTGATTTTCCAAAAAAGGATCTTACCCCAACACCTTCTTCAACTCCCCTAACATGGCCATGATACTCTTGAGTACTGATAGAAATTGTCAATTCATCTCTTTGGCCCTCAGGGATGAAGTTACCTTCCTTTTTTGCTCATAGAGCTCCTGCTAATCATCATCAATAGTTATACATAATAATCAAGTTAAAAAATAAACACACACTCTAAGAGTTGAATTTTACCATTTTTGCAGCCACCTCAGCGGTTGAGGGGTTGGGTACTTCTTCGGAGTGGCTTGTCCTCACATCTATCAACTCCTCATGGAAAAGTAGAGGAACAAGATTGGTAGAAGACTCAACATACCCTGGAGTAGAATGCTTAGTAGAAGACTCTGGTTGTTTTTGTTGGAGATGCCAGGCACAACCACCTGGACCCAACTTGTGGTTGTGCAAATTCTTGCACACCTTTCCTTTTTAGCATCGTGTATGGCATACTTAATCCATCACATATATTAATTATGTAATACATTTAATTTATCTAATTAATCATAATAATATATTTCAAAGGAGGCTTAATACCTTGAATTTATTAGTTTGCCTTAAACCAACAAATTCTTCCCACAAATTTTTAGCAAGATAGGTCCATTGCTCAGTGTCAAGCTTCTTCCTCTTATCTCTCATTATGTACTCTCTTGTCAGATTTGTCCTATAATTCCTCAATATCCTCCAATGACATTGCAAAACATTTTTATGATGCAATTTTCCATCAAGGTCAAAGATGTCGTGCAAATTTTCATATTATTAATGACATATCTTTGAAAATAGAATTGTGAATATCTTAACAAAAAAATTGTGAATATATTTAAAACCAGATAATTCCACAGATACACCCTTCCATATAATGTCTTTAATGTCATGACCAACTTTATGCCAAAATTCTGCTATTATTGGTACTTGTCTATGAACAACAACCCCAAAATATTTTCTGAAGGAACTGTGACTCTTCCAATAGGATTTCCTATTTCATCAAAGTCAATGGCCAACCTCATACCTTTGCCTCTTTGCTCTACCAACTTGTTCATCAAAGTGATGCCTCTCGTACGTGCATGATCACAATGCTCCTCAATAGACCCGACAAGATCCTTAGAGTGCACATTCTTAGGTTGCTGATGCAACCCTATTAGGGATTCATTTTGTGTTTTATTGCACTTCAATCACATCTAAAGCTATTAGATTGCATGTTATTTATGTCAATATACATATTTCTATCAAATGCACTTATGGACATTCTCTTCCTATTTTGAGGTACTTGGACCATGCTTGGATGGACGGATGAGAAGAAGGGTGATCCTAGAGTTCGTTCACCATTGGAGGGGTCCAAGGAAGGTCCAAGGGCTTCCCCAACCTAACCCAGTGACCAATACTCAAGTGAAGCAAAGACGACTATTGCAATCCAAAGTTGAAGAGAAAAGTGTTGTTAAAGACCCCAACATGGATGTGGTGCCAAGGAATGGTTGTGTTGACCAATTTAAAAATCACAAATAGAGTCCAGTTCAATAATTGAAGAAAAAGATCAAAAGAACGACCATACAGGGCAACATGACCATGGTATGAAGGACTCAAAATGCCTATCCTATCCAACACGGCCGTGGTGCCAAATCTCAACACTCTCATATTGGGAAAAAACATCTTCCTATTTCCCCATCCACTATAGTCGTGTGGACCACGACCACCATGTAGCTAGTTACCCACCACATCCTTGGTGATCACCGCGGTCATGCCACCAACCATTCAAAAACCCCAAACCAACCAATCATTTTCCCATTTTTCAACTTTGGTCGTTCCACTCGACCGTGGTCATTCTACACACTACCCACCACGATTGTGCTACCCAACACAACCGTTCTACCAAAGAATCTACCCAAAATTTGTACCGTATTACCCATTCTACCCCCACTCGACCTAGGGCTTCCCCACTACCTATATGCATGGGTGGTAGATAGAGCTCAAGGTTAGCTGCACCCTAGCCACCCTTAGCTCATTCTTATCTCCCCATTTTTTCCCCTCAACCATTCCACCTCATTTCCACTCCATTTCACCATTTCTATCACCAAACCCTAATTTTCTAGGGTTCCGACCACTTTCCACCACTTTTCCATACCATTCCACCTTGGAGGAGGGAGGAGCACATCCTTATAGTAGATGGAGAGGAGGATTTCTTCACCTACACTGAGCTCCATGGCTACTTCTACATTGTAACATCCCAAATTTTTAAATAAAATAAGTTTGGAGTCTTAATTGCAAATCTTCCAATATAAAATTTAAAACTTAGACTTTAATGCAAGTTACCCCAAATCTTAAACAATTTATATGAAGTTTGATATAGGAAGAAAATGAAACATGTTTTCTCTTTTCTTTTATTTATGATTAAAAGAATAAATAGTAGTATCCTCTCTCTTATTCGGTCTCCTATGATAATCCTCAATTATACATAAAAGATAATGAATAGTCTCTAGGGTGGGTAATAACTTCATACCTTAAAATTTGACTCAAAACCTAACTCACTAAGGAAAGGAAAACTCACTTTATCTCATCTTTTAATTATATATATTAAGATAATAACCACAATGAGTTTTATAGGAAAAGGTAGTAAAACCTAAATGTAATCACATTGGAAGAATCTAGACTCTTTGATAGGCCTGTAAATGGATATCTAGAATTTTCACATTTGGTCCAGATTCGAGTTTGAAATTTTGAAAAAAAAATCCGACATCTGCATTATCCGGTTTGGATGTAGGATATCAAATTCTATATCCAAATATTCCAGATAGGATATCAGATATGGCTATATCCGCTCCAAAAAAATTAGAATCCAATAAATATATACATATATTATTAAGTATATTATTTATGTATATATATATTATCACATATATTCATAGTAATATCAATATTTTCTATACATAATATACTTATTAACAACATATTTAGGATTTTAGGCTCGAATAGGATATTTACCCAGATTCAAATATTATTCATTCAGAATGAATTTAGATATCATTACATGAGATCTGTCGAATATCAGATTGAATATCAGATCGAATATATTTTTTTGGATTTGGATATCAGATATAGTAGTATCTGCTCCATATTCAAACCCTTTACAGCTCTAGTCTTCAATGTTGAAGTCAATAGGACTTTGTTTGATCCTCCAAATCAATTAGAAAATGTTAACATATAGTTTTGATCAAATATTAATCAAATATTTAAGATATCAACTGATTTAATCAGAGTACTGGATTATTATTTTTTGATCAGTAAGCATGGTACTCTTCTATTTCACGTAAACTTTTGTATGTACAAGTGGGTGAGCAATGCTCCAAAAAAAGAAATACATGTAAATTCTATCTATGCATGATAGAACTATCTATGCAAGATTCAAAAAACCACTGTAGATGTTATCCCACATCTTCTTAATGGATGGAGTAACATCTTCAAAAATGGATTGGTTTCTATGGTGCCAGACATGGTAAAGTACTAGGAGAAACATCACCTTCTCTTTCCAAGTGTTCACTTGTACTAAATCATCTCTGTTCTTCAGAACAATGGATGTCAGGTTCCTTGCTTTGTACCATAGCTCAGTCATTACTTTGCATTCCCAAAGGATATGCTGAGTGTGTTCAGTGCTGCATCGGTAGAGTTGGCAACGTGATGCTAAAGAGAAACCCCTCTTCTATAGATACTCTTCAGTTACCAGGTTTCCATGTAGCATCTTCTAGCAGCTGACCTTTATTCTGGGAGGAACCTTGGTTTTCCATAGCCAGATGGCACAATTTACTTCCTTGTGCTTCATTTTGTTTAGGTGCCAATCTTTATTGAATGTGAATTTCTGCATATCCTTCAGATAGCAACCATCTTCTCCCATCTGTAGAGGCATGGTACTGCAAATATCTTTCAGATTATCGGTCCCCCTCATCACTGGGATATCCCACAAATTGTTCATGATTATGTTACCTAGTTTTGCATTGCTTTGAAACAATGTTCTGAGAGCTAAGGAACCTTGAACATTATCTATACATTGTGCTAAGAATGACCCGTGTACCCATGGGTCCTTCCACATGGAAATGTCAGAACCATCTCCAATATTAAATCTCACCAAAGGTAAGATTTTGTCTCTCACTTTTAGTAGAGATTTCCACATCCAGTTGTAGTTTTGTTTGACTGGGAATGACCATAGAGTGTCCTCATTTAGGTACTTGCTATGTATCCATCTTATCCATAACAAAATTTTCTTGTTTGCAATGTCCCAGAGTAATCTTGTCATGCCAGCTGTGCACCAATCTTCAACTTTTCAAATACCGAGTCCAACTTCTCTTTCAGGCCTACAGATAACATCCCAAGCAACAATATGGAAATGCTTTCCATCTTCTTTGTCTTCCCATAGAAAGCTTCTACACAGGCTCTCTATTTCATCCATAGTAGCTTTAGGAATAGGAAACACACCTATCCAAAATAGGTGGTATGCTGATAAGGTTGACATAATTAATTCAAGCCTCCCCGCCATACATAGTAGACTTGTCTTCCATGATTCCAATTTTGCCTTGATTTTGTCGATAAGAGGGTAGCACATAGCTTTTGTAAGTCTACCTACAAAGAGGGACACACCTAAGTATCTTATTGGGAACCCATTAAGCTCAATCCCCATCCGTTCATCAATATATGAAGGAGCTGTGCGGTTGAGGAATAATCGACTCTTGGTTGGGTTTAGTTCCAAACCCAAAACCAATTTGAAATCCCTCATACACTGCATAATGCCGTCCGCATTACTCTCATTTGCCTCTGCAAAAATTAATAGATAATCAACAAATATTAGGTGTGACTCCTGAAATTCACCTGAAGCCAGTGGTTTGATTGACTTTTGTTCCACAACTTTATTCAGAATAGCAGTAAGTCCTTGCATCCCTATAACAAATAAATAGGGTGCAAGGGGGTCACCTTGACATATTCCACTTGTAGCCCGAATCATATCAGATGGGACTCCATTGATGAGGACTTGAAAATAGGACGTGTTCATGCACTCATCAACCCATTGAAGTCAACAGGGGGGAGTCCCATGCCTTTCATAATACATAGAATGTAGCTTCTATCTATTGAGTCATAGGCTTTGCTTAGGTCATCTTTAAGGCACATCTTCTTTTTTCCAGTAGGCTTACTGAAGTCATGGACAAGTTCATTTGCTAAAAGGATTGCATCAGAAATCCTCCTTCCCTTGACAAAGGCACATTGATTTGTGCTTATGAGTGTGGGTAGAATGTCTCTAAGATGATTTGCAAGTATCTTGGAAATCACCTTGTAGGCATAGTTACATAGGGAGATCGGTCTCCAATCACCAATCCTCTGAGGCTGTTTAACCTTGGGGATAAGGGCAATGTAGGTTTTATTCAATTCCTTCAACATTCTACCTTTCAAGAAGAAATCTTTGATTTCTTTGTAGAAGTCATCTTTAACTATTTCCCAAGAAGTTTTGAAAAAGTGGGCATTCATGCCATCAGGGCCAGGTACCTTGTCATCATTTGAATTTTTAACAATATTGTATATTTCTTCATCAGTAACCAAAGCACGCATATCTTGTATTTGTTGATTATTCAGTCTAGGCAAACTATCCCAATCACATGCATATGGGTTAGCTTTCTTAGAATTGAAGACTCTATCATAATGTTGGATGAAGGCTCATTCTATGTCAGCTTCATTTCTCACCAATCCTGCTTCAGTCTCAATGAGATTGATCTGGTTTCTTTGTCTTCTGGTCTTCAGTGAAGCATAGAAGAATTTTGTGTTTGAATCTCCATTCTTTAGCCAAAATATTCTAGATTTTTGCCGAATGATAGATTCTTGTGTATATTTTTCTTCAATAGCTTCATTCTTCTTGGTCTTGGCAATCTCCCATAGCAGCTCATTCTCTGGGTTATTATCAGAATTTTCTTGAGCTTTCAAGGCTTCTTTAACTTTATTTGTAGCAGAAGATCCCCTAGTCGTTCCCAATTCCATGTTTGCAAATGTCTTTTGGTGAGTTTTACTTTCTGAGATAGCTTGTAAAGAGGGGTACCTATGACTTGATTACTCCATGCTTTGCTGACTATTTCAGAGTATCCAGGAAGAGAGGCCCAGACATTGAAGTATTTAGTAGGGTATTTAGACTGCTCCTTTTTTTCATCAATATGTAGCACTAAAGCATAGTGATCACTATAGATAGTAGGCATAGTCTCGAGCCAAAGGTTTTTGAAGTTATTCATGACATGCATAGAACAAAAGGCACAGTTAATTTTGCTTCTTGTATTGTTCAACCCTATTCACTGATTATTCCATGTAAAGAAAGGTCCCTTGGCTTCAATCTCCATAAGCTCATTTAATTGAATTGAATCATTGAAGTCTCTCATGGATTTGGCTGATGGTGCACTTCTGCCCCTCCATTCTTCTGCATGCCTAATAGTGTTGAAGTCTCCTATGATAATCCATGGAGCTTGAAGATTTCCTTTGATGGTTTTAAGTTCCTCCCATAGAGCTTCTCTTTTTGTGTTATCATTTTCAGCATACACAACAGTGATCTCCAACTTGATGTCTCCAAAGATGGCCCCAAAGTGAATGAGTTGCCTAGACTATTTCAAAGGTATGATATTGAAGTATTTTTGTTCCCAAATGATAAGAATTATCAATCCATTCAAAGTTTGACCAAGTACGCCTCATGGCTCTAGTAATTTTGTTTCTTTTAATTTTGACTTAAGTGAGGATGGCTAAGTCAGTCTTATCCCTCTTCAATTTAGATCGGATGACATCCTACTTGTCCCAACATGACAAGCCCCAGATGTTCCAAACTGTAATGGTAGGTGGCTCAACCATTGACACCTTGGGTTGGCTTGTCACCAACCAAAACATCATAATTTTGGTCTTCATTCTCCAGGTTTAGAAACCTATTGTTACTTTCTTTTTCTTTTTCACCTGCTCAGGGCACACTCTTATTTCTGTTGGCTCTTGTTTTCCTTGGGCTGATGGTCTTTCTTGGCTTTTCAAAGCCGTATTTGTCTATAGTTTTTCCATGTTGCTCTATTTCAGGACTTGTCTGTCTTTCTTCCGTTCTTCTTTCTTCTTGATGTTGGGTACTCTTCTTAGTGACATTATCATGAACAAGTTTCACCTGTGTTGACTCACTTGCTGGTTCCTTCTCCATAGATTTAGGTGCCTGCTACTGCACTTCATCTACTGGTTTGGAGCATAGCGATTTGTCATGTCCATAATTCCCGTAGTGTGGGCATTTATCTGGGACCCACTCATATTCGATTTTAACTTCATAGGCGGTACCTCTATCTGTTTTGAGTTTAACTGCAGTTGGAAATGATGATTTTGATCCATAAGGAAATTGATGTGTGCATAGTCGATTCTCGTTCTTGCCTTCGTTTGTCTATCCAGACACTACAGCTTCCCCAAGAATGAAGCAATGCGCGCAAGCATAATATCACTCCATAGCTCTAGTGGAAGGTTGAGAATTTTCAACCATACTGGAATAGAGGATAATTTCTCCTGTTCTAGTGGTTCACCCTTCTCCCACTTCTTCAAAATCTTAGGTTTACCTTTTATGTGCCATGGGCCACCCTCCAGCGCATTGACAAGATCAACACTCTCTTGAAATTTGATGATAAAACTACCACTTTCTCTTCCCAGAATCTCCATTGATCCGATCGACTTCCAAAGTCATTGTAGGTGTTCTTGGAGAGTAGGGATGTGCGGCCTGAACCCAATGGTGTATCCAGCCACCACATTATTCCATTGTGCCGCATTATCATCCACCTCAGTCTGTGGGATGATGATAGTGTCTTCTTCAATTGTGAGTTGAGTCTCTGGTAGTCTAGTGTCAACGTACCCAACTTGGTTTTTGAAGAGAGCCGTCCATTCCTTTGGGTTAGCTGCCACTCTAACGTCCTCCGCAATAGCTTGTCTCCTCGGTGTTGGTCTTCTTCCTCCTGGATTCACAGGTTGATGCAGTGCATCACCTTTTGCTCTGCCACCGTGTGCAGCCATATGTTAGGTCTTTTCACTATAAGAGTACTAGATTATTTAAATGTCACATGAGATATTTTCTTCCATTCACCTAAAGTCACATCATCACACACTCTTATTTAGATGCAGATTCTTTCTGATCCATTAGATTTCCATCAAAGGACTCTAGACTTGTCTCCATCATTGAGTAGGAGACTCAGAATAGGCCATCAGGACGTGATTCCTTCACCGACCCAAATCTCCCTCCACATAGTTCCATTTCCATAAGTTTCTTCACTAATGACACTGTAACCCCCATGCAAACCCAACTATCCCTAGTTTTGTTGGATTTCCTACCCTAACAAGGAAACACCCATTAGGTCTAGAACCTTCCTTGCCTCCATTGAATCTAAGTCACATACATAATGGATTTTATTTACTCTATAAAGGAAAATCTTAGAAAAGTTTTAGCTAAATGCAATATGTATGCAAAGGTTAGATCAAAAATTAAAAAGTAGATATTATAAACAAAATGGTATGGGTGGAGTGAGATAGATACCACCCACTATTCACCATGAATTTAAATGTTTAATCTTCCCCAAGAAAACATTAAATTCAAAATGATGGGCAAGAAAACAATACGACTCAACTAGATGGCATTGAAAACTCAAAGAAAGTGCAGTTGACAAGGGATGGGACATTAAGAAGAGGAGCACCATGGGGCACCAAGTAATTTGGGTGGTTGTGGTAGTTCAAAGAGGATTTTTTGTATGATTGAAATGATGTTGCTTTTATCCTTGCAAATCACCCAGTACAATTGATGAATCTTCCTTTACCAATAGAGGAAGTGTTGTTGATGTGTGTGGATCAGGAAAGAAAGACACATAATAGGAGTGGTGCATGTATGGTGTCTTCTGAATTAACTCATCCATGAAGACCTAAGTGAGATCACCTTTTTCAAAGATGAAGGCAGTAGGTGATGAATCTACCATCTTTAACATCAACTATGGTAGATTAGGGGGAGGATCTAACTCTAGTTTCTCTGCATTATCTAAATATACATGTATAAGGTGTGGCATTAGCGTGGTAGGAATTATCTTATCTATTCAATCAGCCAGTTAAAAGTCTTTATGCGGTTGTGTATCCTCCTAAATATCATACAATCAATAATTGAGTTGATGGAAGCATTAGGTCCAATATTAGCTCAATATGTTGCTCTACGTTTTCCATGAAAAATGTATCCAACTCATTAGTGAGTTTGGAAATCATATTCGATCAATAGAGGTATCAATATTCCTATAAAGGTGTAAGCTCCTCATCTGAATCAACTTGATGTTGGATAAAAATTGGCTACGATAAAGGGTGGATCTCTTATTTAAATGGTTTCTCTTCATTTGAAACAACTTGATAAGCATTGGATGTTGGTTGTTCATTTTTCATATCAAAATCATCCAAGGTAGGATGATCAACATAATCTTTAGATCATGGCTAGAAAGAGGAGAGGGTAGTCGTGGTTCAACTTCTATAGCTAATCAAGTGCCATCCTCATGTTGAGACTTTTTGCATTGATGCACTAAAGCCTCAAGTGTAGAGACACATGGAATACATGCACACCTCATGCACTGGCTACAGTTCACTAGTGTATGCCACTACCAATCTAGCATTGTTGGTAGAAGGATGTTATCACCAACATTGTCATATTAAATCATCATCCTTGTTAGCTTTGGCTTACCTAGGTCTCTTCCTTATTTGAGAGAGATGCTCAAGCTGAGCTACCTGTGCAATTAACCTTTTACTATGGGCTTCTTCCTTTGTGAGAATTTTCTTGAGAGTATCCAATCTATAACTCATTTTGGGTGAAGGGTGATCTTCATAGGATTACCTGTCACTGTAGCTCCCATAATATTTTTGACTGTAGTATGCCACATGAGTTAACTGATTGACACAACATTGTTGGATCATATAAGCCTCAATAATGCTATTGGTTGTGCTCCCCTTCGTACTCATGTTAAGGAGGTGAATGTTATATGTGGGGGAGGTATCATTAAGCAATGAATTAATCAATGATGGTAGGTCGGGGTAGGATATTGTGCCATGATTGAAGTGACCACATATTTTATATTGTATGCATGGTGGTGTTGGTCAATCCATATAATCAAAATGCTTAAAATATTGAGAATTTGTTAATAAGGTTCGAAGAGAATTAGATTCAAAACACTTTGCAAATAGTTTCGAGAGAAAAAAGAAAAATCTTAACTAGTCCAACTTCAATAAAATCAATCAAAAATTAATTGTCCTCAACAACAATGCCAAAATATTATGTTTGTATCTTGTACGCACAAATTCATTAGAGATATGAAACCACTAGCTTTTACCAAAACAATAGTACAACAATACCACACACAAGACTATAGGTCTTGTCATAGTATAGTTAATATCAAATCCAAAGGACAACATATTCAAGAATTGATTGATCGACTTAACCTAAGTAGGAATAGTATTTAACACAAAGAGTACTTTGTTGTTGATTACCCTACTTATAAGAATAATAAGAACAAATTAAAGTTAAGGTTATTGATGGATTGAAACACTAAGGTGAGTGGTTTTTTCCACCACTACTACATTTTCACTCCTACTACACCACAAATAATCTTAAACAAGTAACATTGAATCCAAGTAAATCCTCCTTTTAATGTTAGGATTAAACTTGGACATATATTAATATATGATAGTTGTCTCTTTACCTAGAGATACTAACCCTGTTGCCTCTAAAGACACATATCTAAAGTTCTCTTCAAGTATTTAATGAGAAGTTTTCTTCAAGTATTTAATGAGAACCAATCGACATCCTTTATCTTGAGCTCAAGGTTCTCGACACCCAAGATCCTAATAAACATGTAAACTTACTGATAAGACAAGCATACAAACATAAAAAGATTGATGCATAATGCAACAAGGTTCATAGATATTTAGATGCAATAAAAACAAAAATATGGGTAGTCTAGATACTATGCATGCCCTAGAATAATGAACTACTAGCTCCTCATAGCAGGATCAAAACAAACAAGAGGATGGAATGAGATTGTCATACTCTCTATAGGTATGTGAGATGCAACCTTAGGTGTATGATAACAAACTTCACTCCCATATAGGGGGGTGATATGATGTTGTAGTAGAATACACCCATGATTTTTCAATGTGCTTCTTGGTTAGGTATTATCTATGGATGAAAAGGAAATAGGCATCATTGGTCTTCCTTTTACAAGTTCAGGAGATTGAACCAGAGTGGAGTAGAGGTTGTCCGTTGATGTGGTAATCAACCAATGGAAACCATATAAAAGAATCATCTTCTTATGGTAGAGTGTGGATTTCAAAGGCTTGGCAGCTAGAGAAGATATGCTTTTGCATGGAGGCATGGGGCTTGTATGTATAGGTGACTGGTAGTGTTTTAGAACTCTCCAAGCTATCTATTGCAAAGACTTGGCCATCAAGGATGCTAAGAGGTGGCTTCCCTCAGAAGCCAAGGGGTATGATGACCCTCAATATTCCCTTGGTTGGCAATTGTATTATTTCCATCGATAGATAGAACACAAGTTTCCATCAGTTGAGGTATGTAAGAAGTTCATCCATAGGAGGCACACATGACTTCCATTAGTAGAAGAAGTGATGGAATTCCATCAATATGTACCTTTGTAGGTTGGCAACACATGAAGTGATTCCATAAGAAGGTGTTGTTTGTTGGATGTACTAATCTCATCATTAAGTGTGGGGAGTGTCCATCAGTGGTCAACCAATGGAAAGGGTGAATGATGGGAGCCAATGGAAGTTTAGATTGAGTAAACCACCCTGGGAGGTGGGGTTCTATTGGGTGTGGTCAAGGGCCTGCATCTATGAAGCACCAACTGTTGAAACCATCAACAAATGAAGGGGTAAATTAATGGAAATCTAGTCAACCTATATAAAAATCGTTTTCCCGCTAGTCGCTTAGTAGTACTACCATCTCCTATGTTGGTGCATAGCATATGAAGCTCAAACCTGACTTGAAAGTCAAGGAATTGGATCAAAACCTTACAGATTAAAATAAATTAAAGAAAACCTAAATGTAACATAGTTCTATTATAAAATGAGGGAAGTGAATGAAAATAAGGAAAACAAAAGAAGTAAATACATAAATAGTATCCTAGGGACAATTACCAATGATTCCCATTTCTTATTAGTGAGTAAAAAGAAGCCAAACAAATGAAAAATCAAATTCCACAATGAAATCTAATTCATAAGTCAAACTTATAAGTAGTGCCCAAAACTTACTCATAGTGAATGGTACTATAATCACACTCTTTCCTACAATATCAAAATATTTAATGTGGTAGAGCAGTAATCACTAACTGATGTTGGGTCTTTATCTACACAGCTAATCAATGATGGAACTAGAAATGCCATATTGGCTATTGTAGGAACTGCCCACAAATCACATATAAGTAGTTGTAAAACATATATGTATAGATTAATATATAAGAAAATAGATCAATATATATATATATATATATATTGAAAATAGCTCAATATCATTAAAAGCAAGCCATACGACATCTACAAGATAGACATCTCTCATCAAGTAACCAAGCAACAACTCCTTTTGCGGAAAGACATAGCACAAGGCTTAGATCGGGATGTGATAGGTACATTTCAGCACCGTCCACCTCTTGTAGTGGCTGTCTAAAATAGCTATCTGGGATGGAATTCATCAATCTACACGAGCCTATGAGTACATCAGGAGAGGAGTTTGCATAGCCGCAGACAGAGATTACCATCATGAAGACAACGAAAGATCACCTGAAAAAGAGCTCGACCACAAAGTAACAACACAAACACAACACCCAACAAAAGTGGACTAGAAACACAACTACCAATGACGAGCACTAAGGTTGCACCAATCAGAAGACCCAGGAAGGAGGCCAAACCCCAGCGATGCAGATACAGAGGAAGGATGGCTCATGCAGATACAAGGGCGGGGAGTAGAGGGTGTCAGGAACTCCACCACCACTCCCGACCACCACTGCGAACAGGGGGCGGAAGACCCGCATGAAGCACAAACCCAGCTTACTCCTCTACCTAAAGCACCAAGGGGGCGCCCGAACTCACCGTCCACCCAAGAAGGAACCCGAGGCACAACCATGACCAAAAAACGACAACCATAGATAAAAAAAACTGACTGAGATAAAAAGGAGAACCAACAAAACAGGAGCTCCTTGCTCCCACGAAGGAGAGACTAGCCAGAAGAACAACAAGGCCGATGACCGTTGACTAAAATGCAGGACGAAGCTGTCACAGACACCAAACCAACCACCTGAAATGAGAAAAAATGGGAATAAGCAAGAACTAAAATGAAACAGAGTAGAAATAGAAAGGGGGAAGAAACCTTGGCCCCTCAGAACCAAACCGTCGCCCAGCCCGACACGGAAAATACCTGCAAAGGGCAGCGACACCATGCACATGGCGAACATGGTGAGTCCCCCGCCAGGCAAATAACCACCCTAGAACACACCTATCACAGCAACACCGCCACCCCAGAATCCCATCGCACGAGGACGACGAGAAGAAGGCCCAGCCGAAGGCGTTGGATGACTTCTTGGTTGAGGCAGGTCAAAGCAGGAAGAGGCCCGGTGGGCATAGGGGAAGAAACCACCAGCCGCGGCCACACCCCCCCAAGCCAAAGGGCAACCACGCTAACCCTAGATCACAAGGGCGATTGCCAGAGCAACTGAGCGGCAAAAACGGTGGGCTGTTTTCCTAAAATGTAGATCCAACACGTCCTATTATATATATATATTCACTTATATAGAATGATGTATTTAGACATAAGATAACAAGATATCCAAAATTCTATCATGGTTGTATTCAATCAATCATAACTAACTCCACAAATTCTGTCAAGAATACACCAGTATCATGATCTTGATCTGCAATGTCTTCCTGAATATGAACCATAATAGTTGATCCTTCATCTAGATTTTGTAACCATAGTGACAACCCCCTACATTTAGGACCTAATGATTCGAATAGGTCACTTGTACATGAATTTTAAGTTATTCCTTTTTAATCACACACCATGAATGCTAACTTATGCTCAAGCTATAAACACATATCAAATGAATATACCTATTATATATACATATAGCATCAAATTTTAAGAGTAAACATATCATCAACCAATATATAAATTCATAATTCTCTAGAAAAATTGCCTCACTAGTTAACCTATAATTTAAAACATTAATTTTTTCACTAGGTTACATTCTGGTGTTCTACATGCAGAGAAATCAAGTATGCATCAATAAAAATCATATAGGTATCCCTAGACTATAAGCATAAAAATCAAACTACAAAACAATTGGTGGGTTTTGAAGTACCAAATGTCACAAGATATTATGAGAAAGTAAAGTTACAACTAGAATATTATAGTAGTAACATTGCAGTAAGTGATCTTATAACAAAAGATTGTACTCATAGCCAAAAAGTGGCAGAAACCAAAATACCAACGATTTAATTTGTTGCTAGTCCAGTAGGTGAATACAATTGAGTATTAGAAATTAATAATGGGAGGATGAAACATTGTTGATTCAATGACAAAACATATTTTTTCTTCAGAAATTTGGAAACATAATTGAAGTTATTGCTGTTGGAAAACATGAACAACAACTCTTGTATAAATAGTATCTAACATGTATGTATGATTCACTTCTTGTGTCCAATGTAGAACTCTCTAATTGTCGATCATTGTGCTTTATTAAATTGCCTTGTCTATCCAGTGACCAAGAATAGTTGATGTATATAATTGAACTAGTCCATACATATTATATAAAGTCTATTCACTAAGAAAAATGGTCTAAGAATAGAAATCTAGACTAAAGAATGAAACACTAACAAGAAATTGCAACAGACAACACTTCATCTCCTAAATTATATATATATATATATATATATATATATAGATATATATGTCAATTTTTGGAACAATATTAGTTTAAACTTGTAGGGAAATAAAATAAAGGCAACTTCATAGATATACATCTATCCTAAATCTCGAGCTAGGCATCTTTGCATGCATTGATTAGTATCTGAGTGATGTATGCGTTCAACATCCATGGTTATCAAGTGGGGTCAATTTCTTAGTCACTTAAAACTCCTCTAGCCTTCCTACATAGATTGAGTTTGTTCTATCGATTTCAATGCACAATGTGTATTTTTCCATGCTCACAATCTTCAAAAAATACATAAGGTGTCCTATATATCTTTCATCAATGTTGATGACTCAATTTATCATGTCAATGTCACTCCATTCCAAAACCCAATGCCAACAACCATATAGTAGACAAATATCATCCTAGATTGACATCTTGACTAACTAACTTCTCTACATAACATTCCCACTAATTTTCTAATTATTGCATCTTCTCCATCAAGCTTGTTCAACAATGAGGCATCCAAGAGACACATTTGGGAAATGAAATTAAAATAAATAGGTAAGAAGGGTTTCAACAATATATAGGCAAATGTTCCATGGTTACTTTCATAATTGAAATTAAAAAGGGAGAAGTGGGGGATAAGGATATAAATGGTATTGAATAAAACTAATATTCGAAATAAATTGAGCTTAAAGAGTCTCACTGTTTTGAATGTTAGGATTCATATGTGACTGCATAGAAATACATAAAGCCACACATATCATTTCGTAGTCCTATCAACAGTCCACTACTCCTGATTATGTAAAGAAATTATGTGTGAGTCATAACCATGTGTAGGTTACATATGAGTTTATAATAATAACTTCTTATCATTTGATATCATAAAATAATCTCCAACTCTAGCACCTCATATATATTATGTTACTTGGTTACTTTTTTCAATCATTATCACTTCTATATTTCCATAGGATTTGGAGACTACAAGTAGAAGCATTAGGGAATTTTTAGCTTCTGCTATGGCACAGATTTGTAGTTGAAATTAAAGAAGTATTCCAATTGGATATTATTCTCTAAACTAACTAATAGCTAGAATAAACATGGCCTTGATACGTGGAAGAAAATAACCGCCATATGAAAATTAATAATCAGCCAACGTCATATTGATGAAGTCTTATTTTTGGTTTATGGAAAATGGTCAAGTGAATACCAAAAAAATTTGAGATACACTAGTGGTGATGTATATACTAAACTTGAAACTAATACAAATCCAATAACAAGATTTTCTTATAATAAATCATTTTAAAAACTATATTCAAAGTTTCATATATATATTAATAAGTTTTGTGGACCAACCTTTTTTCACAAATGGTCTAGGTCTTGCAGTTCATATTCTTGAAGCACTAGAAATAATTTTTTATAAAAAAATTATGGTGGAGAAATTATAAGAGAGAATACACATCTTAAACTTTAGAAAACATCTTAAAATGTTAAAATTATCTATTTAAACATAATTATTAACTTTATGTTTTTTGATAGGAGGCTTGAGAAATGTATTACAACTATCACTATATGCAATAATATCATTTGAGAGGCACTATAACAGAGAAACAATGTGAGATATTTGCATGGATTATAAAAATTGTACAATTACCTCATGATCATAAAGGCAAACAATGTCTTGGGTGTTTGGCTATTCAACATTTCTGGTGATGAATGTCTTGATCTAGATCATGCTCAATATTTAAAAAATGTTTTTAGGGCTGTCAAGAACATCTGTTGTTGAATTCGATATCTAGATGATGGCACAATTTGAGTTGAAAAAGATATGTATGTACAAAGAAGTATGTCGAGATATATTCTTTTATGTTGAGCCACAATGTCAACTGTCTTATTCCATGTAACTTGAGAGATAACAGTTAAGATCTAGGAATGTAACAACATGGAAGGTATGATGTACACCTCAATTGAAAAATAAAAAGTTCTTGTAGTGGAAATGAAACCAAAGGTGGCAATATCATTGGCAAGGAAGTAATGGAAACATAGAGAGGTACATTCAAAGAAACTCAATTCTTCATGGTTGTGTAGAAGAGTTCTAATGGTTGGATGTACAATTTGTTACCCTACAACATTATTTAGTAATTCACAATGACTTGATAAGTATGTACAATCAAATAAGGCAAGTAAATCAACTAGAAGAAAATTAAGGAGGCTAGACATTATCAGGTAAATTAAAAAGTATGGCTCATAATTTGTGATAAGATCCTCAAGACTCTATTTATTTTCTTGTCCTCAGTAACCATGGATAATCATATGCTTACTAGTTTGTTGATAGAATGCAATTAGTGATCCTATAAAATGATATGAGGTTTCTAGTTCTTATATATAAGATCTTATTTATAAGTATAGAATCATTTGAATCTTGTTGAGTTAGAAATTGCTAGAGTCCAAAGGAGACTTATGTTTTTGTTAATTGAGGTTATTTTTTTGGACTTCATGTGCATTTGAGGGACATATCATTAGAAAACAGTTAAAGTTTGGGTCAGCAAATTCCAAAATCACTTATGGCAATGAGCAACATCCAAGGCCTGTCTACTAAGAAAATGAAAAGGATGTAGCCAAAGAAACTTCCATTATACATAACTAGTAATAGAAAAATCTAGTATCTTTTTAAAAAACCCAAGGAATCCAGTTAAGGGAGTGAGACATTATTAACTAAAGATATAATAGTGACAAGGAAAACATGGTAACTCTCTACCCAGAGGCCCTCATATTGTCGCATAATTTGAACCATAGTCTTCTAGACAACAAATCAAAACTTTAGTTATAAACTAAAATTAATAAACATAAGTTATCCCATTAAGTTGAATGTCAAAATGGTTGAATTAGGAGCATCTAATCAATATCCATTTCACTTGGATAGAACGAATTGGCATAAATTAAATATATATATATTTAAGTAATATGAAATATTGTTATAAGAAAAAGACATGAACTAGACCTATCATACCATTAGAGCAGCCACTTGATGTGAAATGCATCAATCATTACATAGAAAAGGCAACATACAAGCCTTTGACATGAGCATTCCTCATGTAGAGTTTCTCTAAAAGTATAAAAGTAAAATTTTTGAATGCCTTATAAATACAATATGTATACCTAATAAGTGCCATATCTGATCTGTAAAATATCTCGGATCCATACATAATAAGTGGCATTAAGATCAAAATTTTGATGGTCCTTGCATTGACATCATTAACAGATGATGTACAACTAAGTGCAGTTGGACCTCAAGAAGACCAATCTATACAATATAATGCATTAGTAAAATGTGCATAGAAGACAATTATGCAAACTAGACAAAATTTGTAGTCGGGCTCAATGTAACTAGTCATAATCATGTGGCATAGTTTGTCAATATTATAATGGGAGGCTGGCATAAGGTCAAAAACATATCCAACATCTTCTTTGATAAAAAAATTCATGTTCTCTACACTTATTTGAAAATTATAAACAAGCAGAAGACTGGCATTTATATGTTAGAAACAAAAGCATAATATATTAGGAGTGTTGGTAGTGGGATCATAATGAGATTATATGTGACACATAGAATGACTGAGTTGACTCATTTAGTGTATTAGAGATATTTAATTATAATGGATACAATTATAGGTCATAATAGTGTTGGGAGTACCTAGATCTTGAACTAGTGGTGTTATAGTGAATATTGAAATGAAGAGAAATCATCAAGTAGATCATTGTCAATTTAGTTCTTGAACCCAATTTTATATAAGAAAGCCTTTCACAGTATACCTCTTTCAGGATCTCCTGAGTCATTACAATAGACCAAACATATTGAAGCTTCAAATGTTTTTTCAAAAGAAGCTTTATCACTTTTCATAGTTTAAGTGTCACGAGGACAATATGAGTGATATATGAGGTAAAGATTGGATGAAGACTAAAATTAGAGAAAATGGTTCGTTGCATGTAACCAGAAATATGCATCAAAGTGTCCATAGAGAAGAGTATTTTGCTGGTTAAAGTTACCCAAAACATGTTCTTTCATATGTATAATTTTTTGAATAATTATATCGTTAAATAAATTTTGTTGAAATCATGACGAGATCATGGTAATGATTCCATTATAGCTTCAACATGATGCATTCTAAACCTCCAATCTTGGGCATCAAAGTCATCATGGGAAATCTATGTCAAGTTTTGATGAAACTATTCTAACATGTATTCAATATAGACATGAAACCCATTATAATATAGTTGTTATGAGGTCTGAAAGTTATTCAATTGAGGGCTAAGTTAACCAATTCTTACCTAATCAAAATTCAAATTCGTTACTAGAAAGTCATGTCAAATTTTGATTAAGCAAACCAACAAGAAACGGTTAGAATATCCATTAAATATCACACACATCTTGGGAAAAAACATGTAATAAAAACTATCATGAATAATATGCTCTAATAGTAAAAAGTGTATCCAGGACCTTAATTGGAAATTGTAATACTTTTCTATATTTTGATATCCTTTGGAGGGGTTTATTTCATGTATAGGCCAAGTCCACTCCAATCGGAGGTTATTATATACATACATGCATATATATATATATATATATATATATATATATATATTAATTGATACAATATAAAAAAGTAGTTTTTGGATGTATAAATCCAACACAAACAAGCATGTGCACTTGTATACAACATCTAGTAACACCTCAAACTAGAACATTGATGTGCACATTTTGTATCCTCGAATTTATTAGATATATAAAACCCCTAGATTTTACCAAAATAATAGTATGACAATACCACTCAAAGGCTGACAAGTCTTATTGTAGTATAGTTAAGGATCAAACTCAAAGCACAACATTTAAAGAAAAGATTGATCACATTAACTGAAGTAGACCACATAAATGTTATTAAGCTAACTACAAGAATAAGGAGACTGAATTAATCATATGGTGTAGTGTGGATCTTGATAGTCTGGTGGCTAAAGAAGTGATGTTCCTCCATGGAGGCATGTGGCTTGTATATAGGTGAATGGTAGGGTTTGAAACCCCCACAGCCACCTGTTGTTAAGTCATAGGCTTCCAATGATGCTAAGAGGTGGCCACTCAAAGAAAACGAGGAGTCTTGTGACTATTACTATTTATGTCGGTGCTTGTAGTGTTTTCATCAGTAGGTAGTGGAATGTATCTATAGTAGAGGTATGCAAGAAGTTCATCTGTAGCCTGCAAGCATGACTTTCATCGATAGATGTAGTGTGGAATTTCCATCCTTACGTATCGTTGTCAATTATGACACATACAATATTTCAATCTAAAGGCTTCATCAGTTGGAGAGCCATGACTCTCATTTGTTGATGTGTGGGGACTTCTATTGGTGGTCAACTAATGTATATGAATAAAAAATGGGAACCAATGGAAGTTTAGATTAAGTGAACCACCCCCATGGGATATTGGCGCATGCTCAAGGATCTACATCGATGAAGCACCAACCAATGAAGGGAAAAATTAATAGAAATATGGTCTAACTATTAAAAATTTCTTGTGTCGGCTAGTCGGTCAGTGGGAATGATGTCTCCTACTTTGGTGCATATGATAGAAGCTAGAATTTTCCATGGAAATCAATTAATTTGATCAAAACCTTTCAAATTAAATTTATAAAGCCTAAAAATAGTTCTAAAGTAAAATGATAGAAATGAATGCAAAAATAAACTAAAAATTGCACTAAAACTAGGATGAATATGCATTGATCAAATAATTATGAAGTTAAATGTTTCTCATCCTTGAGTAACATAAAATCTGAATGGTCACCAATGAGTACTTTCAACCCATGTGTTTGTATCATCTTCACATTGTGCTCAAATTCTAGCAAATAATATGACCAAGCTTCCCAATTTCTTAATATCACAAAATACACCAATCCACGTCTCATTTCCAATTTTGCTTCCCAAAAAAACTTCCTCACTTATATCCCCAATTCCAAACATGTCTAATAGCTTCATGAGAGTTCGAGAATTTTGTAGGACAACAAGTATGGATATGATCCAAAACTTGGGTGTGGTTAAGAGGATATCAAAATGAGACACTTATTGTGTTCTTAGGTGGGAAATGAAGAGAAGAGGGTGTGGAAGGAGGATGCAAATCTCTCCTCTATTCGACTTGATAGTACTTTATTTATTTATTTTTCTTTTTGCCTTGAATGATTTGGTTCACATTCACAATGAGAGGGGTATGGAAGAAGAAGATAGAGTAAAGACGGAGTGTTCCACCTTGAACTTAGGGTTTGGCACCTTTTGTGGCTTTTTTATATTTTTAATGGATGGAAGGTAAGAAGCTGGAAGAAGAAGTTTCAAAGAGGATTTGGATGGAGAAGTAACTTGATTTAAAATTTAGTGCACCAGGTTATTATCCTAACCATAGAATACTTAAATAGTGACATGATAAGGGAAAAAGTGAGGATTCCAAGGAATTTATGTCACTATTTAGTTAGAAGAATGATATTTTTGATCACTCCCAGTTCCTCAACATCTGCCATCTTTTTAAGGGAAACATGATATTTGGATTCCTATAGACCACATTGGATGATTTCTAGCCATTGGCTAGTTCACAAATAGGTGTTAACTTTAAATAAGGGTATATAAGCAATGGAATATGCATGGATGCAAATCAGAAATTAAATCTACATCAGATATATAATGGATTTTATTTAATAAATGAAAATTTAGAGAAATGTTAGCTAAGGAAATGCAAGTATGCAAAGTTCTAAAATTATAAAGTAGAAATTCAAAGTCGAATTCTACGGGTGGAGTGAGATATATACCACCCACTATCCACCCTGAACTTAAGTATTTACTCTTCCCCAAGCAAACATTAAAGTAAAAATGGAGGGGAAGAAAATGACACGGCCTTATCAGACAGTCTTGGCAACTCAAAGAAAGTCTAGTTGAAAGAAATGTTGACAAGGGATGGGACCTTAAGAAGAGGAGAACCATGGTGCACCATGTAATTGGGTGATTGTAGCAGATCAAAGGGGCTTTTAAGATGATTGAAATGATGTTTCTTTGATCCTTGCAAACACCCAAGTACAATCCACAAATCTTCCTTCATCGATAGTGGAAGTGTTGTTGATATGTGTGGATCTGGAAAGAAAGATACATAATAAAAGTATTGAATCTTTGGTGTCTTCTAGATTAGCCCATCCATGAAGACATGTGAGAGATCACCATTTTCAAAGATAAAGATAGTAGGTGATGAATCTACCAACTTGACCACCAACTATGGTAAATTAGGTGGAGGATCTGACTCTGGTTCCTCCTTGTCATCTAAATATACATGTCGAAGGTGTGGCACTAGAGCGGGAGGGATTATCTTATTTACTGAATTAGCTAGCTAAAACTCTTTATGTGGGTGTGTGTCCTTCTAAATATCATCGAATCATCAATTAGGTCAATGGAAGCATTATATACACTATTGACTCACTATGTTGCTCTACTTTCTCCATGAAAAATATACCCAAGTGATTTGTGAGTTTGAAAATTAGAGTCAATCAATGGAGGTATCAATATTCCTATAGAGGTGGGATCTCCCCATTTGGATCAACCTGATGTAGGATAGAAATTGTCTACAAAAGGAGTGTGGAGCTCTTGTTTAAATGGTCCATCTTCATTTAATGCAACTAGATAAGCATTGGATGTTGGTTGTTCACTGTTAATATTGAGATAATCTAAGGTTGGATGATCAACATACTCTTTGAAAAATGGCTAGAAAGAGGGGAGGGTAGTGTTAGTTCAATTTCTGCAACCAAACAAGGGCCATCCTCATGATGTGACTTTTTGTTTGACATACTAAAGCCTCAAGTGTAGAGAAGGATGGAATACACAAGCACACATCACATTCTAATTGTAGTTCTTTAGTGTATGACACTACCAAATCAAGCATTATTGACACTAGGATGGTATCACATCATCATCATATCAAATCATCATCCATGTTGGATCTGGATTCCCTTGGAAATTTCCAAGTTAAACCTATAATTCCTTAGTTACGTGAGATGCACAAGATGAGATACATGTGCAACTAAATTTTACTTTGGGGTTCTTCCTTGGTGAGCATTTTCTTGAGAGTATCCAATATGTTACTCATTTTGGGTGAAGGGTGACCTTCATGATATTGGTCGTAATTGCATCTTCCATAATATATCTGAGTGTAGTTTGCCGCATGAGATAATTAACTATCACAACATTTTGGATCGTATAAGCCTCCATTATATTGTTGGTTGTGGTCCCCATCACACTCATATTACAGAGGCATGATTTTATGCACATAGGAGGTACGATGTGAAAGATCTAGAGGGGGGTGAATAGAGCTTTTTGGAATTTTTAAAGTTAATTAAACAATTAAACACTTGAACAAGAAGTAGGAGGAAATAAGGAAGACACAGGGATGTAGAGCGGTTCCTACCTTAGAATTCTAAGGTAGTCAGTCCACTACCCGATTGTTTCCAATTGGGATTTTGAAAGAAACTTATTTTATCACCTCTCGAGGATGTTACACAAAATACAATTGCTTTCCTACACCCTTGAAGTAGCCTTCACCTGAAGTAGACTCAATCCTCCTAGAAGCAACCTTCTAAAGTAACTCCAAATCCACCCTTGAAGTAGCCTTCACCTGAAGTAGCTTCAATCCTTGAGGCAACCTTCTAAAGTAACTCCAAGTCACCGGGAGCAGCCTTCACCACCTTGAAGTAGCTCCAAAAACATCCTTTCAATAGCCTCCAACCTAAGAGTGGTCAAGGAGAACACAATACAATAAAAGGTACAAGATTGGAAGAAAGAAACAATGTTGCCAAAGAGAACATCGCTTTGATCCCATATCAAGCGTATTGATCTCCTATCCACTATAGATGAACATGGTAGTGTGGTGGCTAGGAGATACTAAGCTATAGGACACTAATGTAGAGCTCAAGGAAATTGAATTGCAAGTGAAACTTTGCTTATTGCTCACAAAGAATGATTCTCAAGTTGCAATGTGTATGAACAAGTGATTTGGGTGTCCTAAGGCATGTCCCATTTATAGGAATGGCTTACAAGGGCCTAGGTACATTATAGACACTTTCTAGAGTGTTCTTAATGCTCAACTAGCCATTATATATCCATTAATTACATTGCAATGACTAGTTGTTTATAGCTAAAAAGTGCAGTCCAGAACTTGTCTCTATCGAGAAGTTTGTCGACCGAGATTGTCTCGGCTGAGCATTTCTTCAACCGAGGGTGGGTTTGGAGTGAATGTGTTGCAGCATTCATTTACAACTTCCAACTAACACCTACTCTGAGTCTAACGGCTATGGAACCTGCTTGAAGGTCTATCTCGGTCGAAAATGTTGTCGACCGAGGGTTGTTCTAGGGTTACATGTGTAGGTCAATAATCAGTGCTCATGACTTAGACTGAGGTGGTTCTCATTCAAGAATTTTGTCAACTGAGAGTGTCTCGGTTGAGAAGTTTGTCAACCGAGAATGTCCCTATTTCAATATGTTGAATCATTTACTAAGTGTGTGTATCAATGTGTAATTGTGATTCTATCTTAGGGGAGGATCTATCTAACTATTGTGAGTGGATAGGGAATATCTAACATTTGATTTACATGATATCTATGTACTTGTACATTATATACTTGTACACGTATTTACATTGAGTACAATCATGAAAGTAAAAGTAATCTAAGCATGTTGATCTTCCAATTTGTATTGATCTTCAACTATCCACTTCCTTATTTGTTTATCCCTGAAACACTCAAATAACAAGTTAGATCCACAAGAACGAAATTTTTTTCATCATCAAAACAAAGGGTTTCATAAGGTCCAATTTAGCCAACAATCTCCCCCTTTTTGAAGATGACAAACATTTCTAAAATATAAATCAAGATAATTTAAATGCCATGAGTTTCATACTTGAGATTTACCTTATGTAGACATTCTCTTGTTTATTCATGGAGTGTGTGCTAGTTATTTGCAAAGAGGTATGGAACATAGTATCCAACTCTTTAAGGAATATAGCAACAATGTATGTGAAGCCAAGAGATTATGAAACTCATTAAATCTGGAGGTATATTATTTTATTTTTTATTTATATTACTTCTCCCCCTTTGTCATTTCAAAAAGATAACCATATAATCAATTTGATCCCCCTGAATGATATACTCCCCCTTGTTTTTATATTTTAACAAGAATGTCAAATTTAGCCATAGTTAAAAAACCATGAGTTATTTCTCAACCATTTGCAAGGGAAGTTAAGCCCTAAAATGACATGAGAATCCTTTAGGCTCATAGATATATTTTATTAGTTTCTCAACCATTTACAAGGGATGTTAAGACCTGAAATGATATGAGATTTCTATAGGCTCATAGCATAATCAATGAATATATTTCTCAACCATTTACAAGGGATGTTAAGCCCTGAAATTATATGAGATTCTTTTAACTTCATATTAGAATCAATGAATGTATGTAACCAAATACAAGGGATGTTAAGCCCTAATCAGTGTAGAGAATTCAATTAAGATAAAGATATATATTGTATTCAAGAATGTTGTAAGCTCCTTTAATCTAAGATTACCTTAAGGATACCAAGGTCATAATTATATTTGAAGTTCAATTGAATAAGTAAAACAATGAATCAATTTTATAACATGATGAGAAAATATACTAAGGTTGAGTGCAAGTCAATGATTTGATTTAATAAATAAGTATTTTTTCAGGCTTAGTTTTGGTCGACCATGACTTTGACCAGGGCGCCCCTCGGTCGAACTCTTTTTCAATCGAGAGGCATTTCTGTAGATTTCCAATATATGCATTTTCATAAGTTATCCAATGAGACACTTCTTCTAGAATATGATTTAATCTTGTTTTGTATGATCATTATTTGTTCTTCATTTTTTTATTTGTTCTTCATTTTGTTCATATATGAACTTGTGAATGTTGAATAATCTAAGATAAAATCTTTGTGTGACTTAAGGTTAAGTTTGCCTTTACCATCTTTTATCATAGAACTTAATTCATGTGAGAAAGATTTTAAAAATACTTTTTTTTTAGTTTTTAGAATGATAAAACTTTAAATTTTCTCACAAAATGGTGATGATTATATTCTAGCCAAGTTCCTTGTATGATCAATTCTTTTGTTTTCAATTTTGAATATTTAATGTTGAACGAGATCTCTTATGACAATAGATTTGTCAATCTTTTCCTCATGCATGTGAACATATCTTTGTTCTCAATTATGTGCTTGTTGGGATCTTGCAACATTTTGATGCACATATATAATTCCTTTCAAATATTTAGGCAATGTATCGTGTAGAGTTTATTACTCAAGTGAAATATTTAATTTTATTAAATAGTTCTGTCAGAAACATCCTCGGTCGACAATTTTCTCGACTGAGTAAGATTCAGTCGACGTATTTGTCAATCAGATGTTTTTCAAGCTTAAGATAGTATCTTACTCAGTCAACTATTTTCTCGACCGAAATGTTCTCAGTCGACAACTTTCTTGACCGATTATGTTACTGTTTGTCCAGAAAATGTGAGTTATGATAGAAACTCTCTTGGTAAATTATTTTCTCGACCAAAGAGTATCTCGGTCGAGGATTTATTAGACCGAGAATGTTTCTATTTTAGCAATTATTTTCAAGTAAAGCATGAGTTACTTCCAATATAATAGAAATATGCAAATTAAGGCTCAATTTAGTTGAGATAAGACATTTTGAGTATCAAAGTAAAGTTTTAGGTCAAATCTCAACTAACCATGTCCAATATTTCTAAGTTTGGGGTTTTGGAACCCAAACTATATCAACATCCCTTTTCTTGTATGGGAAAGAGAATGAATAATGTCCAAGACATAAACAGTAATGAGAACAAATAGAATCAATTTCATTTCTCTTTTTAGGCACATACATGACTTTAGTCTTGGTTACTTGTGTCCTTTTCATTATAGGTTTTTGATAGGATTTATCTTTGGGCACATAACCTAGTCCTCTTCTTCCTATTTGACCAGAAGAGTCTTTGAGAATTTTATCAAGAATATCTTTATTTTCAAGCTATTAATATCTTTTTGTAACTTAGAAATTTTATCCATTCTCCTTTTAATGTCTAACTTTGCTTGATCTAGATTGGATAACAAACTATCTCTATCTTTGACAATAGCATCATAATCTAAATGAGTACACAAGATAGGTTGAGTTTGAAGATCATTTAATTTTGCAAGCAATTCAACCTTTTCTAGAGAAAGAAAACTGTAGTTTGTTTCTAGAGTGAGCCACTTCATATTGCAATCATTAAAAGATGATTTCAAGGTAGAATTTTTAGAAATAATACTTTCCTTTTCTGAAGCAAGATCACTCAATTGAGCATATAATTCTTCATTAGTTTTTGTAACTCTTTTAGTTTCTTTTTACAATCAATATATTTATCATGTAATTCTTCAATGCTAGCAAATAACTCTTCTTTAGATAAATCAACTAGGATTACCTCATCTTCTTCTTCATTTGTAGTAGCAATGAGACATTGTACCTTGTCTTCTTTAGTCATGAGGCATTCTACTTCTTCTTCTCCACTCTCACTATCATCACTTGAGTCATCCCGTGCTGCTTTGTAGGCTTTTTCCTTCTTTTTGTGAGAGGATTTCCTTCCCTTCTTGACTTTGGGGTATTCATTCTTTAAGTGTCCCTTTTTGCCACATTCAAAGCACCTAGGGGAAGAGGGAGAAGAAACACTAGAAATTTTGTTATTTTTAAATCTTCTATACCGCTTACCATTTACAATGAGAGTCTCTTTTTCACTATCTTCTTCACTTGTATCATGACTAGATTTAGTTGTTGCCTTGAATACAATGTCCTTTCTTTTCTCTTTTTTGTGTTCAACTGCCAATCTTTCTTCTTCTTCTTCAAGGGTGACCTCATGAGTCTCTAGGTTGCCAATGAGCTGCTCCATCTTCAATCTGGTGAGATCATTGGCTTCTTCAATGGCCGTCACCTTTGGTTTGTACTTTGGAGGCAAACACCTAAGAATTTTGGATACTTGATCTTCTTCACTTATGAATTTTCCTAATGCACTCAAACCGTTTATGATAGTTAAAAATCTTGCATACATTTCACTAATGGACTCATTTGGTTCCATATGAAATTGTTCAAACTTTTGTTTAACCATACTAATCTTAGAATTTTTAACTTATATAGTTCCTTCGAGTGTAATAGAATGTCTATGCCATATATCATATGCAATTGTACATGAAGAAATTCTATTGAATTCACTTACCGAAATAGAACAATATAAAATACTTACAACCTTGGCATTTAGTTGAACTTGCTTTACCGTATTGATATGCCATGTAGCATACTCAGTTTTTGGAAGCTCATATGGAGGAGACACCATCCTCCAAAGCTCCCAACTGATGCCTTGAAAATAAAATTACATCCTTCTCTTCCAATAGTTATAGTTGCTTCCATCGAATGGTGGTGGACAAGATACGTTGGTTCCCTATAGGTTCAAGTTGTTGAGCACACCATACCCCATCCTTCAAGACTTGTTAGAGCTCCTTGAATACCTACTCTGATACCAATTGAAAGATCTAGAGGGGGGTGAATAGAGCTTTTCAGAGTTTTTAAAGTTAATTAAACAATTAAACACTTGAACAAGAAGTAGGAGGAAATTAGGAAGATACAGGGATGTAGAGTGGTTCCTACCTTAGAATTCTAAGGTAGTCAGTCCACTACCTGATTGTTTGCAACTGAGATTTTGAAAGCAACTTATTTTATTACCTCTCGAGAATTTTAAAAAAATACGATTGCTTTCTGACACCCTTGAAGTAGCCTTCACCTGAAGTAGCCTCAATCCTCCTAGAAGAAGCCTTCTGAAGTAACTCCAAGTCCACCCTTGAAGTAGCCTTCAATCCTTGATGCAACCTTCTAAAGTAACTCCAAGTCACCGGGAGCAGCCTTCACCACCTTGAAGTAGCTCCACACACCTCCTTTCAACAGCCTCCAACCTAGGAGTAGTCAAGGAGAACAAAATACAATAAAAGGAATAAGATTGGAAGAAAGAAACAATGTTACCAATGAGTACAACGCTTTGATCCTATATCAAGCGTATTAATCTCCTATACACCATAGATGGACGTGGTAGTGTGGTGGCTAGGAGATACTAATATATAGGACACTAATGTAGAGCTCAAGGAAATTGAATTGCAAGTGAAACTTTGCTTGTTGCTCACAAAGAATGATTCTCAAGTTGCAATGTGTATGCATAAGTGATTTGGGTGTCCTAAGGCATGTACTATATATAGGAATGGCTTACAAGGGCCTATGGATGTTCTAGGCACTTTCTAGAGTGTTCTTAGTGCTCAACTAGCCATTAGATGTCCATTAATTACATTGCAACAACTAGTTGTTTTGTACTGAAAAGTGCAGTCCAGAACTTGTCTCGGTCGAGAAGTTTGTCGACTGAGATTGTCTTATTCGAGCATTTCTTCGACCGAGGGAGGTTTTGGAGTGAATGTGCTACAACGTTCATTTCCAACTTCCAACTACCACCTACTCTGAGTCTAACGACTTTGGAACCTACTTGAATGTCTATCTCGGTTGAAAATGTTGTCGACCGAGGGCCGTTCTAGGGTTACATGTGCAGGTCAATAATCAGTGCTCGTGACTTAGACTGAGTTGGTTCTCGGTCAAGAATTTTGTCGACTGAGAGTGTCTCGGTCGAGAATTTTTTCAACTGAGAATGTCCCTGTTTCAATATGTTGAATCATTTACTAAGTGTATGTATCAATGTGTAATTGTGATTCTATCTTAGGGGAGGATCTATCTAAGTGTTTTGAGTGGATAGGGAAGATCTAATGCTTGATTTACATGATATCTATGTACTTGTACATTATATACTTGTAAATTTTTTACATTGAGTACAATCATGAAAGTAAAAGTAATCTAAGCATGTTGATCTTCCGATTTGTATTGATCTTCAACTATCCACTTCCTTATTTGTTTAGCCCTAAAACACTCAAATAACAAGTTAGATCCACAATAATGAAATGTTTGTCATCATAAAAACAAAGGGTTTAATAATGTCCAATTTAGCCAACACCATGAAGTAATGCTTTGAACATTAGGGACAAGTCGAGGCATGCTATAGTGTCATGATTGAAGTGACGAAATACCCAATATTGTATGCAATGCGGTGTTGGTCACTCCATTATATTTGAATGCCTAAAAGATTGAGTAATTGTTTATCTGATTGGAGGAGAATTACATTCAAGACACTTTGCAAAATGTTTCAAAAAGAAAGAAAAATCCCAACTAATCATATTTAAATTAAATCAATCAACCGTTACATTGTCCTTTGCAACTACACCAAAATTTTATGTGTGTATTTTGCACCCTAAAATTCACTAGAGATATGAAACCTCCAAATTTTATCAAAAAAATATTGCAACAATACCTCCCACAAGTGAATCAATCTTATCATGGTATAATTAAGATTAAACCCAAAGGACAAAATTCTTAAGAATTTATTGATTGACTTAACCAAAGTCAGAATAGTATTTAACACATAGTACTTTGTTGTTGATTACTCTAAGTACAAGAATAATAAGACCAAATTAAATTTCAAATTATTCGTATATGGAAACATTAAGGGTATGGGTTTTGCCTCCACTACCAACATTTGTGCTACCATTGACCACAAACAATCATGAATAAGTAACATTGAGGCTTAGTAAATCCTCCTTTAGATGTTAGAATTAAACCTGGACGTATACTACTATAGGCTTTCTATCACTTTATCTAAAGATCCTAACCCCATTTCCTCATAAAACATATATCTAAAGTTTTCTTCAAGTATTTAATGAGAACCAATAAACATCCTTGATCTTGGGGTCATGGCTCAACACCCAAGATCATGATAAATATGTAAACCTACTCATAAGACAAGCATACAAGAATAAAAAATATTGATTCATAATTCAACAAGGTTCATACATATTTAGATGCAGTTAAAAGAAAAAAAGTGGGAAGTTGGGGTACTTCACATGTCCTAGCATAAAGAACTACTTGCTCCTCATAGCGGGATCGAAATAAACAAGCGAATGGAGTGAGATTTCCATAGAATCTATGGGTCGAAGAGATGAAACCTTGGGTGTAATCCTAGAGATGGGGGTGATATTATACATTAGTAGAATACACCCATGATTATCGTAGGGTGACCCTTCTTCTTCGACATCCTTCTTGCTTAGGTATTATCTATGGATGAAAAGGCAATACGTGTAAGGATTGTGGTGGAGGTGTCATTGATATTCCTTTTTCAAGTTCAAGAGGTTGATCCAATGGTGGAGCAGTGGTTGTCACTTGATGTGGTCATCAACTGGTGGAAACCACTATGAGGATGAGTGTGGATTTCAAAGGCCTAGTGACTGGAGAAGAGATCCCTTTTCATGGAGGCACAAGGCTTGTATTTATAGGTGAATGGTAGGTTTTAGAATATTACTAGATACATGTTGTTAAGTCGCGGCTGTCAAGGATGGTAAGAGGTGGCTTCTCTAGGAAGAATAGGAGAAACACGACCCTTACTATTACCTTTGGTTATTGTTGTAGTGTTTCCATTGGTAGGCAGAACACAAGCTTCCATTAGTTGAGGTATGCAATAAGTTCATCGATAGAAGGCATGCAATACTTCCATTAGTAGACGAAGTGTTGGAATTACATCAATATGTACATTTTTTGGTAGGCGACATGCAAAGTGATTCCATCATAAGGTGTTGTTCATTAGATATACTACTCTCATCATTGAGTGTGGGGAGTTTTCAACAGTGGTCAACCAATGGAAAGATAGAAAAAATGGGAACCAAATGAAGCTTAGGTTTAGTAAACCACCCCGAGAGGTGGGGGTCTATTGGTGTGTGGTCAAGGGCCTGCATAAATGAAGCACCAACTGATGTAACCATAAACAAATGAAGGGACATATCAAAGAATATCTTATAGAATCATAAAAGAAATCTTATTCCAGCTAGTCAGTTAGAAGGAATACCATTTCCTATGATGGTTCACAAGATATGAATCTCAAACCTGCCTTGGAAATCAAGGAATTGGAAAAAAACCTTACTAATTAGAGTAAAAATAAGAAAACCTAAATGCAACCTAGTTTTATAGTAAAATGAGGGAAGAAAATGAAAAACTAAGCTAAAAATGCAACTAAAACTATGATGAATATGTAATCTTTCAGCATCAATAGGAGATGAGAATCATAACTAGAAGAGAAAAGAATCTCGTGCTATGTGCACATTTTAAAACTAGATGGTTCTACGCTATAGTTTAAAGAGGAAGTAATTCCACACTATGACTATACCAAATGTTGTGGACTAATCCAAAGACCTAAATGTGAGAATAAATTCCTTCCCCACCCATTTCCTTGCCTCTATGATAATTTTGGTGTTAGAACATGCGGGGATCTTCATGTCAAGAAACTAGAGTATAGTGAGGTACTAATATCAAGAAAGAATGACACTATGTCATATGGAATTGGAAAGTGTGGGCTTGCATCTCTTGTCCTTGTTGTATATGTAAGACTAGCTTCTTGCACTACATCCTTTGATTGAGTCAAGGAAGAGGAAGATCACATTTGTAAAAGCAGTCATGAAAATGATGACATATTTGTACTTAATAAAAAGAATGACATGTCTCTAGTGAATTAGAAAATTTAGAAAATTAAATTATCTGAATACTTTTGAGTTTGAAAATAAAACATATTTTTTTATAAGTATTAGTTAAGATTCCATTTTATGATAAGGCTGGTTCCCAAAATATAAATGTATGCATAAAAAAACAAAGATACAATTTTCAAGATTGATATTCCTTGATTAGGTTGACTAATAATCACTTATTATATGCATAATATTCAAGTTGTATGAATATAAATAAAACATAGTTTAATCAAATCCATGAAGTCGTCTAAATAATCCAAGGTGCCCAGGAGGTGCATTTTGTACCTCGATTCCATTAAGATTATGACATGCATATACCACACATATAAGATATCAAATATTCCTTTATAACTGAATTGCATGTAATTTTTGATTGAATGAGACAAATTGAATGCTCACAAGGCAGATGAAGGCTGATATAGACTTTCATTTTCTAATAGTGAATGTAAGGATCATGTACAACCTAATGTGGGCAATAGATTTTTCTTTGATTTGCAATGTAGTGCACAAGTTCTAATTTTATGTTAATAGCCTAGCACTAAACCATTATTATTTTATGAAAAAAAAAACCATTTTCATGCATATATATTACTCCAGAAACCAATTCCATGTCTCTTATTTGAACTAGATAAACAAAGCATATCTAAAAGATTTTTCTATTTTTATTAGAATGAATGATGGTTAAATACAATAAGTAATGTCATGCTCCAACTACAACAAATGTCTCAAAAAAGAGTTCAAACATAACAATTTACCATAAATAAATTCAATAAAATGTGAACCATTGTAGGATAGTAGAAAAAAACCTCAATCGCATGAATGGCATCTCATGTACCTTCTTGTAAACATCCTCTTACACCCATTAACAATTTTTAAACCATCTAGAAGAACATATAGTAACTATAAAAGAGAACAAAAGGTCTATTAAGATATGTTATTAAGACTATCACAATACTAAGAAATAAAGTATTCACCATGAAACCTATGTATCTATATGGCCTTTTGTTGGTAGTTATGTTTCTTCAAAATCTAGCATCAATGTAATATTTACTATATCAGTTACCAAACACCACTATTTACTCAAACATGTTTGATTAGGTGATAATGTAAATTTGAAGCCCCAGGAAATATATAAGCAAAGGTTATATTAGCAATAGGGAAATTTAAAAATCTGAAGTCAAATGCAATAAATTAAATATTCAACATCACTGATTGGTTAGATGTAATTTGAATTTAGTCCTTTTGTTTTTAACTTGTTTGAAATGATGTAGTTTGCACATGGATCTAAGTAGAGGATCTAGGAAGAAGCCATAATTGAAGATGTGAACCGAGAGGTCAAACTTTTGGTGGGTAATGAAAACAAGACACCCTCTTTTTTAGAGTAATTTGATTTCAAAGGTTAACTCTAAAGCTAGAGATACTCTACACTTTTTTTGCCCGATGTTCAGTTTAAACTGCATAGAATGAAAACTTAGATTTAATAACTAAAATACAAATGGATGTCTCTCAGTGGATCTATACCCAACCATAGGGACATAGTTGTATCTATCAATCAAATTAAACTACAACCTACCAAATAGATTATTAAATTCACCTCACTACATTTACAGTGTTTTTAGATGAGCTCCTTTAACATTCTGGTGATTGCTGTATTAAACATAAGTGTATCCATTTCAGCTTCTAAATTCATAGCTCTTTCTCAGTACCTAGGGGTAGTAGAAATGTCACAGAACCATTTTTTACCCTAAATCCACACTTCTAGTGGCTACATAGACAAAGGTGAGTGGACTTGGGCGTCTGTTCATAGAATGGCACAAATATTTCACACGACCAATATATATGTAAAAGTAGTAACAACAAGGTATAACATGATACTAACATGGGATAGAGAAGCATGTACCCATTTCTATATTTGAGTACACCCATCAATGATTCATTTCAGATCTTAGAGTCTTGAGTGCATTAGATCTTCATTTGGCAACTACAAATTCAATAAACAAAATATATCAATGCGAGTACATTGAGTACGCTACATGTAACACAGTTTCAGAGTAGTGTAGTTGTTTCTTGGCTAGAAACATCATATAAGCAAGAAGTAGGAACAAGGAGAGAACACTTAACGATATTGTTTTCTATAAAACATGTTTTAGGCTTCTTTATCCATTATATCAACATAGTCAATTGACCACTTCTCAAGGAAGGGTTCGTGAGGGGATTTTTTTTATCCCTATTTCTACATGAGGGACACATAGACCAAAATCAATGATCTAAACCTATTTCATTTGCTTGTTGTGCCCTTAACGCAAGAATTCAGGCAAGTACACATGGTTATATAATGGATTTCTATATGTTATGTTCAAGATTTATCAACATACTACAGTCAACATGAAAGTAGTATTTGTAGGGAACAATATCTCAAACAAGTGATTATCTAGACAGACATTCATACGAGCATACATACAAGAAATCCAATAACATAGTAGGTTTAAGAGATTAAGCATACCTTATGAGTAGTGAGCAATTTATGATAAGATTTCTAGAGATGGTCTAGCCCAAGTGGACCTAAGATTTAAAAATATGAAACATAGAGTCTTAGATCACTAAGGTTTGATAATATAAACATCATATGAGTCGTGGATTTTCTCCTAGTCCTAGGTTTCAATTAGTTCAAACATAATTCCAAACTTTCAAACATGCATGTCATTGTTCAATATTAAGCTCTAGGTCTAGGTCTAGGTGAACTATCCACATTATGAGTAATGCAAGATAAAGATAAGGTCTGATTTAGCAGTAGCGGTATCATGTCAATTCAATTATTATCATGGTTTAACATGCAAGATCATGATGAAGTCATATTTGATCAATCTCATGCATTAGCATCGTATGTCCAAATCATATGTCCCTAATGGAGCATTAAAGTTCATGGGGGATTTAGAGCATTGTATGAATAAGACTACTAATTTAAAGTCCTAAGATACATGTTAATCATTAGAAGATCATTCATTAAAGATTAGAGTCAAACATTCAACATGTCCATTCACAACACGTTAGTTGTCATATGTAAGTGATAACCTCCCATTTTGTGATGTTATCTTATTAGTTTTCCTTAGTTTTCCATACTCTTTCTTACATAAATTAGATAGAATCATTAACTTTTTCCTTATTGCTGAGACATGAATAGATTAACTTTTCTCTTCTTTATCCTTGCAGAAAAACACAAAAAAAAATTACAAAAGCCCCAAACGATCCCAAGACCGTTTAAGGCCAAATGGTCCCAAGACCATTTGAGGCCAAACGGTCCCAAGACCGTTTGAGGCTAAACGGTCCCGAGACCGCATGTAGGCTAAATGGTCCCGAGACCGCATGAAGGCCAAACGGTCTCGAGACCGCATGAAGGCTAAACGGTCCCGAGACCGCATGAAGGCTAAACGGTCTCAAGACCGCATAAGTTCAAACGGTCTTGGGACCGCATAAAACCAAACGATCCGGAAGACCGCATGGAGGCAAGGGCAAACAGGTTCAGGGCCCAAACGGGTTCAAGACCATTTGGACCTCACTTAAGGCCTATAAATAAGACCTCAAGGGTCATCCACCAAAAGAGTTTTTTTTAGACGTCCAAAGGCTGCCTCAATCACTCCAGAGCTCTTGCGACTTCCACCCTCTGCCCCGGGGCTGCCGGTCTGAGACCCATACTCCATCTTGAAGCTGCTTTCTCTTTCTCTGCCAAAGAAGGAGGCAAGAAGAGAGAGAGAGAGAGAGAGAGTGCATCATCCCCATAAATGAGAGAGGAAAGTCAACCCCTTGGAGAGAGAGAGAGAAACCAACTTCATATGTAAGTCATGAGAGAATGTGAGTATGTTACAAGAAAATTTCATCTCACAAGTCATTTTGAGGATGGATTTGAGGTTCATATATAGGTTTAAGCATTCGGGATCCACTTTCCATAAGGATTAAAAATTTAAGGCTATAAGTACTACACATCACATATTAGGGGTATCATGGTGTACAAAGATAAGTCCTTTAGGTCATATGAGTTACATCTTGGAAAATTCCATATAGTCTTCGTAGATCATGACACAAAGCATATAAATGTTACTAATTTAGAGGTGGAAGGATCATTTGATGATTAATAGAATTAAAGCTCACATCTTGATTAGGTATATCATGAAATTAAAATAAAAGGTCTACTTTTAGGTCAAGATAGTCATTATGGGTACCTCAAGATGATCCAAGTCATTCAATGAGTTCAAAATGAAGTAGGGTTATTGATTTATGGTGACTAACATGTTTTGGGACATAAAGAGTCAAAGTTGAGAACTTAGTAGCATTAACTAACTTCAAAATCCTCAAATCAAGAAATTTATGGAAAACAAAAGAACGAAATGAAGATTTAGATTTTGAAACTAGCCCCAATGGATAAATTTCATCAAAAGGATTTAAAATCATATATTATATCCCCTATTTGGCCATAGGATGTGTAAGATATGATTTTTGGCATTTTTTCATTGAAACTATATGCAAAGGAGGTCAGGGCATTACCATCACATTTATTGAGGGATATGGAGCATCAATTCATGATCAAGTAGTAGCTCTAGCATGCCTCACGTGCATGCTGTGTGTGGAGCCATTGGTCCATGTGGTGCTCCATGATTTGTAGGCTAGGCTACGCAGGCACTGGCAAGCAGTAGGGTCCACGCAAATCAGGGGATGTAGCTCCATATATTTGACCGGTCAAATCCTAAAGGGAGAGAGAGAGGAAGGAGGGGCCCACACCATTTGGGTCATCCATAATGAGGACCATGATGGTCCCAAGAAGATCAATGTTCAGGGTGTGTCGCCCACCCATGAACACGCATGCGGGAATCCTCCCCCGACCACGGTGACAGAACTTAGTGCAGCTTGTCAGAGCATGGAGTACCAGGAGAAGGAGGAGGATATGAGGCTGCAAAACATGCCTCCCAGGTCTTCCTTGGCCTAGAGAAGTAGTTGGTGGCCTTAGATTGCGGTGAGGGGGCATGAAGTCTATACACCCAAAAGGAGATGGTGGCGGCACCATAGAGAAAGGGGGAGGAAGGAGAAGGGTGTAGGCACAACTAGTGTGCGCGAGAGAAAGGGAAACAATAGGGAAAAGTAAGAGTGGGTTGGGATGGACTCGAAAGGGTTTAAATTGAACAAACCCCTTTGAGATCGATGCTTATTGGTCATCACAAAAGGGGCCTCCTGTAGAAACTGCTATATTACGTACAAAGGTTAGAGACAACCTCCCAATCACTTGATTGGGGTTCAAATTTGAGGACAAAGGATTTGATGACAAAAATCGTGGCCCATATCCATGCGGCTTACGATTGGTCTACAAAGGAGAGTGTTGATTGCTGACATGGTGAGTGGGGAGCCCACTAGTTGGATTTCGCACCCCATAAGGCTCATTAAGGCTAAAACTTGAATTAAATTGACTAAATCAATTGTAAATCGAGTCAAATTTTAAAGGTCATATCTTTAGTCAAAGCTCGTATTTAGGTGATTTTTGAACTATTGGATATGTATCTGAATCATCTATAATGTGACACACATTTCATAGCAAGGATACTTCATAGAAGTGGTTCAATTTTGGTTTCAAGTTGATGATACAGTTGAAGCATGATACTTTCTTCAAAACTCAAATTAATGTCATAAATAAGTACCAAGTGACATTTCGTCAAAGATAACTTGTCAATTGAGCATAAAGTGACTCAAAGTCATAAAAATGAGAGTGAGGTAGGTTATATAGAGTACTTTATAGCATGTAATGGGCCAAGATGTACATAAATTGAAAGAGAGAGAAACTAGGTTATCACATCCTCCCCACCTTAAAAGAAATTGTGTCCTCAAAATTAATATAATTCTTTAATCCATTTAAAAATTCTAAATAGTATATCATAATCATTTTGGTATTCTCATAGGGTACCATGATATTCATGTTATTCTAGAATCAAGCAAGTTAGACATCATAGTCAAGTACCGTCACATAGATCATCGAGTTTGGTTGAGATTCACATGGATCACTAATGTTGAGATGTCTTCACACATATCATGAATTTGGTAATCATTGCATCGATCACATTTTGCATAGGTCACCATGTATGTTGAATGAATTGGGTTCTTGATTGAAGAGTAAAACATAACTTTTAATCACATCATTTAGGGGTTTTAACCTCTACTAGGGCCTAGGTGGGGGTATACATCCGTGATCAAAATTTTCACATATCAACATTTTGAGTCTATCATCATATTTCCATATCATGGTTTCATGCTCATAATCACTAAAAGGTCCCACCCTAGTTCCCCTGGGAGCTCAACACTAGATCATAATTTTAGAGACTCAACATGGTCGTCATCATATCTTATTCAAGATTTGGCAACATGTAAGTCATTAGTCATGTAACGAGGGTGATATGAAGATCCAAATAGGGTGGTCCTAGGAGTGGAATCAATATCAAGATCATTAATCACGTGTCAAGATTTAATTATGCAATATAGACAATCATGTTTGGACATTAATTTGTAGGTTCAAACATTTTGAATCTAGGTTTTTATTCCTACTTTAGACCTTATGAGTGATCATCCATGCATATATAACATTCGAGAAATAATCGAGCAACCTTTCCTAGTATCATCACCAAATTTCATTATCATGGTATTTGAGGTTGATGGAAGATATAGACCTAGGTCTTTCTAAGAAATGAACCACTAACTATAGGCAACGTCATCATATGTCAGCATCATTATTAAATCTAGATTCAAGATTGAGTATCAATAATACATTTGATTTGACCTATTGGAATATTAGGTCAAGAAATCAAAATCATGTAGAAGGGGTTACCTTTCTAGACTCTAGATAATCCACTAGATGGGAATTTAGAGGCGGTCATAATAGATATGTAACCTAGATTAGGGGATTTATAAGTCAACCACCACCCTAATCTAGCACAATAGTCCATATTAATCATGAGTCATCAAGCATATCCAAATAGGGTGAGTGTCAACTATAAAATAATATTTCACAAAATCATGAGTCAAACATCAAGATCATTAATAGAGAAACCATATTTATATATTTTATGAGCTCAAGGTCATAATTTCATTCCCTCCTTTCGAGGTCAAGTTAAGGGTAGATTTTAGAAATTGGGAAGTCAAATTGAGAACTTACGAGTTTGAGTATAATAGTGCAAGATTCGGATCTAGGTGCATCATATCATTCAAATTGAGCCTACAAAGAGGAATAATGGTTAATAGGGGATTTTCCTCTTATAACAAGTTTTCACATCATGATCTAGGGGTTCCAAAGGCATGGTCATTTTGTGACATGATCATGGTACATATTATATAGGGGGAGCATTTTCTAAACTATGTTTGAGGTTTGATCAACAATAGGGCAACATGGGTTTAATAAATAGGGACCTCATCAAACATGAGGTGTAAAACATGAGTTCCACATTATTTCACCATATCAAGAATTTACCTCAAACATAGGAAGCACTTATGATCTTGTAATATTGAGTTTTCATGAACTTTGTCCATGAGTACATCACTTCCAAGAGTACTTTATTTCATAAAATAGGGTTTTTAGTTAAATGTTAGACCATGAGATTATCATCTTAATCATATTCCATTATTTCAAATAAATTTAGTTTCCCCATGTGTAGCTACCCATAATCGAGAAATCGTGTGATAAATAGTCATGAGAGAAGAATCACAGGAGGAGGTGAGAAGACTAACTAATCATCATCTACTTGGGTGGATTAGGTGGTCCTTAAAGAAGAGATGAGATGCTAGAAGACTCTCTAAAGTTTAAGGTAAGGATTTTAGTCCTTCTTGGGCTCTTAAGATATGTTATTCCTTAATCACATATAGAGGCCTCTATGTCTGGCTCTGATACCATTTGTCACGAAACCATTTGTTATCCTAAGTCCATGCTCCTAGTGTCTACCTAGCCAAAGGCGAGTGGACTTGGGCATCCATCTGTAGAATGGCACAAATGTTTCACATAGGAAATATATATGTAAAAGAAGTAACAACAAGGTATAACATGATACTAAAAGGGGATAGAGAAGCATGTACCTATTTCTATATTCGACTATACCCATCGGTGATTCATTTTAGAGCTTAGAGTCTTTGGAAATAGATGTTCATTTGGAAACTGCAAATTTGATAAATAAAATATATTAATGATAGTGCATTAAGTACACTATGAAACACATGTAACCACAGTTTAAGAGTAGTATAAAAGTTGCTTGTCTAGAAATATCATAAAAGAGAGAAATAGGAACAAGGCAAGAACATTTAACAATATTTTTTACAAAACATGTTTTAGGTTTCTCTATCCATTTTATCAACATAGGCCACTGGACACTTCTCAAGGAAGGGCCTGTGAGGGACATTTATGCACCCTATTTCTACATGTGGGACCTCAACACCAAAGTCAATGAGCTAACCCTATTGCATTCGTCCCTTGTGGCCTTTACCTTGAGAATTTAGGCAGGTACAGAAGGTTATATAATGGATTTCTATATGTTATGTTTAAGGTTTATCAGCATACTATAGTCAACATGAAAGTAGCGTTCATAGGGAACAACAGCTCAAACAAGTAATTATCTAGCCAATCATTCATATGAGCATACATACAAGCAAGCCAATAACATAGTAGGGTCAAGAGATTAAGCGTACCTTGTGAGCAGTTAGCAAGTTATGATAAGATCTGTATAAATGGTCCATCCCAGGTGGACCTAATTTGTAAAAAGATGCAACATAGAGTCTTAGATAACTAGGGTTTGATAAGAAAAGCATCATATGAGTCATGTGTATGTTCCCCTAGTCCTAGGTTTTAATTAGTTCTAACATAATTCCAAACTTCCAAACATGCATGCCATTAGTCAACATAGTTCAAGGATCAACATTAATCTCTAGGTCTAGGTGAACCATCCAAATTATTAGTAATGCAAGTTAAAGATATGGTCTGATTTAGCAATAGGGGTAGCATGCCATTTAGATTAATATCATGGTTTAACATGCAAGATAATGATTAAGTCATATTAGATCAATCTCATGCATTAGCATCATATTTCCAAATCATATGTTCCTAATGGAGCATTAAGGTGAATGGGTGATTTAGAGCTATAGTATGAATAGGACTACTGATTTAAAGTATTAACATACATGGTAATCTTTATAAGATCATTGATGCAAAATTAGAGTCAAACAATCAACAAGTGCATTCACATCACATTAGTTGTCATATGTAAGTCATGTGAGCATATAGGTATGTTACAAAGAATTTCATCTTACAGATCATTTTGTGAACTGATTTGAGGTTCATAATATAGGTTTGAGCATTTAGAATCTACTTTTCATAAGGATTAAAGATCCAAGGCTATTTGTACTACACATCACATATTACGACATCATGGTGTACAAAGATAAGTCTTTTAAGTCATATGAGTTACATATTGGAAAAAGTCCATATAGTATTAGTATATCATGACAAAAAACATATAAAGGTTACTAATTTCGAAATGTAAGGATCATTTGATGATTACTAGAATCAATGTTCACAGCTTGATTGGGTATATCATGCAATTAATATAAAAGGGCTACATTTACGTCAAGATAGTTATTATTGGTACCTCAAGAATATCCAAGTCATTCAATAAGTTCAAAGTGAATTAGGGTTACTGATTTATGGAGACCATCACATTTTGGGACATAAAAAGTCAAAGTTGAGAACTTAGTATCATTAAATAACATCAAAAGCCTCAAAGCAAGCATTTTGTGGAAAACAAAAGAACTACAAGAAGATTTATATTCTGAAACTAGCCCCAATAGATAGATCTCATTGAAAGGATCAAACATCATATATTATATGCCATATTTGTCCAAAGGATGTGTAAGATATGGTTTTGACATTTTTGTATTAAAACTATAAGCAAAAGGGGTTGGGGCATTACCAACACATTTATTACGGATCTGGAGCGTCGATTCATGACCAGGTGGTAGCTCCAGCATGCCTCATGTGCATGCTATGTGTGGGACCATTGGTCCATGTGGCGCTCCTCAATTTGTGGGTTGGGAAACGAAGGCACCAACAGGCCGCAAGGTCCATGCGAATCAGGGGTTGCAACTCCATGTATTTGACTAGTCAAAGACAAAAAGGACAAAGAGAGGAAGTAGGGGACCAAGCCATATGAACCATCCATGAGAAGGGATATGATGGTCCTGAGAAGATCAATGGTTAGGATGTGTCGCCCACCCACGAACACGCCTGCGTGAAGCCTCCCCCGACCATGGTGGCAGAACTCGGTGTAGCTCACCGGAGCATGTAGTAGAAGGAGAAGGAGGAGACAAGGCCGCAAAATGTGTCACCCATGTCTTCCTTGGCCCAATGGAGTAGTTGGTGGCCTTGGATCATGGAGAGGGGGCATGAAGGCCATACACCCAAAAGGAGATGGTGAAGACACTATAGAGAAAGGGGGACGAAGGAGAAGGGCGTACATACAACTAAGGTGTGCAAGAGTAAGGGAAATGATAGGGAAAATAATAGTGAGTCGACCAGACTCGAAACGGGATTCAATTGATCAAATCCCTTTCATATTGACTCTTATTGGACGTGTCAAATGGGGCCCACTATAGCAACTGCTACAGTATGGACAAAGGTTAGAGACAACCTTCCAACCTCTAGGTTGGGGTTCGAATCCGAGGATAAAGGATCTGATGGCTAGAAATAGTGGCCCACATCCGTACAACTTGCAATTGGTCTGTAGAGGAGTGTGTAGATTGCTGACATGGTGAGTGGGGAACCAATAGCTAGTTTGTGCACCCCATAAGGCTCATAGAGGCTAAAATTTGAATTAAATTGACTAAATCAATTATAAATCGAGTCAATATCCAAAGGTCATATCTTGAGCTTTGGAGCTCGTATTTGGGTGATTTTTTCACTATGTATTAGTATTTGATTCTACTCTAATGTGAAACATGTTTCATCACAAGGAGACTTCATTGAAGTGGTACAATTTGGATTACAAGTTGATGATACATAAAAAGCATGATACTTACTTCCAAAACTTAAATTAAAGTCATAAATAAGTACGAAGTGACACTTAGTCAAATCTAACTTGTCAATTGAGCATAAAGTGACTCAAAGTCATAAAAATGAAGGTGAGGTAGGTTATGGAGTACTTTGGAGAGTATAATGGGCCAAAATGTACATAAATAGAAAGAGAGAAAAACTAGGTTATCACAAGAAACTTCCAGTAAATGTCATATTTTAGAGGACTGAAAACTTCATACCCTGCTTTTCTAACCATTTTGTTTTTCACTCAGACTGACACTACAAATGACATTTTAGTCACCTTGCTTAGTTCACCTAGATCACTCAACCTGTGATGTCCCTATATTTTCTAAAACTTAATCTAATGTGTGATGTCCAAATTGAAACCTCACCTCAACGAGAATCCCAATTTAAACACCACACACTAGGCTAAGAAGAAGAAAATCAGAGGAAGTCAGAAGGAAACAACAGTAGCACATGCACACGAACAAGAACAAAACCATACAACACATGTTCACCATTCAAAAAATATTTACAAAATGAATTATCATTACAAATTGGTATTACATATTCACGAATAAACTTTTACTTATGCATGTACTACTACTAAACAACATGATCTTAAGACAATAGGTCGACTTGTACATCAGCTCACCACACAACTCTCAACTATCCTGGTTCTTCAAGAGTACATGTCCTCAACCTAAACAAAAGATTACATGTGTTCATGTCAGCACAATATTCAAGAATATTGTACTTAGCATGCCTACGTGTCTTTCTATATACCTCTCATTACTAAGACTTGGCAATAAGATAAAACTAATACTTGACAGTAACAAAAAATATATAACAAAAGTCATATACTCGAACAATGAGGTTTATTAGCAAAAGAGAACACATGTTTTACGCATATTTTCCATTATATCATCCATGCATTTACTACCTGAGAGTTGAATGAATTAAGGCCTTTATGATATACTGCAAAAGAGTTGGATCATTTCACAATTTGATCTACTACCAAAGAGTTGGATCACTTCCAAGTACTTTACTACCAAATAGTTGAAGTACTTACTTTCCAGCACTTTACTACCAAAAAGTTGAAGTTCTCAGATATAACGGAACAAATATATTATGTTTCATGTGTTCATAGAAATAAGTATGGAAAATCAAGCAACATATCATACAATAAAAATCATTTCATCCAATACCATATGCCAAGTCTTTTACTACACATATACTGCAAGCATACTATATAATAATCCAAGTAAGAGGTAAGGGCATACCTTGAACTGAGATATCACAATCTATAACACATTCCTAATGTCAAGTACCACTCTTGGTCAAACCCAGGTTAAGATAAGATCACATACGCCATCAGGTTCTCACCATCTTAACCCTAATATAATTTAATTTGGGGTTTTTTCTTAGCTCCTTAGGGTATGTGCATGATTACTTGTCTTACTCTTCTTGTTATCTAGGATTGATGTTACTGATGTTGTGTTCTAGATTATAGTTAATTGTATGACCATTAGTTTCCATATCATTGTGTGCATGTATTAACTATAGATCTTATTCATTAAAGATACTAGGGTTTATATCACATTAAGAGTAATCATCATTGTGTAACATGAATTATGTGAATCATTGTGATCTCAAGATTACATTTAAGGTTCAATATATTGATATATGATTATACTGATTATTCCAACATTTATTGACCAATTACGTATTTTCTATATTTTATTTAGGGTTATTAGCCCTAGATAGCTATATGGAGCAAATTACATTATTTCATGCATCAATATTAAAATCTATGATATCAGATGCATTATAAACATTATTACGAATTTATTGACATATTATCATACTTTGAGGCCATCGTTTGATATTTATTATCCATGAAACAAGCATATAACATCTTACACTATATTACTGACATTTAAGCTTCAAAAGATTGATATCATGGTCCCGTGTTGTTCTACTTATTTTTCTGAGCATTTTGATACCTTATTTGTATTTTTCTGAGATTCATGCTAATCTCTACGAATTATCTAAGATCTAAATATTTGTGAGGTAATTTACCTTTTGTGACCAATCGTGTGTCACCATGTCACTCTTATGCATGGCTCCTTGCTCGTCAGCTGGTTTTCTTGGCTTGGACCCAGTTCAAGTTTAGTGTGGGATGTCATCGATTCAAGCAGGGATTCCTCTAGTTTGTTTTAGTCTAACCATCTCGTGATCAACACGACGTGAGCCCGTCCTCTGTCTCCTCTGTTAGCTAGGGCGCCACCGCTCTTTGAAGGAACAACCCTTACCTCTTACTTGGCCTACTATATAGTATGGTTGTATTGTGTGTGTACATATACTTATCATATGGTATTGGATGATATGATTGTTCTTGTATGATATCTTACTTGATTTTCCATACTTATATGGCTATGAACACATGAAACTCAAGATATCTAATCCATTATATGAAAGCACTATATTTCTTTGGTAAGCTTAGTTCTAGTGAGTTATCTATCTCCTTGGTAAGCAGATCACATGTACAATGATCTATCTCTTTGCTAAGCAGATCATAAGACCTTAATGCATCTATCACATTGGTAGACAGATGCACAAGCATATAATGGAAAATATGCTAAAATATGTGTTCTCTTTTGTTAATGAATATCTTTGTGTAAGTAGATGCCTTTTATTATATTTCTTTATAACTACAAAGTATTAGTTTTATTTTATTGCCAAGTCAATGTGATGAGAGGTATATAAAAAGACACGTAGGCGTACTCAGTACAATATTTTCAAATATTGTGCTGACATGTACCACATGCAATCTTTTGTTTAGGTGATGTGGATATATGATCTTCAAGATCCAGGACAGTTGTTAGTTGTGTGGCAAGCTGATGTATAGGTGGACCTATTGTCTTAAGATCTTGTTGTTTAGTGGTAGTACAAGCATATGTAAAACTTTACTATTCAATATGTAATATAAATTTGTAATGATAATTCATTTTGTAATTATATGTTGAATGGTGAACATGTGTTGTATGGTTTTGTTCTTGTTCATGTGCATGTGCTACTATTGTTTCCTTCAGATTTCCTCTAATTTTCTTCTTCTTAACCTAGTGTGTGGTGTTTAAATTGGGATTCTCACTAAGGTGAGGTTCAATTTGGACGTCACATATTAGATTAAGTTTTAGAAAATTTGGGGATGTCACACAACCATCGCCAAAAGTACAAGCATCATCTAGCAGATTTTTGAATAAAAGACAAAATCCAAATGGCCGCTTAAACATCATATAGAAAACTACAACCTTCTGGAGAGATTAGAGAGGTATATAGTTGGATGATGGGAGGGTGTATGATATTTATGAGATACATCCTACAATTGCAAATGGTGTTAGACTTAAGGCCTAAAAAAAGTGCCAACATCAGGGCCAAAAATAGGTGGCAGCAGGAGTCAATGCTTGCAACTAGAGGCTTGAGAGCCTAAAAGAGAAAATTTTTTTGGGAATGCAACAAGAGGCACTAGAAGCTTCATTGCCTACAACATGTGATAGCATCAAAGGTAAGGGCAATGCTTTGCAATTGATAGAGACCCTAGTCTATGGTGCATAGAGTAAGCAATGGTGTGGACGGGGATAAGTTGTGCTTTGGAAAGAGAGAGAATAATGATTAGGAGATACCATTGATGAGAGAGATGGATAAAAATATCTGGGAGAGGGAGAGAAACACATGTTTTGGAGAGTGGGAGAATTAACTGAGGAGGGTAGGTGATGTCTTAGGGAGAAGACGGGCGTAATGGGTGTGAACAACAACATGAGCGAGAGAAGTGGTGGTTTTTTCTTCTTCATTTGAGATACATGAACGTGTTAAAAGGCTTAACTAAATGCATTCAATATAAATGCAGTTGAATAATGTAGTTATTACATAAAACCATCATTAGCTACATTATTTTAACTACACATTCAAAAATGGTAAAGGATATTAACTTTTAACTAAAGTTAAGCAAATGTAAATACATTAATGTAACTATTTTCTATTTTTCTTGTAGAAAATCATAACTTATGTCTACTCCTTCCTATCTAAAGATTAGCATAGATCTTGATCATAAGGACACTTCTCTCTTATAGACAAGTTTTAGACATTTCATGAGGGTCGATCATCAATGACAAATAAAGACTGTCATCTCATCAATGATTAGTCAATAAAAGAGAAGCATTTCATGATCTTAACAAGATATGCCTTTTTATGGAGGGAAAAATTTAATATTTATAGGGAATAGTGGGTGCTTACAGTGCTTCCAAGTACGTTGTGAGTAGTAATTTTCATGTATCCTAAGAAAAGGAGCACATGCCTTGCGACACATGATGTTCTTATGTTTTAAGGTGCCATAGAAGAAATGTCATCATTTTTTGAAGGTCACCATATCCCTTGATCAATAAGGTAGTAGCCTCAATAGTTCTTGGTTGTGTTGGTAGATGAATAAGAAACTTCATTGATTGATGCTCTCATTTGTTGGTTGGTTAGTGGTCTCACTGGTTGATGAGCCCATGACTTCATCATTTGATGGATTATATCAGTTGAATACACATTGGCCTTAGTTCATTAGTGGTCTTATGGGGTGACTAGGCATCATTGACTTGTCAACAGTTAGTGATCTTGTGTGGTGTCATCAGTTATAGCTCCATTGGTTGTCCATTCAACACTCATTGGTTTATGGATTGATGGGCCATTTGTTGCTCAATGGTCATCCTGGGTGGATGAAAAATCTTGGCCAATGAAGAAATCAATTGACAAATGGTCAATGAAGCCTTTTCCTGATGAAATTGTTGTTTGATTCAAAACTTTTGAAATTCTCTACAAAAATGCATAGAATTTGTCTTTGTGGAATATTAATTATAAAGATAGAAAAAATGTATGATTGTCATTAGAAAACCATAAAAACCATGAGGTAAGGAGCGGTAGGAAATGCATATAACATCTACAAAGATGGATGTTTTCAACTAATATTGTTGATTCCTTGAATTTGGAACTTAGTGAGTGAAATGATAAATATTCTAGTGAAAAGAAAATAATACATGATCTTGTTTTTCATAACACTTGTTTGCAAATTCAAGTTTCTACTCATTTAAATAAGTTGGGTGAAATGGAGAAACAACCCATTCTATGATCCCATGTTAATTATGACATTATTATTCAAGTGAATATTGATCTGAATGATAAAAAATGTGTTTGATTGTAATATTTATAGTAATAGATGATGCCTAATTTCTACTAGTGAAGACTAATTGATTGTCATTAGAAAACCATAAAAAGCATGAGGTAAAGAGTGGTAGGAAATGCATATAACATCCACAATAGATGATGCTTTCCAATCATAATAAAAAATTAAGAGATATTTATACAAATTTTAATAGTAGAAACATGTTGAAGAAGTATTACATTCTCTACGGTCATGCATGTACATGTGGTATTAGTTATGTTCGAGGAAATGAAAATAGGAAGAAGAACTAAGGACTTTTCTTTGTAAAACAAATGCTAGTTATTTTTCTCCATTACTTGTTATTCTTATGGTATAGTGGTCACAATGCTCTCTCATGTATGTTTAATGGAAATAGTGATAGCAACATGGCTTGGATCTCTCTCTAGATGTAGTTTTGAGAGATCATAGTCTTTAATGGATATCAATTTGATCTTATTTTATTTCTTATATTATAATTGGTTCATTTTGCTATTAGTTTCTAGTTTTCATTTTTTAAATTGGTTGTTGACATGTGATAAATTGATAGATATATTTATTTCCACTTGGTAAATTTTGCATAAGAATGCTTCTCAATCAAAATTTAATTTGATCAAGAAGCAGTTTGGGCAATAAAGAATTCAAGTTGACTGTCAGGTGTTGTTTTGTCTATCTTGTAGTAGGTATTGAGATTTGGTGTTCTGCATATACAAAGAATTCAAGTTGACTGTCAAGTGTTGTTTTGTCTATCTTGTAGTAGGTATTGAGATTTGGTGTTCTGCATATTTGTTTGGTATCTAAGGTCATAAATGATATATTTTACCTGTTCTGAGTGTGATTTTAGTTCTTTGATAGATATATTTGTCTTATTACTTAGTTTCTTGGTAAACTTGGTTTGGGATTAAGGGGGATCTCAAATCATGTGATGTGTCTTGCTATATTTATAATTTTATGCTTATATGTCTTGTCTATGATCTTGGTGGACTTGACATTCATTAACCTTGATGTAGATCATCCTTATTGATATTTTTTTATTCATAGGATATCTTTATCATGAAGGACTTTACTATCCTCTTATTCGCATTGGGACATCTTTACACTTGTTGCATGATCTAATTGTGGCTTTTTTCATGACATGCCCCACCTTTTTTTGTTACTTTCAAATGGTTTTGCTTGTTGGTTGGAATATGTGGTTCCTTCTCCATATGTATATCTAGTTGAGGGGGAGTAACTCCTTTATAGGTAGTTTGATAAGTACACCTACCTTTTTTTACTTTAACAAATGGGAAGGAAAATCCATGAGATAAATTTCCTTATTCTATATAAAGCCAAATGTATGTTGTTCTTGATAATTTAATCTTAAATTTATCTTTTACAAATATTTTTTATCATCAAAAGTAAGATATTGTTGGCATTGTGGAAATCTAACAATCTAATTTTGGTGATGCAATTATTTTTCATTTTTCTTACTAATGTACTAACTCAGTGTTTCATGTGATCAAGGAAGTAAGACCAGATCTAGTGACAAACAATGTGCCATAATATGTTTGTTTGGATGCTTGTAATCAAGTTGTACCTATATTGTGTGTTGTATAAGTGCAAACTATACAACTCGATAAGAATGATGTCAGAACAAGTGACAAAAAGTTAAAAATTATCCTAAACCTTATTTATACTTGCAAACACACATTATCATTGTTATTTATTTTTTTCAATTTTTTTTTTCTAATTTTTCAAAATGTTGGAGTATGCATTTGGGATGTATTGTTTTTGATGGAATTTGAAACATACCAAAACTTGGGTCTATTTTAGTTTAACCCCTTTTCTAAGTTGTTTCTTTCCTATATATACTTTTGGCCTTTTTCCTAAATTTTCCTATCTTTTCAATCCTTTTTGTCCTCGATGTTGAAATTATGGAATTACTAGTGGTTTGGATTATATTTGATCAATATTCATGCCAATATATAAGTTTGTGCACAAATACCTTAATTAGTGTTTTAATAAGATTCTATAATGCAAAATGACCACTAAAGTGAGATAATAATTAGATTATACTTGCTATGGCCTTTTGGGACAAGATGTAATAGTGAGTTAGTTAATGAGAGAAATGATCCTCTTTTCCTTTTCTCTCCCCTCCTAGTTGGAAATAAATCATAAAAATGAGTTAAAGAAGTGTTTTATGATTCTTGGATAAGTTACTAACATATATATCGAATTTCTACTCAAGATTATAATTAGTAAAGTCTTTTCATATTAATTCACCCTTTAAATGCATTAATATTTAGATTCATGGACAATTTAGTGGTTATGGACCAAAGAATGTTCAAAACCAAAATATAAGTGTTTAATAATATTCTAGACCACAAATCTAGTCTATGTTTAAAATTTGAGGTCATTTGGTCAATATTTGAACCCTAAAATGAATTAAAAAATAATTGATTATAGTTTGACCTAGGATTGGATATTATTTCATTTATGCATCACATTTAGGCTAGAGTCTCAATTTTATTAATTTTTTCACATTACATTCATTTAATTAGTGGATGTGTGACCCCAACTGTCTAATAAGTGATCCAATGGTCTCAGAGTTGTCTCCTAGATTTAGTTATTTCATTGTCAGCATCAGTTTCACAGGTTACTCTCCTCCGACCTCGTTCTCCCTCTTCACTCCACCTTTGGATGAGATTTCTCCGCTGTTAGCTTTGTCATCCTCAAACATTTCATTTGATCCATAAACCACTCTCTCTCACCCTAAGCACAAAATGCCCATTTAGGTCTGATAACCTCCAATTTTGTGATGTTATCTTAGTAATTTTCCTCAGTTCTCCACACTCTTTCTCAGATAAATTAGATAGAATCCTTAACTTTCCTCTCTTATTGCAAATATACTATAGATTAACTTTTCCCCTTTTTACTTACAGGAAAAGACAAAAAAAATAATAAAAGCCTCACACGGTCTCAAGACCGCATGAAGCCAACCGGTCCCGAGACCGCATGGAGTCACACGGTCTCAAGACCGCATGAAGCCAACCGATCTTGAGACCACATGGAGTCACACAGTCTCAAGACCGCATGAAGACAACTGGTCCCGAGACCGCATCGAGTCACACGGTCTCAAGACCGCATGAAGCTAGCCGGTCCCGAGACCGCATGTAGTCACACGGTCTCAAGACCGCATGAAGCCAACCAGTCCCAAGACCGCATGGAGTCACACGGTCTCAAGACCGCATGGAGTCACACGGTTGTTGGCTAAATGGACATCTATAAAATCCCTTTGTTTTGATTATGACAAACATTTCATTCTTATTTTTCTGACGAGCTACTTGAGTGTGCAGGATGACAAACCTATAAGGGAAATTCAACAAGAAGTATTTATATTTTCATGCAAATGTAATCATTGTAAAAACTTGTACAGAAATATAATGTACAAGTACTTAGAATCGCATGTAAATCAAGCATTGGATTTTCCCTAGCTAAACACCTTAGTCATCCATTCAATAGGATCACCTATGCACGCTCACACACATAATTGATGCCTAACTTGAAATCTTGAAACAGGATCATTCTCGGTCGACAAACTCCTCGACCGAGACACTCTCGGTCGACAAACTCCTCGACCGAGAAAGATCCAAAGTAGCCGTTAGACACAACAGACAAAGTAGTTGGCAGTTGCAAATGAACGTTAATCCAGAGAGCCTGTCGGTCGACAAAACTTCGACTGAGTAGGTGTCTCGGTCGATCATTCCTCGACCGAGACGATCTCTGACAGAAACTGCAGAGTAAAGTAATTAGCCGTTGCAAAAGCAACAAACTTGTACCTAACGGCTAGTTAAGCACTTAGAAACCCCTAGAAGTTATCTAGAACGTCCTTAAGCATGCTTAGGCCATTTCTATAAATAGGACAAGCCATAGGACACTAGAACTTACTAGATACACTTGCTATACTTGAGAAAATACTTGAGCCCTCTTGTGCAATCTGTTGTGAATTGAGCATTGTGATAATTTGGCCACTTTCCTCTTAGCTCAAGCTCGTCCTATAGACTAGATTTTCCTAACCCTAGCAATCACAAGTCCATCATCTTGGCTAGGAAAATCCAAACGCTTGATCTAGACAAATCAAGCCTTGAGCTTCAAGGATAAGTTGTATTTTTCTCTTATTTCTTTCTTGTTCCTAGTATTACTTGTACTCTCCTTGCTACTCCAGGTAGGAGGCTGCGGATTGGAGAGGGTGAAGCTCTTCATGGTGAAGAGGAGGAACTTTGGACTACTTCAGAAGGCTGTCTTGACGGGAAGCTACTTCGGGAGGAAGGCTACTTCAAGGGGGAGCTTGAAGTTACTTCAAGGAAGGCTGCTTCGAGGTTGGCAAGACTACTTCAAGGCGAAGGCTGTCCAAAGGGTGTTTGGAAAGTATTGTAAATTTTATGTAATATCCTTGAGAGGTAATAAAATTTAGTACTTTCAAAATCCCGGTTGGGTAAGCAACCGGGTAGTGGACTGACTCCTTAGTATTTGCTAAGGTGGAACCACTCTAAACACCTGTGTTCCTCTTCTTAATCTTTACTTTGGTTGTTTGATTTTAAAATTACTTTAAAATCTATATAAAACTCTATTCACCCCCCCTCTAGAGGTTTTCAACGGTCTCAAGACCGCATGAAGCCAACCGGTCCCGAGACCGCATGGAGTCACACGGTCTCAAAACCACATGAAGCCACACAGTCTCAAGACCGCATGAAGCCAAACGGTCTCAGAGCCCAAACGGGCTCAGGGTCCAAACGGTCTTCGGGCCCAAACGGTCTTCAAGACCGTTTGGACCCAAAACTGCCCAAACCGTTTGGACTTCACTTAAAGCCTATAAATAAGACCCAAGGGGTCCTCCCAAAGGCATCAAGTCTCAGACGTCCAAAGGCTGCCTCTGCTGCTCCAGAGCTGTTTCATCCTTCATCCACCGCCCCAAGGCTGCCGGTCTGAGATCCACACTCCATCCAGAAGCTGTTTTCTCTCTCATCACCAAAGAAGGTGGGAAGAGGAGGATTCATCATCGAGCAACCTACAAAGTGTGAAGATCGTCTCTCTCTCTCTCCAAGGGGTTGACCTTCCTCCCTCCTTCGTGGAGATGATGTTTTTTCTCTCTCTTCTCGCCTCCTTCTTTGTCCTTGCTATGAGTGAGTAGTCTTGTTCACTAGGGTGCGGGGAGTAGCCCTGCTACCCATGTTTTCATTTCATGCAATGTAATCCATAGTTTGCAATAGAGATTACTTTCTTTTCGGTTCAACGTCAATCATTTAATGAATGCTTGTTGCTTGATCACCAACTTGTGTTACCTTTTATCTTTTAGTATGAATTGTTTATGTTTGTACTATTAGATTCGAACCCCGATTGAATGTTGGTTATTGATGCATGTATCCACCATGCATCGGTTTCAGTATCTAGGAGTGTTTTTCAAGAAGTGGAGTAAACTCACTTCCATTATTGTACTTTCATACTATGAAATGGAATCAGTTGATGTATGAAAGTACAACCTTGATAGGTCAAGGAACACCCTTTGCGAAGGGAATGATGCAGAGTAAGTGACCATTTGTTCGGGGATGGCTGTCATTGCAACATTCTCACACTTCTCGTAGTTAGTTATCCGAAAGGAAATTAAATCTACAAAGATACTAACTGTTTAAACTCTCTTTGCAAGCTATGCTTTTTTATGTTGCATGTTTTGATCCATGCGTAGTGGTAGTGAAAACCGATCACATCCTAGTGGTTTCTTATCATTGTTAACATCCTTAAGTCTACTTTCTTGATTTACTTTACTTGCACTTAGTTTAAAACAACCAAATCAAATCTTTGACTAAATATCAACTATTAAGGAGTTAAGTGAAATTCTAACGTTTTCCATCTTGTTGCTCTCAACAAGACTGTTGTCCTATGGATTCGACCCTTAACTATACTACGATAAGACTTCCACATATCCTAGCATACGTGGGTGGAGTTTTAACCTAGTATAAGCAAGGCTAAACCTAAAGACTTACTATCTTTAGGATTTTTAGTGGTGCGCACAATTCCACGCAAGTGGAAGCTCCATCAAAAAATTGGCGCCGTTGATGGGGACAACATAATGTTTTAATTTCATTTGTCATCTTTCTAGTTGGTTAGGGTTTTACTCTTTTCTTTAAACATGACTCCATATCTTTTTGATTTCATCACACCTTCCGCATCATCTAAAAGGTGTGTTTCTTCCTCTACTCAGGTAGAAGACGTGTATGCAACCATCGCATAATCTCAGATTCTCCCCTGATGCAGAGTACGACTCTGAGGTAGAGAGAAGATTCCACTGCCGCATCAGACTTAAGCGCCAAAGAGCTAGGCAAATGGCTGAAGATCAAAGCCAAGCTGCGTTAGTAATGGAAAGGGTCAACGCCGCCATAGCCGCTCAAAGAGAACAACTCATTGCTGACACTCGTGCTCAGATCCAAGAAGAAATATGAGCCAAAGAACATGCCCGCATCTGAGCTGAAAACAAACCAGCTAACCAAGCTTCCCAGTTAGAGCTAAGAAACAAGCAATTGAGGGACTATGTCGTCCCCAAGAACTATGAAGACAATCATCCAGTTCGGCCACCGATCATCAAAATACCCACTTTCGAAATCCGGACACAATGGATTGAAATCATGTAGGGCATCTCATTCTCTGGTGGTTCTGGAGATGATTGCATGGATCATTTGAAGAGATTCAAGTCACTTTTTCGACTTGTCCCACAAGCCGGAATTTCCTTTGACGCAATAATGCTAAATTTTTTTCACCTCACTCTATCTGGAAGAGCTTTGATTTGGTATAACTCACTTGATAGGGAGCCAATCATCACCTCCTGGGCTTCCTTGGAAGAAAAGTTCCTGGAGAAGTTTTTCCCTCCATCATTAACCTACAAAATTAGGGGGCAGATCAACCACTTCACCCAACTTCCTGGAGAATCACTCGTAGAAGCATGGGAAAGATTCAAGGAGCTTCTAAGGAAGTGCCCCCATCACGATATCTCCCAAAATCAATTAATAGAAACATTTTATCGGGGGGGGGGGTGAGTGATGATATCAAGCAATTTCTAGATTCCTCATCTGGAGGAAACTTTATGAGGAACAACTACGAGGATGCTTGGCAAATCATTACACTTGGAGATGAGAACCAATCCAATTGGGGACGATCATCAGGTAAGGGAGTCCTCAAAGTTTATAAGGCTGAGGAATCTATGGAAATGAAGGCTATTTCTGAAGCTTTAAAGACTATAGCTCACAAACAGCAGGCACTTGAAACTTCATTTGGAGAATATGACAAAAATAAAAACCCCCAAGTCCAACAAGTTAAAGCTACCACATGGACTTGTGAAGCCTGTCACGCATCTGATCACCCTACGCTGTCATGTGGCCTGCTTTACAATGTGATGATGGATATGCAACTGTCACAACAGCAGTATGAACCAATCATCAAACACCCTGAAGATCAGATGCCCGAAAAAGTTAATTCTATTCATTCCATACTGGGGCAAGTTTACTATAATCCAAATCAACCAAGAAACCACCCCAGTTTTCAATATGGGAATCCTGCGGGGACTGCTAACCCGCAACATCAAACACAAGATGGATCCTCCAATAGGTTGCCACCTGGATTTCAAAGTAACTTTAAACAAAATCAAGGGAACCTCAGAAATAACTTCCCAAGATCCAACTACCCTAGAAATCCCTCCGCCTACTATCAATATACCCATCCTCCTATGCACCCACAATTGCACCCTCAGTTGCAGCAACCTCAGTTAGCACCACCTCCACAACAACCACATCAAGGACAACAACAACTCACTCAGAAAAATGCCCCCTCCCAGCTAACAGATGAGATGACTATGATCAGGCAGATGTTACAGTCACAACAAACCATGCTTGCTAATCAGCAAGCTCCGCAGAAGATGGTAGAGGCCCAATTAACACAAATTGCTGCCCAACTGAAGCCACCAGCAGGTACTTTTGATGTACAACCAGAGTCAAACCCTAGACACGATCAAAATAGACCAGAGCAATTGAATGTCGTCACTACAAGATCTAGTTGTGTTTTTCATGAAACCACGAGAATCACTCATGATGATGATTATACACTTGTCTTCACTCCGAATGCAAGCTCGAATCTAGGAATTGAGAAATCTGCAGAGACCGCAAAAATCAAAGAAAAGGAGCAAGCTCTTAAAGAACCAGAAGTTCCGCAATATAAACCTAGGATACCATATCCAGGAAGTTTGTGAGAGACTAAAATGGACACTAGGTTCCAAAAATTCAAGGAGGCGATGAAGAAACTTTATATCAATATCCTGCTCCTCGACGCTCTCTATGAAGTACCATCTTGGGCTAAATATCTAAAAACCTTGCTATCAAGGAAATATATTACTGAAGAGAAAGAAACAGTCGAACTGGCTCAGACCACCTTCGATATCATTCTTAATAAGATGCCCAAGAAAACGAAGGACCCTGGTTCATTTGGTATTCAATGCTGTATTGGAAATGCTTCGAGCAAAAAGGGATTAGCTGACCTAGGGGCTAGCATATCTATTATGCCCTACTCCATGTGCAAAAGACTGGGCTTTACTGACTTGCTACCCACAATGATGAAAATTTAGTTAGCTGATTCAACTATCACTGCACCCCTAGGAATTATTGAAGACATTCCAGTTAGGATAGGAAAGGATTCTTATGTCCCATGTGATTTTGTCATCATGGACATCAAGGAAGATCTAAGATACCCAATAATTTTCGACAGACCCTTCCTTTCCACAGCCAGGGCACTTATTGATGTTGAAGCTGGCACGATCATTCTGAGACTAGGAAAAGAAGCAATTCAGTTCTGGGTCCTCAACAACATGAAAGGCCCCAACATTCAAGAGGAAGTCTTTCTCTTAGATGCAATACATCAAATGTCCCAATTGGAAATTTCTGAACCATACGATGAGTTAGAAAATGTCCTAATAAATTCAGAAGTCAAATTCTTAGCCAACGAATTAGTTCAACAATGCTTGCAACACTTAGAGAAGGCTAAAGAAGCACCAACAGCCACTTTTGAGGAGCTCAAATCCGTCACTATTCTAGAAACAACAGAAGTACCTAAGGCTCCTGAGATGAAAACCCTACCAACAGGACTTAAGCACGTCTTTCTGGATGAAGAAAAACTATGTCTAGTAATCATCAGTTCCACTCTAATGAAAGACCAGGAAGAATGACTTCTCGTTGAGTTGAAGAAACATAAGAAAGCCATTGGGTACAAAATAACTGACCTGATAGGTGTAAACCCAGCCTTATGCATGCATAGACTTCCCATGGTGGAAGAATTTAAACCTTCAAGAGAGCACTAGAGAAAGCTGAACCCCAATCTTAAAGAAGTTGTTCACCTTGAGGTCCTCAAATTGCTGAAAGCTGGTATTATCTACCTAATTTCAGATTCCCAATGGGTCAGCCTTGTCCAAGTGGTCCCCAAAAAAGGAGGGACCACTGTCGTACTAAATGATAAAAATGAGCTAGTACCCACGAGAACTGTCACAGGGTGGAGGATGTGTATCGACTTCAGGAAGCTAAACAAAGCTACACGTAAAGATCACTACCCTCTACCTTTTCTTGACGAAGTCCTCGAACGCCTAGCCCATCAAAAGTTCTTCTGTTATCTCGATGGTTATTACGGGTTCTATCAAATTCCTATACACCCGGAAGACCAAGAAAAAACAACTTTTACTTGTCCCTTCGGGACCTATGCTTTCAGAAGAATGCCATTCGGACTGTGCAACGCACCTGCTACCTTCCAAAGGTGCATGTCTGCTATTTTTGCAGGGTTAACCAAGTCCATAATGGAAGTTTTTATCGATGACTTTTCAGTTTACGGAGATTCCTTTGAAAATTGTCTACTCAACCTTGGACAAGTCTTACAAAGATGTGAGGACACAAACCTTATCTTAAATTGGGAAAAATGCCATTTTACGGTAACTGAAGGTGTCGTCCTCAGACATAGAGTGAGTCACAGAGGGATTGAGGTAGACAAGGCAAAGATTGATGTCATCTCGAAACTGTCACCGCCAAAAGATGTAAAAGGAGTACGAGCATTCTTGGGTCATGCTGGGTTTTATCGAAGATTCATTAAAGATTTCTCGAAAATAGCAAAACCCATGACTCAACTATTGACAAAAGACGCCGAGTTCAATTTTGACCAAGAATGTCTACAAAGTTTTTCAACCTTAAAAAATGCTCTAGTCTCTGTGCCTATTCTGAGATCACCTGACTGGTCACAACCATTTGAAATAATGTGTGATGCCAGCGACTATGCTATAGGAGCAGTGTTAGGACAGAGAATTGATAAAAAGCCTTATGTAATATACTATGCGTCCAAGACCCTTGATGAAGCACAAAAGAACTACACCACTACAAAAAAGGAGTTCTTAGCTGTCATCTATGCGTTCGAGAAATTCTGCTCCTACCTGATTGGATCAAAGGTCATCGTCTACACTGATCACTCCACCATACAATATCTAATTCAGAAGCAAGATACAAAACCCAGACTTATCCGCTGGGTGTTAATGCTTCAGGAATTTGATTTAGAAATCAAAGACAAAAGCGAAGTGGAAAACATCGTCACTGATCATCTCAGCCACATTGAAGTCAAGTATGATGATAAAGTACCTATCCGAGACTCCCTGCCAGATGACCAGCTAATGAAAATTACCAACAGATTCCCCTGGTATGCTGACATAGTGAATTATCTGGCTACAAGAATCATCCACCCTTCTGCCTCTCATCATGACAAAAAGAAATTCTTCCACGATGTAAAGCAATACTACTGGGACGAACCTTATCTCTTTTGCCTATGCAAAGACGAACTTTTCCATCACTGTCTACCTGAAGAAGAGATTACTCTTGTCATAGAACATTGTCATTCCGGCCCCACTGGGGGACACATGAGTTCGAAAAAGACCGCTATGAAAGTTCTGCAATCGGGTTTCTTTTGGCCAACAATAGCAACAAATTCCCATGCTTTTGTAAAATCATGCAACAAATGTCAACTTTCTGGCGGTATAAGTAAAAGGAATGAAATGCCCCTCACTATGTGGTAAGAGATCAAACTTTTCGATGTGCAGGGGATAGACTACATGGGTCCCTTTCCTTCTTTGTATGGATTTTCCTACATACTGGTTGCAGTGGATTATGTCTCAAAATGGGTAGAAGCTATACCCACAGTTTCCAGCGATTCCAAACCGGTCATTAAGATGTTTAAAGATATCATTTTCCCCAGATTTGGAGTCCCTTAAACTGTCATATCTGACGGAGGGACCCATTTTCTGGAACGAAGCTTTGAAGCCCTCTTAAAGAAATATGAAGTCAACCATAAAGTTGCCATGCCTTACCATCCACAAACTAGTGGTCGGGTTGAAGTTTCGAATAGACAACTGAAGGCAATCTTAGAAAAAACAGTCAAGAGACACCGTACTGACTGGTCCACCAAGCTTCTTGATGCCCTTTAGGCTTACCGAACAGCTTATAAAATACCAATTGGAACAACCCCGTTCCGTTTGGTATAGGGGAAATCATGTCATCTTCTAGTTGAACTGGAACACAAGGCTTGGTGGGCCATTAAACAACTGAATTTTGATTTTAAAAGCACCGGAGAAAACAGACAACTCCAGCTACAAGAACTAGAGGAGCTCAGAATGACCGCTTACCAAAGTGCCAAGATTTACAAAGAACAAACCAAGATGTGGCACGATGGTCATCTGAAAAGAAAAGACATCACCATTGGAGACAAAGTCCTTTTCAACTCTAGGCTCAAAATGTTCCTCGAGAAACTCCGCACAAAGTGGTCCGAGCCTTTCACCATCAAACACATATACCCGACTGGAGCCATCATAATTGTTGATGACAATGGAGGAGAAAGGACAATCAATGGCCATAGATTGAAAAAATACTATACTCCAGCAGAAAAAATTTCGAGACAGACTATTGAGATCAGAGACCCCACAGTATCATCATAACAAAATCAAAACTTCGTCGAGCCAGCGACATAAAACCCAAGCGCTACTTGGGAGGCAACCCAAGATCTGTCTAACACCATTTATCTTTTATTCTTATTTCCTTTGTTTAATTTAGGTTTATCATCTTTAATTTGAAAATATAAAATTCACATAAACAACCAAAACAAACATAAAAATATAAAAATCAAAAACCTAAACCATCTCAAATGGTCCTGAAACCGTTTGGAGCCAAACGATCCTGAAACCGTTTGGAGCCAAATGGTCTCGAAACCGTTTGACCTCAGGAATTTGTAAGGTCAACCCCCGAATCCTATAAATATAACCCTACCCCCTCTCCTTCTTCTTTCTTTCGATTCTTGAACCTCCTAAACCCTCACAAACACCGTTTCATCTCCACGATTCTCACTCCCGCTCCGCCACCATCACCAGTGCCACCTCCCATTTCCGCGTATCCCCACGACGACTACACCTCCGTTACTTCCACTCTTTGCATCGCTGTTGTCATCATCACCAGCAACTGTAAGTTAGACCAGCGCACCACCATCATCGACGCTTCCATCTTTCCACCACCTCTGTTGTTACTTTTGCCGACATCTACGTCGCCGATGCGGCCCCATTCTCTACCTCCACCATTATCTCTATCACCTCTGCTATCTCTATCGCCACCATTTTTGCTTCTCCTCCGTCCATTGCGCCCCGTCGTTCCACCTTCCAAACAGTCCTGAAACCGTTTGGGGCAAAACAGTCCTGAAACCATTTGGAGCCAAATGGTCTTCAAACCATTTGGTCTTACAAAACCGCTCGATTTCCATAAACACATACAAAATCTAATTTTTTAATTTTAAATAAAACATGTTATTCTAACACATGACCTTCTATTTACTCTTTCAGATATGGCATCACCAGCTAAAGAAGCCACCAGATCTGCCGACGCTCCTTTCTGGACAACAGAGCAACTCATAGAAGACCGTGCCAAGCTCTAGAAGGTTTTAGATACCTATAAAGAGATCAGAAAGATCCCACCAAAGGTCAACATCATAGCAGTCATGTGTGAAACTGACCGCATGAACAAATGCTTAGTTGAGGAGCCTGAAGAAGAAGTGGAATAAATCTCTTCCAGTGATGAAGGCTCCGAACATGAGCCAAATCCGAGGAAGAATCCACAACTGAAAGGTCCAAGGGGAAATGAAAGGTCCAGGAAACTGCGACCGAACAACCCCCAAAAAAGCGGGCAAGAAAATAGGTCCGCCCCGCCACCGCTAGGGAACAAACCCTAGCAGGATATATCCCACCAACCGCTACCACCACCACCACTACCACTCCTACAACCACCTCTACCCCTGTCTTCTCAGTACTCACCACCACCGCACCACCACTAGAAAACCTTTTCATCCACATCCTCCCATCCATCGACAAAATACTAAAACCAACAAAGTACGTTTGCTCACACGTACTGCACAAGATGGGGATATACGACAGAATCCTCACCATGCTTGACAACACCAATCTCTCAAGACTGTGCTTTTTCCCTGAAATTTCATACGTCGAACCATAACGGAATTCTCTACATACCTCACCAAAGAATCTGTGGACATTATGCACAGGGCAAGGGACGGAGGTGACCGTAGGCTGGTCACCCAACTTTTTGGCAACAACGTTCTCATAATAGAAAATCTACTGAATGAAATTTTTATAGACAACCCAAAGAAGATAAAAAAGGCCAAAGAAGCCAGCACGGAGAGCTCCAAATTCAACAGACATAACTTTTGGAAATCCCTAACAGGGATCCCAACCTATGACGCAAAGACAAGTAAGGCCTCCAATATTCATTATGGGCTAGTGCACACACTTCACAAGATTCTCACCAGTGCGCTCTTCCCCAGAACAGAAGGAGGACATGTTATCACCACTGACCTCTTTCTCCTCTGGTCCATCCTACATGGAATGCCGGTCAACATTGGACGACACATGATACAAAAATTTTCAGCTTACACCATAGGGAAAGAAATCTGCATGGGCGGGCACATAACTTCCATTATCAAATATCTCAAGATGGACAAATTACTCTCCAGGTGCATGCATATCAAGGGAGATATCCTTACCAACAAGCAAACTTTGAAAAATTCTTATATTATCAAAGAAAAGAATGCGAAATTATACTACATTTTCTGCCCAATAGTCAGATCCTCCAGGACTCTGCTACCGCTTCCGGAGCTCACAGACTAGGACGAGGAAAAACTTCTCTTTACTGAAGAATAGCTTACCAAACTCCTAGCTTCAGTCAAAGTACAAGAGAAGACAATCAAAGCGGGCCAGACAGAGCTTAGCATTACCGCCCTGGCAGCCAGGGTAACAAAAATACCAGTAAAATGACCATCTAAGGCATGTTTACAACCACCACAACTGTCGGGGATGCCAACATCAAAACTACAAATGGAGACAGAACGCCCTCATCTGGAGGAACTAATCACTACCTCATCATTAGACTCATTCATCATGATCCTACATGATGAGCTCACCACCACCACCCCCACTACATTACCATCGACTACCATCCCACCATCTACCACCCTCCCACCTTCCTCCATAACAATCCCAACAACAATCCCTCCACCCACATCTTCCACTTCACCCTATTTCTCCCCGGGAACCCCTTTCTCCCCTCCAACACCCGACTTCACACACTCCGCTCCCATCTCCACCATTTTCTCCTCAACATTTTCGCTCCCACTATTCTCACCCAGACAATCACCATTTTCTTCATCCGCTACCACCCCGACACCACTGGTGACTCCATCTACGGTCACCATGCAGTTTGTGGGACCATCAACAGTGTCTCTTTCACAAGGCACTACCACCTTTCCACCCCGACCCCAGCCACACCACCCTTCCACATCTGGGGTCCATTTCACAAATGTCGGTGAGGAATTCGAACATCAATTTGACGCTATTAGAAACCTCCTCACCGACCCGTCTAACATTTTACAATCTATTTTTTTCTTATGTGCAAGGTCTATCTACACAGGTCACCAAGATTGATGCGCAAAACCTTGCCTTGCCAGGCATCATCTCAAGCATCCACCAACAGCAGAAAGTAGCGACCATGAAAGTCAATCACCTCGACAAACACCTGCAACAACTGCCACAGTTGGTGCTTGAAGTGAAAGGCCAGCAAGACGATCTAGTCAAGCAAGTCGACAAGATTTCTGTGCAAAATCATCCTTTGCCAGAAACTCTACGTGAGCTTAAGCAGCAACAAACTATTTTAAGCACGCGCTTGGATGACATCAACACCACCCTCACACAACTAAATAACCGCCAAGAGGAGTCATCCAATACTGAAATTAACCAACTATGAACTCAAGTGACAAATCTCTCTGCCCGACTCCTCTCCGCCGATGCTTGCTATTCAGACCTCAAAGAATCCCACGACGCACTACTTGAAACACACGAGCATGTGCAAGTGGCTTTCGACGAGCTACAAGCACTCCACCGATAGTGCAAGAAGCCTCCATCAAAGAAGACAACAGACAAGGCGGAGGACGAAGGAGATGATGAAGAAGAAAATGAAGATGAGGATTCTGACTCCTCGGCTGACTCCAATACTAGCACCTCCTGAGACGATAAATATGACGATCCCGACAATGCTGGGGAGGGCCCCAGCTGAGGAGCTGCACCAAAGCAACAGAAAGATCACCACAAGGGTGATAACGATCCCAAATCCCATACTCACAATGACAACGTCAATATGTCATATGGGGATTAATTCCTTGATTATTTTGGAATGGGATCTCTGGGGGAAACTGCCAAGGAAGCAACTTTTGCTGAGTTCCAACAATGTTTATTCGGAACCAGCACGAGTCAACAATAAGCAACATCAGCTCAACTTCTCTCTGCACCTGAACAATCGGTTCCCTTTCCCCCAGAACACGAAGAATCCGAAAGAGTCAGTTTAGATACAGATGAAGACCTTGAATCTACTTCTGATTCTGATAAAGAAGAAGATCTACAATGCTACATCGATGATTTAGAGCAGACTTCTTCCCCCATTCCGCAAGAGCTTTTGCCACCGCCACCTCTACTGCACAAGATGCACGATCTAGATATGGCAGCCATCTCTACTCTAGATTCTCAAGACATCTTCATCCTAAACACTATAGTAGATGATGCCAAAGACGGGGGTGATGTTATTTACCAAAATACAAAGACTCGGCGTAAGTTGACACGTGAAAACCTCCACACCATCCTTCGACCACAATCAGCGGTGAAGATGACAGTCTTCCATGTCCTCCTTGACAATTCTATCGAAACCTACAGAATCTCTAAGCGGAAGCAACCAATTCTTAACACTTCACCTGCTCTAGCCATGAGTATTATATATAAAAAATTACAAAGCAAATCAATCGAACGGTTGCAGAGGGGAATTCCCAGAAAGGCATGCTATATAACCATGCCCTTTCAAGTTTTTGGTCACTGGCTGCTTATGATAGTCGACACCGCGGCTCGAGACATCAAGGTGTACAATGTCTGCGCCAGCGAGCTAAAGGACAGAATAATTAATTTTGATGGTATCAAAGACGGGGAGGCCAGATGCATCCCTTTCCGGCTGCTGAAATTAATCTGGGTTGCATGCCCATACCTCCGCAATGGTTGGAACCAACCCTGGTTCCAAATCATCAACCCCCATGCCCAAACACAAGAGGGATCTAGGGATTGCGCTTTCTATGCTATACGTCACATTGAAGCGCTCAACCAACAAATCCCTTTCACTGAGCTGGCCACAGAGGATTTTCATTCTCTGTGAGGTCGTTACGCCATGGAGATAATCTGTGATAGAAGGTTCTTTAAGGACCCAACTATGGCACCTAACGAGGCTCCTCACTATCTCTTTTCGGCCATCCAATGTCCTCTAAAATGGCCATTTAGGAAAACAATAGAGGAGTTGGAGAAACATCAGCCCGCCAAGGTTCCCGAGAAGAAGAAATGGGACCCTTACTCTTTCGATCTGGCGGATGATAAAGGGGTTACCGAGTTTCTAACCGGGGCGACCATCAACAGATCATCTTCACAAATGGTCCCCCTGTCTGCCATTTCACCAACATTCCCCAATTTTGACCTCAGCACCTGCAAAAGCCTCTCTGACAATGAACTTTGCCTCATCATGTCAAGGCTTTACGCCGACAAAGATGACCTCATTTTCATATCCGATGATATTCTGGTCATGGCAGATGCTCTACGAGAAACTGTATAGATCAAAGGGTCTCTTTCCGTGAGTTTGATGGCTGCTTAACAATTTCTTCTTGGACAGAATCACCCTACAACCTATATGGCATCAACATATATGAAGGATGATCTCCTAAAGATAAAGAACTTTGCAACAACTGAGGCACTCATTTTCTTCCTACAACATAAGACTCCGAAGTTTATCATGCTTCCTTTCCTTCATTCAGAACATTGGATGTTGTTGGCAACATATCTTCATGACGGAACAACAATCATATACAACAGTTCTGACAGCCAGTACAATCCAGATCAACTACAACACCAAGAACGCCTATGGAGGAGGTTGTGAAGGAGTGTGCCGACCAACTGAACGACCTTCTCAGCACGCACACACAGGCATACAGTAAAGAACACTTTCATCGCCCTGCCTTCAGCCACAAATGTCCCTAGTAGTTTCGCGAGTCAAACGACTGTGGTTTCTAAATCCTCTACTAGATGTACACCATCATGACCCTTAGAAGACCAGTAGAGGACATGACAGATGTGGATTACCACGTGTTATGTGGAAAGTTTGCTGCTAATCTTCTTCGCACACATGGCGCTAATAAAGGACTAATCGACGCCTGATGCCCTTGTGCTTGTTCTTCTCAACCTATCACTTTGACACTCTGGGGATAGAGTGAGTGATAAGTTAGGGGGAGAGTACACTGGACAAGGGTGAGGTATCATTTTCAAATCTTTCCCTCTTTACCTCTTCTTTTAATTCTGTACAAAAATTTTCTTAGATTTCTTTGCACTTTTAGTTTTTGTTTTAAATAATCCCCCTGATAATAAATCTTGCACATAAAGAATAACATCCCTCTTGGAACAAAGTCATCCCCAGCTAACTTTAGAATCCAGTTAGTCCTCAAAAGTAATAACAAGAGTAGCACATAGACATGTAATGGCGAATTAATAAATTATCTCCACGCTCGATTTTCATGCTTTTGCTTCATTTCTAGATATGACTCTCTACAGGTAAACATCAAGGCCGAAATATCCTAAACACTCTCAAGGATGGGAGGGACATCAGGTGACATCCAAATCAAGAAGCCTCGCAAGTGGACCACTAAGTGGAAACCAAATAAGTGCATGTCGAGAAACTCTATGAATAACTTTCTTCTCTTCAAATAAAAGAGGCTTGGCCGCCCAATTAATTTCCCTTAAAACCCAAATCCTAAGCTTGTGAGTTTACGAATAAAAGCAGAGTGTTGAATAACACTATGAGAGTTGTGCCATGAATATGGATCTATATAAAGAGCCAATGAAGGTCTCGCCCGGCTGGTACATTCAGCTGCCCTCAAAAAGGCAGATGTGTCGTGCCCGGTAGTGAAACCCTAAGGTATCTAAATATATGAAAGGATGACAAAGGACTCGCTCGATCGGTACATTCAGCTACCCTCACGAAGGTAGATGTATCGTGCCCGGTAGTGAGATCCTAAAAGAATAGACAACCCCTCCTCCACTTGAAGGGGGAGTTACACATCAAGCCTTTAGCCAACCCTCATACCCACTCTAGCTTCCGGTAGGATTTTCAAAGAAGTATAAAACTGATTAGAATCAACGATATGCACAAAATAAAAAGTGGTCCCAATGCGGGCTACGAGATATGGAAGAAACCTGAGATCCAAGCAACTCTCAATACCTAAAAGATTTAAGGCAAGAAAAAAGCTCTGATACAACCTTAGGAGATCTCCAATTTAGAATTGAAGCAAAGAGTATGAAAATCTTAACTAAATAAAATCACCTTGCCATTACATGCCTCAGCTCTATCTAACTTGAGGACAAGCTAGACTCTAAGTTAGGGGGGTGATAACCTCCAATTTTGTGATGTTATCTTAGTAATTTTCCTCAGTTCTCCACACTCTTTCTCAGATAAATTAGATAGAATCCTTAACTTTCCTCTCTTATTGCAAATATACTATTAGATTTACTTTTCCCCTTTTTACTTACAGGAAAAGACAAAAAAAAATCACAAAAGCCTCACACGGTCTCAAGACCACATGAAGCCAACCGGTCCCGAGACCGCATGGAGTCACACGGTCTCAAGACCGCATGAAGCCAACCGGTTCTGAGACCGCATGGAGTCACACGGTCTCAAGACCGCATGAAGCCAACCGGTCCCGAGACCGCATGGAGTCGCATGGTCTCAAGACCGCATGAAGCTAACCGGTCCCGAGATCGCATAGAGTCATACGGCCTCAAGACCGCATGAAGCCAACCAGTCCTAAGACCGCATGGAGTCACACGGTCTCAAGACCACATGAAGCCAACCGGTCCTTAGACCGCATGGAGTCACACGATCTCAAGACCGCATGAAGCCAACCGGTCCCGAGATCGCATGGAGTCACATGGTCTCAAAACCGCATGAAGCCACACGGTCTCAAGACCGCATGATGCCAAACAGTCTCAGGGTCCAAACAGTCTTCGGGCCCAAACGACCCAAAACTTCCCAAACCGTTTGGACTTCACTTAAATCCTATAAATAAGACCCAAGGGGTCCTCCCAAAGGCATCAAGTCTCAGACATCCAAAGGCTGCCTCTGCTGCTCCAGAGCTGTTTCATCCTTCATCCACCGCCCCAAGGCTGCCGGTCTGAGATCCACACTCCATCCAGAAGTTGCTTTCTCTCTCATCGCCAAAGAAGTTGGGAAGAGGAGGATTCATCATTGAGCAACCTGCGAAGTGTGAAGATCGTCTCTCTCTCTCCAAGGGGTTCACCTTCCTCCCTCCTTCATGGAGATGACGTTTTTTCTCTATCTTCTCGCCTCCTTCTTTGTCCTTGCTATGAGCGAGTAGTCTTATTCACTAGGGTGCGGGGAGTAGTTAATCCATAGTTTGCAATAGAGATTACTTTCTTTTCAGTTCAACATCAATCATTTAATGAATGCTTGTTGCTTGATCACCAACTTGTGTTACCTTTTATCTTTTAGTATGAATTGTCTATGTTTGTACTATTAGATTCGAACCCTGATTTAATGTTGGTTATTGATGCATGTATCCACCATGCATCAGTTTCGGTATCTAGGAGTGTTTTTCAAGAAGTGGAGTAAACTCACTTCCATTGTTGTACTTTCATACTATGAAATGGAATCAGTTGACGTATGAAAGTACAACCTTGATAGGTCGAGGAACCCTTTGCGAAGGGAATGATGCAGAGTAAGTGACCATTCGTTCGGGGATGGCTGGCATTGCAACATTCCCAAACTTCTCATAGTTAGTTCTCTGAAAGGAAATTAAATCTACAAAGATACTAATTGTTTAAACTCTCTTTGCAAGTTATGCTTTTTTATGTTGCATGTTTTGATCCACACTACTACAGAAAATGCTTTTTACAACGGGAGATAGACAACAGTTCTGATGATTGTGTTGTAGTTAGCATACTTATCACAACAAGCCTATTTTTGTGTTTTATATTGTATATTTTATACAACAAAAGTCATTTACAACATGCCAAACACGTTGTAGTATAGGGGTATACTACAACAACTACTAAAGTGTTGTAATAGGCTGTAGTATCACAACATATTCAAACCCGTTGTAAAAGATGTTAATTACACAACATATTTTGACCTGTTGTAATAGTCACATGTTGTAATAGACCATCATTACACAACACAGACTCACCCGTTGTAGTATGTATTAATTATACAACGGGCTTTTACATGTTGTATTTGGTATATGTTGTAATAGACCACCATAATACAACATATTGAAACTCGTTGTTATATCCTAACTTGAGACAACAAACTCTAACCTGTTGTTATATATTATAATTACACAACATGTTGTGACATGTTGTAATATCCACACATAACAAATCATTGTAATAGGCCACCATTACACAACATAAACTAAACCATTGTAATATACCATTATTACACAACATGATATCACCTGTTGTACTAGCTACATGTTGTAAAAGACTATTGTCACACAACACGCTATACCTTGCTGACAATATGGGTGGATTTTTGTTTGAGTGGTAGGTCGAACACAATCATATTTTGTGTGGTCATGTGAAAGATAGTTTTTCACTCTGGGTAGATATTTTGACCTAAAACCGACTCAATTCCAATGTATGCACATACTAAAATACATATGGAATAATTACCCCCTCGCTACAACAAAATCCGCTATAAGTCAGGGCTACCTAGTCAGGAATAAAAGTCCTAACCAAACTAGAACTGGTTCCCAAGGCCAATTTCCTAACCAGTGGTGGCGGGAGGGGGGGGCAAGCAGGGGCAAGTGCCCCCATCCAATTTTAATTTTTCTTAACATATATATGTTTTATAAATGTAGCATGGTATCAAAGTTAAATTTTCTTTTTATATTTTATATGCTTCACTCGCTTATTAACCTATTTTCAAATTATGTAAATGTTATTTATAAATAACGTTATTATCAATATGATTTTAAGTAAGAATTAGAAATATAAACACATTAAGTTAGGGTAAACAATATAAAATAAGTGACATTTCTTTATTTTTATAAATACATCTCATTATTACATAATTAACAAGTAATGTGTTTTTATTAAACATATTAACAACAATACCAAATATACATCCATTAATGTTAATTGGTGAACTATTAGTTTGCATCAATTTTATAATGATTAAATAAGAAACTGATATCTATGAGTAACAAAATACTTTATGATCTATAATTAATAGTATACTTTGTTACATGTTAAATATTTTTATATAATTTATAAACAATTAATTAAATATATTATAAATATTACAAGTACATAGTTGTATGGTTAATGAGGAAAAGTAAACCAGTATCTATAATTTTTTGTATACTTTATAGAATACCAAATACTTTATAAAGTATATATAAATAATTAAGTATGTAACAAATATAGCAAGTACATATGTAATATTAAAAAAAACCAATATATATAATTAATAATATACTCCATGGGATATCAAATAGTATTATATTATGTATAAATAACTAAACGTATAATGTATATAGCAACAACATAGTCCATGGATGTATATGTTATGTGTGCGGATTTATACAGATTCTTTTCTATTACTAGTAAACACACACGTGCATCTACATGTGCCATACCAAATATATTTAATTTACATTGGATGAAAAAATAGTCAAGTACTTAATATGTTTAAATACTATATTTTTTATCTCAATTTTTTATATTTTAAAATAATAACCACGTATGTTCTTAGTTAAATAGTACATCAAACATATTATGTAACATATTTTTCTTTCGTAATCTATTTGCAGAGAACTGGGGAGAGGGACCGAAAATATTGGATATATCGTGCAGAGAACCGGGGAGAGGGACCGTAAACATTTTTTGGTGAAAAATGTATCAATAAAAAGAAATGTTTGGCTTACTATGAATCAAGTTGCATGGATCACATAGTCATTGAAAGGTAAAATGGAAAAATTAAATATAAAATTGTTCTCCTTATTTATTTATTAGGTGGTTGAGTGATGAAGATAATTGTGGGAGGAGTTGTTGGAACGTGGATGGAGATAATTGTGGGCAAATGTGCTTGAATGAGTGAATGATGGAAACAACAATATCATTTGAATTTTTTGAGAGGAAAATAGGAAGAGACGAAGAGAGGTGGTGTGTTTATTGTTTTGAAACATTTCGTTTTTGTAAATAAGTTAGAGAGAATAGAGTTTTAAGGAGATATAGAGATCAAAGAGCGGGTGGAGAGGGGCTTGGAAACATGGGATTAATTGAAAAGACAAAGAGTATGTTTGAAGGGAGAGGGAAACATGGGGATTAGTTAGGGAGAGGGAAACGTACGTCGGTGCTCCATCCTTCTACCAATTCTTCTCGCACCCGACGGCCGCAGGAACTCCATCCTTTCGGTGGTTTCTTCTCTACGCTCCATCCTTCCGTCAACTTCATCAATTCTGCAGTACGCTGCACAGTAACCACCGTCCGTAGGCCAAGCACATATGCCCAGGGCTACAGCTGGCCGTCCGCTAACACAAATCATCACTGTTCTTCGCTCAGCAAAAAGCACAGACTGTTGGTCGTCGTCTTCCAGCCGCCAAAGTTTTTGGCCATTCCGGTTCGATTCTGTTCTCATGTTTCTTTCTCAAATGTATCTCTCCTTCAACCCTTGTTTCATTTTGTGCAATCATCCACGTTATTCGAGGGCTGTTGATTGCTCCCGTTATGTATTATCAGGTGTAAAACTTGCTACTTGTTGCTCTGCAAATACCGTATTGGAGTTCCCTTCTAGAGTTGTTGTCTAATCGTCGTTTCCAGACCTACTGTTCAGTCGTTTTCTTCTGAACTTGCTGTCTGGTGGTTTAATTTTAGACTGTTCAAGTGGAAATATAAAGTTATTTCATTGTTGACCTACTGTGCTAAAGGAAGAAGATCAGACTGACAATGTATGCATTATTAACGAAACAACTTTTCATCATTTTTATTAGAAATGTAGCATATTTTTTCTGATATAAGATCACTATATAAGAAATTATTTAATTTTTGGTGACCATAGTTGTAGCCCAAATAAGTTCATTCTCGATTACTCACATTAATAAATGAACATATATGCCAAATTTATGTCATGTGAAGATTAAATCTTTGTTGTTTGTGATCGGTTATTCTTGACATGAGAAAGATGGAAGTGAAAGTGGTAATCCTTCAACAAGTCTTGTTCAAGTTCTACTTTTAATTATTTTCTGGCGTAATAGAACATAAAGAAAAAATATTGATACTTGTTTCATTGATTACTTTGGAATTATATGCATATAACAAGCTACGATGTTTCTAGTAATAAACATTTTCTTACATTTGTAATACTAGTTATAATGTCATTATAGTTAAGAAAATGTCTAAATATTAGCATCGAGTTCCCTTCTTTATTTATAAAAGTGAATTTGGTAGAATACTTCTTAATCGGTCTTATATTTTTTTTTCTTTACCGATATCTTTGTTAATATTTATTCTTTTTAAATTTGTGACGTCTCTCTTTTCTACTATGTTTATGCTATATCAATTTAGTAGAAAAAAACACTCAAGACAAAAACTATAAAATTACATATTGTGTTCAAAACTAATATTTTATTCCATCATGTTTATTTAGTAATTTTATCCAATAGATCACAAATTTAATAAAAAATAATCTTCATGACAAATTGCTAGTATAATTGCAAACATTACTTGTTTATGCGAGCATTTTAGATTTTATTCAAAACTTATCAATTATTTATGTAGGAAAATTATTTGGATTAATTTTATTGGTTGGGGTGTATTTCCATACTCTAGTGCCTTTATTTTCTCACCTACCAACAATTAAACACATTTAACGACATGCCCACTTTTATTGAATTTTTTTCACCTTTGTAAAATTAGAATGAAGAATCACACATAGTAGCAGGAAACTTTAAAACATTAATGTTGCCAGTGGTGGAGCCAGTCCCCTAATGGGGGGCACATATAAAAATTATGTTAAGTACATAAGTGGAATTCATATTGAGTGTCAATATGTCTCAATCAACCTATTTAATTGTATCGAGGCAAGAAAATAGATGTATCTTACATAAATTAAAAAAAGAAGTTGAGGAAATAACTCATTACTTAGTGGAGCACTTAATTTTAGATCTATGTATATGGATTATTATATATGTATATTATAATATGCTACATACATTTATGATTTTCTAACATTAAAGATGAGCATGAAATGTGACATCTAATATTGAAAAGATTTAATCTTTTTTATAAGACCAACTATTCTATTAAATTATTTTTTCATAAATATATGTTTTTAAAAAACACATCAATTTAGTGTTCCATATTGATTGTGTGGATTATTATATTTTTTAATCAAACAAACAATTTCCTACTTGATGAGCTTGACAACTCAAGTAATTAAAAAGTAACATAAAGCTAAGAAAATTGAATATATAAGTAGTACAACGTGAAAATTACTATTATTATTTAAAAATTAAAAAACAACACTATAGCAATTTATTTTAAATAAAGATACTTATGATGGTGTTAAACCTATTTATTAATTTTACCTAATAAACTCAATAAATGTAGTGACAATATATTGTTCACTAGATTATTATGATTGTTATTTCTATGTAGCGTTTGAAATTTAAATATAAAAATTATGTTATCTTTGACATCATGATGAAAATAATATGTATAATTTTAGAGGAGTAATATATGCAAAACTTGTGAATAGAAGTATAATTTAAAGAATTAATATCATAAGATACATGCAATTACATTATTTTAATAAATATTGATTGATGTATAAAAATTCAAAACAATACAAATAAATAAAAAATGTTATTAATTAATTTATTGTGAAACCATGTACTACTAAGACTATCATATTTCATTTGAAGTTATTTTTCCTAACATAAATTACACTCATAATAGAAAAGAATCAACATAAATCCGCACACATAACATATACATCTATGGACTATGTTGTTTCTATATACATTATACATTTAGTTATTTATACATAATATAATACTATTTGATATCCCATGGAGTATATTACTAATTATAGATATTGGTTTTTTGTTTTAATATTACCTATGTACTTGCTATATTTGTTACATACTTAATTATTTATATATACTTTAGAAAGTATTTGGTATTCCATAAGTATACAAAAAAATATAGATATTGGTTTACTTTTCCTCATTAACCATACAACTATGTACTTGTTATATTTATAATACATTTAAGTAATTGTTTATAAATTATATAAAATTATTTAACATGTCACAAAATATACTATTAATTATAGACCCTAAAGTATTTTTTTACTCATATATATCAATTTCTTATTTAATCATTATAAAATTGGTGTAAACTAATAGTTCACCAATTAACATTAATGGATGTATTTTGTATTGTTGTTAATATGCTTAATAAATTATATTCTTAATAGTGATGCTTGTCAATGTTGTTTCTCTTGTCTGATTTAACATGTTACTCCTCCTTGTATATTCCCATTTGTCCTCAAGCATTATATCTCTTATATATATATATATATATATATATATATATATATATATATATATATATATATATATATAGCATCATGCATTAACATCAAGCAACAATTTCCATTTTTAAAATTTGATTATCTATACGCATACATTGTATTAGTTTTTTAATACTTCCATCCTCTTATTTGCTAACAAGTTCTCATATTATTTGGATAATAAATTCATATTTTTATACAGTGTCTAAAGCAGTCGAACAACACAGATTGTAGGTATTATGTGCTGAATTACATGAGAGACATCATTGATGCAAGAATTAGAAATATTCCTGAATGTATAAGCTACTTATCATTATATTCTGTTAGTTCGTTCAAATTGCTAAATAAATTGAAAAAGACAATATGTTGATATATTTGTCATATGATTGCAATATTATTCGAAGTATATTGGCAGTTGCTTTAACCAAGAAGAAATCGACGAGGTCTGAAATGAGTGGGTGACATGTGTTCTTGAGAACACATAAGATTACGTTGCATGAGGGGGAGACATTTATTCTTTAGCACAGACCAATGTGAAATTTTGTTTGTTTATTTTTAGTTCGATTCTAGAGTGGATACTCAACACTTTGTATTATTCAATCTTTGTATGGATGATAGAATATTTATTAAATTTAGTACGAGTTTCTCTCAAGGTTTGATGGAAAATTTGTTCAATTATGTGCTTGTTTGTGAAATGAAAAATGTATAATTTAATATTTATTATAATTTATTAATAACATAGTTAATTTGATTAATAAAATTGGTTAGATATAAGACCAGTCAAACTCTAATCAAAGACAACAGTTAATGATATGTTGTAAAATGTATGATACTACAACAAACAACACATGTTGTGTTATCCATACCTATTACAACAAGTGTGTTTGGAAAAAATACACATATTACAATAGGTTTCTCCAGTGAACTACAACATGCATAACATGTTGTATAAAATGTGTATATTACAACAAACATGCAACATGTTGTATAAATAACCCTATTACAACGGTTGAATGTATGGAAAGACAACATGCTTCAACTGTTGTATAAACCTAACTAATACAACGGGTGCACTGCATGTTGTAATAAACCTACCTATTACAACAGGTGTGTTTAGTGAAAGACAACATGCTTCAACTATTGTATAATATATATTACAACGGATAAACCACATGTTGTAAAAAACACCCATATTACAATGTGTGTGTATAGCAAAAGACAACGTGGTTTAACTGTTGTAGTATATATAATACAATGGGTGCACCGCATGTTGTGTAAAATATCCATATTACAACATGCCATTCATCAAAGGACAAGATGTTTTAACTATTGTATAAAATACATCTATTACAACATGCGACCACATGTTGTATAAAGCACCCCCCCATAAGACCACGCGATCTAATACAACGGTTAACACCTGTTGTAAAATGAAAAAATGAACTGTTGTAAAAAGCATTTTCTGTAGTAGTGTCATGCATAGTGGTGGTGAAAACCGATCACATCTTAGTGGTTTCTTATCATTGTTAACATCCTTAAGTCTACTTTATTGCTTTACTTTACTTGCACTTAGTTTAAAACAACCAAATCAAATCTTTGACTAAATATCAACTGTTAAGGAGTTAAGTGAAATTCTAACATTTTCCATCTTGTTGCTCTCAACAAGACCACTGTCCTGTGGATTCGACCCTTAATTATACTACGATAAGACTTCCACGTATCCTAGCATACGTGGGTGGAGTTTTAACCTAGTATAAGAAAGGCTAAACCTAATGACTTACTATCTTTAGGATTTTTAGTGGTGCACACAATTCCACACAAGTGGAAGCTCCATCAAGGTCTTTCCTCTCATCTCCACCGTGAGTTATAGAAGGATTTGTGGCACACATCTTGCTTAAATAAAGCATGTTAGAGCATCGCCCGACCACACACTATCCTCCTCCTTCCTCGATTTCTTCTCTGGTGCCACAGGCGTACTCAACCTACTCGATTTTTGTTTCTAACGACCACATCTTCTCCACTGCTCTCATCGCCACCCTGGTTACCATTGGAAGACAAGTAAGCATCCTTAGGCATCAAGCTTTAGTTCTACATCATTTTGTGTCGTGCTTTTCTATGAGTCTCCATATCCTAGAAACATGATTCTACCTTCTCGTCTATGCTAGTCGCGTCGATGCCTAAGTGCCTCTGTGGCCCTAGTTCCTCTTTGTGTGTGTTCTCCATACTCCAATGATGCACTTCCTGGCTTTGCTCATGACTTTTTCTCCCTGATTCATCACAGTTGGCATCATATAGATCTATCCCCTATTTTTCCTTCTTCTGGTGAATCTTCTCAAGCTCGTATGCTCTCCAGAACCTGAGCCTTGGCTCTTTGGGTTCAAATGTGCATGAGGAAGCATCTCGCATCTTCTCCTTCTCCTGGTTGATTGCAAATAGTGGGTTTTGATCAAGAAATCTACCTATAGGTCACTTTCTTGCGCCATGGAGAGTGAATGGGGGAACAAGCCAGGTCATAGTTTGACCTTGGCACCATTGTGGAATTAATTGCGTGATTAATTGAGCAAGAGCATTTTGGGGTTTTCCTGCTAGCCCTGAGTCTTTTGATTGTCGATCTGGTGAGGTGAGTTCTTTTGCTAGCTGGCTGAATCCTATTGGGCCATGCTAGCTTGGGCCCAAACCAACTGTGTGAATACATCAGCGGGACTATTACGTTGCTTTTTGGTATTTTTCTATTGGTCAATTTTATAAAATTCATAGTAAATCGATGCTTTATCGGAAATATACAAATAAATAGTCATTGGAAATAATTTTTTGAGTAGAATCCCATTTTAGGGTTTTCAAGTCATGTTTTGCCACCCTATTTTTATATTTATTAGAAACACCAATTTAATTATATAAAAGCACTAAAATTTGTAACTAATTGAATTTAACTCCAAATTAGGTAATCAAATAAGTTTTCTTGATTAGAAAAATCTAACTGATCGATTGGTCTAAGTTTTGAGTCCAAAAGCTGAGGTTTTCCTAGAAGGTACAAAATTAGGGTTACATATATATAGTAATTAGGTTAAAGAGGTCTTGGAAACAACCTAGTTGGTGGAAAGTGATTTCTAGGACTCTAAATTAAGGTATGTGTGTATGTGCATTCTCACCCTTTAGTAGGGATTTTTTAATAATCCAACCCTAATATTCCTAATGAGGCATATGCTTAGCCTTTGATCTTTTTCATTTCCTTTTGGGCACATATACTTCAATTAATTCTTGGGTCTTGAACCCATCTGCAATATTTCATCTATTTAATCAGCCATATGATTCTTTTTCCAGCATGATGAATTATTGACTATATAACTAATGTAGTGTACTTATGTACAACCATCGATAGTTGGGCATGTGTTATTTCTCCCAGGGGAATGTGTTTACTCTCCCCAGTTTTATATATAATTTAGGTGTTTGGGAATGTGTTACTCTTCCTCACCTATTGGTTAAGGTTAGGTAGGTGCCTCATCCCTACTTCAGTTATTGTAGTCATATTAATAATCATCCATGCAACTTTATTATTAATTGTCATGATAGAATTATTATTTGTTACATGCCTCATACTCTTGACTCACTTTAGCATAGTTGAATCATTACCCCTTATTTACTTTTGTTATTTATACTTTGTCCTTATTCCCCATTTGACACATACTTTGTTTCTCCTCTTACTGGGTGACCCCAACCATCCAGGTCTAAGATCAGAGTGTGTAACAGGAGCATGGAAATCCAGCCTAGCTTTAGAATGAGAAATACATGGCTTCCATCATGGACCTAACTCATGAAGATGTGTTTGGAGATAGATTGATATATTTTAGTTTCCCTCTATCTTAGATCCTTTTTGTGTTGTGTACCCTTATGGGTGAATAAGATGTACATTTTGTAATTGAATATAGTCAATGTTTTATTCTGTTTCTATTCATTGTTCTTTTGTATACCATTATTAGTAAAGTGGTATTTAGCTTTTTCACAACAAGCTATCCTCCTCCTTCCTCAATTTCTTCTCTGGTGCCTCAGGCGTACTCAACCTACTAAATTTTTGTTTCCGACGACCACCTCTTCTCCACTGCTCTTGTCGCTTTCATTGATACAATTGGAAGCCAAGTAAGCATCCTTATGCATCAAGATTTAGTTCTACATCATTTTTGTGCCATGCTTTTTTGCAGGTCTCCATATCCTGTAGACATAATTCTAGCTTCTTGCTGGCACTAGTCACCTCAACTCCTCAATGCCTCCCTGGCCCTAGTTCCTCTTCGTGTGTGTGTGCTAGACCCCAATGTTGCACTGCCTAACTTTTCTCATGACTTTTTCTCATTGATTCCTCATAGTTGGTACCATATATCTATGTCCCCTATTTCTCCTTCTTTCGGTGAAGCTCATCGAGCCCTTGTACTCTTTAGAACCTGAGCCTTGGTTCTTTGGGTTTGTTTGGGCACGAGGAAGCATCTCACGTCTTCCCCTTTGCCTAGTTAATTGCAAATCACATGTTTTGATCAAGAAATATACCTCTAGGTCGCTTGCTCACACCATGGATCAAAAAGGGGAACAACCCAGGTCATAGTTTGACCTTGGCACCCCTGTGGCTTTAATCGCCCAATTAATCGAGCAAGGGCATTTTGGGGTTTTCCTGCTAGCCTTGAGTCTTTTGATCATCGATACACTGATGTGAGTTCTTTTTCTATCTAGCTAAATCATATCAGGCCATGCTAGCTTGGACACAGACCATCTGTGTGAGCACATCAGTGGGACTATTTTGCTTATGTGACTTTTTGGCATTTTTCTATTGGTCAGTTTTATAAAATTAATAGTAAATCAATGCTTTATTAGAAAAATACAAATAAATAGTCATTGGAAAGTATATTTTGAGTAGAATCCCAATTCAGGATTTCCATTCATGTTTTGCCGCCCTATTTTGATGTTTATTAGAAACATCAATTTTATTAGATAAAATCCCTTAAAATTTTAACTAATTCATTTTAGGTTATCAAATATGTTTTTTTTATTAGAAAAATCAAACTAATCGATTGATCAAAGTTTTGAGTCCAAAATCTGAGGTTTTCTTAGAAGGTCCAAAATTAGGGTTTTCTTACACATTACGCTATATGAAACCCTAATGCACACATATATATAGTAATTATGTTAAAGAGGTCTTGGAAACAACCTAGTTGGTGGGAAGCGATTTCTAGGACTCTAAATTAAGGTATGTGTGTATGTGCATTTTCACCCTTCAGTTGGGCATTTTTTATAATCCAACACTAATATTCCTAATGAGGCATATGCTTAGCCTTTGATCTTTTTCATTACCTTTTGGGCACATATAATTCAATAAATTCTTGGGTCTTGAACCCCTCTACAATATTTCATTTATTTAATCAACCATATGATTATTTTTCTACCATGATGAATTATTGACTATATAGCTAATGTAGTGTACTTATGTACAACCACCCATAGTTGGGCATGTGTTATTTTGACCAGGGGAATGTGTTTACTCTCCTTATTGTTTATATATAATTTAGGTGTTTGGGAATGTGTTACTCTACCTCACCTATTGGTTGAGGTTAGGTAGGTGCCTCAGCCCTACTTTAGTTATTGTAGTCATATTAATAATAATTCATGCAACTTTATTATTAATTGTCATGGAAGAATTATTATTTGTTCCATGTCTCATACTCTTGATCTCTTTAGCATAGTTTAATCATTACCCCTTATTTACTTTTGTTATTTATACCTTGTTATTGTTCCCCATTTGACCCATACTTTGTTTCTCCTCTTGTTGGATGTGCCCAACCATCCATGTCTAGGATCAGAGTGTGTAGAAGGAGCATGGAGATCTTGCTTAGCTTTAGAATGAGAAATGCATGGATTCCATCATGGACCTAACTCATGAGGATGTTGTTTGGAGACATATTTGATATAGTTTAGACTTCCCTCTATCTTAGATCCTTTTGTGATGTATACCCATACAGATGAGTAAGATGTACATTTATATAATGTGATATAGTCATTATTTTATTCCACTGCAATTCATTATTCTATTATATACTATTATTAGTAAAGGGGTATTTATCTTCTTTACAACATGGTATCAAAGTCATGGTAGTTAGAATCTTGACTATTTCAATTTTTCTCCCTAGTTAGAACCCTTACCTTACATAGTTTCCCTTTACTTAAGATGTTCACCCTAGAATTGACCTATGTTTTTCATGTGATGATGAATGGTCGATTTAGGATCATAAGAGTTTCACATTAGATATATATTTGGTTAACATTTAGGTGATGAGCCTATTAGGTAGATATTAGGACATAAATTGAAAGAAAGGGTGCCTAGGTGGGCCAAGATCTGGGGGCTAGCAAGATTTTCCTCCATGCTACTAGCTTTCTTTACAAGGACTCCCGGATCTATATCACACTGGCATGTCCTGAGCTAATAATGATTGTTCAAAATAGAATCTCTTTAGGAAATAATAACCTTAGACATCTATGGTAATCTAATATGATGACCTTGTGACTTGTTTGAAAATGGTTACCCAGAATAATTTTCTTGTAACATACCAAAACTTGGACATATTCTCTTTTTGGCCCTCTTACCAAGCTTTCCTTTCTTCTCTATCCTTTTTGGCTTTATGTTGAATTTGTGTAAATAATAGTGGTTTGGTGAACATTTGTTCATTATTATTGCCAACATATGGGTTTATGCACAAATACATCAGTAAGTATTTTAATAAGGGTCTAATATGCAAATTTACCACATATGTGAGATAATGATAAAATAAATTCATTCTAGATCAATCCTTAGCCTCTTGGAGCAAGGAAGAGAAAAAGGAGTGAATAAATTAAAATTGTTAATGTGATATTGAATTATTTAATATGTTAAATATTGGTAATATTGGATAATGGGTTAGAATTCATAAAAGGAAGACCAATTGGTTAAATATAAGTTGAGATTCATTTTCCTTGGGTTTGGTTTGGCTTGGAGGCCAAGTTTCATAATTTTGGAATAATAGGATAAAGATTACATGAACTTAAGCTTGGACCTATCTCATGAAGTTGTTGTTTGGAGACAAAGTTGGTGTAGTTTAGATTTCCCTCTAGCTAGATCCCTTTCTTGTATCTTTCATGTAATCCCTATATAGGAGAATGATGATGTATACTTTAATAAAATTGATTATAATCATGAAATTATATTCCACTGCAATACTCTTTGGTTTTTTGTATACCATATAAATAAAAATTTGAAATTTGTACACCCATTTCAGGATACCTTTTGAGTATGTTTGGGATGGATGTTTTATTTTTCAAATTTTTAGTAAAACGGTGATTTCACTCTTTTACAACATGGTATCAGAGCCTAGGGTAGTCAGAGTCTGACTATTTCAATTTTTTTCTCCCAAATTAGAACCCTTGTCTTACATAGTTTCCCTTCAGGTGACATGTTTGCCTTAGAATTGATCTATCCAACCCCTGAGATAATGAAATATTGATCTAGGATCCTATGGGTTTCACATTAGAATCATGTTGATGAAAACTCTTAAAATGTTTACAATTAAAATATGAAGTAACCATAGTAACTTGAGGTTGTTTAGTTTTTCCTTTTGGTAGCTACTAGAACATAATGTTGAAAGCAAAGGTGTCTAGAAAGGAATAGGGTTTAGGGGATGGCAAGATTTTCCTCCGCACCACTAGCTTGGTTTACGAGGACTCCCAGATCTGCATGCTACCTATGTAACATCCATAACCTGGGTTATGCTTTAACCCTAGATGTTTTTCTTAATAAATTTCATTATAAGCTTGCTCTTATTTCTTGAAAAGTAATTAAGGCCCAAGAGGAACTTATGTTTCAATTTTAGTCCTTGTGAATAATGTTGAAACACTATTTTGCTTGTTTTGGACTAAAGTGCAAATTACCCAAGTTGAGGGGTTAACTTGAAAATTTTACATGATAAAATGTTCCTCAAGTGTTGAAGCATCATAAGAGTGAGATGATGCAGAGGTATGGCTTGTGGAAGCCTGAGTACCAAGAAAGAACTTGTTGAGTAATGTTGTGCATTAAAACCTAGTTTTGGTGTAATGTGCAAATTACCCAAAACCTAGGATTCAATATGCAAAATAACACCTCTTGAGAGTCCCTCATGTTTCTTGGCATCATGTAGAGAAAATAAAATGAGAGGGGCATCTCATTTGAATCACTTTGGAGGAGAGAGAATCTTGATATTAAAATAATCAAGATTTAAGCATAATTGAAAACCCTAATTCAATTTATTGTAAAAATAAATATATTAATTGAAGTGCCCTTCAACCAAAAATGTGATGGTTGAATTTACATAAGTTTGAACGTCCTTGTTCCTTGCAAAGGCAACGAAATATCTAAAGTGAGTGGAGAGCCCACTCACATTAGTTAAAGAAAAAGTAATATCCACTCATTTTTGGATATTATTATTATATTGATTAAGGTGCTTAATTTGTTTTCTTTTAATTCATGGATAATGAAGTGGAATTACAAGTTGGGGGAGATGGATTCGCATGAAAGGGATTGAGGGGAGTATGTGGCACCAATTATGGGAGTTGAAGGAATTATCTATCACTTTCTCTCTCATTGAAATTCCCTTATATACATCCCATTTTCAACCCACATGAAAGGTTTTTTCGATTCCTTTTTCTTTCCTTAATTTGGTTGAACACAAGGGAGCTTAGGAGCAATAGGAGGACGTGCCCAAATTTGTAGGTAAGCTCCATAGTCATCTTCAACCTTAATTTCATGGTGGAAATCAAAATTCAATGCTTAATTTCTTCTTTTCTTCATTCAATCTTCAACCTTAGCCATTCATTTCACTCAAAGACTTGAGGATGAGCCTTGCAAAGTTGAGGAAGCTTCATTCACCATTGAAAACGTGAATCTTGAAGCTTGAATTCAATTTTGAAGGCGGGTTATATAACTTGAACCCTTAAACATTGTTATTAATTTCATTCCTTTATCAAATGTTGATTCCTCCTTTACTTTCAGATTTCCTTTTGATTGGTTGTTGAATTCACCACAAGAATCACAATGGATTTCAAAGGTTTCAAGCTTGAAGATGTTGATGTCATATTAAGCACAAACCTCAACATAGAACATGTGCAAACGGTTTTGCTTTTTGGTGATCAAACGGTTTCAAGACCATTTGACACCAAACGGTCTCAAGACTGTTTGAGGTCAAGAGGACTCAAACTGTTTGAAGGTCAAATGCTGATGTGGTTGGATGATAATCCAATGGTTCCACTTAATTGAATTTTAAAAGGTTCCATGTATGTATGATCCACCAATTGCAAGCCCTAATCGATTGAATTGATTGAAACCCTAGTTGAGGGAATTGATTTCAAGGTTGATTGACCCAAACAGTCTCAAGACCGTTTGGAGGTCAAACGGTCTGAAGACCGTTTGAGACCAAATGGTGTCAAGACCGTTTGGAGGTCAATGGTTGATTGTGGTGGATGGTTGGAGATCCAAGGGCTACAATCTGATGTACTTTCAACAGTTTAATTGATGGATGGTTCAATGAGTACATATCCTAAATCGATTTGATGTTGGAAACCTTAATTGGTCCAATCGATTTTGAGGTGGTTTGGACCAAACGGTCTCAAGATCGTTTGAGTCCAAACGATCTTGAAACCGTTTGGAATCAAACAGTATCAAAACCGTTTGAGATCAAACGGTCTCAAACCGTTTGAATTGTCCAATCAGTTTCAATATTCAATCGGTTTCAATGTTGGGTTGTCCATTTGGTTTCAATGATAATTTGTTCAAACGATTTCATGAGTTTAGTGCCCAAATGGTCTCAAGACCATTTGGAGGGCAAATGGTTTCAAAACCGTTTGGAGTACAAGAATGTCAAAACCGTTTGAAGATTTAGGGTAACCAAAACCGTTTGGAGACCTAAGTTTATGAAAGACCAATTAACCCCTTGATTGTTAATGGAATATATCAAAGTTAAATCCAGTGGTTGTACCTCTAAATTACTTAGGTGATTAGTACCTTTACAGTGGTTAACCTTTGATGCTTATGGAAGCAATGACTTAATACACTATGTCAACTCTTCATTCAAGTTGATTCAATCTAATCAAGATTAAAGTAATTAACCTCCTAGAGAGGATGAGAGAGAGGAACTTATACATGAGTGATAATCATGTAGTGATTAATCCTCAACACTTTCAACATGAATAAAATATGTAATTAGGGTTTGATCCATGATGATGAGATCATGAAACCCTAATTGAGAAGGTTGATGAGCTCTAACCCTAATTTAAGGTAAACCTAGGTGAAACCCTAATGTAGGGTGATGATGTAACCCTAATTTAGGGTAATGATATGAGAAACCCTAATTCAGGGTATTTTAATGAAAAACCTTAATTTAAGGGAATGCTTCATGAAAACCCTAATTTTGGGTAAAGCTACATGAAACCCTAATTTAGGGGAAATGTTATAAGAAACCTTAATTCAAGGTAAGGATGTAATGTGAAACCTTGATACAGGGTAATGTGATATGAAACCCTAATCCATGCTGATGCTATGTATTATGAAACCCTAATTTGAAAACCTATCCCTAATTTGTGTAAGGGGATGAGTAACCCTGATTGATATGAATTGGGAAACCCTAATCCAAACAAGGGTATAAGTGGTGTTACTTTTAATAGAATGGTGCTAAAATGTAATTGATATAACTGTTATCAAGTGTACTAACCATGCAGGTATCATGAGATGATGAGCATAGCCAGGTATGAGCTATGATGTTTCATTTATTATTGTTAATGGGCCTTGTGAGCCATAACATGCTTTGTTGCCTAGTGAGATGTAATAAGAGATGAAATGGGCTTTGTGAGCCATGTGAGATTCTTGTGTAGCAAGTATCATGTTTACCTTGGTCAGACGTCCTGAAGGTATTAGTTACCTGATAAATGGTAACAATTGTTCAATATTGAACTGAGGGTTTGAATACCCATTTTCTATAATCATAATGATGAGTTTATTAAGGGTTGAGAATACCCCTGATGAGATGAGGGATTGAGATCCCAATGCTTTATTAAAGGTTTGAACAGTACTTGATGGAAGTATTACACATTCTTTCTAGCAACTAATATAATAACTGATGTTTGGAAACTTGTTGATGCTAAAAGAATATGGTAATATACTTAATTAATCAAGTGATATCATATAATGTAGTTTCCCTGACAACAGATCCATCAGTGTTAGAATTTGTTAAATGGTGAAAAGAGTTAAACTCAGAGCGCATATTTTTGAATATGTGGGGGTAATTGGGCAATTATATCCTCATGCCCCATAGGAATGGCTACGGGCTATATCCTATGTACGGGATTTGTTACGGACCATACCCCAGTATGAGTATGGCTACGGGCCATGACTCCATGATATGATACCAGGAATTGGCTACGGGCCATAACCCTGAAGAGAGTATATGCTACAGGCTATAACTCTATAGCGAAGATGCCAATATACCCTGGCAAGCTAATTGCAGTTTGACACCTGATGTCTCTTATGAATAATCTCGTACTGACCGAGAAGGATGAGGTCTTGGAGTCTGGCTCTTCCATTGACCTTGTGTGGTACTGATGCTTTCTGTAATCGTGGTCGGTTGTAGTATGAGCGGTATACCTCATCTTCTCAGGGCTTAAGTATGATTGTAAAATGTAATCAGCCGTGTAGTATATTTGTTTAAGGTTGAAATATGAGAATCATTGGTTGATGTTTTCTTTCTTAGCATATCCTAGATAGATAAATGTTATACATGTTCTTCATATTCCTTATTAAATAAATAATATGTTGTTGTATCAGTCATAGCTGAAATGCTTTGAAAATAAATATTCCTCTAATATGTTTAGACAATGAATTATCTGCTATTAAACATTTATGATTCCTCTGTTCAGTTTTATCTTATGAAACTGCAATAATAATGTTTTGGTGGAGAGTTATATCTCTCGCTGGGACATGGGTCTCACTCCGTTGGTCACCAACACTTTTTAGGTAGATGCGGAGGAAGAGGCAGAAACCCTACATCAGGGGAAGAGTAGTAGCAGGGATAACAGTGAATTCACAGGTGGAGACACTGGCTGTCATGTCTTATATATATAGTCCTATGTGTCGTCTCTGTACTCTCAGGTCCTCGGAGTCAGTAGGTAGTTTAATGAATCGATCTAAGATTTTGGCTTGATGCCTCAATGTTTTTATGCTGCTTGTGTATAGTTTTAAACAGGGCAGTTGATGCTTGTAATCCTCGAGAAGGAATGGTACAAGATATGTACTTGTGAACCAGAATGTAATTGAATTTCTTTGGTTCTTTTTGAAAGAGTTTTCCAGTGTATGGATCTCTTTGTAAATTGTTTTAATTTTTAGTGATTTTCAGTAATCCACTGCTAATGATCGCTTCCGCCTAGTGAATGATGTTTTGTTTGATCGTTGTATCACAACCTACCTGGATTGAGCTTGATACAGATTGTCCGAAATAGCATGCTTTTAGGCAATAGTAACATTAGCCATCTTTGTCAGTTAATCCTAGAAATCTTATATGAAGATCTTGTGACTTGTTTGATGATGGATATTGAATATAACTTCCTTATGTCCCTTAGGACCACATGTTTGGTCATCCTAACCCTAGAATCTAGACTTTGATGTTTGGCGTTAGGTAAGCTATCAGAGTGTGCAATGGAAGCATGATGGATCTTATACATGGTTTAGTTAGACTCACCCTTTTACCTATTGATTAGTTTGGCTGGATAGTTCAACCCTTTAAGGGGTGGATTGTAGTTGGTTGTTGATGCTTGGGTAGTTAGATCTCAAGGATGAAATCCTTTTATTGTGTATGGAGTCATGTGCCATACTGAGATCTAGCAATGTGACTTTAGAAACCTTAACTCTAGGAATAGGAGGTTAGCTTGCTTGGATCCTTAGTTTTGACCAAAAAAAGTTATAATATTAACCTAACCTTGGACTTAATGCATGCTAAGAAGGTATAAGTAAAGTATAATGATCATGATAATAAAAACCCTAAGATGTAATCATCTAATCTTAATATATACATCCTTGATGACTTTCATGATACATTAATGGAATTAGGTGTCATAATCAGATAATATACTTTGATACACATAAATAGTATATAATCATATAATAATAAATTAATAAAGTTATAAATATGTAAAGCATATCACATTGTTCTTTAATACACACCTAATTAATCACCTAATCATGTGTTGGTATGCCAATCAAATAATTAATGTGCAATATGTCTCATCTTGTTCACTAAAATACATGTAATGACTTCAATATGGATAGGAAGTAATTGGATTCACACAAATGTGCTTAATCAATATTAAGAAGTAAATAAATATGAGAAATTAATTAATGATGACATTAATGTGAGAAATAAAGGTAATGTGACAATGTGACATTGTTTTATATATATATATATATATATATATATAAGTAATTAATGTGACATTAATTGGATTAATTGAAGACATAATAATAAATTGGATAAGTTGTCTTATTTCCTGTAAATAATCATATACAATTCAATATGGTGATAATATGAACATAATGAGGTCTAATTCCAAATTATTAAGGATAATGATCAAGTATATTGAGATTATTAAGTAAACCTTAATTGTGCTAAAACTCTTACTGAGATAATTAAGGAGTATATCTGGTTTCATACATAATAATGATGAAATATTACTCTTGTGGCAACAAAGTAAATATAACATGACACAATTGATAGAATTATAATGATAATGTAATACCATAATAAATATAATGCTAATGAGCAATAAATATTAATAATGTTAAATCTCATAAAAGAAATCTTAATAGTGGAACCCTAGGTGATCCTTGAGAACCTGACCAATGAAGAGTTGTTAGTGAAAGTTTTAGTGGAAGTTTCACGGTTGGAGGGACAACCTAACATTAGTGTTGAGATGTTGCACACTCACCCTTCCCTCTTTGCTTGTGATTTTGGGGACGAAATCCTCTTTAAGGGGTGGAGTGTTGTAACATACCAAAACTTGGACATATTCTCTTTTTGGCCCTCTTTCTAAGCTTTTCCTTTCTTCTCTATCCTTTTTGGCTTTATGTTGAATTTGTGGAAATAATAGTGGTTTGGTGAACATTTGTTCATTGTTATTGCAACATATGGGTTTATGCACAAATACCTCAGTAAATATTTTAATAAGGGTCTAATATGGAAATTTACCAAACATGAGAGATAATAATAAATAAGTTCATTCTAGATCATTCCTTAGACTTTTAGATCAAGGAGAGAAAAATGAATGAGTAAATAATGCTTTAAACATGTTAATGTGATATTGAATTATTTAATATGTTAAATATAGGAAATATTGGATAATGGGTTAGAATTTATAAAAGAAAGACTAATTGGTTAAAGATAAGTTGAGATTCATTTTCCTTGGGTTTGGTTTGGCTTGGAGGCCAAGTTTAATAATTTTAAAATAATATTAACTATATCTCTTTTATTTTGAAAAGAAAAGGTGAGCTTTCCTCAAAATAAGAAATAAAATACCTAATGAATCAAAAAGTGAAAAATAATCTTAGATTCGTAATCTTAACCGTAAAAATCACGTTTGGGTGAATTTTCATATAAATTGGATAATCTTTATTATACATGTGAAGTTAGGAGAGAGAAAGTATGTAGAACGTTCTAAATATTAAATAAATGTACAAACAACTCAAATATGTAAAATTAATGGCAAATTCGTATCCAATGCACTTAATGTGACTTGTGGGTCAAGTTTCATCAAATTTGGAGAATCGTATAACCATTAATGATGGAGGAAAGAGAAAATAATAATTGATTTATTTAACACATCAAATGTTCTCAACAGGCAAATCCAATTGCATATTTAGATTCCTCATATAAAAATAGTGTATATGTTAATTTTCATTAAATTTGGGATTCATTTGCACCCTCAATTGAAGAGAGAGAAAAAGAAAAATTAATGCATCCACACTATAGTCCAATTCGGTTTAGAATTCCATTTAATATGTCACACGAATTATTTTCCTTTTGATTTAGTGCACATAATCTGGGCTGTCAGATTCTTGATCGGACCATTCCCAGTTGTTCTCTTCCTCGTGACTAAATAGGAAAGGGCTGCCAGTTTTAGCAACTAGTATTTCTCATATTTCTTCCCTGTTTCTCCATCTTTGCCCGAGATTCTTTCTCCTACAATTTCCAAATCAAATTTCACATCGTTCAATCCCTTAAATGGGACCAATGGTTGAGTATTTTGCAAACGACCAATTTCCCCTCTCCTCCTTCTCGGGGCTCCTACCTCTAGGACCTATACCAATCCGCATATATATATATATATATATATATATATATATATATATATATATATATATATATATATATATATATATATATATATATATATATATATATATATATAAATTCCGCAAGACTCTGTGGACTATTTTCCTCAATTCAATTTGGTTCTAACCCTCCCTTATCGGCGTCGTGAGTTCATAGAGAGGCAGCTGACACTGGCGGGTCGTTCTCCCCATTCACCTTCCCTCGCACGAATCCCGTCTGAGTTGGACTCAATAGCTTCTATTCTTCAATTTTATGCTCTTAGATCACTGTTTTATCGTGGGCAGTGGATTCCCCCAAATCGACACAAGTTTTAGCTCATGAAATGCTAGCCATGGTGTGGCTGTGAGACGAGGATGATACTCCCCCGTGATTTCCCAATTTTACCCCTCTATTTCTCTTCTTTCCTTTATTTTTCATACGAGGATATTTTGGGCTTTTCGCGCCCTCGTTTCTTTATTTTGGGGTGAGTCAACAGGACCATTGACCCGTCACTTGGCCTCATCCAGTTGGGCCAAGTCAGCCGGGTCCCGGTCTCTCTCTCCCTCTCTTGCTCTGTTTTGATGACGTGGTAAATTCTATTTGGTCGATATTGCAAAATTCATATATATTTATTCCTTTGTCCAAAAATTAAAAGCAAATATGTTTTGGAATTAGAAAATTGTAATATTTCTAATAAAAATACTTTCAAGGCTTGGTTTTGACTTTTATCTGAAGGTGTATTTTAACAATGAATTTAATAGATAAAAATCCCCAAAAAATACATTTTTATCCTCATAAGTCCAAAATAGACAAAATTATATGTTTTCTTAATCAGGGGAACCTAACTAGATCAATTGTGATGTTTTTAGAGTCTAAATAGGAGTTTTTTTCGAAAATTCCAAAACTAGGGTTTTCTATACATTAATGTGCATGATAAACCCTAATACACGATTGTACATTAAAAATAGGAAAAGTGGATCCTATACTCAGTTAAAGTAGTGAAAGTTGATAACTGAATTCATTAAGAAAGGTATGTGCTTTCCTTACATCTAAGTTGGGAATAATTACAAACCCTAACCTAGTTTCCCTAATGAGGTTTCTATGAAACCCTATTTTCTCTTTTGATAAAACCTTTACTTACTTGCCTCAAAATCAATTTTATTATTTATTTAATGGGTCTTGTACCCCAGTGCCATGTGTTTATTAACTTGATTCGTATACTTGCCATAGTTCTTAGCATGCTAATTTTATTAGACTATTTAACTAGTGTAGTGGTATTTTTGTACAACCACCCATAGATAGGGCATGTGTAAATTTGCCCAGGGGAATGTTTTACTCTCCCCAATATAGAATATTTGTAGGTGATTGGAATGCGTTACTCTCACTCACCTATTGGTTGGGTTTTGGTAGGTGCCTCAACCCTATATAGTTTAGGTAGTCAATATTAATCATGAATTCAAACTTTTACTATTTTTGTTATGGCAAGAATCTATTTATTTATTACTCACACTTTTAACCATCTTCATCTTATAATGAAATCATAGCCTTTATTTCCGTATAGTTTTCTTATCTTTTGTCCTTGTTCATTATCTATAACACATACCTTGCTTCTTTCTTTTGTTGGGTGCTTTCCCAACCACCCAGGGTTTGATCAAGGAGTTGAGCAAGTCCTAGAATCAGAGTTGTACAATAGGAGTGTGGAGGGCCATCCTAGGAATAGGATAAAGAGTACATGGACTTAAGCTTGGACCTATCTCATACAGTTGTTGTTCGAAGAATAAGTTGGTGTACTTTAGATTTCCCTCTATCTAGATCCTTATATTGTATCTTTCATGTAAACCCTATATGTGAGAATGATGATGTACACGTTTATAAAATGGATTATAGTCATGAAATTATATTCATCTGCAATACTCTTTGGTCTTTTGTATACCACATAAATAAATATTTGAAAATTTTACACCTATTTTAGCATACCTTTTGAGTATTTTTAGGATGGATGTTTTATTTTTCAATTTTTTAGTAAAGGGGTGATTTCACTCTTTTACATCTCTTATGTCCCATAGGACCACATGTTTGGATAGACTACACCTAAAATGTCGCACACGTATTCCAAGATTACCACTCATCATGAGATTAGGGCATGACTATGAGGATTACACTTAATACAAAGTTAACTCCTGACTTTTCCTTTTATTTCAAACTCTTCGTTTTCTCGCATTCAATCACATAAACAAACTTTACAAGAGAATTAAACTTTTATTACTCTAATATGAGATCAACATTAATGATACACATCCATACATTCATTCTGTTTCTCACACTTCAATGTACATATGACATGATAATCAGATACATTCTCTCTTATCAAGGAAAACAAAGATACAAAACATTATTTATAACTCTCTCACATCTATACAAGGACCTAGAGTGATAGGGACTGACTAAACTTAACTAATATCATACTTAACTCATGTGGTAGATCTACTCTAATGCTTTGACCTTCTTCAAGTCCATGTGGTTTCCCTAAAAATTGTGAGTAGAGGGGTGATCCTACTCGCTCAGTGAATGAGTACATCAAAGAAATAGTCTAAGGCACCAATATAATTACATATATACTTTTAAAAATATGATATCAATTATAACAGCAGTAAGATTTAAAGAGATTGATCATTGACAATCATAAATATGGCAGGATACTCTAGATATCAACAAGAGTAAATCAATATATGAGCATGCTTGATTAATTTCAAAGAGAACTAATAATTCAAAAACATACAAAGAAAAATTGTTGGGAAACTGTACTCGAATCTTTCTTAGCCTTTCTTACTTATAAGAAACTCTATAAAACTATATGAACATATTTTAGCTTATGCCCTGATCATATGAAGTGTACTCTATATATGAAGACTCGTAGAGAACTACGATCTCACCGTACAAGACTTAGCAGACACACCCGGGAATACTAAGTCTGACTACTATGTGGTCTGTAACATTAAAATGGCTCTCTGGCCTCGACACATCTATTATGCCGTAATAATCGGACTCTTCCTCTAACATGAACACATAGGCGGAGAGTCAAACCACCTATTCACTTTTTTCTGTACCCTAGCACCACCATGATCTCTGGTTGATGTTGGACACTACATTCTGTAATTTAAGGAGACTTCCACTAGGGCTTCGTCCCCCATACCACCTATTGGTATGTTCCGACCCCCATATACTGGACGCACTACCAAGGTTAGGTCATTTATTCCCTAAGGCACATACCTCTCATAGGGATTCTATGGTGTTCATGGCTCTTAAGTCTATTATTTTATTATTCCTAGAAAGCTCTTTCTACATTGTACCTTTCTCTTACTTATACTTGAATTTGGTATCTCTATGGTATCACATATTCTTATTTGAAGTTATAATACAACATGTATATCATTCTAAACTTGGTAGAGCAATATACTCAAAACACTGTAATATACTGAGAAATCAACATTTTATACCTATAGGCAGACTAAAATTCTTAAATAACAGAATACATATCCACTTGATACTTTATACACTAGAATCATGCAATTGAACTTCTTAATACACTGATAAAATTTAATTACTTGACATACGAGAAATCGTCATTTGCACTTGTAAATTATTTGTACTTTCTTAGAAAACATGCATCTCAACCCAAATCTTGAGTTGTGCATCAACACATCTCATACTGAGAACATTGATATCAAAATACTTGATTCATTGAACACCCTATCCTTAGGGTTTCATTTGCCTCATTCACTTATCACATGGCTCTCATAAGGATTTCATGCGACATAAACATTCACTGAATAAAGACTACTATTAACAAATCATATAAAATCAATATATGTATGAAAACTTGGAATTGAGCTGAATTTGGGTTTCCATGCCATTCACTAAGATAACATGCATCAATAATAAAATTGAATTAATAAAGTTTATCATGTCAAGAAAATCCGTTCAAATAGATTTCACGATATCTATTCACAAATATCCAACTTTCCTCGCATCTAGGGTTTCACCCTCCTTACTGAGATATCAAAGAAACACTATTCACCTTAAATGAAATCCAAGATAGTATCTGACATATATGTTCTATGAATTCAGATAAACAATCATCCATAACGAAGGGAATTCAGATAAACAAATTTCTCTATTTAATTATAAACCAAATTTCAGTCATAGAAAAATTCCCTATTGTAACGCCCGGGCCCACTGCCCAAGGCTCTAGTAGAGTTTCAGGAATGACGACTGTCCCCACAGACCACCACTAGCCTTAACTGCACGCTTTGTCCACACTCATGCGCAAGTCGGGGTCAACTTCCCAACTGGTCACCCATCCTAGTACTACTCCAAGCTGAGCACGCTTAACTATGGAGTACTTTAGTGATGGGCTCCCAGAAAAGGAGGTGCACCTTGGTGATATGGGTAGTCCAATCATTCCTTTTAAGAGTGTTTTATCTGACGCCTCAAATCTTGGGATGTTACAATCTCCCCCACTTAGACTCTTGACGTCCTCATCAAGACTCAACTATAAGGCCTCATAATCTCTTCCCCATTTCAGTGCAGACCCACAATGGCCCATGGACACCCAGCTCCCGATCAAGGAATACCAGCGTAAGGGTGGCTACGTCAACCATGGACATCCCTTTCCTACATGCCTGGACCACACGGCTCAAGACTGGCATGCCACATGCCCATGCGGGCCACACCTACTGGAGGGCTTATGGATCTAAAACCATTTGTAACGCCTGAGCCCACTTCCCAAGGCTCTAGTAGAGTTTCAGGAATGACGACTGGCCCCACTGACCACCACTAGCCTTAACTGCGCGCTTTGTCCACACTCATGCGCAAGCCGGGGTCAACTTCCCAACTGGTCACCCATCCTAGTACTACTCCAATCTGAGCACACTTAACTATGGAGTTCTTTAGTGATGGGCTCTCAGAAAAGGAGGTGCACCTTGGTGATATGGGTAGTCCAATCATTCCTTTTAAGAGTGTTTTATCTGAGGCCTCAAATCCTGGGATGTTACACCTATATTTCAATTTACTTTTATAACCTCTGTGAATACTTAGGGAATTCTCATTAGGATGTATTTTATACATTTCAAATATGATTTTATCATCTGAAATTCATCCAAACAGAGGAAGAATCCATTTCATATCATTTTACTACAACTTAGATCAAACACACAATTCAGGGTTTGTAGTCGCATACTAAGCAATTAAAGATTATGGATGATTTAACCAATTTTCATGCAACATAATATTTAAAGGAAGTTCCAACTCACCCTAAGTAGTGACAAAACCTTAAAAACACAGCTCATCCCTGAAAATCTTGATCTCATATCAAATCCCTAGCAATTCACCCGATTCTTCTTCCTTTCAACTCAGAAACCCTAAAAATGAGAGACTATGAAGAAAGAGTGAGAAAAGGACTTGATTTGATATGATTTCAAATCCAAACAAGGAAAGGACGGAATCTTGACATCTGAGAGAAGATTCACAATGAAACTATATCCAAAGAAGCTAAACTTACATGATTTCATCATTCCTCAGACCGCAAAACCCTAGGTCAGCATCTACATCACTTTCTCCTCTCAAACCCTAACTCTCCCTCTCTCTCTAGGATTTCATTTCTCCAGAATGAATTATGAATTATGAGAGCTCCTTGTGTGTTAGGTTTACCATATAGAGCAATTGAGATGCTTGGATCAATTACACATTGACCCCTCACTAAACCTTTTCTTATTTCAGTAGATTTTTCTATCATAAAAAAGTTACTGTAATTCATGTATTTAGGAGATCAAAACTTCCCCAAAAATTATAAAATTTTACATGTTGTTTGCAATTGAGATATAAAGATTTAGTTAAAATTTTAGATCATTTTGATTTACAAATAAATAAATAAAAATAGAATAGTGCATTGCTATCCAGAAACCTATAAAACTGTCAGTTGAAGAGAAAATGCCCCAGAACGGCCATGCTAACTGCATGGTCGTGCTAAGATGGACCCAGCATGGCCGTGCTATCTACCACAGCCATGGTGCATTGGTTTCAGTAGATTTGGGTATAAAAGTTGGTCAATAGTTCAATTATTTCAAAACGGTTGTGTGGCCTAGAATGCCCGTGCCACCAACGACCCACCATGATCGTGCTACCCACCACAGCCGTGCTATCCTATCCTTCAACTACTATTTTCATTTTTCTTTGAATACCTCTCTCATTATCCCCAATGTGAGCCTATTTGGTGAAAACCCTCATTTCAGCCGACTAGGGTTTATATTTCTCAAACCCTAATTCTTCAAACTAAAATCATAGTTAGAGTTTCTTCTTAGGTTTGAAACATCACAATTGATCTACTATCATTAATCAAGTCTAAATGATGTTCAATCTAATCAACCATGTAATCATTCAGGTAAACCCTAGTTTACCAATTACGCACAAATGGGGTCATTGCAATTCTCACCCCCTTAAATAGTTTCATCCCCGAAACATAAATACGCAAACAAAGTATATTCAAAGTATATTTTAAGCTTCTGAAATCTTACATGTCATTATATTCTTGTATTTCATACTTGAATGCACTTTTCAACATTAAGTTCGTTATTTCTTTTATAATCACAACATGTCTGAAATAGTTCTCAATGATAACAAATAAATTCTCTATGCCATAATCAATCATAGGATAGAGAGAGAAACAACCATTTCAATATTTTTTATTATAACATCCTTGACCTGGGTTATGTACTAAGCCTAGGTGTTCTGCTTAATTAAGCGAGTAGATGCCTATGTTTATCCTTTGAAATGTAATTAAAGCTTTTGAGGAACTCATATTTTTATTTCAGTCCTTTTTGAATAATGTTGCAACATTGTTTTGTTAATTTTGTACTAAGTGCAATTTACCCAATTAGAGGGGTTAACTTGCAAATTGCACATGTTAAGATGTTCCTCTGATGTTGATACATCATAATAATGAATATGGTGTGATGATATGGATTCCACAAGTTTGAGCACCAAGATATAGCTTGTAGAGCAATCCTGGTGCCTTAAAACCTAGTTTTGGTGTAAAGTGCAATTTACCCAAAACCTAGGATCCAACACGTAAAATATACCTCTAAAGGATCTCTCATGTTTCTTGGCATCAATTAGAGCAAAGGAAATGAGAGGGGCACCTAATTTGAATGAGCAAGTAGGAAAGATATTCTTGATATTAAAATAATCAAGATTTAAGCAAATGGCCCTTTAATATATATAGAACTTATTAAGATCTTGGTCTCTTTTCCTTTGAACCTTGAATAATTGAAAATCCTTGCAATATTTAGAAGGTGGCCACGTAGATAAGAAGTGGAGGAGGACTTGAGGGATATGTTTGAGAAATAAAAGGAAATAATCCTCTTTTCCTTGAAAATACCCATAAATATATAAAGCATCCTTTTCAACAAGCAAAGGATTGTTCCTTAGTTCTCTTCTTCTTATCTTCTTGCTTTGACTGACCAAGAAGGAGCTCTGGAGCAGAGGAAGGATGACCTAGTTGGTTTGGTAAGTTTGGATCATCATCTACCTCGAATTCTTGGTGGAAACCCTAAAATAAGGTTGGTTTATTAGTTTTCTTCACACGATTCTTCTTTCTAGCCATCTTCTTCATCCAAAAAGTGGAGGAAAGACCTTGGACACCTATTGAAGCTCGAGCCACCATTAAAGCTATGAAGCTTGGAGCTCTGGATCAGTCATAAAGGTGGGTTTATAACTCTAAACCCTTAAGCTTTGCTTTTGCATCCTTCTTCCTTAGAATCGTTGCTTATACTTCCTCTTTAGACACCTTTGTGTGTTCTTGCGATCTTTTCCATGAAAAACAGTCCATGATCTTGAGGTAGAAGAAGATGATGATAATTCCTATGTTTATCCAAGAATTAACTTTAACAAATGGTCTCCCAACTTTTGCAAATGGTTTGCCAAACCGTTTAGAGCAAACAGTTTCAAACCGTTTGAGTTGAATCGATTTTCACAGGAACGCATGGAAGCAAATGGTTCAAGAATGTTTGGGGGCATTGACCAGGTGTTGACCATTTGGAGGTATGTTGTAAATAATGTATACTAATAAACTACCAAAAATCATCAATTAATTCCAAGTGAATCACCAGGTGAAGGCCCAACAATCATCTAAACCCTAATCGGGTCAATTGCTGATTTCAATAATTGAATTGTGTTGAAGTTTGGGTTGAGTGGCCCAAACGGTTTCAAAACTGTTTGGGGATCACCCAAACGGTCTCAAGACCGTTTGGTGATCACTCAAGACCGTTTGGAGGTCTAGGGTTAAGTAGGGTTGACCAATTGAGGCTCCAATGATATCAAGTTGATGAATAATTGATTGCTGATTTGGTGACCGAACCTAGGGTTCAAACCTTAATTGAATGACTTGGTTTTTGATGAAATAATGGGCAAATGGTCTCAAGACCGTGTGTAGGTCACCCAAACTGTAATGACCCCACCTCCCGGTAACCCCCGTTTAAGGGAAACCTGAAGGTCAGAGCCGTTATTCAATTAATAGGATCAAAGGTTCGACAAATAATCAATAACAAATATTAAATTCTACCAACTATACTGAAATATAGTAAAAATAAAAACTTTGCATACCTTTTTAAAACTGGGATTTCTAAACTTCTATCCACACAAATACAAATCTAACTAATCCTCCTTTGCACTTTAATTCTCATTTGATTCCACATATGCCACTTTACTATTTGTTCTTTTCATTGTACCTAAAACGCTGACAAATAAAATGTTGGTCAGCAAGAAGCTGGTATGTGGGGGAAACAATAATTGTGCAACTATGTTAACAATGTAATCAACCAAATATCATTTAACATCCAAGATTATGTTTTAAGAAATACTACTCAATCCTTGCCTATCCCCTATCTCTGTACCGTCCCTGCAGTGGACATGGATACTACCTCTATCATATGGTAGATCCTTACCCCCATGGTCCTACCACACAGGTAGCAAATTCCTAGGGTTATGGAGTCACATGGCCCTACCCGAAGGTAGCCCAATCCCTGAATCATGATGACTTGATGTTCCTACCCCATTGGTAGCCATTTACTAAGTCATTTAATGACCTGATGGACCTACCCCATTGGTAGCCATTTACTAGGTCAATCTATATAGCTACAGAGGGGACTAAGATCTGAGCTAGTAGGCACATATCTTATGTGATAGTCATATTCACATTATAATTTGCATGAATTAAATGCAACCAACAGTTTAATTCAAGTCATCGATAAAACCTCAAAATTCCTCGAGAAACTAATTTGGGATATTCATAGGCGTAACCACATACCTGTACTGCAGATTTCTCAAGCTAATATCAATTCCAACCAAGAAAGAAATCCAAGCAAGTAGTTCAACCACACAATCAAGAATCCTGAAAAACACATGTACTCTATTTACTACACACTTTATCAAGATTCTTTCCATTCAACTTGAAATTGCTTCCTATGGTTTCCTTATCCATTTTAGGGTTTCGTTTGCAATTAGGGTTTCATTATTACTTTTGCTACCACCAACCGTAGAAAAACCACTCATAAACCCTAATTAACTTGTCCCATCTCTCTTAACATGCTTATGATCAACAATTATCAACCTATTTCCAAATAATTCGAATTACTCAAGTTAATCATCTTCATTACCCTAGATTAGGGTTTCTACATGCATTATCATGGATTCATGAATTAAAACACCGAAACAAGTCAAACATTATCTAAATCAGATTCAAACCTCACTTTATGTCTCAACAGGTTATTAATACTCGATCTAACCCATTAAACACCTATATTTGGGTTTATAAGCCCATTAAAGCTCATTAACATATCAAAACTCCAAATTAGGTTATTGAATACATGGATGATCTACTTAGACATAAAAACATCCTTTCATTCATAATGGGTCATTTTTCTTGTAGATTATCCATATTAATATTCTCAATTTCATAGAATCATCAAATTAGGGTTTTCCACATTATAAAGCATCATGATTAGCAACCTTAACCACTTTTCAAACTACGATCATATTCAGGTTCTAAAACTAATTTTAATGGATTGCTTATATTTTTCTAATAAAAAAGCATATATAGTTTGCCTTATTCTGAGCTATTGATAATTAGTTATGAAATCATAAAGGAATCACCTTTAGGACTAACCGTGAGGCGACACACATCATTTTCCTTCCTTTTTTCCTTTGCAGCGATTCCTGGCTTGCGGATCCTTCTCTGACCCACCTAACCCATCACCCGGGTCCAGCATCCCCCTCCCTTCGTCTTCTTCACAACCCATGCGCGGATTGGGGTTTCCGCTCCCATGTTTCCTCTACAAAACAGAGGACGACGGCAATGGCTGGGCGGCGCCCACCGCGGCACCTCCTTGGGGCCGGAGCAGTTGTGCCCTCACAACCTCTTCTTGTGGGGTACCACCGCATATGATCTTCCTTAGGGTTGCGACCGCAAGACCTCTCTGCATCACCTATACCTTGCCTACGACCACCTGTGCGAGCGGCAGCCAGGCCGGTCAACTGGCAACTTGACTCCCGTTTCAATGCTCGAAACCTCTAGGCTTCTTCATGTGAACTCGACAACATGTTTAGGGATCTTACACAAGGTTTGTAGCCCCTCCCTTATATAGGGGATAGCAACCGATGTCCCCCCCCCCCCCGATTTGGGGAAAACACGTACAGAGAAGGAAAGTCCTTCAAAGCTAGGTCGGTTGGAAGGGGAACTTGCTTCCAAAGCCATCTGGACTGTCTCCAATCCCACCCAATGATCGTTCTTCAAGAGAATCCAAATCGAACCAGACTGTGCCAATTCCCGATTCTTCTCAACTAGGCAAAGAGCAGCCATCATTGGATCTGGGATCAATGACTATTAAGCCTCGTGCCAAGAACAAGGTTTCAGAAGAATGTGACATTTAAACCAAACCTCTTTACATTAGGAAATTGTCCAAAAATCATATCTCTTAAACTGTGTATCCAATTGATCCCAAATTTTAAGGAAAAGTCTATAAAGACTTAATCTACTTATATTCCAAGTTTGAAACCGAAACTCACAAGGAATATCTCCTTTTCTTTATATGAAAATTATTCTTTAATAAACCAAATTAATTGATATTTCCTCTTTCTTTTTCCATTATCTTATCATCTTGTATTCCTTGGACCTCAAGGAACCCCAAAGGTACGAAATATCCCATTGGGAAAAACCCTTTGCCTTTTCCTTTTGTATTTATCATTTTCTTATATTCCTCCTTTTATTAAGAAAATCCCTTTTCTTTTTATTTCTATTTTCTTATTTCTTTCATTAGAAATTACATGTAAACGAAATTTACTCAATTGTGGCCATTAATTCCACCTTCTAGAGATTTATATATAATTCTCATAATCTTGCCCTCAAAAAAAAAAATATATATATATAATTCTCATAAATATTTTGCTTAATATTCATTATCTTGTATCTTTTTTCTAATATTTGGAGTTTTCTTCTTTTCTTCTCTTTTATATCCATTATTGGATTAATATAATAATAGGAACCAATAAATTCCCATCAACAGGGAGATTTGCAAAGAAATACATTCTTCTGACACAAAGCAAACAACCTTTTCAATTAATCTAAATTCACAGAATCATTACATTTCAATTATGAAAACATATGCAAAATTGGGGTTGTAACATCCTTCCCCTCTTATAAGAATTTTGTCCTCAAAATTCAATCAAGCAAGCAAACAAATAGGATAATCCTTTCTTATGTCCATCAGGGCTCCCATGTGGCTTTATCCTTTCCATGGTGCTTCCCAAGAACCTTCATCATCTCATATTCTTCCATCTGAGTTCTTTCTTACCTTGGTATTTTGTACCCTCATAGGTGACTCAGGACTTTTCATCCTCTCAAACAGCTAAATAGGTTCAGGGCTCATCACATGGCTTGGGTACCTCACATAGTGCTCTAGATCAGACTCATGTAACACCTTATACATCATGTTATCCTGATGGGTAAGGCTAAACATAACCTTCTTCACCAATCCATCTCAAATGGACCCATATATTGGGGACTCATCTTTCTTAGTTGTAGCTCAAAGGGGTCGGATCACATATTCTCCCACAGTGAACTGCATGTCAGTCTGCTTTGCATCAGCTCACGGCTCATGTCGCCTCTAGACTTTTTCTCAACCATTACACGATCAAAGCGACTTCATCTGCACACACTGTGGTTCTTTTCTGACCTTCACAAGGCCTCCTTCACTGTGACGTCCCCCAATTTCTATATACTTTCCATAGTGACATTCATAGATATGCGTGCACTCATATCTATAGATGTCAAAAGGGAAAATATAAGAGATTAAGGTAGTCAACGAAAATAGAGATTAAGCCAAGATCTAGTCCACTTCATCATATAATGCCACACAAACATTCATTCATAAAGATAATAAAAGTCATTACATATGGAGAGAAAATATGGTTCTAGAGAAAGTTAACTTTATTACATAGGATTTCAATCATCCTCAAAAACACTAAGAAAAGAAATAGACTAACGTCTAGAAAGAAATGAGATAAGAGGAAAAGATCTATCTAATACATCCTCCATGTTCATTATTTTATGCCTTCAGGTACTTTGAGCATGCAATTCATTTTTTTGTCAATTGTTCCTTGCACCTAGAAAATATGAGAAACAAAACATCAACAAAGCTGGTACGTGGTAAAAGTTACACTAATAAGGTTGCATAAAGGAAAATATTTGAACAAAAAGAAAAGAGAGATAAAACCATTTCTTAAGATGAAAATCAGGTAAACATCCCTTTTATCACAATCATTTTTGATGTGGTTGTACTACACCTATTGCACTTGACTTACATCTAGTGTGGGCAATATAACATCATCATACATCTAACATGGGCCAAGGAAACATACATCCATGTTAGGCAACATGCATCCACACCAGGCTATGTGCTCTAGTAGCTAAAACCCATCATAACCATTTATGTTTCATTAGGTTTGACGAAGTATAACTCATACTAGTCAACCAAGCAATCATATTCAAATACGAGCATTCAAGGTATACATATCATAGGCAACCAGAAATCTAGTCTTATACTTATAAGTCCACATACCTGCTTGTTCAAATCGGATGTCCACAGATTTAGAATTAATCAAGAATTTAATCACCCTGCAAAGAAAGCAAGGGTACAACATTACTATTGGTCCATGTGACCCAGACTAAGATATGTTCTTAGTTATTATTCCTTTTATGTTATCTAATTCAGATCAGGGATTTCCCCTATTTTATTTGAGTTTAGAGATGTTATCATGTTTGATCCATCATTACTTTGTTTACTTAAAAGATAACATTTAATTCATCAATTAGCAGATTTCCAAAAACTAGGGTTTCTAAGATGATTGGAATAAAAGGGGAAATACAACCCTTAAGATATTAATGGTTCCATAAGATCAGGTTTCGAATTAGAATTCAGGGAAAAATTATGATCACTAATCGTCATCTAGTAATATCAGATTTCGTATAAAGATATACCTATAATTTCATGTAGAAAGAGAAAGCTGAAATTAGGGTTTCTTCTAATCCTTTGATCACTTATCAACTTAGAACAGGATTTCGAGTTATTTATAAATCAGGGTTTCATCTAATGGTTACAAACATTTTAGAAGTCATATATCATCAAGAAAGCCATTTTTAATAATTAATTATGATCAAGGAGGTCCTTTAGGTTTTAGATAGTTATTTTTAAAATATGAAACAGATCTAGGTCCTGATCAGATTTTATTTGGATAGAGAATATTTTTATGGTCAAAAAGGTATATAGGTTCACTATATTCCGACATTCCTAGCATTATCTAGGATTTTTCTAAGAAAATCAATTTTCTATAGATTAAGATAAATAAGGAAAGGAATTTACCTTGATCAATGGCCGGATCCGACTGAATCTACGACTCAGATTGATCCAAGGATTTGCAGATGATTTGCGGATTGCTGAGATGGCGTTCGATGATTGGTCTGAGCAACTTGAGGCTGGTTGTGGCTTCAGTTGTTTTACACTGAGGTCTGCTGAAGGGGTGTCCACTGATAGGTCCAGCTGGGTCCACGTTGGCACCTTGTTAGCTTCATGCCTTCCCCTCCTCCTTTGTTGTTTCTAGATCGAACGACATGGTAGGATCTTCGGCAAGGTCCCTTTCACTCCTTAGTGTCACTGGAGGGAAGGTAAAGTGGAGAGTGCATTCGCGTGCTCATTCCGAACCCAGACAGCTAAGCCACTGATTGTGGCTCCCTGTTGATTGGTGCGCCACTGCAGCAGGGGGAGAGCTCACCGATGGAGGATGTGTTCGAGGGGGAGAGGAGATCACAGTCAGGTGAGAGAGGCCGCAGGTGCTTGCGGTGTCTAGGGGAAGGTGTTAGGATGATGGATTTGGCTCGAGAAGGGTTGTGGTAGCGAGGTGGTAGGAGGTCTGGACGTTGAAGATGACCGGTTAGGGAGGGAGTTCAGATAACATAGCATGCAATTGCTGTTGGGGAATGAGAAAAGGAGGGTTTGCGTAGCTCTTGGAAGCCTTAAATAGGCACCACGAGGCCTTGGGTTGCCTCCCCCAAAGCGGCCAACTGTTCCATGACGCCGCCATTGGGCATTTTCAAATCCCTGATCGTTAGGGATATTTGTTGGGCTCGTTGGAAAGATGAGGAGAAACCGGAATTGAAGAACCAACTTTGACGAGATATGATCAAGGGGTGAGAGAGAGACGATGGTTAAAAAAAATGGCGCTACGGAGTAGGCCGCGTTCTGTGAGGAACGGGTGAGGAGGACGACTCAGTCGTCTCTTCCACTGGATCCGGATCCGGATCCGGGCCAGGGTCCAACAAGATGTGATAGCTAATATATACATAGTTTTCAATTGCTTATATCTCCTAAATGGTTACTCCAATTAACTTGAAATTTTGAGGAGAGCTTCACGACCTTATTGAGTGACTATGGTATAATTATGGGGTTCAAATTCGAAGGTTTGATATGTTTATTTACTAAATAGAGTATCACATGCATTCTATCATCATAGCATATTAGGGTTTGCATATTTTTGCAATTTGTGACACATATATGTTCAATTGAGTGAGGGAAGTATATGAGGGTATTTTGGTCAACAAATTTGATAATAAAACTTTTAAGAGAGAGAAAAAAATATGTATATAAAAACTCACTTTGTCACATTCACCAACATCATCTTAATGAAGTGGTGACCGACACAACCTCCCTATAGAACTTCTTGCATCCCGATAAAGGCTATGGTGGTTAACATCACATCTTATGAACTGTCTCTTTGTATCACCATGAGCAATCTCATTTACTCACCTCAGATCCTCTAGTCTGGATTATACTAGCCATGAGTTAGGGGTGATAAACTATACTATCATCGAGTTCTTCATGTATCTTTTGGGTTTTAGGGGAGGCAGAGAAGGCAACGGAAACAAAAATTTTCTCCCCCAAACCCGGAACAAGGAAACGCGTCAACGTATATACAATAGGAAAGGATGGTTTGTGGAATCATACCTTGTCTCGAGGCTTGCTCGGCGAAAATACCTCGCGCCTTGCGCGGTCTTCACCTCCAGTCTTGGTCGGTGTCTGTGCAGCTCTTGGTCGCACCGGGACTACTGACTCCTGGTCTCACCGGGACTGTCGGGATTGACAACTATCCTCTGAGCGGCAGAAATATCCCACCTCAGAAGTAGTCCACACGGACCACCTAGAACTCCAATCTCCTTGTCCCATAAGGAATTGGAAGGAGTCACACCCTCCTATCAGTGTACTAGTCGCCAACACACTCTCCTGCCACCAGTCGCAACCGCAGTTGTCTTTCCCTTGTTGTGCCTCCCTTATCGGGTAGCACTTGCTCGGGTTCTCTCGGTTACCAAAACTAGGGAGAATGACAACTTTGCAGAGCAACTGGTTTGCACTGAGTTGTTTTCTGAGAAGCCCCAATACCCCTATATATATAGGAGGGTCATGGGACAGGGTTCTCCATCCCGGGCAATGCGGGACTAAAGGCAGGAGTAGAAGGGTTCGAGATTTTCCACAAAAACAACCAACTCGCAACCTGAATCGATCATTTCACAACTAAAATGGTCGGTTGGGGATCTGAGCCGGTCAGTTGACACCTCAACTGATCGGTTAGGACACCTCAACCGATCGGTTGGGACACCTCAACCGGTTGGTTCACTTATGAACCGGTCGGTTTGTGGCCCTGGTCAGTTCCTGATTGACCTTTTCTCTTTTGTTTCTAATTGGTATCAAATACCAATCCTTGTTCCAATCAAATTGGGCAAGTGAAATGAAAGGAAAATTCTCACCAATCCTACTTTGCCAACTTGCTCGGTTGCAACAGTTGAACCGATCGTTTCAACACTTGAAGCGATTGTTTCACCATGTCATGAGCCGATCGACTCACAAACTGAGCCGATCGGTTCACCAAGCTCATCCGATCAGTTCATTACATGAGCCGACCAGTTGGGAGTGCAAATTGTGCAAAAACAGTCAATTGTAGTTTCAATCAATTTGATACTCTAATCAATCTGTCCAACACCTTGAACACTATGATTTTGAGCTATCAATCAATTGAGTGTTTAATTTAACTACTAAACTCCTTTAGTAATCAATCTAAACATTGTTTGTGGACAAAAATCCTCTTCTAAATTAAATCCTATGTGTGTGACCCTGCAGGTCCATTTCACGTTGGCAGTGAAAGTCCATAACACTTATGACTTCACAAGCAAAGAGCGGTGCCTAGTCACACATTAGTGCTACCCATGTGAAAAAGAAAATTGGAGAACAACTTTCAATCCTACAATCCGTGAATGGTGTTACAGTGAATGTATAATTCCTTTGTCACTGATATCCCGAATGAACTCAAGGCATGGAACAGTCATCCTGTCAACGTTCATTCACTTTCTTGATCTCAGAGTAGATTGGAAGAGATATGTATGTCATCAATATCACATATTGATTTACACATGTGTGCGCATGCCTATTTCAATCCTACTCATCATGTGGCCTTGGATATCAAACTCCCTCAAGAGGGAAAAATCCAATATCTATCACTCACCCCTCAAAAGCCCCATGTGTCAAAGCCACCCAATCATCACCTTTATAACAACCCATGGTTCAGGACTGCGTTTGATGATGTCAAAGTGTGCCCAACGACATGTGTTGAGTGTAGTGATTTTAGGTCAAAGAATCACACTCACCACCATCACTGTGAGTACTGACTGTGACTACCATGTCATGGTTCCATGTGTCAAACTCACGATGGGTCTGTCTGGTACACTTGTTCTCTAACAAGTACCTATGTGTTTAGTTTGATATCTCTATATCATGACTAATGAGATTCTGTCATCAACCAACACCACAATCTAGTCTTGTGTGTCATTGCTGTCTATCTACCATCCACAATGACATCCGACTAGGGACATAACAGGAATGTACAAATTCTTAGCATCCGTATGATCTCATCGTTCAGGTCCTTAACCTGAAAGCATACATCATTGAGTACTGTCATTCTCTAAACATTCAATCTGTTCTATCACTATCTCAAATAACTGAACCAGAACGAATTGGAAGCTTGCCTTTGATGTTTATCAAATCAATCTTAATGTATCCCACCAATCATCCCATGATTGGCTCTTAGGGCATACATACCAACAGACTCCCACTTGCACTGCGAGCCAATCACCCATGAATCATATTTATAGTGATCTTCAAACATGTCCCACATGTTACTGTGCTCTAGTGCGAACATAGTGAGTTATGGAAACACCTTGCCAAAGTAAGTATAAATTGCATGTCTCTCATCTCTTCATTGTACGTCACACGTATGAGATGGAGTTGACGTAATATGCGATCTAGTATTCCTTTGCTAACCTTTAGCCACATTGCATGATCAAGGATTCCATACTTGTCATCAATGAGTGGAATATCTATAAGTTTATCTCATGAACTTCCAGATCCATATAGTATCCACTGTTGTTCTCTAACACATAGATACTCGTCATTTCCTTTTAAATGGTTTTATTGGAACACTTCCAATTATCAACAAACTTTCACTTTTATATATCCTATTTTGCGATTAATTTTCTATTCTTTTGGAAGTTCGCATCAATGTAACTCTTTACATCGAACTCTTCCTTATCTCCATAGAACTAGTACTTCTCAAGTACTTATCAAGTTCTTATGGTTTCCAATAACTCTTACTGGAAGTAGACAGACATCCACTCGTCATGTCCCACATACGAGTTATCAGGATGAGCACATCATATTGTCATGTCCTACATACAAGATGATGAATGCATTTTGTTCTTTCCATGCAAGATAATGGGATGATCACATACATGATAGATCTATATCTATTCTTAGTGTTCCCATTCTTCATAAGAATTGGACATTTGGCCTTGGAATACTAACTCCATGTATCATGGACAAGTTTTCTCCCACTGAATCTGTGCATACTGAACATTTCAGTACAAATTTCCAATGTATGCTCTCTCTTTTCAGGTTAAGAGGTTTTCGAGAACTATCTCTATAGATCTCTATTCCTATCACATAGGAAACATCTCTATCTTACCTAAAGATAATTTCCACTTTTGGATTTCCATTCTAGAACATTTCCATTTCACATCAACATGTGGAATGTGAACATTCTCCCACTAAATCACAGATCCCTTCTTTATCTTTGACATATCAGTCAAACCCTTTGACTATATTATCAAAGTAAAGATCCAATTTTGAGTTTCTTGTACTCAATCAATCACATTGATTAGTCCATTGTAACTTATAGACTTCATTTGCATTAGTGGATTCATAAACCTTATAGGTTGTGTCATGTACACATCCTTGTTTTATTCCTCATAGGAATGCAGTTTTAGTATCCATATGCGAAATGTCTTAGTCATTAAGTTGCAATCAACAAGCATCATCCTTCTAAAATGTTATCCATGTGTCTTAACACTTAAGATTTATTCGCACTTATGGATTTCATCCCAATGAGTGCTACCATCAAGGTCATACCTTATGGTTTACATGGAAGTCATTTAGGATGTAATGGTCATAAACCATAACTCAAAATTCAGTTCCTCATATTCATCTAGATAATTGACTCATCATATGAAAAACTCATCCCATAGATAATTGAGGTGTAAGGATATAAGAATTCACAACCCTTGTGATTCTTAATTTCTTTTATTAGTGTGGGGTATTCTTTTATTAAGAAGAATTCAGTTATTTGATAATCATTCTCCAACTCCTTAGAGTTTGATTCCTTCTTGATTTAGACATCACCATGTCTTAATCATGAGTTAACTATGATACACTATCATAATCACTCATAATTAAGGATCTCAAACATTTGGTCCAAGTATTTCATTCATTGATCTCATCAAGAATTAACACTTTACCAAATTTGCTCTTCATCTATGATAATCTTGAACACTTCAAGATATTCATATTGGTATTTCTCTAAACACCATTTGAAGTATTAGCATTTACTCCAATAGGTATGTAAATACATCACATGTATTATACCTAATAGGATAATCATTCTCCCACTACCTTTAGTGAAGATTGATTAATCATGTCCAAGATATTCATGTCTCTTACTGGTTCTCCAACCAAAAGAGTTTAGATTTATCCATCATATGGACACTAGAAATGAATTTCTCATGATTGATGCTAATTTCTTTGTTTGAGTTATCTATAACTTTTAGGTATCATTTAATCTTATGCATATCAAATACCACAAGATAAACAAGGCATTGCCACAAAAATCATATCATTATAATTGAAACATCAACTTTATTAATTGCCATCATTACAAAAATAAAGTGTTTATATCTATTGGCAATATATGAAATAGCAGTTCTCAACTCTATTTCGTGCCCTTTAGATTGAAATAAACTGAAAGATACTACTATCTATGGAAGCAACACTTTCCCCAATAATGAGCACTTCTTTCTTAGTCCTTTCACAAAGGCCATCACTTCTTTATGGATCTTGCATATCATATATGACATATCCATATCTTGGTATCATATACCTCAGATAAAGAAGCAGTTCATTTCATGTTACCTTAGGTGGAAATCTCCATCCCCTCCTTCATCTTCTTTTGTTCTTCCAGATATAGAGGGCAATTCCCTCATACACCCTTTCCCCATGTGCCTTGAGGCTGAAGACGGCTTGGATTGCTGGCTAGCATCAGAACACTTCTTTGATTTGCCCTTGTCCTTGCCCTTAAGAATTACCTTTTCTTTGATCACATCAAAGATTATGGTTTGTCTTTCTTCATCTTTGCCTCTACTATCCTCAACATGTACAACAACTCTGTCAACGCTTGTCAAAGTTGTTCATGTTGTATCTTACCATGAATTATATGATTCTCACAACATTTGCAGTATCATACCAATATCCAACTCTTAGCTCAGAGGGAATCCTTCTTAGTCAGGTTTTCCACATACCCAATCATATTGAGTGCATGAATACCTTACTAGATGTCCTTCTGTCATGACATACTAGGACAGTGTCCTTGAGACATCATATGTCTCATGTTGTCTCTGCAACTTATAGTTCAGAGAACACAACATCAAGCACTCCTCATCAATGTCATCCTCGGTATGCTTCCATAAGCATACTCTCAGCCATTGATGTGGTGGGATTGAGTTCATCTGGTCTTGGTATAACTAGGACTTAGAGCTTTTGCTATTTGAGAACACTTCTCATCATCCTAACCAGTCGTGGAATTATGCCCATTTAATTTGTTGGTCTCAAAGACCGATCACAAAGAAAAGTGATTATTATTTGTTGCCATTTGTACTACAAAAGGAAATATGCAATTTTAGTCTAAAAACTCAATTTTGACTTATTTGATTGATTTGAAAAGTTGACGATATAATTAGGCCTTTAATTAATTATCGTTCCCACTATTTTAGTTCAAATTGATAGCCCTCACCATCAATTCAGAAGATTGCAACATACAACCTTCTAGTGGGCAAGATCCTGAAATCCTCTAAGTCATGGACCAACTTGGGCTATCACCCACAACTTATATCTCTCAGGTAGGCAACTCTTGCCAATTGCATCATATGCAACTCTTGATAAGATGTCATATGAAACTCCTTGCCATGATCATCTACATGCCTCAAGGTGCTAGATCCTATCTAGGTCACCTTGTTAAGTCTGACCCAAAGAAAACACGATGAATATGCACCCTGCTTGGGCAGACCCACATATCCATCCTTCACGCTTCCACGAGATAGACGGTGCACCACGCTTGGGCGTGCCCACACTTGGTCGATCAAGCTTTTTCACATGTGTCACATTTGGAAGGCATCTAAAACTTAATATTTAATGAGGGATTTGGTTTTTATATACATATACATATCCAGTCACCACAATATATAGTATGTATCATATGCATGCTATATCCCACAGAAAACATATGAAACGATAAAAGCGATGATTATGGCCATCCTAATGTGATTCCTCGAGCCAAGAGGAATCACGGTCATCTAGGTCTACATCACATGCAACCTGTACAAGATGAACTCTGTGTTCTTTGTCTTTCTAGGTTTGATCAACTCATCACATGAATGATCGGCTCGCCATCAGACTGGTCGGCTGGGTGCCACCATCTGATCGGTTGGCTCCTCCAACCGATCGGTTCGCTTGGTTGTCGTACATCTCTTCATGGCCGCCACCCGCTCGTCTCGCTCCTCGAAGCAGTCATCAACCGATCGGCTCACTCCTTGAACCGATCGTCTGGAACGTCAACCGATCGGTTCACTCCTTGAACCGATCATCTCAGCTGTCATCTGGATGTCCTTCTTTCTTTGACATAACATGAAATAAAAAATTCTATCATATTTTACATTTTAAAAAGAGAAACCTCAAGTTACATTCGAGGGGAGCAAAGGTAGGAAATAAATCTCAAATTATTTCGAGTTACATCAGGAATAGGAGAAAGGGAATTGGTGCGCAGACCGAGATGCAAGCAACCACATACAACCATACACAGATAGGGTTTATTGGCAATAACTACGCTAGACATCCACCACAAAACTAGTTTAAGGGCGACGCGTATCGAGTGCATTCATAATACATATGATATATGTAAATTGGGATTTGTGGATTTAGGATTGGACATGCATAAAGCCAATTTTATTCGCATCGTATGCAATAAATAAAGGCGACAAACCAAAATCGATCATATCGATAATCCCTAAAGTATAGAGAAGTTGACATGGCTCTGATACCACTGTTGGGTTTTAGGGGAGGCAGAGAAGGCAGCGGAAACAAAAATGTTCTCCCCCAAACCCGGAACAAGGAAACACGTCAACGTCTATACAATAGGAAAGGATGGTTTGTGGAATCATACCTTGTCCCGAGGCTTGCTCGGTGATAATACCTCATGCCTTGCACGGTCTACACCTCCGATCTTGGACAGTGTCTGTGCTGCTCCTGGTCGCACTGGGACTGACGACTCCTGGTCTCACCGGGACTATCGGGATTGACAGCTATCCTCCGAGCGGCAGAAATCTCCCGCCTCTAAAGTAGTCCACACGTACCACCTGGAACACCAATCTCCTTGTCCCACAAGGAATTGGAAGGAGTCACACCCTCATGTCAGCGTACTAGTCACCAACACACTCTCCTGCCACCAGTCGCAACCACAATTGTCTTTCCCTTACTGTGCCTCCCTTATCAGGTAGCACTTGCTCGGGCTCTCTCGGTTACCAAAACCAGGGAGAATGACAACTTTGCAGAGCAACTGGTTTGCACTGAGTTGTTGTTTGAGAAGCCCCCAATACCCCTATATATAGGAGGGTCATGGGACATGGGTTCTCCATCCCGGGCAACGCGGGACTAAAGGCAGGAGTAGAAGGGTTCAAGATTTTCCACAAAAACAACCAACTCGCAACCTGAACTGATCATTTCACAACTGAAATGGTCGGTTGGGGATCTGAGCCGGTCGGTTGACACCTCAACCGATCGGTTGGGACACCTCAACCGGTCGGTTCACTTCTGAACTGGTCGGTTCATGGCCCTGGTCAGTTCCCGATTGACTTTTTCTCTTTTGTTTCTAATTGGTATCAAATACCAATCCTTGTTCCAATCAAATTGGGCAAGTGAAATGAAAGGAAAATTCTCACCAATCCTACTTTCCCAACTTGCTTGGTTGCAATAGTTGAACCGATCGTTTCAACACTTGAAGCAATTGTTTCACCCTGTCATGAGCCGATCGACTCACAACCTGAGCCGATCAGTTCACCAAGCTCAGCCGATCGGTTCATCACATGAGCCGACCGGTTGGGAGTGCAGATTATGCAAAAATAGTCAATTGCAGTTTCAATCAATCCGATACTCTAATCAATCTGTCCAACACCTTAAACACTATGATTTTGAGCTATCAATCAATTGAGTGTTTAATTGAACTACTAAACTCCTTTAGTAATCAATCTAAACATTAATTGTGGACAAAACTCCTCTTCCAGGTTAAATCCTATGTGTGTGACCCTGCAGGTCCATTTCATGTTGGCAGTGAAAGTCCATAACACTTATGACTTCACAAGCAAAGAGTGGTGCCTAGTCACACATCAGTGCTACCCAAGTGAAAAAGAAAATTGGAGAACAACTTTCAATCCTACAATCCGTGAATGGTGTTACAGTGAATGTATAATTCCTTTGTCACTGATATCCTGAATGAACTCGAGGCATGGAACAGTCATCCTGTCAACGTTCATTCACTTTCTTGATCTCAGAGTAGATTGGAAGAGATATGTATGTCATCAATATCACATACTGATTCACACATGCGTGCGCATGCCTATTTCAATCCTACTCATCAAGTGGCCTTGGATATCAAACTCCCTCAGGAGGGACAAATCCCATATCTATCACTCACCCCTCAAAAGCCCCATGTGTCAAAGCCACCCAATCATCACCTTTATAACAACCCATGTTTCAGGACTGCGCTTGATGATGTCAAAGTGTGCCCAACGACATGTGTTGAGTGTAGTGATTTCAGGTCAAAGAATCACACTCACCACCATCACTGTGAGTATTGACTGTGACTACCATGTCATGGTTCCATGTGTCAAACTCACGGTGGGTCTGTCCGGTACACTTGTTCTCTAACAAGTACCTATGTGTTTGGTTTGATATCTCTATATCATGACTAATGAGATTCTGTCATCAACCAACACCACAATCTAGTCTTTTGTGTCATTGCTGTCTATCTACCTTCCACAATGACATCCGACTAGGGACATAACAAGAATGTACAAACTCTTAGCATCTGTATGATCTCATCGTTCAGGTCCTTAACCTGAAAGCATACGTCATTGAGTACTGTCATTCTCTAGACATTCAGATTGTTCTATCACTATCTCAAATGACTGAACCAGAAAGAATTGGAAGCTTGCCTTTGATGTTTATCAAATCAATCTTAATGTATCCCACCAATCATCCCATGATTGGCTCTCAGGGCATACATACCAACAGTATCTACTTCCACCTCATGGTAGTGAACCTTGGTCATACCCAAGAACTTTTGAACTCACATCATGGTGTGGTTGAACCATATTCTCTCTGTCTCGTGATAGTACTCTTCCTTTCTCATGTCATCTAGGTAAGGCGATATACCATAACCCATATTGGATCTCGACCTTCCTTGGTTCAGGGGAGACTCACAACATCCGTAGTGGATGGACTCCCATTCCTTCTCAGGGATTCTTTAACCTCTAAGTCAAAGCACTAGGTTACTGGTGTTTGTCCTTCACCCTTGGCTTGCATGGATACATGCTACATGCAACTTCACATCAAACAACCAAGGTGCTACTATCACTTACTATCTTTATAGTACGGTGCATGGTGATCTTGAAATCATGATCTCCTGTATGTCATGATTCCTCAAGCTCGATACCTCAGAAATCCTAAACCACTCTCATCAGGGTTTCATCACCTTCCTTTCCAGAGAAGTACATCTGAGGTTCTTTCATTATATCACATACTAGGCTGGCTAACCAAGCAATCATTTACTTGATTAACCACTATCGATACATCTGGGTGTTAGCCAAACTTATCTCTTTTTCTCAACTTAAGGTTAGACCAACAACCTCAACTTCTTCTAGCTTCAAGCTAAACCAGGCAGCTGTACCTCAACCCGAGCATTCATTACCACTTATTACCCTTAGGTGTTAGGTAAAGTTGAAGACATACTCTTCCATGTATTTCACTTATCATCTCAAACTCGAATTCTATGTCTATCTTCATTGAGAATACTTTGAGCTCATCTCCTTGATGATCAAACTCAACATTGTATAACTTGCAAACTCCACATAGATCATGATAAAATATCCTCACAAGATGATTTCATTAATACTCTTATCATTTGTACCTATCCATGTATCAATCACTCCACCAGAGCACATTATCATCTCTATCCTCATTCCTTATAGAAATGTTCCAACTCACATCATTTTTACCCTTGGTGTGTGGCATGCGTATTGTCCCATCTCTCACTCCCATAACAAGAAGAAATAAGCATTTGGCGGCCGTCCAAATACAGGGTTCTTCCCATTCCAAGAGTAGAGATGGTACATCCCACCTTGCCAGTACACCTTCAAATCTAAGTTGAAACGTGCAACTCATGTCTCCACATCACAAACATCATGATATCAACAAAAAAAATTACTTTCATGGAAAATTGATCTCGAACCTACTGGGGTTTACACACCATCCTTGGTTATCTCCTCTGGGTCTATAGGGTGCCGACACTTTTGGAGTTATCCCTCTTCCTTCATGCATCCAGAGAGTGCCCTACTCATCTGCCCTTTGGGTCCCATGAGTTCATGAAGGTGATTAATCTCCCAACCCATGGCCCTCATACAATGATAGATGTTACCTCCCGACCCTATGGTCATGTGCAACTAGGGAATTAGGTAACTCCTTCTTCCATCAGTCTTATCCCTACCTGACCCTAGGATAGACTTAGGATTTCAGTATAGTACATGTTCAACTTAGAACCTTACCCAATCCTTCCTCACCTCTCTCTGCATTCATGACTGACTTCCATCCCTTCATAGGGGTCATGGCAACCTGCCTACCTTGGTCAGGCCCCATACCGGTTACCTCCATGGTAACACATCTGCATGCACCTAGAGATGGCTATTTATGGGTCTACGGGTTCATTCTCATACCATGTACTTTTCACCTAGCTTTTCAAGATCCTCTGAAACCTCCTTAGGTTACCTCAAAACCAACAAAACTGGTATACACCCTACAAAAAGGGTCCCTCTCCCAGGATGGGAGGAAACTACACCCTGATAACAACAGTCACAAATGTCCTTATGTTTAGGGTATGCATCCACATGAACATGATTAGCCCTAGCAAGCTACTAAGGCATAAGAAGACACTTACCAAATCATGCTAGGTCACACTTGTTCTCATGCTCAACATTAGACCAACTTAGTTGTGAGAGGTTCATCAAACATACCTTTAACTTAAGGGGTTTATTTTTCCTCTACACTTGCTCGAAGCTATAGAGACTCAAATCTCATCATGAGCATCGGGTACACTGCTTCCCCTCTTAGGCCTAGGAACCCTAGGTTCACCTTTGGGTGTCCAACTGCATGCTCAATCTCTTTACCATGAATCAAGCATGTCCAAGGTATGTCTTGTACTTCCATGATCCTTCTACTCGAGCAACACTTCGGAGTTGAGTCCTCATTCAGGACAACCAACTAAGTACAAGGCCTCACAACCTGGTTACCTAAACCTCCTCAGGGTCTAAGGCACTCTTTGTCTCATCTCAACAGGTAACCACTTATACCATAGGCACATAGGTACCATAAGCATCGTTCTTTCTCTAGGTTTAGTTCCTCTAAAGGAAACTAAGATATCATCAGCCTCTAGGGGTCAAGCATAAGGAAACCACTATCATCCACTTAGGTCACATCATCCTTGAATCCCCACTATTCCTCATGTGTACAAAATCTAAGCTTCCAACCTTCTTTCTTGGGTCCTGCTTTCCCTCTCTAGAGCTAACTCCACATCCATCCATACTACTAGAGATCCTCTCTCCATGAAGGATCAAGCTCATAGGCATACCTCTACGTGGGTGAAGCCTATGCTCAAACTTATATTTGCTTATGATTATCCATAAACCCTTATGCTTATCTCATACGCCATCCATCATGTCCTTCTGGCCTCGGTTTAGACTTACTGCTCGTACTACTGATGTATTCTATGTGCAAGCTATATCCTACTTGCAACAACCCATAAGGTTTCTATAGGTTCTTCTCTAACCTCATCCATGAAGGAGGCATCCTTCGCTCAAACATGCACGACCCTTCCCAGGGTTGGGTTGCTAAAGATACTCGGTCATCAACTTCTCATGGCTCATATGGCATCCAAGGCATGTCCACCTAGTCTATCATGACATCTAACTCATCATGTCATCTCTCTAACCAACACTAAGGGTTAGGGTTAGCATCATCCTCAAAGGATGTGCTAGGTCTCTACTTTTAATGGAGGTCTCTACCTCCAAGACTAACTCTCTCTACTCATCCTCCTGGCAAGGAGGTCTATCCTCAGGTCTCTCCTTAGGGCAATGACAACTTGTGTCATACGTGCTAAACATGTATCTATTCTTTAGTTTGCGCTTAATCTATTAAGCTTATGTCCATGACATCTTATTTACATGTTTTTCATTAATTTGGTGGAGGATTCCTTAGACCTTATTAACCTTACCCATACCTTAAGAGGGTGAGGAGAAGAGAGGAAACCCTAATCCTTAAGGTCCTTAACAAAATTTGAGTTGAGAAGGAATGAACAAGATGAGAGAGTCCTAAAGGTATCTTATTTCGATTCATACCCTAAGACTTTGTCCAGGCAGTCACACGGATCCGGGAGTCCTCATATTCCGACTAGCGGTGCAGAGGAAAATATTGCCAGCCCCCGGTCGTGATCCTTTTCTAGACACCTCTGTCTTTCAGATAATCCTCTAATAACTCCCTCGGTTCTATGCAATTTGTAAAATTTAATATTTATTAAAGATTAAGTGAGGAACCTTTGCTCTGATACCAATTGTAATGACCCCGCCTCCCGGTAACCCCCAATTAAGGGAGACGTGAAGGTCAGAGCCGTTATTCAATTAACAGGATCAAAGGTTCAACAAATAATCAATAAAAAATATTAAATTGTACCAACTATACTAAAATATAGTAAAAATAAAAACTTTGCATACCTTTTTAAAACTGGGATTTCTAAACTTCTATCCACACAAATACAAATCTAACTAATCCTCCTTTGCACTTTAATTCTCATTTGATTCCACATATGCCACTTTACTATTTGTTCTTTTCATCGTACCTAAAATGCCGACAAACAAAATGTCGGTCAGCAAGAAGCTGGTATGTGGGGGAAACAATAATTGTGCAACTATGTTAAAAATGTAATCAACCAAATATCATTAACATCCAAGATTACATTTTAAGCAATACTACTCAATCCTTGCCTATCCCCTATCTATGTATCGTCCCTGCAGTGGACATGGATACTACCTCTATCATATGGTAGATCCTTACCCCCATGGTCCTACCACATAGGTACCCAATTCCTAGGGTTATGGAGTTGCAGGGCCCTACCCGAAGGTAGCCCAATCCCTGACTCATGATGACTTGATGGTCCTACCCCATTGGTAGCCATTTACTAAGTCATTTAATGACCTGATGGACCTACCCCATTGGTAGCCATTTACTAGGTCAATCTATAAAGCTACATAGGGGACTAAGATCTGAGCTAGTAGGCACATATCTTATGTGATAGTCATATTCACATTATAATTTGCATGAATTAAATGCAACCAACAGTTTAATTCAAGTCATCGATAAAACCTCGAAAATCCTCGAGAAACTAATTCGGGATATTCATAGGCATAACCACATACCTGTACTGCAGATTTCTCAAGCTAATATCAATTCCAACCAAGAAAGCAATCTAAGAAAGTAGTTCAACCACACAATCAAGAATCCTGAAAAACACATGTGCTCTATTTACTGCACACTTTATCAGGATTCTTTCCATTCAACTTGAAATTGCTTCCTATGGTTTCCTTATCCATTTTAGGGTTTGATTTGCAATTAGGGTTTCATTATTACTTTTGCTACCACCAACCCTAGAAAAACCACTCATAAACCCTAATTAACTTGTCCCATCTCTCTTAACATGCTTATGATCAACAATTATCAACCTATTTCCAAATAATTCGAATTATTCAAGTTAATCATCTTCATTACCCTAGATTAGGGTTTCTACATGCATTATCATGGATTCATGAATTAAAACACTAAAACAAGTCAAACATTATCTAAATCAGATTCAAACCTCACTTTATGTCTCAACAGGTTATTAATACTCGATCTAACCCATTAAACACCTATATTTGGGTTTATAAGCCCATTAAAGCTCATTAACATATCAAAACTCCAAATTAGGTTATTGAATACATGGATGATCTACTTAGACATCAAAACGTCCTTTCATTCACAATGGGTCATTTTGCTTGTAGATTATCCATATTAATATTCTCAATTTCATAGAATCATCAAATTAGGGTTTTCCACATTATAAAGCATCATGATTAGCAACCTTAACCACTTTTCAAACTATGATCAGATTCAGGTTCTAAAACTAATTTTAATGGATTCCTTATATTTTTCTAATAAAAAAGTATATATAGTTTGCCTTATTCCGAGCTATTGATAATTAGTTATGAAATCCCAAAGGAATCACCTTTAGGACCAATCGTGAGGCCACACGCATCCTTTTCCTTTGCAGCGATTCCTGGCTCGCTGATCCTTCTCGGACCTGCCAAACCCATCACCCGGGTCTAGCAGCCCCCTCCCTTTGTCTTCTTCACAACCCATGCGCAGATAGGGGTTTCCGCTCCCCTGTTTCCTCTGCAAAAAAGAGGACGGCGGCAATGGCTGGGCGGCGCCCACCGCGACGCCTCCTTGGGGCCGGAGCAGTTGCGCCCTCACAGCCTCTGCTTGTGGGGTACCGTCACATAGGATCTTCCCTAGGGTTGCGACCGCGAGACCTCTCTGCGTCACCTATACCTTGCCTATGACCACCTGTGCGAGCGGCAGCCATGCCGGTCAACTGGCAACTTGACTCCCATTTCAATGCTCAAAACTTCTAGGCTTCTTCATGCGAACTCGACAACATGTTTAGGGATCTTGCACAAGGTTTGAAGCCCCTCCCTTATATAGGGGATAGCAACCTGTGTCCCCCCCCCCCGATTTAGGGAAAACACGTACAAAGAAGGAAAGTCCTTCAAAGCTAGGTCGGTTGGACGGGGAACTTGCTTCCAAAGCCATCTGGACTGTCTCCAATCCCGCCCAATGATCGTTCATCAAGAGAATCCAAATCGAACAAGACTGTGCCTATTCCCGATTCTTCTGAACTAGGCAAAGAGAAGCCATCATTGGATCTGGGATCAACGGCTACTAAGCCTCGTGCCAAGAACAAGGTTTCAGAAGAATGTGACATTTAAACCAAACCTCTTTACATTAGGAAATTTTCCAAAAATCATATCTCTTAAACCGTGTATCCAATTGATCCCATATTTTAAGGGAAAGTCTATAAAGACATAATATACTTATATTCCAAGTTTGAAACCGAAACTCACAAGGAATATCTCCTTTTCTTTATATGAAAATTATTCTTTAATAAACCAAATTAATTGATATTTCCTCTTTCTTTTTCCATTATCTTATCATCTTGTATTCCTTGGACCTCAAGGAACCCCAAAGGTACGAAATATCCCATTGGGAAAAACCCTTTGCCTTTTCCTTTTGTATTTATCCTTTTCTTATATTCCTCCTTTTATTAAGCAAATCCCTTTTCTTTTTATTTCTCTTTTCTTATTTCTTTCATTAGAAAGTACATGTAAATGAAATTTACTCAATTCTGGCCATGAATTCCACCTTCTAGATATTTCTATATAATTCTCATAAATATTTTTCTTAATATTCATTATCATGTATCTTTTTTTCTAATATTTGGACTTTTCTTCTTTTCTTCTCTTTTATATCCAGTATTGGATTAATATAATAATAGGAACCAATAAATTCCCATCAACAGGGAGATTTGCAAAGAAATCCATTCTTCTGACACAAAGCAAACAACCTTTTCAATTAAGTACAAATTCACAAAATCATTACATTTCAATTATGAAAACATATGAAAAATTGGGGTTGTAACACAAACGATCCCAAGACCATTTGGGGTCAGGTCATGACCAATGTGGCTAATGGTTCAATGGTTTCAAATCAATTAGACTCATGTTGACACAAGTTGAAGGGTCATCGATTCCAAACCCTTATCCAATTGATCCAAACCCTAATCGATGATCAATTGAGGGTCAATTGAGTGTCAAACCAGTTGAGGGTTGACCTAATTAACTCAATTGATGAGTGGCTAACAAGTATATGATTGATTGAGGGGTTCAACATTGGAAACCCTAACTCAATTGAAGTGTTTGAGACACTTTTTGGACCTTGCGGTTTTGAGGTGCTTTGGACCAAACGGTCTCAAGATCGTTTGGGACCAAACAGTCTCAAGACTGTTTGGGACCAAACGATCCCAAACCATTTGATCTCATGCGGTTTCAAGATTGGTTATGTCCATGCGGTTTCAAAGTCAAAGGTGACCAAATGGTCTTCACCTCTACTTTAGCAAAAGGTCTTGAGTGTGCAATTTATCAAACAATTTCAAAAGTCAACAAGACCAAACGGTCTTCAACACCAAACAGTTTCAAGGTCTGTCCAAGACCGTTTGGAGGTTTAGTGTGCAAGACCGTTTGAGGTCTAAGAAGATTAAGTTCGTTTGATGCCTTAGTGGTCAAGATGGTTTAGTAGTTGATTAACCTAAACCTCCTAGATACTTAAAGTGGTTAAAGGACCAAGTAATTAGTTGATTAAGACATGATGTAATCAATGATGATTATTATAAAAGTATCCTTGATGGGATAGAGTGATTGGTACTCTTTGAATGAGTAAACCTTAATGATCATAATAGTAATAACATAACCCATGATGACAATGTTGAATTGACTTAGCTTAAACAACGGTGATGTAATCATCAACTTATAGAAAGATGAAAGAGAAGACTTCTTATATGAATGATTAATCAAGAAATAGACATCCAACATGAATGGATACCTAATTAGGGTATGGTCCATGTTAGTGAGATCATGAAACCCTAATTATGATGGTTAATGAATCATAACCCTATATTGAGGGTAATAATGGAAGTATTTATAATGAATGATGATGATGAAATCCTAATCTATAATGATGACATGGTATACCTTAATTAAAGGTACTTTGCTGATCACTCCTGCTTAGGGTGAATAGTAAACCCTAATTTAGGGAAATGTGATGATGTGAACAGTAAACCCTAATTTTGGGTTATGCTTTTAAGCATGAAACTCGATGATTGAATTGTGAAATAAGAAATCTATGCCCTTGTAAACTAAGGGGTTGGATAACCCTAAATTGAACTAAATAAGAAATCCTAACCTTAGAAACCAACCGTGGTGATGTAACACGGTCGTGGTAACCTTCTATAACACGACCGTGCAAGGTAGCACGACCGTGGTGGCTTCTCTTTGCACGGTCGTTCTTGGCTGCACGGCCGTGGTGTTCTACATTTGACTTAGAAATAAATTGTATTGTGTTGATATAGATATAATGTGCATGTTATCAATTGTGTTAGTCATGCAGGTCTTTATAAAGAAGTGGGCATAGCCAGGTAAGGGTTATGATGCCATATTCATTAAAAGCACTTCATAAGCTTTGAAAGTAATGAAATGCTATGTTGCCTAGTAAGAGGTAACATATGAGATTGATAGGTGGTATGAGCCACGAGAAACATCTGCATTGCTACAATCATGTTCATGTTGTTAAATGACTTGATGGCAATATGATACTTGGTAACAAGTGTTTTGATGGTCTAAGGGTTTGAACACCCATAATCCAGAATCATAATGATGAGATGGTTAGGGATTGATATCCCAATATTAGATATGAATTTAATACAATTAGTACTCTTTCTTTATAGCAATTGTCTTATTGGTTTATGTTTGAAAACATGCATGATGCTAAAAGAATGCTATAATGTACTTAAATAATCAAGTATAATGATATCATGTCGAGCCCTGACCATAGATCCATCATTATCAGAAGTTAAATGATGGTGAAACAGGTTTTCCTAAGGGAACTCCTGGAGAGCATACTTTTGAGTATGTGGGGGTTATGGACGCGAATATCCTTACATCCTAATGTAGGAATTGATAAGAGATGTACAGTTAATCTCTCAATCCTTCATTATATGTTTATGCCGGGATGATGTATCACTAATCTCTCGATGATGTTGTTAATGCCACATCGATGTGAGATAAACAAGAAATCCCTCAATGACGAAGAGAGTACATCATGCCAATGTAACTCTAATGGAGAAGTTGCCAGAATACCCTGGAAAGCTATTATGGAAGAGACACAAGATGTCCTGCATGTTGATCCTCACACTGACTGAGGAAGATGAGGTCATAGGAATCTGGCTCTCCTGATTACCTATGTATGGTACCGATTGCGATTTTGTAATGGTCGGTTGGAGTATGAGTGGTGTAACTCATCTCTTCAGGGCATAAATATGTTTGAAAAATGTAACCAGCCGTATAGTATAATTGCTTAGGTTGAACTACGAGAAACAATGATTGATGATACATTGTTTATAGTGCTCTAGTTGAATAACTAGTATACACGTTCTTCATATTTCTTATTGATATGTGTCTTGTCATTCAATCAAGTTATAATTGAAATGATTGCTTATAAAATATTATTCTACTTAACTTATTCAATGAATTGCCTGCGGCTGAATAATTATAGTCCCTCTGCTCAATGTTATTCCACTATTGCAATAACAATGCTTCTGGTAGAGAGTTATAACTCTCACTGGGACAATTATTCAATTGTCTAACCCCCGTGGGATTCAACTTTTTAGTTAGACGCCGAGGATGAAGAAACCCAATAGTGGGTGAGCAGCAACAGCAGCAGCAACATCAGGGAAAACAGTGATCCTCAGGTGGAGACACTGTCTGTCGAGTCTTGTATATATAATGTCCTATGTGTCGTCTCTGTACTCTCAGGTCCTAGGAGTCGATAGATGGTTTTATATAGATCTGTGATTTTAATGTAATGCCTCAAGATTTTTGTATCTTGCCTTGTACAGTTAACAGGGCAGGTGATGCTTGTAATCCTTGAGATGTGATATTACAAAGATGTAATGACTGATCAGTTTGTAAATAACTTAACTTGTTTCTTTATGAAAGAGTTTTACTTTTTGAGGAACTCTTTACAAAAAGTTTTAATTTTTAGTGATTTTCAGTAATCCTGCTGCTAATTAATCGCTTCCACATCCGTTGATCTCGTTTTCTGAGACAGACGTCACAATTAAGTGGTATCAGAGCTCTAGGTTCGCTGAGTTTACAGAGACATAGGACTTAGGTTGTTAAGTCTGTTCTAGTGCCTTCCATTATATCTGATAGTGTCTTCTGCTCATTTAGGAGGAGAAGATAAAACTAAAGATGTCTGGATCACATGAGGAACACATTGCTGAGAGTAGTGTCGCAGCACCCAGAGGAGGTGCAAGAAACTAAGAAAGAGAAGAACATGTGCCTGAACCACCCCAGTTCAATCCAACTAACATGGGGAACCCAGCCGTCCAAGCTATGTTTGGGCAGTTCATGACTGCCATGACACACATGACTGATAGGATGCCTATACCTGCACCTAGGGCACCTACCCATCCTGAAGGACAAGGAGCTGGCAAGACATTTGAACGACTTCGCCGGGTTGGAGCTACAGAGTATGCTGGAACAACTGACCCAACAGATGCTGACTTGTGGTTAACCGAACTAGAGAAGGCCTTTAGGATCCTGAGCATCCCAGAAGCTGAGAAGGTTAGACATGCTGTGTATCTTCTCAAGGGGAGTGCTGGTCATTGGTGGACCATGGAAGAATAGAAAAGGCCAGGTGTGGAGATTGCATGGGAAGTTTTTCGACGGGAATTTATCAACAGATATTTCCCTAAGACGTTTCTAGACGAGAAAAGCTCTCAGTTGGAGAGGTTAAGACAAGGACCAATGAACATTAGTGAGTGTGAGGCTAAGTTTATGGAGTTTTTGTGGTTCTATCCGCACATGGAGACCACAGATGAAGAAAGGATTAGGCATTTTAAGAAAGGGTTAAATGCTAAGTTGACCACCCTTGTGTCTGCTCTAGAGAACATGGAAAGGTTTGCTATCTTCGTGGAGTCTGTCAGAAGGGTAGAGAGGTTTGTTGCAGAAAAGAGACAGACTAAGAACAAGAATATGTATCCCCAGTTCCAAGGATCCTCATCTAAAGGTTTCAAGAAACGTTGGTTTTCTGTACCTACACCACCTCCTAGATTCAGTACCCAGATGCACTAGACGTCAAATAGATGTAGAGAATGAAGTTTACTGCTAGAAGGAGCATGTAGCTCAACATCTATGTCGGTTACAGGACCACCCAGCCACAACAATTGAACAGAAGCTATTACATATGTGGAAAGATGGGACATCTGATGAAGGATTGCAGAGCCAGAGAAGTGAGTGTAACTCAACCTCAAAGGCAAAGTCAGTAAGGATCTCAAAGGAGACAGTTTTCAGGTAACACTAGAGGACGTGGACAAGCGTCCCAAGCCGGATCATCGGCACCAAGTCATCAAGCACCGAATCAACCACATGAGATGGTGAGATTCTATGCGATGAATCCACCTGATGCAGTGATCAACCCTCGGGTTGCGGTAGGTAAGATGGAGTTGTTTTATTCTAATATGGTTACACCTGGCGATGTATCCGTTTCGATTGATCCGGGTGCTACACACTCTGTTATCACTCGAAGAGTGGTTCTTGACTACAACCTGACCATAAGTCATAGAGCAGATAGTTTGTTGTTAGAAACTCCGTTGAGGGGATCTGCCGTGTTGCAGGAGATATGTTCTCCCTGCATTCTCTTCTTTTCTGAACATCACATTCAAGTGGATCTTATACCACTTGAGATGCATGGATTCCATGTAATCCTTGGGATGGATACCTTAGAAAGGTATAAGGTTGTCTTGGATTGTGAGTCCAAGCAAGCTATATTCGCTGATAATAGTGACATGTGGATCTTTCAAGGAGATAGAAAGATTGTACCCACATGTCTTGTATCAGCTATGGTTGCTGAGAAGTTGATGAGGCAAGGATGTTATGCATTCTTGGCCCATGTGGTAGATACTACTATGGATAGTCTTAACCCTGCCGAAGTTCCTGTAGTCAGGGAATTCGAAGATGTATTTCCTAAAGAACTTCCAGGTGTGCCACCGCCTCGAGAGATTGATTTTGAAATTAATCTAATCCCAGACATGCAACCTATAGCACAAACACCGTTTAGGATGGCACCTGCTGAGATGGCTGAACTTAAGAAATAGCTGTAAGAGTTGCTCGAGAAGGGTTTCATCCGACCGAGTACTTCACCTTGGGGTGCTCCGGTCCTCTTTGTTAAAAAGAAAGATGGGTCAATGCGGTTGTGCATTGATTATAGACAGTTAAATAAAGTAACGATAAAGAATAAGTATCCTCTATTGAGGATTGATGATCTTTTTGAACAGTTGCGTGGTGCAACCGTCTTCTCAAAGGTAGATTTGAGGTTGGGATATCATCAGCTGTGTATTAAGGATGGTGACATATCAAAGTCTGCCTTTAGGACAAGGTATGGTCACTATGAGTTCACAGTTATGTCGTTTTGACTAACTAATGCACCAGCTGCATTTATGGAACTCATGAATAGAATCTTCCGACCTTTTCTCGAGCAGTGTGTTGTTGTCTTTATAGATGACATCCTGATCTATAGTAGAGATGCTTAGCAACACGAACAAAATCTTCGTCAGACTCTAACTTTGCTAAGAGAACACAAGCTATATGCTAAGTTTAGAAAGTGTGAGTTCTGGTTACCAAAAGTATCTTTTCGTGGACATGTAATATCTGCTTCAGGTATACATGTTGACCCTAAAAAGGTAGAATTTGTTCTTCTATGGGAGCAACCGAAGACACCGATGGAGATTCAAAGTTTTTTAGGGTTGGCAGGCTATTATCGGAGGTTCATTAAGAACTTCAGTTCTATAGCTTTACCCTTGACTAAGTTGACCAGGAATGATGTTCCTTTTGCCTGGAGTGACAAGTGTCAACAATCATTTCAGCTGTTAAAGGAAAGGTTGACAAGTGCACCTGTGCTTGTGTTACCTGAACAAGGGAAAGGGTATATAGTTTTCTGTGATGCCTCTAACAATGGACTAGGATGTGTGTTAATGCAGGATAAACAAGTGATTTCTTTTGCTTCCCGACAGCTTAAGAAACACGAGGAGAATTATCTGACACATGATCTAGAACTAGCTACTATAGTTCATGCCTTGAAGATCTGGAGACATTATCTCTATGGAGAGACATTCCAGATTTTCACAGACCACAACAACCTTAAATATATCTTTTCTCAGCATGAGCTTAACATGAGGCAACGCCGCTGGATGGAGTTAATCAAGGACTACGATTGCATAATTGATTACCATCTAGAGAAGGACAATGTCGTTGCATATGCTTTGAGTAGGAAATCAGCAACACCAGCCTTAGATAGAGCACAATTAAATTCTTTGGTGTGCTCTAGGAGGGATATGCTTATCTCTTTAAGGCAAGACAATGTACAGTTAAGAGTATCATTGTTAGCTGAGTTGTTAGCTGAGATGCACATAAAACCTACTCTGAGACAGCAGATCGAGGAGGCACAACAAGTTGATGTTACAGTTCAACTGATTAGATCAGAATATGGAAATGAGAAACGAGAAGGTTTCCATGACTCAGATGATCAGATATCCTGTTATCATGGTAGAATGATAGTGCCTGATGTGAATAACTTGAGAAAGTTAGTTCTGGAAAAAGCTCATTCTTCAATGTATGTTATGCATCCAGGAAGCACCAAGATGTATCGAAACTTGAAAGATATGTATTGGTGGCCTGGATTGAAGAAAGACGTTGCTGAGTTTGTTATGTGGTATACTGTGTGTCAGCAAGTTAAAGCTGAACACCAAAAGCCTGTAGGAACAATGCAACCTTTTCCCATACCACAGTGGAAGTGGGATCATGTAACCATGGACTTCATGGTTGGTCTACCCAGGACAGGCAAAGGACATGATTCTATCTGGGTAATAGTTGATAGGTTGACAAAGACATCAATTTTCTTACCTGTCAAAACAACCTATTCTGCTGAGAAGTTGGCACAGTTATATGTCGATGAGATAGTGCGGCTGCATGGAGTCCCGGTTACCATTGTTTCTGATAGAGGTCCCCAGTTTACGAGTCATTTTTGGGAGTGACTTCATAAAGCCTTAGGCACACAGTTAAGGTTTAGTACAACCTTTCATCGTCAGACTGATGGACATTCAGAAAGGACTATACAAACTTTAGAAGACTTGCTTAGAGCATGTGTTCTTTAGTTTACAGGGAGTTGGGATCTACAACTAAGCTTGATAGAGTTTGCCTACAATAACATCTATCAACATAGGATTAACATGGCACCTTATGAAGCTTTGTATGGTAGGCAATGTAGATCTCCCCTATTTTGGTATGAAACTGGTGAATATCAACTTTTAGGTCCTGATCTTGTGTAGAAGACCACTGAGAAGATTAAAGTAATACAACAACAGATAAAGACTGCACAGGATAGGCAGAAATCATATGATAATAAGCGTCGTAGACCTTTAGAATTCCTAGTTGGAGACAGAGTGTACCTCAAGGTCTCACATTGGAAAGGAGTTCTTAGATTTAGAAGGAAAGGAAAGTTAGCTCCTAGGTTTATGGGGCCTTACCCAATCATTGAATGGATTGGAAAAGTAGCTTATAAACTAGAGTTACCATCAGAGCTATAGAAGTTACACCCTATGTTCCACATTTCCATGTTAAGGAAATAGCATCCTGATACAGAATCGGTTTTGCAACCTATGGAGGTAGAATTGAATGATGATGTGTCTTATGAAGGACCTGTATTGATCCTTGATAGAATAATTAAAAGTTGAAAAAGAAAGATATAAGTCTTGTGAAAGTCCTCAGGAATCACCGTGGTATTGAAGAAGCCATGTGGGAACTAGAGGAAGAGATGAGAAGGAAATACCCTACTCTTTTCTCTTAATATGTTTTTATGATGATTTCGGGGACGAAATCCTTGTAAGGGGTGGATAATTTGTAACATCCCTGACTTAGGTTATGTACTAACCCTAGGTGTTCTACTTAATTAAGCGAGTAGATGCATGTTTTTATCCTTTGAAATGTAATTAAAGCTTTTGAGGAACTCGTATTTTTATTTCAGTCCTTTTTGAATAATGTTGCATTATTGTTTTGTTAATTTTGGACTAAGTGCAATTTACCCAATTAGAGGGGTTAACTTGCAAATTGCACATGTTAAGATGTTCCTCTGATGTTGAGACATCATAAGAATGAATATGGTGTGATGATATGGATTCCACAAGTTTGAGCACCAAGATATAGCTTGTAGATCAATCCTAGTGCCTTAAAACCTAGTTTTGGTGTAAAGTGCAATTTACCCAAAACCTAGGATCCAACATGTAAAATATACCTCTAAAGGATCTCTCATGTTTCTTGGCATCAAGTAGAGCAAAGGAAATGATAGGGGCACCTCATTTGAATGAGAAAGTAGGAAAGATATTATTGATATTAAAATAATCAAGATTTAAGCAAATGGCCCTTTAATATATATTAACTTATTAAGATGTTGGTCTCTTTTCCTTTGAACCTTGAATAATTGAAAAGCCTTGCAAGTTTTAGAAGGTGGCCATGTAGACAAGAAGTGGAGGAGGACTTGAGGGATATGTTTGAGAAGTAAAAGGAAATAATCCTCTTTTCCTTGAAAATACCCATAAATATATAAAGCATCCTTTTCAACAAGCAAAGGATCGTTCCTTAGTTCTCTTCTTCTTATCTTCTTGCTTTGACCGACCAAGAAGGAGATCTGGAGCATTGGAAGGACGACCTAGTTGGTTTGGTAAGTTTGGATCATCATCTACCTCGAATTCTTGGTGGAAACCTAAAAACAAGGTTGGTTTATTGGTTTTCTTCACACGATTCTTCTTTCTAGCCATCTTCTTCATCCAAAAAGTGGAGGAAAGACCTTGGAAACCTACTAAAACTCAAGCCACCATTAAAGATATGAAGCTTGGAGCTCTGGATCAGTCCTATAGGTGGGTTTTATAACTCTAAACCCTTAAGCTTTGCTTTTGCATCCTGCTTCCTTAGAATCATTGCTTATACTTCCTCTTTAGACACCTTTGTGTGTTCTTGCTATCTTTTCCATGAAGAACAATCCCTATTCTTGAGGTAGAATAAGATGATGTTAATTCCTATTTTTATCCAAGAATTAACTTTAACAAACGGTCTCCCAACTTTAGCAAACGGTTTGCCAAACCGTTTGGAGCAAACGGTTTCAAACCGTTTGAGTTCAATCGGTTTTCACAGAAACGCATGGAAGCAAACAGTTCAAGACCATCTGGGGGTGTTGACTAGGAATTGACCATTTGGAGGTCTGTTGTAAAGAACATAGACTAATCAACTACCAAAAATCATCAATTAATTCCAAGTGAATCACCAAGTGAAGTCCCAACAATCATCTAAACCCTAATCGGGTCAATTGCTGATTTCAATAATTGAATTGTGTTGAAGTTTGGGTTGAGTGTCCCAAACGGTTTCAAAAACATTTGGGGATCACCCAAATGGTCTCAAGACCGTTTGGTGATCACCCAAGACCATTTGGAGGTCTAGGGTTAAGTAGGGTTGACCAATTGAGGGACCAATGATATCAAGTTGATGAATAATTGATTGCTGATTTGGTGACCAAACCTAGTGTTCAAACCTTAATTGAATGACTTGGTTTTTCATGAAATAATGGGAAAATGGCCTCAAGATCGTTTGGAGGTCAACCAAACGATCCCAAGACCATTTGGGGTCAGTTCATGACCAATGTCGCTAATGGTTCAATGGTTTCAAATCAATTAGACTCATGTTGAAACATGTTTAAGGGTCATCGATTCCAAACCCTTATCAAATTGATCCAAACCCTAATTGATGATCAATTGAGGGTCAATTGAGTGTCAAATCAGTTGAGGGTTTACCTAATTAACTCAATTGATGAGTGGCTAACAAGTATATGATCGATTGAGGGGTTCAACATTGGAAACCCTAACTCAATTGAAGTGGTTGAGACACTTTTTGGACCTTGCGGTTTTGAGGTGGTTTGGACCAAACAGTCTCAAGACCGTTTGGGACCAAACGATCTCAAGATCATTTGGGACCAAACGGTCTCAAGACCATTTGGGACCAAACGATCCCAAACTGTTTGATCTCATGCGGTTTCAAGATTGGTTATGTCCATGCGGTTTCAAAGTCAAAGGTGACCAAACGGTCTTCACCTCTACTTTAGAAAATGGTCTTGAGTGTGCACTTTACCAAATGGTTTCAAAAGTCAAAAAGACCAAACGGTCTTCAACACCAAATGGTTTCAAGGTCTGTCCAAGACCGTTTGGAGGTTTAGTGTGCAATACCGTTTGAGGTCTAAGAAGATTAAGTTCGTTTGATTCCTTAGTGTTCAAGATGGTTTAGTAGTTGATTAACCTAAACCTCCTAGATACTTAAAGTGGTTGAAGGACCAAGTAATTAGTTGATTAAGACATGATGTAATCAATGGTGATTATTATAAAAGTATCCTTGATGGGATAGAGTGATTGGTACTCTTTGAATGAGTAAACCTTAATGATCATAATAGTAATAACATAACCCATGATGACAATGTTGAATTGACTTAGCTTAAACAAGGGTGATGTAATCATCAACTTATAGAAAGATGATAGAGAAGACTTCTTATATGAATAATTAATCAAGAAATAGACATCCAACATGAATGGATACCTAATTAGGGTATGGTCCATGTTAGTTAGATCATGAAACCCTAATTATGATGGTTAATGAATCATAACCCTATATTGAGGGTAATAATGGAAGTATTTCTAATGAATGATGATGATGAAATCCTAATCTATAATGATGACATGGTATACCTTAATTAAAGGTACTTTGATGATCACTCCTTCTTAGGGTGAATAGTAGACCCTAATTTAGGGAAATGTGATGATGTGAACAGTAAACCCTAATTTTGGGTTATGCTTTTAAGCATGAAACTCGATGATTGAATTATGAAATAAGAAATCTATGCCCTTGTAAACTAAGGGGTTGGATAACCCTAAATTGAAGTGAATAAGAAATCCTAACCTTAGAAACAAACTATGGTGATGTAACACGGTCGTGGTAACCTTCTATAACATGACTGTGCAAGGTAGCACGGCCGTGGTGGCTTCTCTTTACATGGCTGTTCTTGGCTGCACGGCCGTGGTGTTCTACATTTGACTTAGAAATAAATTGTATTGTGTTGATATAGATATAATGTGCATGTTATCAATTGTGTTAGTCATGTAGGTCTTTATAAAGAAGTGAGCATAGCTAGGTAAGGGTTATGATGCCATATTCATTAAAAGCACTTTATAAGCTTTGAAAGTAATGACATGCTATGTTGCCTAGTAAGAGGTAACATATGAGATTGATAGGTGGTATGAGCCATGAGAAACATCTGCATTGCTACAATCATGTTCATGTTGTTAAATGACTTGATGGCAATATGATACTTGGTAACAAGTGTTTTGATGATCTAAGGGTTTGAACACCCATAGTCTTGAATCATAATGATGAGATGGTTAGGGATTGATATCCCAATATGAGATATGAACTGAATACAATTAGTACTCTTTCTTTATAGCAATTGTCTTATTGGTTTATGTTTGAAAACATGCCTGATGCTAAAAGAATGCTATAATGTACTTAAATAATCAAGTATAATGATATCATGTAGAGCCCTGACCATAGATCCATCATTGTCAGAAGTTAAATGATGGTGAAATAGGTTTTCCTAAGGGAACTCCTGGAGAGCATACTTTTGAGTATGTGGGGGTTATGGATACGAATATCCTTACGTTCTTATGTAGGAATTGATGTGAGATGTACAGTTAATCTCTCAATCCTTCATTATATGTTTATGCCGGGATGATGTATCACTAATCTCCCGATGATGTTGTCAATGCCACATCGATGTGAGATAAACAAGAAATCCCACGATGGCGAAGAGAGTACAACATGCCACTATAACTCTAATAGCGAAGTTTCCAGAAAACCTTGGAAAGCTATTATGGAAGAGACACAAGATGTCCTGCATGTTGATCCTCACACTGACTGAGGAAGATGAGGTCATAGGAATCCGTCTCTCCTGATGACCTATGTATGGTACCGATTGCGATTTCATAATGGTCGGTTGGAGTATGAGTGGTGTAACTCATCTCTCCAGGGCATAAATATGTTTGAAAAATGTAACTAGCCATATAGTATAATTTCTTAGGTTGAACTATAAGAAACAATGATTGATGATACATTGTTTATAGTGCTCTAGTTGAATAACTAGTATACACGTTCTTCATATTTCTTATTGATATGTGTCTTGTCACTCAATCAAGTTATAATTGAAATGATTGCTTATAAAATAATGTTCTACTTAACTTATTCAATGAATTGCCTATTGCTGAATAATTATAGTCCCTTTGTTCAATGTTATTCCACTATTGCAATAACAATGCTTCTGGCGGAGAGTTATAACTCTCGCTTGAACAATTATTCAAATGTCTCACCCCCGTGGGATTCAACTTTTTAGGTAGACGCCGAGGACGAAGAAACCCAAAAGTGCGTGAGCAGCAATAGCAGCAGCTACATCAGGGACAACAATGATCCTTAGGTGGAGACACTGTCTGTCGAGTCTTGTATATAGAATGTCCTATGTGTCGTCTCTGTATTCTCAGGTCTTAGGAGTCGATAGATGGTTTTATATAGATATGAGATATTGGCGTAATGCCTCAAGATTTTTGTATCTTTCCTTGTACAGTTAACATGGCAGGTGATGCTTGTAATCCTCGAGATGTGATATTACAGAGATGTAATGACTGATCAGTTTGTAAATAACTTAACTTGTCTCTTTATTAAAGAGTTTTACTATTTGAGGAACTCTTTACAAAAAGTTTTAATTTTTAGTGATTTTCAGTAATCCCACTGCTAATTAATCGCTTCCACATCCGTTGATCTCATTTTCCGAGACAGACGTTACATTTATACTCTTGAGGTGTTACCTCAACATTGATAACCCGATCCAACTATCTCAATTCATACGGCTCAATATGTACTATTGTTATGTATTACCTCTAAGTCACACAAGAGAGTTCACCATGCTCTTTTCAATTTTATAATCACAACATGTCTGAAATAGTTCTCAATGAAATAGTTCAACATTAAGTACTTTATTTCTTTTATAATCACAACATGTCTGAAATAGTTCTCAATGATAACAAATAAATTCTCTATGCCACAATCAATCATAGGATAGAGAGAGAGAAACAACCATTTCAATATTTTTATACTCTTGAGGTGTTACCTCAACATTGATAACCCGATCCAACTATCTCAATTCATACGGCTCAATATGTACTATTGTTATGTATTACCTCTAAGTCACAAAATAGAGTTCACAATGTTCTTTTCGATTTTACTATTGTGCTACTCAAATAGCAAAAAAGTCTTGAGTTGGAAGACTAGATTCAACAACAATTGTACAATACTACTCACGCCATCCCCATTGCATCATGTATGCATAAGGTCAAGCATTGCCATCACATTCCATATTATTCGCAAGTATGAACCCACACATAATTCAAGGTGTAACCATCGGGTTATAGCATACTAGGGTTTTAACAACGGTAACAGAGTACTCCATGTTTGTATTAGTCATTCAAGGACTATTCATACCCAATTACCATCACTTAATTATAATAAAGCTAGGCATAACAAGCTATACCTCATTAGGGTTACATATCAATACAATATGGTTATCACCCCTTCTATTCATATGAGTGAATAGGTAAGACTACCTTATTCAGGGTAACCCTCCATTTGTTTTATCATCATTTGACCCATATCACCATACAACAATTGTACAATACTAAGATGGATTACTGGTATGAATGACTACAACTATCAAACACCTAAAATTAGCATATTTCTTGTACATGTACACTGAAATCATACGTATAACTAATTTACATCCCTCATTATACCTTCAACAAGTTATACTTCTAAAAACAAATTCACATATTACTAAAATCCATTGTTTTCTCTTATCTCTCTCCTCATTCACTACTACTTACTTTTTGCTACTTATCCTTCTCATTTTAATCATGTAAATTAAACATTCCTAAAATCAAAACATACAAGGTACAAATAGATTATTCATCATTCTTGCTATCACTGTAAGAATTTATCTCATATCACACTTCACTGATATTGTATTTCTCGTTTTGTTCAAAAATACACTTGTTACATTTCAAATTTATATCTTACTCTTTACTCTGAATCATTTCCATATTGTTTATCTACCTTTCAAATTAGCTATCTCTAAACCTTGGATTACTATCATTGCTAGTTTACTTCTCATAGTGCAAATCTCATGATCTTGTTTTATAGAGATGCTAGTATTCATGGTCAAATCACTAGTGACATGCATCCCTTGAACTACTGCAACTCTAAACATTCTAGGGTTTGGTCTTTATCAGTAGCATGATGTTATTGTGGTGTGACTTTGCTCCCTTAATTTGAAATTCAAACTTTGGATCTCACAAGTTATTACTAAAGTCTTCCTTATCTTATCAATTGAATTTCCTTCATCTTGATTGGCCATTCAAATAGATTACATTCTCCATTTACCCTTCTAGGGTTTCATCATCATATTGTGTGTCATTATTACATTCACTAGATGCCTCTACCATGGTGGTTATGCATCAGATATGATTCATTTTCTTATCACTTCATTCCCACATTACTCTCATTAAGTAATATATGGAAGAGAAGACGGTTCTGAGACTTAGAATTCTTATCTTCAAACATCTTATTAATACATTTGTCGTATGTAGGTTTAATTAGTTATCAACATGGATACTTGACTAACTAGCACTTGATTGAATCTCCTAACCTATTTCTTTTATAATCTATATTACTCCACCATGTTTCAAACCCTTCCTTAATTTCCATAATCCTCTTACCATATACTACTCTTCCACCTATTATCTTTAACTTCTACTTTTCTCTTATGATCATGTTGCTTATTCATGTGTATGATCATGTATACCATGTTGCACATATTTCTTTTTATCCTTCTACTAATGTTCAGTTGAAATTCTAAATCAATAATCTCTCTACTAGTATCACCTAATGTTTAATACATTACATATCCTTCATTTTAAATCAAACAACTCATGCATGGGTGAAACATAGTTTCTCTTTCAATCAAGTCTTTCCTTCCTGAATATAGTCTACCTTTGTATGGCTTATTCATTTATTTAGCTACACTTTTGTTCTTCTTTTAGAAACTAGTTTGTTGTTCTATAGAGACTAAGAATCCAAAGGCAGTAAGGATGAATGTATTAAACTTATTAATAAAGGTATACTGTAACATCCCAGGATTTGAGGCCTCGGATAAAACACTCTTAAAAAGAATGATTGGACTACCCATATCACCAAGGTGCACCTCCTTTCCCGGGAGCCCATCACTAAAGAACTCCATAGTTAAGTGTGCTCATCTTGGAGTAGTACTAGGATGGGTGACCAGACGGGAAGTTGACTCCAGCTTGCACATGAGTGAGGAAAAAGTGTGTAGTTAAGGCTAGTGGTGGTTTGTGGGGCCAGTCGTCATTCCTGAAACTCTATTCGAGCTTAGGTAGTGGGCCCAGTCGTTACAAATGGTATCAGAGCCAATTCCCCTCCAATAGGGGGGGGCACATGGGCATGTCATGCTAGTCTTGAGCCGTGCGGTCTAGGCATGTAGGAAAGGGTTGTCCATGGTTGACGTAGCCACCCTTGCGTTGGTATTCTGTGATCGGGAGCTGGGTGTCCATGGGCCATTGTGGGTCTGCACTGAAATGGGGAAGAGATTATGAGGCCTTATAGTTAAGCCTTGATGAGGACGTCAAGAGTCTAAGTGGGGGATATTGTAACATCCCAGGATTTGAGGCCTCAGATAAAACACTCTTAAAAAGAATGATTAGACTACCCATATCACTAAGGTGCACCTCCTGATTTGGGAGCCCATCACTAAAGAACTCCATAGTTAAGCGTGCTCAGCTTGGAGTAGTACTAGGATGGGTGACCAATCATGAAGTTGACTCTGGCTTGCACATGAGTGAGGAAAAAGCGTGCAGTTAAGGCTAGTGGTGGTCTGTGGGGCCAGTCGTCATTCCTGAAACTCTACTCGAGCCTAGGGTAGTGGGCCCATGCATTACAAATTTGGGAAACTGTACTCGAATCTTTCTCAGCCTTTCTTACTTATAAGAAACTCTTTAAAACTACATGAACATATTTTAGCTTATGCCCCGATCATATGCAATGTACTCTACATATGAAGACTCATAGCGAACTACGATCTCACCGTACAAGACTTAGCAGACACACCCGGGAATGCTAAGTCTGACTACTCTCTAGTCTGCAACAGGAAAATGGCTCTCAGGCCTCGACACGTCTATTATGTCATAAAAACTAGACTCCTCTAACCTGAGCACACATGCGGAGAGTCAAACCACCTATTGGCTCTTTTCTATACTCTAGTGCCACCAAGATCTCTGGTTGATGTTGGACACTACATTCTGTAATTTAAGGAGACTTCCACTAGGGCTTCGTCCCCCGTACCACCTGTTGGTACGTTCCGACCCCCGTATACTTGACGCACTGCCAAGGTTAGGTCGCTTCATCCCTAAGGCACAGACCTCTCATAGGGATTCTACTTTGTCCATGGCTCTTAAATCTATTATTTTATTATTCCTAGAAAGCTCTTTCTACATTGTACCTTTCTCTTACTTATACTTGACTCTAGTATCTCTATGGTGTCGTATCTACTTATTTGAAGCTATAATACAACATGTATATCATTCTAAACTTGGCAGAGCAATATACTCAAAACACTGTAATATACTGGGAAATCAACATTTTATACCTGCAGGCAGAAAAAAATTCTTAAATAATAGAATACATTTCCACTTAATACTTTATACACTACAATCATGAAATTGAACTTCTTAATACACTGATAAGAGTTAATTATTTGACATATGAGAAATCATCATTTGCACCTGTAAATTATTTGTACTTTCTTGGAAAATGTGCACTTCAACCCAAATCTTGAGTTGTGCATCACCACATCTCATACTGAGAACATTGATATCAAAATACTTGATTTATTGAACACCCTATCCTTAGGGTTTCATTTACCTCATTCACTTATCACATGGCTCTCATAAGGATTTCATGCGACATAAACTTTCACTGAATAAAGACTACTATCAACAAATCATATAAAGTCAATACATGTATGAAACCTTGGAATTGAGCTGAATTTGGGTTTCCAAGCCATTCACTGAGATAGCATGCATCAATAATAAAATTGAATAAATAAAGTCTATCATGTCAAGAAAATCCGTTCAAATGGATTTCACGATATCTATTTGCAAATAACCAACTTTCCTCGCATCTAGGGTTTCACCCTCTTTACTAAGATATCCAACAAACACTATTCACCTTAAATGAAATCCAAGATAGTATCTGACATTATGTACTATGAATTCAGATAAACAATCATTCATAACCAAGGGAATCCAGATAAACAAATTTCTCTATTTAATTATACAACAAATTTCTGTCATAGACAAATTCCCTATATTTCAGTTTACTCTTATAACCTTTGTGAATACTTAGGGAATTCTCATTAGGATGTATTGTATACATTTCTAATATGATTTTATCATCTGAAATTCATCCAAACAGAGGAAGAATCCATTTCATATCATTTTGTAACAACTTAGATCAAACACACAATTCAGGGTTTGTAATCGCATACTAAGCAATTAAATATTATGGATGATTTAACCAATTTTCGTGAAATATATTGTTTAAAGGAAGTTACCACTCACTCTAAGGTGTGAAAACACCTTAGAAATGCAGCTCATCCCTAAAAATCTCAATCTCATATCAAATCCCTAGCAATTCACCCGATTCTTCTTCCTTTCAACTCGGAAACCCTAAAAATGAGGGATTATGAAGAAAGAGTGGGAAAAGGACTTGATTTGATATGATTTTGAATCCAAACAGGGGAAGGATGGAATCTTGACATCTGAGAGAAGATTCACCATGAAACTATATCCAAAGAAGCTAAACTTATATGATTGCATCACTCCTCAGACCGCAAAACCCTAATTCAGCATCTCCATCATTTTCTCCTCTCAAACCCTAACTCTCCCTCTCTCTCTAGGATTTAATTTCTATGGAATGATATACAAATTATGAGAGCTCCTTGTGTGTTAGGTTGACCATATAGAGCAATTGAGCTGCTTGGGTCAATTGCACATTAACCCCTCACTAAACCTTTTCTTATTTCAATAGATTTTTCTGTCATAGAAAAGTTACTGTAATTCATGTATTTTAGAGATCAAACCTTCTCCAAAAATTATAAAACTTTTACATGTTATTTGTAATTGAGTTATAAATATTCAAATAAAATTTCATATCATTTAGAGTTACCAGCAAATAAATAAAAATATAATAGTGCACTGCTATCCAGAAATCTGCAGAACTGTCAGTTGAAGAGAAAATGCCCCAGAACGGCCATGCTAGCTACCACGGACTTGCCAAGATGGACGCAGTACGACCGTGCTGCCTACCACAGCCGTGGTTCATTGGTTTCAATAGATTTGAGTATAAAAGTTGGTCAATAGTTGAATTCTTTCAAAACGGCCATGTGGCCTAGAATGCTCGTGCCACCAACGACCCACCATGGCCGTGCTACCCACCACAACCATGCTATCCTGTCCTTCAACTAACATTTTCATTCTCCTTTGCATACCTCTCTCATTCTCCTCAATGTGAGCCTTTTTGGTGAAAAACCAAATTTCAACCGACTAGGGTTTATATTTCTCAAACCCTAATTCTTCAAACTAAAATCATAGTTAAAGTTTCTTCTTAGGTTTGAAACATCACAATTGATCTACTATAATTAATTAATTCTAAACAATGTTCAATCTAATCAAGAATGTAATCATTCAGGTAAACCCTAGTTTACCAATTAAGCACAAATGGGTTCATTATAATTCTCACCCCCTTAAAAAGTTTCATCCCCGGAACATAAATACGCACACAAAGTATATTCAAAGTTTATTTTAAGCTTCTGAAATCTTACAAGTCATTATATTCTTGTATTTCATACTTGAATGCACTTTTCAACATTAAGTCCTTTATTTCTTTTATAATCACAAGATGTCTGAAATAGTTCTCAATGATAACAAATAAATTCTCTATGCCACAATCAATCATAGGATAGAGAGAGAAAAAACCATTTCAATATTTTTATACTCTTGAGGTGTTACCTCAACATTGATAACTCAATCTAACTATCTCAATTCATACAACTCAATATGTAATATTGCTATGTATTACCTCTAAGTCAGAAAAGACAGTTCACCATGTTCTTTTGAATTTTACTATTATGCTACTCAAATAGAAAAACAGTCTTGAGTTGGAAGACTAGATTCAACAACAATTGTACAATACTACTCATGGAATCCCCATTGTATCATGGATGCATAAGGTGAAGCATTACCATCACATTCCATATTTCTCTCAAGTATGAACCCACACATAATTCAAGGTGTAACCATCGTGTTATAGCATACTAGGGTTTCAACAACAGTAACAGAGAACTCCATGATTGTATTAGCCATTCAAGGACTATTCATACCCAATTACCATCACTTAATTATACTAAAGCTAGGTATAACAAGCTATACCTCATTAGGGTTACATATAAATACAATATGGTTATCATCCCTTCTATTCATATGAGTGAATAGGTAAGACTACCTTATTTAGGGTAACCCTCCATTTGTTTTATCATCATTTGACCCATATCACCATACAACAATTGTATAATACTAAGATGGATTACTGGTATGAATGACTACAACTATCAGACACCTAAAGTTAACATATTTCTTGTACATGTACACTGAAATCATACGTAGCACTAATTTACATCCCTCATTATACCTTCAACAAATTATACTTCTAAAAACAAATTCACATATTACTAAAAGCCATTGTATTCTCTTATCTCTCTCCTCATTCACTACTACTTACGTTTTTCTACTTATCCTTCTCATTTTAATCATGTAAATTAAACATTCCTAAAATTGAAACATATAAGGTACACATAGATTATTCATCATTCTTGTTATCACTGCAAGAATTTATCTCATATCCCACTTCACTCATATTGTATTTCTCCTTTTGTTCAAAACACACTTGTTATATTTCAAATTTATATCTCACTCTTTACTCCGAATCATTTCCATATTGTTTATCTACCTTTCAGACTTTCTATCTTTAAACCTTGGATTACTATCAGTGCTAGTTTAGTTCTCATAGTGCAAATCTCATGATCTTGTTTTATAGATATGCTAGTATTCAAGGTAAAATCACTAGTGACATCCCTTGAACTACAACAACTCTAAACATTCTAGGGTTTGATCTTTATCAGTAGCATGACATTATTGTGGTGTGACTTTGCTCCCTTAATTTGAAATTCAAACTTTGGATCTCACAAGTTTTTACTAAAGTCTTCCTTATCTTATCAATTGAATTTCCTTCATCTTAATTGGCCATTCAGATAGATTACATTCTCAATTTACCCTTCTAGGGTTTCATCATCATATTGTGTGTCATTATTACATTCACTAGATGCCTCTACCATGGTGGTTATGCATAAGATATGATTCATTTTCTTATCACTTCATTCCCACATTTCTCTCATAAGTAATATATGGAAGAGAAGATGGTTTTGAGACTTAGAATTCATATCTTCAAACATCCCATTAATACATTTGTCATATGTAGGTTTAATTAGTTATCAACAAGGATACTTGACTAACTAGCACTTGATTGAATCTCCTAACCTCTTTCTTTTATAATCTATATTACTCCACCATGTTTCAAACCCTTCCTTACTTTCCATAATCCTCTTACCATATACTACTCTTCCACCTATTATCTTTAACTTCTACTTTTCTCTTATGATCATGTTGCTTATTCATGTGTATGATCATGTATACCATGTTGCACATATTTCTTTTTATCCTTCTACTAATGTGAAGTTGAAATTCTAAATCAATAATCTCTCTACTAGTATCACCTCATGTTTAATACATTACATATCCTTCATTTTAAATCAAACAACTCATGCATGGGTGAAACATAGTTTCTCTTTCAATCAAGTTTTTCCTTCTTGAATATAGTCTACCTTTGTATGACTTATTCATTTATTTAGATACACTTTTGTTCTTCTTTTAGAAACTAGTTTTTTGTTCAATAGAGACTTAGAATCCAAAGGCAGTAAGTATGAATGTATTAAACTTATTAATAAAGGTATACATTCTATGCTATCAATTATATCATAGTATTCCTTTATTACCACAAGGGGAGCGATGAAACCTAGGGGTCGTCGGGGGTCTGGTGGCACGGGAGGCGACAGGGCAAATCCCGATCCCGAAGTGGATCACGGAGGAGGAAGTTTGATTGCGGGAGATGTTGAGGCGATGCCTTGCGGAGAGGAAGACACGATGCAGGCCAACAAAACTCAGGGCAAGATTCCGATGAGCGGCGTTGTGACATCTGAACGAGGCGGACGGCGCGGAGATGAAGCTGATAGGATGTGCGATGCATCAAAGGCATCCACAGAAACACAGAGAGCTATTTATGAAGACGGAGGCGTGGGGGAAGAGGTAACCAGCCTGACACCAGTGAATAGATCGGGCGCTGCAAATCACAAGGAATAGACGCCGAAAACGTTCAGTGAGACGGTCAGCGGAGTCACATCCCAAGGCGGAAACGACCAGTTCTTAGAAAAATTGTTTGAGGAAGGGCTATCTGTAGGAGAGGTCACGCTAGGGGAGGTGGACAATAGACCTACCATCTCGATTGTCCACGCAGCCGAAGAACGACTGGCAAAGCCATGGAAATTTGCTGTTGTGGTCAGGCTGTTAGGCACCGACATAGGATATATGACACTCAGAGACCGCCTGAAACTAATGTGGAAGATCACTGGTCATTTTAACATGTATCAGATGGAACTAGGCCACTTCGTGATTCAATTATCTTGCCGTAGGGATTTTGAAGAAGCTCTGACAGGTGGTCCCTGGAAAATTTTTGGCATGAATCTTCTTGTATGAGAATGGTATCCCACATTCAAACCTAAGCAGGAATATCCTGATGTAATTATCTCATGGGTGCGCATCATGGACCTACCCCTGCACCTATATGTTTCAACCATATTCGACTATATAGGCCTTGCGTTGGGGAGACTGATTAAAGTAGACATCCACACTATGAGCAGAACTAGGAGCAAATTTGCTCGGCTAGCTATTGAACTGAATACTAAGAAGGAACGCAGTCCTTTCATCTTTATTAATGGAGTAGAGTATGCAATCGAATACGAAGGAATGCCCAGGAGGTGTGATATATGCGGAGAAGACAGTCACACATCCAAGTACTGTGATCTTCTACACCAGCAGAGCACGGATGACAGTGCCTTTCAGGAGCATCATGAAGGCGGAGGGTACAGAAAGCAACAATCCAACCAACAAAATGAATGGAAGATACAGAAACACAGGGGAAGTGGGAGAAATAATTCACGGAAACAAAAACCTCCATACGAAGCGAGGGACCAGAACAGATTTGAAATACTTGAAGACGGGATGGAAGAACAAACTGAAGTGGGACCAATAGTTGAGGAAGCTGATGAACCTACTGCAACTTATGATCAGCAGAGGAAGTCTACCAAAGTCTGGAGAAAGAAGAAGAACAGTCCTAATAATGAGGTTAACAAAGAAGGAAACCGTGAAGCCTTGAAGAACATCACGAACATTGTGAAAACAGGAAACATGAAGAAGAACTAGTCCAAGACAGACCACATTGTTGCTACACCAAATATCGATGAGGTGATTGAAGTTATAGCTGTAGAAGATGGAGGAAAGGAGGAGGTGATGACTGAAGTTCAAAAGACGGCAGAGGAGGATTCTAACCGCAAAATGCCTACAACTATACAGAACATTAACGAAGCCCTATCTTGCATTCGTATGGGTGGCGGAGGAAGAAAATCTAAAGGTAGTGGGTCAAAAATGAAACGGAAATGTTTAGGCTTACACCTAAGTCTGCAGGAGTCCAGAAGGCGCATGTCACGCAGAAAAGAAACAGGAAGTTCAATTACTTTGTCACCGGATAAAGAAGATCATAGAAACATCAGCCAAGAAAGCACTGACAGCGTGAATAAGGAAGTTTGTCCTGAGAAGGACAAAGAGAATGTGGATCCTGAGGGTGATATTTTATGCAAAGAACCCCCATCTTCTTCTTAATGATGCTAGACATCCTATGTTGGAACATTAGGGTGGTTGGTAAAAGGAATACGCAGCTGAACCTCAAAGAGTTAATGTCTGTTTACAAACCGAAGATTGTTACTTTGGTGGAACCATGGCTGAGCGGAACTAGAGCTACTAATACCATTAAGAAGTTGGGGTTTGATCTTTCTTTCACGGTGGAAGCTCAAGGCTTCGCAGGTGGCATATGGATTTGTTGGAGGGATCATGAATGTACGGTGCAAATTATGAACTGCCATAGATAGTTTGTTACCTGCTCCGTAAACAATTCTACAATCATAACTTTTGTTTATGTGAATCCACACATCAATATCAGAAAGCTGTTCTGGAAGCATATCATTAAGATGGGAGAGATTTATGATCGTCTGAGGTTAGTGTTGGGTGATTTCAACACTACATGATATCCTCATGAGAAGATGGGCAGTAAACATTACAACCAATCTGAAGCGGCCTTGTTCCAAGAAAGCTTGATTACTGCTGGTCTAAGCGACCTTGGATTTTCCGGTCCTAAGTTCACGTTTAAACGGGGGATTCTTCAACAACGATTGGATCGAGCTGTTGCTAACAAAGAGTTCTTACAGAAGTATCCTAACTATCATGTAGAACATCTTCCATGTCTCCAATCTGATCACAACCCCTTGTTAGTGAGAAACAATGGTCTGTCTCGGGGACCTAGGCGGTTCATAGCCAAAGCCAGCTGGGCGCGAGATGAGAGTTTCAAGACGATGCTCGCAAAGAAGTGGAAAGACGAGGAGGGTTTTTATGAATCCCTAGAGCTATCCAAGGATGATATGTCTAATTGGGATAGAACCCACGACAACACTAAAAGGAAGTTGAAGACGAAAATCTTGCGGAATATTAACAAACTTGAGAAGGAGCTCGTTGAAAATTACAACCCTATAAAGGATGGTATATGCACTGACATGAAGGCCACATTAGATAGAATTTTAATCGAGGAAGAGGAGGAATGGAGACTAAAGAGTCATATAGACTGGCTGCGGAATGGTGACTGTAATACAAAATTTTATAGTGCTTTTGTAAAACAAAGACGTAGGTCCAATACCATTACCATGATCAAGAACAACAATGGTTGTTGGGTCCATGAGGAAGCCGACATCATTGAAATGGTGTGCAATCACTTCAAAAATCTGCTGTCCACTACAGGACCAACTGACGTTGAGGCGATGAGGCAAGTTCCAGCTGAGTTTATGAAACTCTCACGGGCGCATTCGTATCTGGTTGCGAGAGAGCCAACTGAAGAGGAATGTCATACGATCATGAAAGCTATGAATCCTTACAAAGCCAATGGTCCTGATGGGATCAACAGTTTATTTCTTCTGAGTCATTGGGACACTATCAAGAAGTCGGTTGTTTCCACTACTAAGGGGGCCCTTGCAGGTGAGCCTCTTAGTAACGAGATGTGCAGGTCCTCTATCGTGCTTATTCCTAAGGTTCCGCATCCTACTAGTTGTGACCAGCTGAGGCCGATTTCATTGAATAATTTCTGCCTAAAGCTCATATCTAAAGTGGTTGTCGAGAGACTTAAGATACATTTACCTACTTGGGTTTCTGGAGCGCAAAGCACTTTTGTGCCCGGACGTCGTATTACTGATAACATTGTGGTTGCTCAGGAAGTCATCTATATGATGTGAAAGAAGACTGCAGCCAAAACTATGGCTATTAAAATTGACCTTGCTAAGGCATATGACAGATTATCTTGGGACTTTATTGTGGATACTATACAGAAGATTGGGTTACCGGTGAGGATTATAGCCTACATTATGAATTCTATTCGCACCGGAGAGTGCTCTATTCTGTGGAACGGTAAAGCTACTGCGCCGTTTAAGGCTAGCCGAGGGCTCCGACAAGGTGATCCGTTATCGCCTTACATTTTTGTACTGTGTATAGAACGGCTTCGTCAACTCATTCTGAGATATGTGGCAGAGGGCAAGTGGAAGCCTGTCAAACTAGGGTGCAAAGGAGGTAATCATTCCCATCTTTGTTTTGCGGATGATCTAATCCTGTTTGGTGAAGCAACAATAGACCAGATGAGGCATATCAAATATTGTTTCAGTCTATTCGAGAAAGCTTCGAGACAGACAATTTCTATTTCCAAAACTCAAGTTTTCTATGCAGCGAGTGTCCCTCATTTGACCAGACGGAGAATAAATTGGATAGGAAAATTTAAAGAAACTGATGACCTTGGAAGGTATCTTGGTGTACAGATTATCCACAAGAGGGTTATGAAGGAAACTTATTCTGACATTCTAAAGAGAATTGACTCTAGAATTAATGGTTGGGCTGCTAAATGTTTATCCTTAGCTGGTAGAAGCTGCCTTGCAAAGTCTGTGTTGGAAGCGATCCCTACTTATACTATGCAAACAGTGGCCTTGCCACTAGGATTATGTGATCGTGTTGATGGATGCATCCGGCGATTCTTGTGGGGAGGAGGACATAAAGATAATCCGATGTCGTTGGTTGCCTGGAACAAAGTCACGTGTCAAAAGGATAATGGAGGTCTAGGCCTCAAATCTATGAGAGACTGGAATATTGCTCTACTGGCTAAGAATGCTTGGGATGTTGCGTCTAACAGAAAATCCATATGGAATGACTTTGTGTGGGACAAATACAGAAGGTACAACAGAGGAAAGATCACGAACTCATCCAATCTTGCGGCTGCTACTTTTAAATGTAAAGAGCTGATAAACAAAAATTCGGTTATAGTTATTTTGAATGGACAGAATACTCGTTTCTGGGAAGAGGATTGGGTGGAACCTAAGATGAAGCTGAGTGAACAGGCAAGGCGGGAAGTGCTTGCTGACTTAAAAGACATGGTAGTAGGAAGTGTAGTGCTAGATAATGGGAAGTGGGATATTGAGTTCCTCGAGCATTGGTTTCCTACGACAGTAGTCAGGAAGATCCTGAAGATTGAGCCACCAGATACTTGTCTTGGACCTGATGTGAGAAGCTGGACTGGTACACCTCACAAAAAGTTTACCACCAAATCTGCCTACAACCTCGTAAGGAGGGGGAGAGAAATCCATGCTGAAGGTGAATGGGATTTGTTGTGGAAGACGAATCTATCGGCGAAGATCAGAATTTTCAGATGGCTTCTTATGCATGGGGCTATCTTAACTAATAGCAGAAGGCATAGAAGGAAGATGTGCCCTACTGCAACTTGTAGCAGATGCTGCGGCCAAGATGAAACCATCTGCCATGCTCTTAGAGACTGTGATCAAGCCAAAGAGATATGGAAATGTGTTCTGAACAGAGGAGAGTTAGATGATTTCTACCAGACGAAGGACAACTCATGGGTGCATAAGCAGATGAAGACATCACCTGATTATAGGAAACATTTCTTGATAACTTGTTGGTTCATTTGGAAGGGGCGCAACCAACAAGTTTTTGAAGGAAAGAGCATCCTGGTGGATAAGCTAGTACAGATAATAAGAAAAGAAACGCAGCTGATCGACACGACATGGAACATGAATACTATTTCCCGGATGTCGAAGAACCAAGAATACTGGAAGTGCCCCGCACCAGGATATATCAAGATGAATTCAGATGCAGCCTGGAGACCCAGTAAAGCAACTGTGGCCATCATTGCCAGAGACAGTGAGGGTCGGTGGATTGATGGACATGTCAGGAGCATTTCTGCAAGCTCTGTGCTTCAGGCAGAGATCCAAGGAGTAGATATTGCGGTGGTGATGGCCTGTAGCAACCACATATCGAGACTCATCATTGAGACCGATTGTAAGGTGTTGGTGGAAATTCTTTAGTCAGACGAGGAGGAGTGTCCAAGGTTTTCTAGAAGCATTACTCAGATCAGGAAGACTCTCAAGGAGCACAGACAGTGGAGTATTCAGTTCATTTTGAGGGACTGTAATCTTATGGCTGATAGGTTGGCTAAAGAGTTCCAAAAATAAAAGGAAGGGTGTTTTGAGTTACCTAGACCACCCGACTGCATCACAGATATTGTTATTAGTGAAAAATGTAATGGAGGTAGTACCTCCAAATTTAATTTCCGAAATTCCTTAGAAGTTTGTAATACTTTTCCGTATTGGCTTGCAAGAGGAGGGCAAGATGAATAAAATAGCCTCTTGGCTTCGCTAAAAAAAAAATTATATCATAACGCTCATACCTTAATCAAGCTCATAATTTTTACATTTCTCTTTGTTTCAACTAAGTTTGTTGTTCTAGTCTTATGATTTACATGTTCTTCCAATTCACTTTACTTTAACTCTTCTGAAGACTCTTCACTTCTATGTACTTATTGTATACTCAACTCTTTTCTTCTATTTTGCCTTTGCTTTGGAGTACATAAAAGCATTATACTCAATTATATGATCCATTCCTCATGATTGATTCTTACTATCTTGGTCCTTACATACTTTTCTCATATCTTTCCCATATTTCATATTTAGAGTTCATATAATACTTTTCATTTAACTTAATCAGAACCTTATGTCGTGTTCCTTTATTCCCAATTAAGGGTTTTTTATATGAGGCCCCAAAATTGGATCTCATATATCAGTTCCAATCGATTATTAGCTATTCTAATATTTCCTATATGTTTCAACATCTTAGTATATGTACATTCTCACTATGATGTGGGTCTAATTTTATCCAGAATCTACTCTTATTATATTTTCAATAGGAGTCATTAGATCCCAGTAACGCATCCTGCCAGCCAGACTAGGCCGAACCTGCAGTCCTGAAGCCAAGAGCTACACAAGATGAACCAACTCCTATTAATCTCAAACATGTGGAAATAATATCCACATAGGTAAACTCATTTAAACATCGAACAAAGAATATGAACAATAACTGAATTACTTTATGATACACAACAATATAAAAGAACCATATATATTCTACAAACTGATAATCTGAATTTATAGATATAAGAGCATTTCTATTGATCTCCAATCAAAGAAGTAATATAAAGCAAGAGTTGTATCACATTCTATGTTTGATCTCTTACTTATTCATTACTTTTGGGTCTCCTAACCCTAAGATTTCTAGGGTTTCTCTCTAGCCCATCCTTCCTCTACATACCTGGCCAGGGCATCCAGAGAAGAATAGACAGAGTAGCTTGATACTGGTCAACCTAAGTATTCAAATACCGGGCCAGGGTATCTTAATACTCAGATCACCCAGAGAAATAGATACATCACCACCTATCTGCCACACTTATAACTCTGACTTTCTATCCTAATGGTCCCTGAAGACTCAACCTAAGCTCTGATACCAAAGATGTCACACCTGTAGTCCAAGATTACCACTAATCATGAGATTAGGGCATGACTATGAGGATTACACTTAATACAAAGTTCACTCCCAACTTTTCCTTTTATTTCAAACTCTTTATTTTGTCACATTCAATCACATAAACAAACTTTACAAGAGAATTAAACTTTTATTACTCTAATATGAGCTCAACATTAATGATACACATCTATACATTCATTCTGTTTCTCACACTTTCATGCACATACGACATGATAATCAGATACATTCTCTCTTATCAAGGAAAACAAAGATATAAAACATTATTTATAACTCTCTCACATCTATACAAGGACCTGGAGTGACAGAGACCGATTGAACTTAACTAATCTCATACTTAACTCATGTGGTAGATCTACTATGATGCTTTGACCTTCTTCAAGTCCATGTGGTTTCCCTAAAAATTGTGAGTAGAGGGGTGAGCCTACTCGCTCAGTGAACATGTACTTCAAAGAAACAGTCTAAAGAACTGCTATTGTAAATGGTTTGAATGCTTTAGGCAAAGTTATTAGTGAGGAAGACCAGGTGTCTAAGATTCTCAGATCTCTTCCTCCCAAGTACAAGCCCAAAGTGACTGCAATTGAAGAAGCAAATGACCTCACCCGACTAAGGATGGAGCAACTCATCGACAACCTAGAAGCATATGAGGCAACCTTAGAGGAAGAGGAATGACGAGAGCATGAACTGCAACAAGGAAGAAAGAAATATGTGGCTCTAAAAGCTTCAAAGATCATCACCCAAGAAAGTGATGAAACAAGTGAAGAAGAAGGAGAAGAAGCCCTAATCGTTAATGGTAAGAAATATAGAAGATTTAGATCTAACAAAATTGCTAGCTCTTCTTCTTCCCCTCCTAGGTGTTTTGAATGTGGAAAGAAAGGACATCTAAAAAATGAATGCCCCAAAGCAAAGAAAGGAAAGAAAAGCTCACACAAAAAGAAGGGGGAAAAAGCTTATAAAGTTGCGTGGGATGAATCAAGTGAGAGTGAAAGTAGAGAGGAGAAGGTGTAATGTCTCATGGCAAAAGAAGATGATGACGATTCCCAAGAGGTAAGCCTTCTTGATTTTCCAAAAGAAGATTTAATTGTTAGTCTACAAGAAACTCATGATAAATATGTTGACTGTAAAAAGAAACTAAAGAAGGTCACCAAAACAAATGAGGAATTATATGCTAGATTAAATGATCTTTCTTCTGAAAAGAACAATATTGCTCTTGAAAATTTGTCTTTACAAACATCCCTAAATGATTGTAATAGAAAGTTACTTACTTTAGAAATGAACCATGATCTTCTTTATCAAGAAAAGGTTGATTTGCTTGCTAAACTAAATAATTTTCAGACCCAACCTATTCTATGTAATCATCTAGATTATGATAATGTTGTTAAGGAAAGAAACTCTCTATTATCTAATTTAGATAAAGCAAGAATACATATAAATAAGAAGATGGATGAGATTGCTAAGCTACAAAGAGAAATAAATGATTTAAGGGGAAATGACATTCTTGTTAATATTATGAAAAATTCCTCTAGCTACAATGGAAGAAGAGGCTTGGGATATGTTCCAAAAAGTAAAAGAGCTCAAGCATCCAAGACTAAGACCATGTTTGTACCTAAAAATACAATTCAAAATCCTAGAAAAAGAAATGAAACTGACTCTATTTCTTGTCATTTTTGTCTACGTCTTGGACATTACTCTTTTTCATGCCCTTATAAGAAGAAGGATTGTGAATTAGTTTGGGTCCCCAAACCTCAAACTTAGAAAACTTGAATGTAATTTAGTTGAGATATGATCTAATGCTTACTCTTGAAAATCAAAATGTCTTATCTCAACTAAACATATAGCTTCAAGTATTGTTTTAAAATCAGAACTGATATAAACAGATTATTGAAACAAACAGAAACATTTTCAATCAACAAATAGTTCGACCGAGATACTCTTGGTCGAGAAAACTTCGACCGAGCAAATGCCTGTGACAAACCAAAATATACAGTAGAAATCTTTGTGAAGTAGAAACTATTCCGGTCGAGAAATGATCGATCGGAGCAAAAATCGATCGAAAAATGGTCGACCGAATAGACTTATGCTCCTATTCAGTTTTAATATGTAAAACAGCAACTTTCTCGATCGACAAATTAGTCGACCGAGACACCTGTCGGTCGAACTTCCGTCGACCGAATAAAGTACTGATCAATTTTCTTTGTTAAAAAATATTCAGTTTTTGATTAATTGTACCTAACCATAATGGACCATTACATGGGTACGAAACCCTACATCTTGATGCAGGATTGGGTGGTCGACAGTGGATGTTCCAAACACATGACCAGAAACAAGGAGGCATTCCAAACATTTGAGGAAAAGAAAAGTGGAACAATCACTTTTGGAGACAATGGTAAAGGTAAAATTGTTGGAATAGGTAATAGTGGTACAAACCTTGAAATAAAGAATGTTTTAGTTGTTGATGGCTTGCACCATAATTTAATAAGTGTTAGTCAATTATGTGATAGTGTCTATGATGTTTTATTCACCAAAAATTGATGCAAGTTACTAATAGAAAATACTACAAATGTTGTTTATGAAGGAAAAAGAGTTGGAAATCTTTATATTCTTAGACCTAACTCTATGAAATCTGTAGTTGGAAAATGCGTACTTGCAAATGAGAATTCTTTACAACTATGGCATAGAAAATTGGGTCATGCTAGTTCACATGTTATAAAAAAGTTAGTCAAATATGATCTTGTTTGTGGTTTGCCTAATTTATCTTTTGATCAAGTTGAAAATTGTGAGCCTTGTATTTCGGGTAAACAAACAAAAACTTCTTTTAAACCCAAAAATATACTTAGCACATGTAGATCCTTACAACTTATTCATATGGATTTATTTGGACCTATGCGGACACAATCATTGGTGGCAAAAGATATTGTTTTGTTATTGTTGATGATTATAGTAGATATACATGGGTACACTTTCTTGCCAACAAAGATGACACTATTCAAGATTTTATAAAATTTTGTTCCAAGATTGAAAATCTATTACAAAATAAAATATGTACAATTAGGAGTGATCATGGTGGAGAATTTGAGAACCATTTATTTGAAGAATTATGCACATCTCAAGTTACACTCACAATTTTTCTGCTCCACGCACTCCACAACAAAATGGCATAGTTGAAAGGAAAAATTGATCACTACAAGAAATGGCTAGGACTATAATGCTTGAACATAATACACCTAAAACATTTTGGGCTGAAGCAGTAAACACAGCATGCTATGTGCTAAATCGAGTAACTGTTCACTCTTATTTGAAGAAAACACCATATGAAATCATATATACTAAGAAACCTAGGGTTGACTATTTTCATACTTTCAGATCAACATGCTATATCTTAAACACAAAAGAGGAAAGAGAAAAGTTTGACTCTAAATCACATAAAGCCTTTTTCTTGGGATATTCCACCTCTAGAAAAGCATTTAGAGTTTACAACACTACTTCTAGGAAAGTTGAGGAATCGATTCACATTTCTTTTCATGAAGAGCCACAATCTGAAAATCTTGAAATAGTTGATCTCACTCATCAATTTGAAAATTTATCCATACCAAATGATAGTGACAAAAATACTACTAATAATCACCAAGTTGAGACATAATTTGTTCCTAGACTCGTTAAGGATCATCCTCAAGAATTGATCATTGGAAATCCAAATGATAAAGTCAAAACCCGTTCTTCTTTTAAAGATGTTGCCAATATGGCATTTGTCTCTATAATTGAACCTAAGAAGGTGTCTGAAGCTCTTAAAGATGACTATTGGATAATATCAATGCAAGAAGAATTAAACCAATTCACTAAAAATGATGTATGTGACTTAGTTCCTAAACCACAAGATAAAACCATTATTGGAACAAAATGGGTTTTTAGGAATAAGTTAAATGAGGCAGGGTAAGTGATAAGAAATAAAGCCAGGTTAGTAGCACAAGGATATAATCAACAAGAAGGGATAGATTTTGATGAAACTTATGCACCAGTAGCAAGACTTGAAGCTATTCGAATGCTACTAGCTATAGCTGCACACAAAAACATCAAACTTTACCAAATGGATGTAAAAAGTGCATTTCTCAATGGAATAATTCAAGAAGAAGTGTATGTTAGCCAACCACCTGGTTTTGAAATACCGGAAAAAGGTGACTATGTCTACAAACTTAAGAAAACACTTTATGGATTAAAACAAGCACCCAGGAATTGGTATGAAAGGCTCAAGAACTATCTATTTGATAATGATTTTTCTATTGGAAATTCATATTCTACTCTATTTTTCAAAACATATACATGATTTTCTAGTTGTTCAAATATATGTTGATGACATTATTTTTGGTGCTTCAAATGAATCATTGTGCACACAATTTAGTGATATTATGCAACAAGAATTTGAAATGATCCTCATGGGTGAACTAACTTTCTTTCTTGGTTTTAAAATTAAACAAACGCCTGCTCGGATTTTTATAAGCCAAGAAAAGTATACCAATGAACTCTTAAAATGCTTTGGGATGGACTAGTGCAAACATGCTACCACTCCAATGGCTACCTCCATCAAAATTGATAAGGATGAAAATGGGGAACCTATTGATGACTCCTTATATAGGGCCATGATTGGTAGTTTGCTTTACTTAACTGCTTCTACACCGGACATCATGTTATCCATTGGTCTTTGTGCTCAATTTCAATCACAACCTATGCAAACTCATTTTCAAGCAGTCAAACGGATTTTTTGATATTTAGCCGGCACCACATGGTATGGTTTATGGTCCTATTGGACAATCCTTGGATTTTCAAGCTTATACTGATGCCGACTACGCTGGTTGTCAACTTGATCGCAAGAGCACAAGTGGTAGTTGTTTCTTGTTAGGAAGAGCCTTAGTATCTTGGTTTAGTAAGAAACAAAATATGGTTGCCCTCTCTACAACTGAAGCTGGATATATGGCAGCCAGATCTTGTTGTGCTCAAGTGCTCTATATGCAACATGTGTTAAACGATTATGGCTTTACTTTTTCATCCACGCCTATTTTTTGTGACAACACAAGTGCTATAAACTTAGCACATAATCCCATTTTACACATCTGAGCCAAACATATTGAAATCTGTCATCACTTTTTAAGGGATCATATCTCTAAAAATCATGTATCCCTTCATCATGTTGATACGGAAGATCAATTGGCTGATATTTACACAAAACCACTTCCACTAGACCAATTTAACAAAATAAGGAAGCAACTACTCATCACTCCCTTAGAAGATGTTTTCTTTGATATTTGTGCTTCTTAAAAACGTTTTTTTTTTTGCTTCCAAATGGAAATCTTTTTCAAAAGATTTGATGGGGGATAAAAAATTAAGGGGGAGTTTCTTTACACTCAGTTTTAACAGATATCTTTTTGAAATGACAAAGGGGGAGAAATAAATGTAAATCTTAAAATGGTAATTTTGAAAAACTCAGTCAATGAGTTTCATAATCTCTTCGCTTTACATTAAAGTTGCTATATTCCCTAAAGAATTGGATTCTATGTTCCATACTTCTTTGGGAATAGTAAGTACACATTTCATAAACAAGAGAAGAAATTCACAAAGTAAATCTCAGGTATGAAACTCAACTCATTTTAAAAACTAGTTGATTTATATTTTGGAAATGTTTGTCATCTTCAAAAAGGGGGAGATTGTTGGCTAAATGGACATCATTTAAATCCCTTTGTTTTAATAATGACAAACATTTCATTCTTGTGGATCTAACATGCTATTTGAAGTGTTGCAAGAATAAGGTGGATGACAAATACTTGGATGATATATATACTAAAAATTTCTTTAAGACATGAATGTAATCAAATGTAAAAACTTGTACAAGTATATAATGTATAAGTACTTAGACATCATGTAAATCAAGCGTTAGATCTTCCCTAGACAATCACAACACTAGATAGGTCATCCCCTAAAATAGTGTCACAAATGCACACTCATACATACACTTGATACTTAGTTTAAAACATTGAAACAAGGTTAATCTCGGTCGACAACATTCTCGACCGAGACACTCTCGGTCGACAAACTTCTCGACCAAGAATGACCCAGGTAGTCGTTAGACACATTAGACAAGGTAGTTGGCAGTTGGAGTTGAACGTTATACACACTTGCTCCAGACAGTCCCTCGGTCGACAAGTCCTTGACCGACAAGGACTCTCGGTCGACAATTCTTCGACCGAGAAGAGTTTTGTCTGAAATTTTTAGAGTTAATGAACTAGTTGTTGCTAAAGCAACTAATGTATACCTAATGGCTAGTTAAGCACTTAGAACCCCCTAGAAAGTGTCTAGAACGTCCTTAAGCACTTGTAGGCCATTCCTATAAATAGGACAAGCCTTAGGACACCCTAACTCACACTTGTGCAATACTTGAGCTTACATACTTGCAATTGGTAATCTATTTTGAGCAATTGAGCAATACTAGCATTGGCTATTCATTTCCCTTGCTCCAAGTTCGTGTCCTATAGGCTAGCATCTCCTAACCACTAAACCTACACTTCAATATTCATTGGCTAGGAGATCAATACGCTTGATATAGGCAAATCAAGCCTTGTGCTTCAAAGTGGGTTGGAGGCTACGAATTGGAGAGGGTTTGATCTTCTTGGTGAAGAAGGAGGTCTTTGGACTACTTCGAGAAGGTTGTTGCAACGGGAAGCTACTTTAAGAGGAAGGCTACTTCAAGGGGGAGCTTGAAATTACTTCAAGAAGGCTGCTTCAAGGTTGGTGGAACTACTTCAAGGTGAAGGCTGTCCAAAGGGTGTAGAAAGTATTGTAATTTTATGTAAATTCCTTGAGAGGTAATCAAATTTAATACTTTCAAAATCCCGGTTGGGTAAGCAACCGGGTAGTGGATTGACTGCCTTAGTATTTTGTAAGGTTGGAACCACTCTAAACACCTTGTCTCCTTCTTATTATTTCAATTCTGGTTGTTTAAGTTAAATTATCTTAAAATAATCATAAAACCCTATTCACCCCCCTTAGTGGTTTTTCATATTCTACAAACTGATAATCTGAATTCATAGATATAAGAGCATTTCTATTGATCTCCAATCAAAGAAGCAATATAAAGCAAGAGTTGTATCACATTATATGTTTGATATCTTACCTATTCATTACTTTTGGGTCTCCTAACCCTAAGATTTCTAGGGTTTCTCTCTATCCCATCCTTCCTCTGCATACCTGGACAAGGAATCCAGACAAGAATAGACAGAGTAGCTTGATATTGGTCAACCTAAGTATTCAAATACCGGGCCAGGGTATCTTAATACTCAGACCACCTAGAGAAATAGATACATCACCACCTATCTGCCACACTTATAACTCTGACTTTCTATCCTAATGGTCCCTGACGACTCAACCTAAGCTCTGATACCAAAGATGTCACACCCGCAGTCCAAGATTACCACTAATAATGAGATTAGGGCATGACTATGAGGATTATACTTAATACAAAGTTCACTCCCAACTTTTCCTTTTGTTTCAAACTCTTTGTTTTGTCGCATTCAATCACATAAACAAACTTTACAAGAGAATTAAACTTTTATTACTCTAATATGAGCTCAACATCAATGATACACATCTATACATTCATTTTGTTTCTCACACTTTCATGTACATACGACATGATAATCAGATACATTCTCTCTTATCAAGTAAAACAAAGATATAAAACATTATATATAACTCTCTCACATCTATACAAGGACCTGGAGTGACAGGGACCGATTGAACTTAACTAATCTCATACTTAACTCATGTGGTAGATCTACTCTAATGCTTTGACCTTCTTCAATTCCATGTGGTTTCCCTAAAAATTGTAAGTAGAGGGGTGAGCCTACTCGCTCAGTGAACATGTACTTCAAAGAAACAGTCTAAAGAACTGATATAGATATAGATATACTTTTGAGCAATTGATATCAATTATAACAAAAGTAATCTTTAAAGAGATTGATTGTTGACAATCATAAAAATGGTAGGATACTCTAGATATCAACAAGAGTAAATCAATATATGAGCATGCTTGATTAATTTCAAAGAGAACTAATAATTCAGAAACATACAAAGAATAATTGTTGGGGAACTGTACTCAAATATTTCTTAGTCTTTCTTACTTATAAGAAACTCTTTAAAACTATATGAATGTATTTTAGCTTATGCCCTGATCATATGTAGTGTACTCTATATATGAAGACTCGTAGTAAACTACGATCTCACCGTACAAGACTTACCCTACACAACCAGGAATGCTAAGTCTAACTACTCTCTGGTCTGCAATAGGAAAATGGCTCTCTGTCCTCGACACATCTATTATGTCATAAAAACTGGACTCCTCCTCTAACCTGAACACACAGGCGGAGAGTTAAACCACATATTGGCTTTTTTCTATACTCTAGTGCCACTAAGATCTCTGGTTGATGTTGGACACTACATTCTGTAATTTAAGGAGACTTCCACTAGGGCTTCCTCCCCCATACCACCTGTTGGTACGTTCCGACCCCCATATACTAGACGCACTGCCAGGGTCAGGTCGTTTCATCCCTAAGGCGCATACCTCTCATAGGGATTCTACGGTGTTCAGGGCTCTTAAGTTTATTATTTTATTATTCATAGAAAGCTCTTTCTACATTGTAACTTTCTATTACTTATACTTGACTCTGGTATCTCTATGGTGTCACGTCTACTTATTTGAAGTTATAATACAACATGTATACCATTCTGAGCTTGGCAGAGCAATATACTCAAAACACTGTAATATACTAAGAAATCAACATTTTATACCTGCAGGCAAACTAAAATTCTTAAATAACAGAAAACATGACCACTTGAGTGTCATTATTACATTCACTAGATGCCTCTACCATGGTGGTTATGCATCAGATATGATTCATTTTCTTATCACTTCATTCCCACATTTCTCTCATTAAGTAATATATGGAAGAGAAGACGGTTCTGAGACTTAGAATTCTTATCTTCAAACATCCCATTAATACATTTGTCATATGTAGGTTTAATTAGTTATCAACAAGGATACTTGACTAACTAGCACTTGATTGAATCTCCTAACCTCTTTCTTTTATAATTTATATTACTCCACCATGTTTCAAACCCTTCCTTATTTTCCATAATCCTCTTACCATATACTACTCTTCCACCTGTTATCTTTAACTTCTACATTTCTCTTATGATCATGTTGCTTATTCATGTGTATGATCACGTATACCATGTTGCACATATTTCTTTTTATCCCTCTACTAATGTGAAGTTGAAATTTTAAATGAATAATCTCTCTACTAGTATCACCTCATGTTTTATACATTACATATCCTTCATTTTAAATAAAACGGCTCATGCATGGGTGAAACATAGTTTCTCTTTCAATCAAGTTTTTCCTTCTTGAATATAGTCTACCTTTGTATGACTTATTCATTTATTTAGCTACACTTTTGTTCTTCTTTTAGAAACTAGTTTGTTGTTCTATAGAGACTAAGAATCCAAAGGCAGTAAGGATGAATGTATTAAACTTATTAATAAAGGTATACTGTAACATCCCAGGATTTGAGGCCTCGGATAAAACACTCTTAAAAAGAATGATTTGACTACCCATATCACCAAGGTGCACCTCCTTTCCCGGGAGCCCATCACTAAAGAACTCCATAGTTAAGTGTGCTCAGCTTGGAGTAGTACTAGGATGGGTGACCAGACGGGAAGTTGACTCCAGCTTGCACATGAGTGAGGAAAAAGTGTGTAGTTAAGGCTAGTGGTGGTTTGTGGGGCCAGTCGTCATTCCTGAAACTCTATTCGAGCTTAGGTAGTGGGCCCAGTCGTTACAAATGGTATCAGAGCCAATTCCCCTCCAATAGGGGGGGGGCCACATGGGGATGTCATGCTAGTCTCGAGTCGTGCGGTCTAGGCATGTAGGAAAGGGTTGTCCATGGTTGACGTAGCCACCCTTGCGTTGGTATTCTGTGATCGGGAGCTGGGTGTCCATGGGCCATTGTGGGTCTGCACTGAAATGGGGAAGAGATTATGTGGCCTTATAGTTAAGCCTTGACGAGGACGTCAAGAGTCTAAGTGGGGGAGATTGTAACATCCCAGGATTTGAGGCCTCGGATAAAACACTCTTAAAAAGAATGATTAGACTACCCATATCACCAAGGTGCACCTCCTGTTTTGGGAGCCCATCACTAAAGAACTCCATAGTTAAGCGTGCTCAGCTTGGAGTAGTACTAGGATGGGTGACCAGTCATGAAGTTGACTCTAGCTTGCACATGAGTGAGGAAAAAGCGTGCAGTTAAGGCCAGTGGTGGTCTGTGGGGCCAGTCGTCATTCCTGAAACTCTACTCGAGCCTAGGGTAGTGGGCCCAGGCATTACAAATTTGGGAAACTGTACTCGAATCTTTCTCAGCCTTTCTTACTTATAAGAAACTCTTTAAAACTACATGAACATATTTTATCTTATGCCCTGATCATATGCAATGTACTCTACATATGAAGACTCATAGCGAACTACGATCTCACCGTACAAGACTTAGCAGACACACCCGGGAATGCTAAGTCTGACTGCTCTCTAGTCTGCAATAGGAAAATGGCTCTCAGGCCTCGACACGTCTATTATGTCATAAAAACTGGACTCCTCCTCTAACCTGAGCACACATGCGGAGAGTCAAACCACCTATTGGCTCTTTTCTATACTCTAGTGCCACCAAGATCTCTAGTTGATGTTGGACACTACATTCTGTAATTTAAGGAGACTTCCACTAGGGCTTCGTCCCCCGTACCACCTGTTGGTATGTTCCGACCCCCGTATACTGGACGCACTGCCAAGGTTAGGTCGCTTCATCCCTAAGGCACAGACCTCTCATAGGGATTCTACGGTGTCCATGGCTCTTAAATCTATTATTTTATTATTCCTAGAAAGCTCTTTCTACATTGTACCTTTCTCTTACTTATACTTGACTCTAGTATCTCTATGGTGTCGTATCTACTTATTTGAAGCTATAATACAACATGTATATCATTCTAAACTTGGCAGAGCAATATACTCAAAATATTGTAATATACTAGGAAATCAACATTTTATACCTGCAGGCAGACAAAAATTCTTAAATAATAGAATACATTTCCACTTAATATTTTATACACTACAATCATGAAATTGAACTTCTTAATACACTGATAAGAGTTAATTATTTGACATATGAGAAATCATCATTTGCACCTGTAAATTATTTGTACTTTCTTGGAAAATGTGCACTTCAACCCAAATCTTGAGTTGTGCATCACCACATCTCATACTGAGAACATTGATATCAAAATACTTGATTTATTGAACACCCTATCCTTAGGGTTTCATTTACCTCATTCACTTATCACATGGCTCTCATAAGGATTTCATGCGACATAAACTTTCACTGAATAAAGACTACTATCAACAAATCATATAAAGTCAATACATGTATGAAACCTTGGAATTGAGCTGAATTTGGGTTTCCAAGCCATTCACTGAGATAGCATGCATCAATAATAAAATTGAATAAATAAAGTCTATCATGTCAAGAAAATCCGTTCAAATGGATTTCACGATATCTATTTGCAAATAACCAACTTTCCTCGCATCTAGGGTTTCACCCTCTTTACTAAGATATCAAACAAACACTATTCACCTTAAATGAAATCCAAGATAGTATCTGACATTATGTACTATGAATTTAGATAAACAATCATTCATAACCAAGGGAATCCAGATAAACAAATTTCTCTATTTAATTATACAACAAATTTCTGTCATAGACAAATTCCCTATATTTCAGTTTACTCTTATAACCTTTGTGAATACTTAGGGAATTCTCATTAGGATGTATTGTATACATTTCTAATATGATTTTATCATCTGAAATTCATCCAAACAGAGGAAGAATCCATTTCATATCATTTTGTAACAACTTAGATCAAACACACAATTCAGGGTTTGTAATCGCATACTAAGCAATTAAATATTATGGATGATTTAACCAATTTTCGTGCAATATATTGTTTAAAGGAAGTTCCCACTCACTCTAAGGTGTGAAAACACCTTAGAAATGCAGCTCATCCCTAAAAATCTCAATCTCATATCAAATCCCTAGCAATTCACCCGATTCTTCTTCCTTTCAACTCGGAAACCCTAAAAATGAGGGATTATGAAGAAAGAGTGGGAAAAGGACTTGATTTGATATGATTTTGAATCCAAACAGGGGAAGGATGGAATCTTGAAATCTGAGAGAAGATTCACCATGAAACTATATCCAAAGAAGCTAAGCTTATATGATTGCATCACTCCTCAGACCGCAAAACCCTAATTCAGCATCTCCATCATTTTCTCCTCTCAAACCCTAACTCTCCCTCTCTCTCTAGGATTTAATTTCTATGGAATGATATACAAATTATGAGAGCTCCTTGTGTGTTAGGTTGACCATATAGAGCAATTGAGATGCTTGGGTCAATTGCACATTAACCCCTCACTAAACCTTTTCTTATTTCAATAGATTTTTCTGTCATAGAAAAGTTACTGTAATTCATGTATTTTAGAGATCAAACCTTCTCCAAATATTATAAAATTTTTACATGTTGTTTGTAATTGAGTTATAAAGATTCAATTAAAATTCATATCATTTGAAGTTACCAACAAATAAATAAAAATATAATAGTGCACTTCTATCCAGAAATCTGCAGAACTGTCAGTTGAAGAGAAAATGCCCCAGAACGGCCATGCTAGCTACCACGGCCTTGCTAAGATGGACCCAGTACGACCGTGCTGCCTACCACAGCCGTGGTTCATTGATTTCAATAGATTTGAGTATAAAAGTTGGTCAATAGTTGAATTCTTTCAAAATGGCCATGTGGCCTAGAATGCTCGTGCCACCAACGACCCACCATGGCCGTGCTACCCACCACAACCATGCTATCCTGTCCTTCAACTACCATTTTCATTCTCCTTTGCATACCTCTCTCATTCTCCTCAACATGAGCCTTTTTGGTGAAAAACCAAATTTCAACGGACTAGGGTTTATATTTCTCAAACCCTAATTCTTCAAACTAAAATCATAGTTAAAGTTTCTTCTTAGGTTTGAAACATCACAATTGATCTACTATAATTAATTAATTCTAAACAATGTTCAATCTAATCAAGAATGTAATCATTCAGGTAAACCCTAGTTTACCAATTAAGCACAAATGGGGTCATTATAATTTTCACCCCCTTAAAAAGTTTCATCCCCCGAACATAAATACGCACACAAAGTATATTCAAAGCTTATTTTAAGCTTCTGAAATCTTACAAGTCATTATATTCTTGTATTTCATACTTGAATGCACATTTCAACATTAAGTCCTTTATTTCTTTTATAATCATAAGATGTCTGAAATAGTTCTCAATGATAACAAATAAATTCTCTATGCCACAATCAATCATAGGATAGAGAGAGAAAAAACCATTTCAATATTTTTATACTCTTGAGGTGTTACCTCAACATTGATAACTCGATCTAACTATCTCAATTCATACAACTCAATATGTAATATTGCTATGTATTACCTCTAAGTCAGAAAAGAGAGTTCACCATGTTCTTTTAAATTTTACTATTATGCTACTCAAATAGAAAAATAGTCTTGAGTTGGAAGACTAGATTCAACAACAATTGTACAATACTACTCATGGAATCCCCATTGTATCATGGATGCATAAGGTGAAGCATTACCATCACATTCCATATTTCTCTCAAGTATGAACCCACACATAATTCAAGGTGTAACCATCGTGTTATAGCATACTAGGGTTTCAACTACAGTAACATAGAACTCCATGATTGTATTAGCCATTCAAGGACTATTCATACCCAATTACCATCACTTAATTATATTAAAGCTAGGTATAACAAGCTATACCTCATTAGGGTTACATATAAATACAATATGGTTATAATCCCTTCTATTCATATGAGTGAATAGGTAAGACTACCTTATTCAGGGTAACCCTCCATTTGTTTTATCATCATTTGACCCATATCACCATACAACAATTGTATAATACTAAGATGGATTACTGGTATGAATGACTACAACTATCAGACACCTAAAATTAACATATTTCTTGTACATGTACACTGAAATCATACGTAGCACTAATTTACATCCCTCATTATACCTTCAACAAATTATACTTCTAAAAACAAATTCACATATTACTAAAAGCCATTGTATTCTCTTATCTCTCTCCTCATTCACTACTACTTACTTTTTTCTACTTATCCTTCTCATTTTAATCATGTAAATTAAACATTCCTAAAATTGAAACATATAAGGTACACATAGATTATTCATCATTCTTGTTATCACTGCAAGAATTTATCTCATATCCCACTTCACTCATATTGTATTTCTCCTTTTGTTCAAAACACACTTGTTATATTTTAAATTTATATCTTACTCTTTACTCCGAATCATTTCCATATTGTTTATCTACCTTTCAGATTTTCTATCTTTAAACCCTGGATTACTATCAGTGCTAGTTTAGTTCTTATAGTGCAAATCTCATGATCTTGTTTTATAGATATGCTAGTATTCAAGATAAAATCACTAGTGACATCCCTTGAACTACAACAACTCTAAACATTCTAGGGTTTGATCTTTATCAGTAGCATGACATTATTGTGGTGTGACTTTGCTCCCTTAATTTGAAATTCAAACTTTGGATCTCACAAGTTTTTACTAAAGTCTTCCTTATCTTATCAATTGAATTTCCTTCATCTTAATTGGCCATTCAGATAGATTACATTCTCAATTTACCCTTCTAGGGTTTCATCATCATATTGTGTGTCATTATTACATTCACTAGATGCCTCTACCATGGTGGTTATGCATAAGATATGATTCATTTTCTAATCACTTCATTCCCACATTTCTCTCATAAGTAATATATGGAAGAGAAGATGGTTTGAGACTTAGAATTCATATCTTCAAACATCCCATTAATACATTTATCATATGTAGGTTTAATTAGTTATCAACAAGGATACTTGACTAACTAGCACTTGATTGAATCTCCTAACCTCTTTCTTTTATAATCTATATTACTCCACCATGTTTCAAACCCTTCCTTACTTTCCATAATCCTCTTACCATATACTACTTTTCCACCTATTATCTTTAACTTCTACTTTTCTCTTATGATCATGTTGCTTATTCATGTGTATGATCATGTATACCATGTTGCACATATTTCTTTTTATCCTTCTACTAATGTGAAGTTGAAATTCTAAATCAATAATCTCTCTACTAGTATCACCTCATGTTTAATACATTGCATATCCTTCATTTTAAATCAAACAACTCATGCATGGGTGAAACATAGTTTCTCTTTCAATCAAGTTTTTCCTTCCTGAATATAGTCTACCTTTGTATGACTTATTCATTTATTTAGATACACTTTTGTTCTTCTTTTAGAAACTAGTTTGTTGTTCAATAGAGACTTAGAATCCAAAGGCAGTAAGGATGAATGTATTAAACTTATTAATAAAGGTATACATTCTATGCTATCAATTATATCATAACGCTCATACCTTAATCAAGCTCATCATTTTTACATTTCTCTTTGTTTTAACTAAGTTTGTTGTTCTAGTCTTATGATTTACATGTTCATCCAATTCACTTGACTTTAACTCTTCTGAAGACTCTTCACTTCTATGTACTTATTGTATACTCAACTCTTTTCTTCTATTTTGCCTTTGCTTTGGAGTACATAAAAGCATTATACTCAATTATATGATCCATTCCTCATGATTGATTCTTACTATCTTGGTCCTTACATACTTTTCTCATATCTTTCCCATATTTCATATTTAGAGTTCATATAATACTTTTCATTTAACTTAATCAGAACCTTATGTCGTGTTCCTTTATTCCCAATTAAGGGTTTTTTATATGAGGCCCCAAAATTGGATCTCATATATCAGTTCCAACCGATTCTTAGCTATTCTAATATTTCCTATATGTTTCAACATCTTAGTATATGTACATTCTCACTATGATGTGGGTCTAATTTTATCCAGAGTCTACTCTTATTATATTTTCAATAGGAGTCATTAGATCCCAGTATCGCATCCTTCCAGCCAGACTAGGTTGAACCTCCAGTCCTGAAGCCAAGAGCTACTCAAGATGAACCAACTCCTATTAATCTCAAACATGTGGAAAGAATATCCACATATGTAAACTCATTTAAACATGGAATAAAGAATATGAACAATAACTGAATTACTTCATGATACACAACAATATAAAAGAACCATATATATTCTACAAACTGATAATCTAAATTTATAGATATAAGAGCATTTATATTGATATCCAATCAAAGAAGTAATATAAAGCAAGAGTTGTATCACATTATATGTTTGATCTCTTACTTATTCATTACTTTTGGGTCTCCTAACCCTAAGATTTCTTGGGTTTCTCTCTAGCCCATCCTTCCTCTACATACCTGGACAGGGCATCCAGAGAAGAATAGACAGAGTAGCTTGATAATGGTCAACCTAAGTATTCAGATACCAGGCCATGGTATCTAAATACTCAGACCTCCCAGAGCTATAGATACATCACCTCATATCTGCCATAGTTATAACTCTAACTTTCTATCCTAATGGTCCCTGACGACTCAGCCTAAGCTCTGATACCAAAGATGTCACGCCCACATTCCAAGATTACCACTAATCATGAGATTGGTGCATGACTATGAGGATTACACTTAATACAAAGTTCATCCCGACTTTTCCTTTTATTTCAAACTCTTTGTTTTCTCGCATTCAATCACATAAACAAACTTTACAAGAGAATTAAACTTTTATTACTCTAATATGAGCTCAACATTAATGATACACATCCATACATTCATTATGTTTCTCACACTTCCATGTACATACAACATGATAATCAGATACAGTCACTCTTATCAAGGAAAACAAAGATACAAAACATTATTTATAACTCTCTCACATCTATACAAGGACCTAGAGTGACAGGGACTGACTAAACTTAACTAATCTCATACTTAACTCATGTGGTAGATCTACTATGATGCTTTGTCCTTCTTCAAGTCCACGTGGTTTCCCTAAAAATTGTGAGTAGAGGGGTGAGCCTACTCGCTCAGGGAATGGGTACTTCAAAGAAATAGTCTAAAGCACTGATATAATTACAGATATACTTTTGAGCAATTGATATCAATTATAACAGAAGTAAGCTTTGAAGAGATTGATCATTGACAATCATAAATATGGCAGGATATTCTAGATATCAACAAGAGTAAATATATATGTGAGCATGCTTGATTAATTTCAAAGAGAACTAATAATTCTGAAACATATAAAGAATAATTGTTGGGAAACTATACTCGAATCTTTCTTAGCCTTTCTTACTTATAAGAAACTCTTTAAAACTATATGAACACATTTTAGCTTATGCCTTGATCATATGCAATGTACTCTACGTATGAAGACTCGTAGCGAACTACGATCTCATCGTACAAGACTTAGAGGACACACCTAGGAAGGCTAAGTCTGACTACTCTCTGGTCTGCAATAGGAAAATGGCTCTCTGGCCTCGGCACATCTATTATGCCATAAAAACTGGACTCCTCCTCTAACCTGAGCACACAGGCAGAGAGTCAAACCACCTATTGGCTTTTTTCTGTACTCTAGTGCCACCAGGATCTCTGGTTGATGTTGGACACTACATTCTATAATTTAAGGAGACTTCCACTAGGGCTTAGTCCCCCATACCACCTATTGGTACGTTCCGACCCCCGTATACTGGACACACCGCCAAGGTTAGGTCATTTCATCCCTAAGGCACATACCTCTCATAGGGATTCTATGGTGTTAAGGGTTCTTAAGTCTATTATTTTATTATTCCTAGAAAGCTCTTTCTACATTGTACATTTCTCTTACTTATACTTGACTTTGGTATCTCTATGGTGTCGCATCTACTTATTTGAAGTTATAATACAACATGTATATCAATCTAAACTTGGCAGAGCAATATACTCAAAACACTGTAATATATTGAGAAATCAACATTTTATACCTGTAGGCAGACTAAAATTCTTAAATAATAGAATACATTTCCACTTGATACTTTATACACTAGAATCATGCAATTGAACTTCTTAATACAATGATAAGAGTTAATTACTTGACATACGAGAAATCGTCATTTGCACTTGTAAATTATTTGTACTTTCCTGGAAAACGTGCACCTCAACCCAAATCTTGAGTTATGCATCACCACATCTCATACTGAGAACATTGATATCAAAATACTTGATTCATTTAACACCCTATCCTTAGGGTTCCATTTACCTCATTCACATATCACATGGCTCTCATAAGGATTTCATGCGACATAAACATTAACTAAATAAAAACTACTATCAACAAATCATATAAAATCAATGTATGTATGAAACCTTGGAATTGAGTTGAATTTGGATTTCCATGCCATTCACTGAGATAACATGCATCAATAATAAAATTGAATAAATAAAGTCTATGATGTCAAGAAAATCCATTCAAATGGATTTCACGATATCTATTCGCAAATATCCAACTTTCCTCGCATCTAGGGTTTCACCCTCTTTACCGAGATATCAAACAAAAACGATTAACCTTAAATGAAATCCAAGATAGTATCTGACATATATGTACTATGAATTCAGAAAAACAATCATTCATAACCAAGGGTATCTAGATAAACAAATTTCTCTTTTTAATTATACAACAAATTTCAGTGATAGACAAATTCCCTATATTTTAGTTTACTCTTATAACCTCTATGAATACTTAGGGAATTCTCATTACGATGTATTGTATACATTCCAAATATGATTTTATCATCTGAAATTCATCCAAAACAGAGGAAGAATCCATTTCATATCATTTTGCAACAACTTAGATCAAACACACAATTTAGGGTTTGTAGTCGCATACTAAAAAATTAAAGATTAGGGATGATTTAACCAATTTTCATGCAATATATTGTTTAAAGGAAGTTCCCACTCACCCTAAGGTGTGAAAACACCTTAAAAACGCAGCTCATCCCTAAAAATTTCGATCTCATATCAAATCCCTAGCAATTCACCCGATTCTTCTTCCTTTCAACTTGGAAACCCTAAAAATGAGGGATTATGACGAAAGAGTGAGAAAAAGGACTTGATTTGATATGATTTCGAATCCAAATAGGGGAAGGACGGAATCTTGACATCTGATAGAAGATTCACCATGAAACTATATCCAAAGAAGCTAAACTTACATGATTTCATCATTCCTCGGACCGCAAACCCCTAGGTCAGCATCTCCATCACTTTCTCCTCTTAAACCCTAACTCTACCTCTCTCTCTATAGGATTTTGTTTCTCTAGAATTAATTACGAATCATGATAGCTCCTTGTGTGTTAGGTTTACCATATAGATCAATTGAGATGCTTGTGTCAATTGCACATTGACCCCTCACTAAACTTTTTCTTATTTCATAAGATTTTTCTGTCATAAAAAGTTACTGTAAGTAGTGTATTTTATAGATCAAATATTCTTCAAAAATTATGAAAATTTTACATGTTATTTTTAATGTATTTATATATCTTCAGTTAAAATTTTAGATCATTTGGAATTACCAATAAATAAATAAAAATAGAACAGTGCACTGCTATCCAGAAATCTACAGAACTGTCGGTTGAAGAGAAAATGCCCTAGAACGGCCATGCTAGCTGCCACAACTGTGCTAAGATGGACCCAGCACGGTCGTGCTACCTACCATGGCCGTGGTGCATTGGTTTCAGCATTTTTGAGTAAAAAAGTTGGTCAATAGTTCAATTCTTTCAAAACGGTCGTGTGGCCAAGAATGCCAGTGCCACCAACAACCCACCACGGCCGTGCCACCCACAACGGCCGTGCTATCCTATCCTTCAACTATCATTTTCATTCTCCTTTTCATACCTCTCTCATTCTCCCCAATGTGAGCCTATTTGGTGAAAACCCTAATTTCATCTGACTAGGGTTTATATTTCTCAAACCCTAATTCTTCAAACTAAAATCATAGTTAGAGTTTCTTCTTAGGTTTGAAACATCACAATTGATATACTATCATTAATCAAGTCTAAAAGATGTTCAATCTAATCAAGCATGAAAATCATTCAGGTAAACCCTTGTTTACTAATTAAGCACAAATGGGGTCATTACATAAAACCTAGACCTTGAGGTGGTTGTGATAGATCCTATACCTAGTTTAGTTAGACTCACCCATTTTCCTATAATTTTAGTTTGACTTAGTAGGTCAAACCTTTCAAAGGGTGGAGTAGTACTAGTAATAGTAATAGTAGTACCTTGATATATAATGGATATCTTGATTTTAAGGACGAATCATTTTAAGGGGATAGAGTCCTGTAACACATCAAAATCTAGATACTCTGACTTTAGAAACCCTAACTCCATAAATAAGAGATTAGTGAGCTTAGATCATTACATTTGACCAAAACAAGTTATAGTTATAAATTGACATGTTTTTTTATATACTGATGAACATATAATTGTCATCTAATGTATAGTTCATATGTTTGAACCCGAACAAATACCAAATGCACCTAATATGAGTAACTCACCTATGAATCCTAATTATGGATATACATGACGTTGACCATGTTATCAACCAATAAACCCTAATGATATGATGAGTAAGATAATTGGAACCTAACCCTGGACTTAATGCATGCTAAGAATTTATAGGTGACATATAATGATCATGTTGACCTAAACCCTAAGTTGTTATCATCTAACCCTAACATATGCATCCTTAATGTCTTTCATGATACATTAGTGACATTAGCTATCAGAATTAGATAACATACCTTGATATGTATAATTGATTTAGAATAAATTAATTAAATATGTTTCATCTTGACTTCTAATATCCACCTAATGACTCAAATATAGTTAATAAGTAATTTTATTCACATAAATATGCATGTATGGCCTATGTGAGGATAAAAGTGCATAATCAATAATAGGAAGTGAATCGATATGGGTAGAGGATTTATGAGGACATTAAGTTAATGTGCCAATGTGTAATATAGATATAAGTAATTAATGTGACATCATTTGGATTGATTATAGACTTAATAACGTATTGGATAAAATTATCTATTTCATGTGATATAATTCAAAATGGTGTTAAATCCAAATTATTAAGGATTGTGATCTAATTTGTTCATATAGATATTGAGATAATTGAGTAAACCCTAATTGTGCTTAAAATCTTTAATGAGATAAATAATTATTATATATAACTTATTTACCAACAAAGTGAATTCAACAAGACACAATTGAAAGATAATAATAAGGATGATGTAATATCATAATGAATATAATGCTAATAAGCCAAAAAATATTAAATGGAAATTTTAATAGTGGAACCCTTAGTGATCCATGAGAATCCAGCCTACAAATAGTGCCTATGATGATTCTAGAAGTACCATAAGTCAGAGGTAACCACCTAGGTTCTTAGAGATGAGATGTTACATACTCACCCTTCCCTCTTGTTGAGATTTCAGGTATGAAATCCTCTTTAAGGGGTGGAGTGTTGTAACATACCAAAACATGGGTCTTTTTTAAGTTTCACCCCTTTTCCAAGCTTTTTCTTTCCTTTGTATCCTTTTTGTCCTTTTTCATAAATTTTCCTATCTTTTCCATTCTTTTTGCCCTCAATGTTGAAATTATGGAATTATTAGTGGTTTGGATTATATTTGATCAATATTCATGCCTATATATGGGTTTGTGCACAAATAAATCAATTAGTATTTTAATTAGAGTCTAGAATGCAAAATGACCACCAAATTGAGATAATCATTAGATTATATTTTCTATGGACTTTTGGGACAAGATTTAATATTGAGTTAGTTAATGAGAGAATTGATCATCTTTTCCTTTTCTCTCCCCTCCTAGATGGAAATAAATCATAAAAAGGAGTTAAAGAAGTGTTTTATGACTCTGGATAAGTTACTAACATATATATCAAATTTCTACTCAAGGATTTAATTAGTAAAGTCTTTCATATTAATTCACCCTTTAAATGTATTAATATTTAGAATAATGGCCAATTTAGTGGTTATGGACCAAAGTATGTGCAAAACTGAAATATAAGTGTTTAATAATATTCTAGACCATAAAGTTAGTTTATCATTAAAATTTGAGGTCATTTGGTCAATGTTTGAACCCTCAAATGAATTAAATAAGAATTGATTATAGTTTGACATATGTTAAAATATTATTTCATTTATGCATCTCATTTAAGCTAGAGTCTTGATTTAATTAAATGTCATGTGTTTTTTTTTGGAAGATAGCCACTACTAGAGACAGATTACATTAGGACTGAACGGACTAAAGGGAACCTCAGGGTATTAGTGCATTTAATTAGTGGACGCGTGTGACCCCAGTTGTTTGATACTCAATCCAATGGTCTGGGACTCGTATCCTAGATTCAATTATTTTGTTGTCAGCAGCAATTTCACATGTTACTCTCCTCAGACCACGTTCTCCCTCTTCACTCCACCTTTGGATGAGATTTCTCCTCCATTAGATTTGTCACCCTCAAACGTTTCACTTTATCCATAAAATACTATCTCTCTCTCTCACCCTGAGCACAAAACACCCATTTAGGGCTTTTCTTACATCTCCACCGCAAGTTATAGAAGGATCAATGGTGCACCTCTCGCCTATATAAATCATGCTAGAGCATCGTCAGACCATATGCTATCCTCCTCATTCCTCAATTTCTTTTCTAGTGCCTCGGGCATACTCAACCTACTCGATTTCTATTTCTGGCAACCACCTCTTCTCCGCTGCTCTCGCCTCCACCGTTGTTACAATTGGAAGCCAAATAAACATCCTTAGGCATCAAGCTTTAGTTCTACATCACTTTTGTACTGTTCTTTTCTACAAGTGTCCATATCTTGTAGATGCGATTCTAGCTTCTCACCAGTGCTAGTCACCTCGATGCCTCACTGCCTCTATGACCCTAGTTCTTCTTCACGTGTGTTCTCCAGACCCCAACGATGCACTAACTAGCTTTTCTCATGACTTGTTCTCACTAATTCCTCACAGTTTGCATCGTATATCTCTATCCTCTATTCCTTCTTCTTCCGGTGAAGCTCCTTGAGCCCATGTGCTCTCCAAAACCTGAGATTTGTCTCTTTGGGTTTGTTTGGGCATGAGGAAGCATCTCGTGTCTTCCCCTTTGCCTAATAGATTGCAAATCATAAGTTTTGATCAAGAAATATACCTCCAGGTCACTTGCTCATGCCATGGATTGAAAGGGGAACAAGCCAGGTCGTAGTTTGACTTTGGCACCCCTACAGCTTTATTCACTTGATTAATCAAGCAAAGGCATTTTGGGGTTTTGCTGTTATCCCTGAGTCTTTTGATCACCGATCCATTGAGGAGAGTTCTTTTACTAGCTGGCCAAATCCTATTGTACCACGCCAGCTTGGGCCCAGACCAACTGTGTGAGCACATTAGTGGGACTATTTTGTGTACATGGCTTTTTGGCATTTTTCTATTGGTCAATTTTAAAAAATATATAGTAAATTGATTCTTTATCAGAAAAATACAAATAAATAGTCTTCAGAAAGAATTTTTCGAGTAGGATCCCATTATAGAGTTTTCAAACCACATTTTTCTACCTTTTTTGATATTTATTGGAAACACCAATTTAATTTTATAAAATCCCTATAATTTGTAACGAATTCATTTACTTCTAAATTAGGTAAAAAAATATGTTTTCGTGATAAAAAAAATCTAACTGATAAGTTTCAAGTCCAAAATAGGAGGTTTTCCTAAAAGGTCCAAAATTAGGGTTTTCTTACACTTTACGCTATATGAAACCCTAATGCATACATATATATTGTAATTATGTTAAAGAGGTCTTGGAAATAACCTAGTTGGTGGAAAATGATTTCTAGGACTTTGAATTAAGGCATGTGTGTATGTGCATTCTCACCTTTTAGTTGGGCATTTTATAATATGACCCTAATATTCCTAATGAGGCATATTCTTATCCTTTGATCTTTTTCATTGCATTTTGGGCACATGTACTTCAATTAATTCTTGGGTCTTGAACCCCTCTACAATATTTCATTTATTTAATCTTCCATATGATTCTTTTTCTAGCATGATGAATTATTGACTATATAGCTAATGTAGTGTACTTATGTACAACCACCCATAGTTCAGAATGTGTTATTTTGTCCAGGGGAATGTGTTTACTCTCCCCACTTTTATATATAATTTAGGTGTTTGGGAATGTGTTACTCTCCCTCGACTATTGGTTGAGGTTCGATAGGTGCCTCAACCCTACTTTATTTGTTGTAGTCATATTAATAATCATTCATGCTACTTTATTATCAATTGTCATGGTAAAATTATTATTTGTTACATGACTCATACTCTTGACTCTCTTTAGCATAGTTGAAGCATTACCCCTTATTTACTTTTGTTATTTATACCTTGTCCTTGTTCCCCATTTGACACATAAATTATTTCTCCTCCTCCTGGGTGACCCCAACCATATAGGTCTAGGATCAGAGTGTGCATTAAGAGCATGGAGATCCAACCTAGCTTTAGAATTAGAAATACATGGCTTCCATCATGGCCTAACTCATGAGGATGTTGTTTGGAGACAAATTTGATAAGGCTTTCCTAGATCTTAGATCCTCTTGTGTTGTATACCTTTATGGACGAGTAAGATGTACATTTGTGTAATTGAATATAGTCATTATTTTATTCCTCTACTATTCAATGGTCTTTTGTATACCATTATTAGTAAAGGGGTATTTAGCTTCTTTATAGAATTATAGTTTTATTGAAATTTATACCGATTGAACCATATATTTGCAAAGAGATAGGTGCTATATCAAAGGAGGCCCTGGAAGTGTTTTAGTCGAATTAGAGATTGACTAGATGCATCTATGTCAACTTACATTTTGACCAGAGTGGTGATGCATAAATATTTTCTAGTGTGTAGTTAGCCATATTAATCTCACCAAGATATTTTATAACAACTAGTTTCAAGTATGTTTTAAATATTATTAAGTGTTTCCTGTGTGTAGGAGTGATAGATGGACGCCCAAAGTACACTTGACCCTGCCAAATACATGCTATCCTTCTAAATCTTAGTATATCATGCTAGTATCTCCAAGATAGTGTAAGCTATAGTTAAATTGTAATGTCCTTATCCACCAAATATATCTTGCCTAACACTTTGTTAAGTTTCTCATCTCTTATTCATAGTGCTAAAAATGTACATCTAGTTAACATTTTGTTGTAGTTTCATTATTGTTCACTTGTTCCATATTTAGTTCATTTCTTGGTGCTACTTACAAGAAGGTTGCAAAAAAGTTCTTTAAAGAATGAGATTGTTATTTTCTTTGAGAGGGTGATCTTATGAGGTCACTTGAAGAAGACAAAAGTTACCCTTTCTATTGAAAGGGAGATTGTTATTGATCTAAAAAAGGTAGAGGTAGTTGTGTTTGGTACCGTTATAGAAAAGGAAATAATATACAGGTAAAGGAAACTGATTGACAACGATTAAGTATTAAAGATACAACATTTCAGGTTGGAACCACTAAATGTCTTGTTTATTTTGTGGTTGCCTAACTTGTTGATTACTTACCTCACATATTCACCACATTATTTGTAACAACCCCACCTCCCGGTAACCCCCAATTAAGGGAGACCAAGAGGTCAGAGTCGTTATCCCAATTTCCCAGATTAAAGGTTCGACAAATAATCAGTAATAATTATTAAATTCTACCAAGACTATACTGAAAGCTGGAATAAAATAAAACTCTGCATACCTTTTTCAAAGTTGGATATCTAACATCTATCCAAATCTGGACTCTGTTCTAACAAATCCTCTTTGCACTTTATTTCTTAATTTCACAGTATGCCACTTTACTATTTGTCCTTTTCAATTTGTACCTAAAACGCCGACAAACAAAACGTCGGTCAGCATAAATGAATATGCCGGTATGGGGGGAAACAATAATCGTGCAACTATGGTAACAATGTAAGCTACCAAATATCATTTAACAATAAAGGTTATGTTTTAAGCAATACTACACAATCCATACCTATCCCCTTATCTCTGTGTTGTCCCTGCAGTGGACTTGAATACTACCTCTCTCATATGGTAGATCCTTACCCCCATGGTCCTACCTCACAGGTAGCCATTACTTAGGGTTGTGGAGTCACATGGACCTACCCAAAGGTATCCCAATCTCTTACTCATGGTGACTTGATGGACCTACCCCATAGGTAGCCATGTACTAAGTCATCCAATGACATGATGGACCTACCCCATAGGTAGCCATGTACTAGGTCAATCTATCAATCTACAGAGGGGACTAGGATCTGAGCTAGTAGGCATATATCTTAGGTGATAGTCATATCCACATTATAGTATGCATAAATTAAATTCATCCAACAGTTTAATTCAAGCCACTGATGAAAACTTTTGAAATCCTCAGAAAACTAGTTTGAGATATTCATAAGCGAAACCATATACCTGTGATTTCATATTTGGAGACAGAATCAACTAAGTAGAGAAAACCCAACCAAGCAAGAAAATATGCATAGAAATCCTAAAATAAATATACAAACTTCCTTTTATCAAGATTTATCCAAACTCATCTTGCTACTTAGAATTTCTATTCTAATTTTAGGGTTTCCTTTGAAATTAGGGTTTTGCCTCCGCTTTTAGTATTATGAACTCTAATTCAACAAAACTACATAAAAACCTTAAATTTCTCATCTTAATACTCCTAACAGACTTAGGATCATTATTTAGGATTATATTTCCCTAAATTGAATTAAACAAAGTTTTTCTCTTCTTTTACCCTAAATTATGGTTTCTATATGTATTATCCCTCATACATAGATTAAAACCCTAAATTAGTCAACTTTTCATGTAAAACATATTGAAACTCTACTTTAATATTCAACAAGTTAATACTTCTCAAATTAACCTATTAAACCTTAAAGATTCATCATTTATACTCAATTAGGGTTTTTAACTACGCTTTAAATACATTTTCTATCAAATTAATATACTTTTGCAAAACGAGTCAGAAAACATCTACCAAACCATTTGTTTCTTGTTCCTTGTATTTTTCTAAGAAACTTTCATATATAAACTTTTTCCATCAGAGTTTTCTAGCAAGAGATATGATTTTTGCAAGAAAAATCATTTTCCTAATTTATCCGTTAATTCTAGAAAATTAGTGGCCGCTCGATCCATGGTCCCCCAGACCACGCAGGATCCAACAACCTAGGATCCGCGCACCTAACTTTCGATCAAACTAAGGAATTGGGCAAGAATTCCCTTACTTGGTTAAAGGTGGCGTGAGGGCAAAGGGGACTTTTACCCCTTGGTCTTCTCCTACCTCCGGTTGGCTCATGAGCAGCCTAGTCGAGTCAACCATGGTGTTGACTCTGTGATCCTATCCTCCCGACTGAACTAAGAAAGAACAAACACCTCCACCCTTCTCCTCCGGACTCAGAGCACCTATCAATTGCTCGGGTGGCGGCCGGAGTAGGTGGGGTGAGGTTGGGATGCCTCTGGTGCGGCGACCACCTGGGTGGTGATGAAGATTAAGATCAAAGAGAAAATTGACTTGGGGAATACGCTCGTAGGGGCCGGATAAAGCTTTGGGGACATCTTGTGATTTCACGGGAGGTCTAGAATTCCATATATACTCTCCCATGGTGGCGGGTTTAGCTCTAGGGTGAGAACTTGGGAGAATCCTCTAGAGCCGTTAAAACCCTAGCAAACCATGCATTATCCTACTCAGAAACTTCTCTTGAATCGACCTATGCCCTTTCCTTTCTCATTCATGCTCTGGCTTGTGAGGAATTTGAGATCAAAGATCTTGTTTCCTCCTGCCACTTTTTTTCTGTGATTAAAGCTAAACGATGCACATGCATCACTGGATCTTAGATCCAAGGGCTGCCTTCACATGCCCTTTCTTTATTTTTTTGGAAAAGATAATATATATGACATTTAATGAAATCCTACTACTTTTGGGATATTTCCAAAATTTATAACTCATTATTCCTTTATCCATTTTCAACCAAATTTAGGGAAAACTTTAGATTTGCATTATCTTCCTTTATTCCAATTTTGAGCCTTAAAATCAAAAGGAAGGATGTATTTTCTTCATATGCAAGTAAATGTTCAATAAAACTCATTTAAGCATATTTTTCTCTCTCATAATATTTTATTTTCTTAATTTTGATTTATTTTCCCATTAGAAATCATGTGAACACGAAATCTTTTCCAAGATGGATCTATTATCCATATATCCACATATTTGTTGTAATATTATCATTATCTCACATTTCTTCTAAATAAAGCAATATTTAATTAATCTTTTCTCTTTCTTATTGCATTATCTTTGCAACTTGGACTCCTTGGAACCCAAAGAACCCAAAAGTCACAAAATCCACATTTGGGGAATATTCCTTTGCCTTCTAGAGGATTCTACATCTTTCTTTTCTCCATTTTTTAATTATTCATTTACTAATTGGATTTCCTTTTTCTCTTCCTTATTATTTGACCCAATAGACAATGAGGCCCATAAAGAAACCAACAAGGCTATTATAAACGAAATTCATACAATCCAATAAAATCACATCATTACTTGTTCATATATCTTTATTAAGAGAAATTGCATTTCTCACCAAGAGAACCCAAAATTGGGATTGTAACATCCTTCCCCTCTTATAGTAATTTTTCCCTCAAAATTCCATCAAGCATACAAACAATTCAGGATAAGACTTTTCCATGTCCATCTTTGGTCCCTATGTTGCTTTACCCTATCCATGGAGCTTCCAAAGAACCTTTATCATCACATATTCCTTTTTCTGAGTTTCTTTCACCTTGACATCTATAATCTCACAAGGCGACTTAGGACATTTCAGCCTCCCTTGGGGCTCAAGTTCATTGCTCAACACATGGCTTGGGTACCTCACATAGTGATCTAAATTGGACACATGGAACTCATCAAACATCACATTATCCTGAGGGGTAAAGCTAAACATAACCATATCCACCAATCCATCTCAAATGGACCCATGTATCGGGCACTCAGCTTTCTCATTTATAGCTTAGAGGGGTCAAATTTTCATATCACATATTCTCCCACAGTGAACTCCATGTCAGTCTACTTTGCATCAGCTCACGACTCATGTCGTCCCTGAGCTCTCTTTTCTAGCCATTGCACGATCAAAGTGACTTCATCTACACACACTATGGTCTTTTCTGACCTTCGCGAGATCCCTTCACCAACATCATCTTAATGAAGTGGTGACCGACACAACCTCCCTTACAAAGCTTCTTTACATCCCGATATTGGCTATGGTGGTTAACACCACATCTTTCATAGGACAAAATTGTCTCCATGTATCACCCTAAATAAGCACACATGCTCTCATCGGACCCTCTAGTATAGATCATACTAACCATTAGTTAGGGGTGATAAACTGTACTAATATTGAGTTCTTCATGTTTCTACTTCCGCCGCATGGAAGTGAATCTTTAGGTCATACTCCAGAACCTTTGAACTTGTGTCATGGTGTAGTTGAACCATCTCTCTCTCTTATATGTAGTTCAACCAGATCTGTCCCTTGACAATACTGTCTCTCTTTTTCTTAGATCATGTCATCTAGGTAAGGTGATCTACCATAACCCATTTTGCATCCTGACCTTCCTCGGTCCAGGGAGACTTACCACAACATCCATAGTGATGAACTCCCATTCCCTCTTGGGGACTCTTTATCCTCTATATCAACTCACTGGGTTACTGGTGTTCGTCCTTCACCTCTTGTTATGCATGGCGACAAGCCACATGCAACTTGATCTTAGGTATCCAAAGTACTACTGCTACTTACTATCTTAGTAGTACCACGGTGTATGATGAACTTAAAATCATGATCTCCTGTATGTCATGATTCCTGAAGGTTGATTCCTCAGAAACCCTAAAACACTCTAGTCGAGGTTTCATAACCTTCTTTTCCATAGAAGTGCATCTGAGGTTCTGCAACCATCCTTCCATCATGACAAGCCCTACGTTGGCTAACTAAGCAACCACTAACTTGATCAACATATCTCGTTACATCTGGGTGTTAGCCAAACATATCTCACAAACATAGGGTTCACCTAACCACCTCTTCCAGCCTTTCCACTAGCTAAACTAGGTAGATGTATTTCAACAAGAGCATCCATTACTACCTTTCATCTTTATGTGCTAGGTAACCATGAAGACCTACACCTCCATGTATTCCACTTATCATCTCATCTCAGACTTTAGGTCTATCATCATCAACAAAACTCAGAGCTCATCAAACTCAAACTTATATAACTCATAAATTCCATGCATCTCATGATAAGAACGTTCTTATAAGATGACTACCACATTCCTCTTGGTGTTTTCAAACCATCCACACATCATACACTCCATAAGGGTAAGTTATTATCTCTATTCCCATACATTGTAGCAACGTTTCAGCTCACATCATCATTATCCTTAGTGTATGACATGCGTACTGCTCTATCTCTCACCCTCATAACGAGAGGAAATAAGCATTTGGCGGATGTCCAAACACAAAGTTCTTCCCATTCTAAGAGTAGAGATGGTGCATCCCACATTTCCAGTACACCTTCCAATCTACGTTGAAATATGCATCACATGTCTCCACATCATGAACATCTCGATATCAAGGTTACTTCCATGGAAAACTGGTCTCGAACCCACTTGGGTCATCATACCATCCTTGGTCATCTCCTCTAGGTATGTAGGGTGTCGGCAATTTTGGGGTCATCCCTCTTCCTTTATGCATCAGAGAGTGCCCTCCTCATTTTCCCTTTGGGTCTCATGAGTTCATGAAGGTGATCAATCTCCTAACCCATGGCCCTCAGACAATGATAACTGTTACCTCCCGACCCTATGGTCATGTGCAACTAGGAAATTAGGCAACTCCTGCTCTCATCGGTCTTATCCCTACCTGACCCTAGGATAGACTTAGGATTCTAACATAGTACATGTCCAACTTAGAACATTACCCAAGTCTCCATCATCTCTCTCTACATTCGTGGTCTGAATTACATCCTTTCATAGGGATCATGGTGACCTACCTGCCTCGGTCAGGCCCCATCCTCATGCACTTAGAGATGATTATCTATGGGTCTGTAGGTTCATTCTCATACAATGTACTCTCCACTTAGCTTCTCAAGATTCTATGAGACCTCTTAAGGTTACCTCCTATCCAATAAAAGATGATTCATACCCTATAAAGGGTCCTCTCCCAGGATGGGAGGAAACTATCTCTTGCTAGCAACAAAGGTCACAAACATCCTTATGTCTAGGGTTTACATCAACATGAGTATGCTTAACCCAGTCAAGCTACTAAGGCACATATCTAACAAGCATACCACTTACTAAACCATGCTAGGTCTTCATGGTAGGTCATACATGTTCTCGTTCCTCAACATTGGACCATCAACATACATACATATGTCACCAACCTATAAGTTGGGGGTTCATCAACCATATACCTTAAACCAAGGGGTTCCCATTCCTTTAAACATGAGGAGTGTCATGCTCGAATCTATAGAAACTCAATTCTCATCATGAGCATCAGGTACACCACTTACCCTCTTAGGTCTAGGAACCCTAGGTTCACTTTTCTGATGTCCAACTACATGCCCAACCTTTTAACCAAAACCCAAGCATGTACAAGGTATGGCATGCACTTCCTATTATCCTTCTACTCAAGAAACACCTCAGAGTCGATTCCTCCTCAAGGACAAGAAACTAGGTATAAGGCCTCACAACTTGTTACTAAACCTCCCCAGGGTCTAAGGAACTCTTCTTCCTATCCTTAGAAAAGCACCTATATCATCGGTACATAGGTACCAGCAGCCTCATCCTTCTTCTAGGGTTTAGTTCTTCAAGAACCAATAAGGACCCTACACGAGGCAACCACAACCATCCACTTAGGTCACATCATCCTCAACTTCTTAGGGTTTCTCCTAACCCATAGTCTAAACTCCCAACCTTCTTGCTTGGGTCTTGCTCTCTCTTTAAAAGGGTGGATCAAGCTCACATGCATACACTTACATGGGTGAAACCTATGTTTTCTTGAGGCTCTTTATCCTTAGCTCATAATCTATCCCACATTCCCTACTGGCCTAGGTTTTAGCCTACTGTCAGCACTAGAAATGTACTTTGGGTGCAACCTTGCCATGCTGATATAAGCCCATAGGGTTTCTATATGGTCATCACTAACCTCATCAAGGAAGGAGTTATCCTTCACCCTAACATGCACGACCCTTCCCAGAGTTGGGTCACCAAAGATACTAGGTCAGCTAACCTCACATGGTTCATACTATCATAGGTATCCAAAACTAAAAGCATGTCAACCCACACACATGGTCGACCATGACATCTAACTCATCATGCCATCTCTCTCTAACCACCACTTAGGGATAGGGTTAGCACCATCCTCAGAGGATGTGCTAGGTGTCTACCTCTTCCTGGAGGCCTCTGCCTCCAAGACATAAATCCCCACTCATCCTCCTGACAAGGAGGTCTAACCTCAGGTCTCTCCTGAGGGCATGACAACACATGTCATACGACCTAAGCATGCAACTATTCTTTAGTTTACACTTAAACTATTAAGATTATGTCCCTGACATCTTATTTACATGCTTTTCATTAATTTGGTGGAGGATTCCTTAACCTTATCACATACCCTGACCTCAAGAGGGTGACGAAGAGAGAGAAAACCCTAAACCTCAGAATCTTAATAGAATTAGGGTTGAGAAGGGACAAAAATAGATAAGAGAGTCCTAAAGGTATCTTATTTCGAGTCAGATCCTAAGACATTGCCCAGGAAGTCACACATATTCGGGAGTCCTCGTATTTCGACTAGCGATGCGGAGGAAAATATTGCCGGCCCCCAGACATGATCCTTTTCTAGACACCTCTATCTTTCGGAAAATCCTCTAATTACTCCCTCGGTTCGATGGAATTTGTAAAATTTAATAATTACTAAAGATTAAATGAGGAACAAATGCTCTGATACCAAATGTAACGACCTCGCCTCCCGGTAACCCCCAATTAAGGGAGACCAAGAGGTCAGAGCCATTATCCCAATTTCCCGGATCAAAGGTTTGACAAATAATCAGTAATAATTATTAAATTCTACCATGACTATACTGAAAGCTGGAATAAAATAAAACTCTACTAACCTTTTTCAAAACTTGGATATCTAACATCTATCCACATCTGGACTCTATTCTAACTAATCCTCCTTGCACTTTATTTCTTAATTTCACAATATGCCACTTTACTATTTGTCCTTTTCAATTTGTACCTAAAATGCTGACAAACAAAATGTCGGTCAACATAAATGAATATGTCGGTATGTGGGGGAAACAATAATCGTGCAACTATGGTAACAATGTAAGAAGCCAAATATCACTTAACAATCAAGGTTACATTTTAAGCAATACTACTCAATCCATACCTATCCCATTATCTCTGTGTCGTCCCTATAGTGGACTTGGATACTACCTCTCTCATATGGTAGATCCTTACCCCCATGGTCCTACCTCACAAGTAGCCATTACTTAGGGTTGTGGAGTCACATGGCCCTACCCAAAGGTAGCCCAATCTCTGACTCATGGTGACTTTATGGACCTACCCCATAGGTAGCCATGTACTAAGTCATCCAATGACCTGATGGAACTACCCCATAGGTAGCCATGTACTAGGTCAATCTATCAAGCTACACAGGGGACTAGGATCTGAGCTAGTAGGCATATATCTTAGGTGATAGTCATATCCACATTATAGTATGCATGAATTAAATTCATCCAACAGTTTAATTCAAGCCACCAATGAAAACTTCAGAAATCCTCAGAAAACTAATTCGAGATATTCATAAGTGTAACCACATACCTGTGATAACACATTTAGAGACAAAATCAACTAAGTAGAGACAACCCAACCAAGCAAGAAAATATGCACAAAAATCCTGAAATAAATATACAAAATTCCTTTTATCAAGATTTATCCAAACTCATCTTGCTTCTTAGGATTTCTATTCCAATTTTTGGGTTTCCTTTGAAATTAGGGTTTTGCCTCCGCTTTTAGTATTATGAACTCTAATTCAACAAAACTACATAAAAGCCTTAAATTTCTCTTCTTAATACTCCTAACAAACTTAGGATCATTATTTAGGATTATATTTCCCTAAATTGAATTAAACAAAGTTTTTCTCTTCTTTTACCCTAAATTAGGGTTTCTATATGTATTATCCCTCATACATAGATTAAAACCCTAAATTAGTCAACTTTTCATGTAAAATGGATTGAAACTCTACTTTAATATTCAATAGGTTAATGCTTCTTAAATTAACCTATCAAACCTTAAAGATTCATCCTTTATACTCAATTAGGGTTTTTAACTACACTTTCAATACATTTTCTATCAAATTAATATACTTTTACAAAACGAGAAAGAAATAGGTTACCAAACCATTTTTATCTTGTTCCTCATATTTTTCTAAGAAAATTTAATATATAAACTTTTTCCATTAGAGTTTGCTAGCAAAAGATATGATTTTTGCAAGAAAAATCATTTTCTTGATTTATCCGTTAATTCTAGAAAATTAGTGGCCGCTCGATCCATGGTCCCCCGGACCACATAGGATCCAACGGCCTAGGATCCGCGTGCCTAACTTTTGATCAAACTAAGGAATTGGGTGAGAATACCCTTACCTAGTTAAAGAGAGTGTGAGGGAAAAGGGGTCTTTTACCCCTTGGTCTTCTCCTACCTCGGGTTGGCTCGCGAGCAGCCCAACCGAGTCAACCATGGTGTTGACTCTGTGATCCCATCCTCCTGATTGAACTGAGAAAGAATAGACACCTCCGCCCTTCTCCGCCGAACTCAGAGCACCTCTCAATTGCTTGGGTGGTGGCCGGAGCAGGTGGGGCAAGGTGGGGATGCCTCTGGTGCGGAGGCGGCCTGGGTGGTGATGAAGATTAAGACTAAAGAGAAAATTGACTTGGGGAATACGCTCGTAGGGGCCGGATAAAGCTTTGGGGACATCTTGTGGTTTTACAGGAGGTCTAGAATTCCATATATATACTCTCCCATGGCGGCGGGTTTAGCTCTAGGCTGGGAACTTGGGTGAATCCTCTAGAGCCATTAAAACCCTAGCAAACCATGCATTATCCTGCTCGAAAACTTCTCCCGAATCTACCTATGCCCTTTCCTTTCTCGTTGATTCTCTGGCTTGCGAGGAATTTGAGATCAAAGATCTCGTTTCCTCCTGCCACTTTCCTTTTGCGATTACCGCTAAATGATGCACACACGTCGTTGGATCTTAGATCCAAGGGCTGCCTTCGCACGCCCTTTCTTTATTTTTCTGGAAAAGATAATATATATGACATTTAATGAAATCCTACTACCTTAGGGATATTTCCAAAATTTATAACTCATTATTCCTTTATCCGTTTTCAACCAAAATTTAGGGAAAACTTTAGATTTTCATTATCTTCCTTTATTCCAATTTTGAGTCTTAAACTTGAAAGGAAGGGTGTATTTTCTTCATATGCAAGTAAATGTTCAATAAAACTCATTTAAGCATATTTTTCTCTCTCATAATATTTTTTCTTAATTTTCATTTGTTTTCCCATTAGAAACCATGTGAACACGAACTCTTTTCCAAGATGGATCAATTATCCATATATCCACATATTTCTTGTAATATTATCATTATATCACATTTATTCTAAATAAAGCAATATTTAATAATCTTTTCTCTTTCTTGTTGCATTATCTTTGCAACTTGGACTCCTTGGAACCCAAGGAACCCAAAAGTCACGAAATCCACCTTTGGGGAATATTCCTTTGCCTTCTACATGATTCTACATTTTTCTTTTCTCCATTTCTTAATTATTCATTTACTAATTGGATTTCCTTTTTCTATTCCTTGTTATTAGGCCCAATATCCAATGAGGCCCACAAAGCAACCAACAAGGCTATTATAAACGAAATTCATAGAATCAAATAAAATCACATCATTACTTGTTCATATATCTTTATTAAGAGATTTTGCATTTCTCACCAAGAGAACCCAAAATTGGGGTTGTAACATTATCTCTTTAAGAAAATTGCAATTTACCAAGCTTGTATTTTTTAGTTGCAAATATCATATTTCCTCAATTTTTACCCCTATAGAGATTTCATATTTCTCTAGCATGACTACCTATTGTATCATAAAAATATAGGATTTTTAATCCATTTTACAACATTCATCTTTTGTATACTTGTATTGATGATCGAAGGATGATTCTATTCTAAACCAAGAGTTTCCACCAGTATTAAATTAGTCAAATTAGGTCAAATTCCACGAGCACCCACAAGTTTAACTATTAAAGTCGAGTGTGGGTAATAAACATGACACCCACTTATAATGACTTAGTCTCATAAATTCCCACTTACTTGTATGGGAACCCATCAGTGATTTGGTTAAATAATATTAACATATTTTAATTAGTATAATAGATGTATGGCTATTAAGAAATACTACAAATTTAATAAGTCAATTTCTTATACAAGTAAATTCATAGAATTCGTGTATTTTTGTTAACAATGGACATGATTGCAAAATTTTATTAGTTGATGCTAATAGAAACAACATGATGGTCTCTATAGGAATCCATAGAGAGAGACAATGATAGGTACAATAGAAGCAAAAAATAGAAAAAAAAATATTTGTTGTCATGTCCACGAGCAGATCTCGTCAACAATGACATATTAGGTAGGAAGGTTTGTGAGGTTATACCTGTTCTGTGGAGTAGATCCAATGATGGAGCTCAAAATAATGAAGATGGAGGAAGATATCTGTGACAATCATCTAACATAGTCACAAAGGCATCTACAAGAGGACAATGGGAACTCCACTTTGCACTATAAGAGTATGTGTGGAAGGAGAAACTTTTCTATTGGCAATGTGCTAGCATTGTGTAACCACTTTTCACTCTCTCTCTCTCTCTCCATATTGGAAATAGCATCTAGTCAAAGTCCTCTTAAAAGGTGTCTCTATGCATGTCACCAAAACCTTAGCCTTCATGCCCCTATTTATAGGAACGACAAGGAAGCAAGATATATAATAAAACATAGAAAATGAAAAGGTAGTGGCCGCCTCCTCCGCTAGTGCTACTGGGTGAACCCACATTCTACCCCAGATGCATGGAGCAAGTCTGGAGATGATGCCACCATGGCTTGGGAATGGGCTCAGATAGTCAGAGGACTGACCACTTAGATCAAGGATGATGTGGCGTCTAATCCCAAAGAGTCATTCTTCAAGGAAGATGACAAGCAGAGCTGGATGAGGTTCACAGAGCCAATGCTAGATGAAATGGATGATTACCACCATTTCTTGTCCATTATTCAAGTCCTTGGGAGTAATGTGAACATCCCCCAGCTTAGGGGGTGGATGATTTTTACCTGGAAGACTAGAGGCGATATGGAGGTCTTCAACCTAGTCAATGGCCTAATCCTCACGAGGTTCTCTAACGAGAGGGGTATTGCCATAGCACTGAATGGTGGACTGTGGTTCTTTGATGATCAATTAGTCTTGGTTAGAAGATGGACACCTGAAGCTGACATTAGGTAGACAACACTCAAGATGGCACCTGTTTGGGTATCGCTACCGAATGTTGGCAAACACTAGTCAGCTAGAGCTATCATGGTGATCGACCATGCTATAGGCGTGCTGAGAGCTATTGGTAGGCGACCATATGGTACCCTGTTTGGTTGTGCTAGGATCTATGTGGAGATCTCTGATGTGAAGGAGCCACCACCTCTTATCATGATGGAACTGTTGCACGATAGAGAATGGGAGGTGAAGTTCAACTATGAAGCCCTTACCGACCGGTGTGACACCTACTTAGTCTTTGTACATTGCACTAGTGATTGCCCTAGAAAAAAGGGGTTCTACAATCCAGTTAACAACCCCCATAGTCCCTATGGGTTCTTATCAAGCACCTAAAGGGGATTCCAGACCCAAGTCCAGGCCGCCTCAAAGCAGGGCCCGCTCTATCCAACGGAGTGCTACTACGAAAGGCAAGGAGAAGGTTCTTAAGGGTGATGAGGGAGTCACCACATCCCCTTCTTCTTCTCATGATGATGCTTTGATTCAGTAGCAACCTACTGGTTCTCTGCACAAGGGTTTGTCGTATAGTGCAGCTGGTGCTACGGTGCCTGCTGCTTTACCTGCTAATCACTCGAGGACTGAGAGGGAGATTCCTGTGGTGGCAGTTAATGCTACTAACAACAATGTTAATGTGTTGGATGGTGATTCCATCAACCCATTGTAGGTCCTTTATCAAGTAGTAAATGGGATCATAGTTTATATTGGTGCTATAGAAGCTGGGGGACTTAAGGTTCTTGACAAAGTCATGTTGCCTTCAACGATGGTATAGAAGCTGCTAGTTTAATAGAGATGAACCAAATTGGTGGAGTGACAACCTGGTCTAACAAGCAGAAGCTAGGTAGATGGATTGCTTGCTCTATTGATAGTGCCCTTGTCAATGAGGCTTGGTTGGATATATGGCCGCACACAGTCATCAAATTAGGTGCTAATATCATGAGTGATCACTCATGGATGAAGATGGAAGTTTTTCCAGAAAATAATGCGTCAAGTGACATTTTTGATTCCTTAATCTTTGGTGTGAGTGGGTAGGCATAAAAGAGGTTGTTGAGAGTAGTTGGGATGTGGAGGTACAAGGGAATCCCCTCTATAGGGTCCTAAAAAATTACAGAACATAAGAAGGTAGTACAGGATTGGAGTAAAAAGAAGGTCAATTTAAAAAATCTTCTCAACGAAGCTAATAAGTTCTATGAGGATGTTGCTACAAAGGTGAGAATGATGCCCAACAATGTACAAGCCATTAATTAGGAATAAGTGCTAAAGATAGACTTAGGAAAATGAAGAAAGCTGAAGAAAGATATATCAGGCAACATAGCTGGATGAAATGAATAGCTGATGGTGATCTCAACACCAGGGTCTATCACTCAGCTGTCAAGAAAAAGGAGATGAGGGAAGCTATACATGAGCTTTTTAATGAACATGGACAGGTTGTTGATAGCAGAGATGAGATTGCCAACTACGCTGAGAAATACTTCCAATGGTTGTACAACCAACTTGCCATTGAAGATAGTATTTATGGTGATCTACTTCCCAAAAAAGAGTCAATGAAAGTATGAATGATGACCTATGTAAACTGGATACTGAGGAAGAAATAAAGGATTTTGTCTTATCCATCAAGCCTTCTAAGGCTCCTGGGTCAGATGGGTTCAATGGCATGTTCTTCCAATTTTTGTGGTATCACATAAACCAAGATATATTTGTTGCTGTCAAATGGGTTATTAATGGTGGCAATATGTTCTTTCTGTGAACCACACCTTTACTAAACTCATTCCTAAAAGGAAGGATGCAAAAAATATTGCCGACTATAGACCTATAGCTTGTTGTAGTGTCCTCTATAAATTCATTGCCAAATTACTTGAAGGTAGGATCAGATGTGTGCTGCCTCATATCATCTCAAAAGAACAAAGCACGTTTGTTAGGGGAAGAAAGATGTTAGACAGCTCCCTACTCGCTACTAAGTTTCTCACTAGCTTAAACATTAGCAAAGCAAACTCCAAGGCTTGTGTCAAAATTGAATTGGTGAATTCCTACGATTACGTTAGATGGGACTCTCTCTAGGCTTTCATGGTGTCTATGGGTTTCTCAAAGAATTGGATTCTTATTCTCAAACGTCCAAACCCCCTCTTTCTCTATCCTGATAAATGGTGGCCTAGTGGGGCTGATCAAAGCGTCTAATGGTCTCTGGCAAGGGGACCCTTTGTCCCCTCTCCTGTTCACTATTCTTATGGAAGGGCTCACCAATATGTTAAAGATCATTGAAGACAAAGGGAAGGTCAAGCCATTCATAGTCAAGGAATTGAAAGTTAAGTCCCACCTCATTTTTGCTGATGACATAATGCTTTTCTCTGTTGGGAATGCCAAAAGATTGAGGGAATTCAAGAGGGTGTTGAGCTGCTATGGAGAGCTTACTAGCCTCTACATCAGCTCCATCAAGTATAAAATATTCTAATCTAAATCTTGTGACCTCAGGAGGGGAAGGCTCAAGGTTTCCATTGGGCTTGAAGATGAGAGACTCCCTATGAGGTATTTGGGGGCTCCCATAGCTGGAGGTAGGGGTAAAACTAGATATTGTAGTTCTTTCCTTGATAGAATGAGGGAAAAAATAGATAACTAAAGCGGCATCAAGATGTCACTTGTAGGCAAACTCATCCTTGTCAGAACTATTCTTCAAAGCCTTATCCGCTTCTGGAGAGAGGTCTGCAATGTTCCTAACGCCGTCACTGAGTCCATGAGGAAGATCACTGCTAGTTTCATATGGGAAGGAAGAGTACATAGCGTAGGTTGGGATGTGTTGGCGCATCCCTTCTCCAAAGGTGGCCTAAACATTCTCCATCCTTCTAAGATCATCATTGTTGGGCAACTCATGAGGCTGGATAGGTTCTTGACTGAGAAAAGAAATATGTGGTCCCAATGGATGATTGCTCATTATGGAAGTATTCCTTATAGCTCATATCAGCACTCCTCAAGGGTCTGGAAAAAAATGTGCATCAGATGGAATGAGGTCAGCAACTTGTACACTATTTATGATAATGATATGGTGTGCCTTGTCAACCAACAAACCAAACCATGGATCAATAGTGATACAACGCCCAACGTCTTTTGGGATAAGGACTTCTAGGGTTCTCACCACTGCCCCAAGTGGAGCACTACCCCAAGTTTGGCAAACTTCCTACTAGAGATTGACTCATTTCTTTGGGCATCCAGGTTAGTGATGTCTATCTTCTCTACAAGAGAAATATGGAGAGCCACAACCACCTTTGTCTTCGGTGCAGCTATACCAAGCTCATGTGGTGAACAATCTACCTCAAGAACACTTGGGGCCCAAACCAAAGTGACAACCTATCTAAGATCATTCACTGGATGAATCTGAATCTCAAGAACAAGCATAGCAGGTCCTTTAGTGGGTTATGCCTTGCTACTTTTTTCTTTTACGTCTGGGAAGAGAGGAATAGAAGAGATCATGCCTACTCCTACCACACTGAATCTGAGCTTCTCAAAAAGATCATGAAAGAGATTTCTTATCATATACTTGTAAAGAAAGGTTTAGCTAAGGGTGTGTATAACCTTTCTAAGGAATACTGGGGATATTGTTACTAACCCTATGTATACCTGTGTGGTACAATGGGTTTTTGTTTACCCCCATCTATACTTTTGTTGTAGGCCTTTATGGTTGTTGTAACTGGTAGTTGTGCTACTTCACTTTGGAATACATTTACCTTTTCCAAAAAAAAAGAGGCAATGGCTACTTTTCAACATCTCACACATGGGAAGTTCATTGAAATTACTCAAGCTAGTTTAGTCTATTGACAAGGCTTCCAGTTGGTGCATCAATGATTCAATTGATTACCTAAACCTTTTAGTAACCAAATTAATAATATGACCATGATTGTATTGATCCTATCTATATATGCAATGTGTGTGATCCTATAGAGTCCAAATTACATTAGTAGTGATGTCCATAATCATATTATGACTTCACAGACAATGATTAGTGTCTAGCAAGACTTCATTGCCACCAAAGTAACATAGAACAACTTCAACCTAGTATTTTGACCAGTATTATAGTGATGGTAATCTATATTGAATATGACCCATGTAAATGTCATCGTCTCAAAGTTAATTTCCTTTTGCTTCTTGATATAGAATAGACTATTTGAGATACATATGAGCTCAACATCACATGACAATGTGCATGAGAATGGACATGCATTTATAGTCTCACTCATCAAGTGCCCATGGGTATCACTCCAATAGGAATGACATATTCTATCTACATCACTCACAATAACCCACATGTGTCATAGTGCACTCAAGGACTACATGTATGGAAACCCTTATTCATGATTGCGTTGGGCAATGTTATAACATTTCGAACAACATGTGATCACTATAGTGACTTCATAAGGACCACAATCACCATTGCCATACAATTCATGGCTTCCATGTATTATACTTAAAGTGGGTTTGTGCAGTACAACTTGTTCTCTAAAAAGTACCCATGTATCTGCGTTGATATCTAATATCATGACTAAAGGGACATAGTCATTACCTAGGACATTACTAGTCTTATGTATTATTGGTATCCTGTTATATCCATAATAATAAGGGACTAGGGACATAACAATAAAGTATACTCTTAAGTATGCATATGATCTCATATTTAGGTCCTCATCCACATCATATGTCATTGAGTCAAGAGATTCTTAGGATATTATTATATTTATTAATTATCTAAGTATGAAATTAAACATAATAATTGAAATTGCCTTTATTTAATTTAAAATCAATTAAAAGGTGTTTCGTACAATCATCATATGACTGGCTTTCAGGACATACTACCAAAAATCTCCTTCTTGCACTATAGACAATGACTCTCGAACCTAAGTCTATGTGATCTAACATGATCATCATGCATATGTTGTGGAAGTGCTTAAGTCATAAGATCAACAATATTTCTCTCAGTTGATACTTTGCAAATCTTAACATCTCCTCTTGTACAACATTTTGTATGAGATGTAACACCATAATATATGCTTTGATTGCTAATGTGATATGTGTTCCTTAGCTTGCTGTCATAGTATAGCTCTACTACATCGTCGATGGATGGAAGCACACCTAGTTCACCAATGAACTTCTTAATCCACACAACTTCCTTTGCTACACTAGAGGCAAGGATGTAATCACTTCCTCTACCATAGAGTCATCCACTCTTCTTGCTTGGAAATTTTCTATCTCACAACTCCGTAGTTTAGGCAAAACACCAAACCTCATTGTGATCAATAATTATCCTTTTCATTTTGGAAGATTGGGTTGGTGTAAATCTTTATAGCAAACTCTTCCTCCCCAATGTAAATAAGAAACTCATCCTTAGTTCTTCTCAAGTAACTAAGGATGTTCTTTACAAGAATATACTAACCTTCACTAAGATCTGAATAGTAAGCATAAAGACGTTGGGACGTGTATATAACATTACATACATGAAAGATCCAGTTGCATACACATATGGATTCTTATTCATTCATGTCCTCTATTGATTAGAATTGGGTCATTAAGATCTGGAGAAATATATTCCATGAGACATGGGTAAGTTTCCTCTCTGAAACTCTTGCATGTTGAACCTTATTAGCACTTAGTCAATCTATGTACTTTTCCTTAGACCAAGAAGCCTCTCTCTCTATATATATATATGTTATATATATGTATATATATATATATATATATATATATATATATATATATATATATATATATTAATCCCTAGTACATAGATGCTTCTCCTAACTCCTTCATGGTTAGGTTATTTCCCAACCATATTTTAAGAAACTGTATAGTAGGGATGTCATTCCCCATTAATACTACATCATGAACATAGAATATGAGGAATACATTTATGATCCCACTAACCTTATTGGAAACACAAGGTTCATCTTCATCTTGAATGAAGCCAAACTATTTGATTGTCTTATCAAGATGAATATTCCAACTCTGAGATGCTTGCTTCAATCGATAGATTGACCTTTGTAGCTTACTGATTTTTCTAGCTTCATTTAGAGAGATAAAATCTTCAAGAATTGTCATATACACATCCTCAAAGAGACTCCCACTAAGGAATATGACTTTAGCATCCATTTTATAGATTTCATAGTCATTATAAGATACAATCACAAGTATTACCCTAATGGATTTGACTATGATAACTACTGAAAGAGTTTCATCATTGTCAATGACTTGAACTTGTTTAAAACCTTTTGCTACCAATCAACTTTTGTAGGTTGTACATTACCATCCATGTTGTTATTCTTATTGAAGACCCATTTGCATCCTATGGGTTTTTACCCTTTAAATGAATCCACTAAGGTCCATACCTTGTTGGTATACATAGAGTCCATCTCAAACATCATGGCTTCAAGCCAATCTCAGAATCTGGTCCCTCATAAGCATTATTGGAGTTTGTTGGTTCATTATCACTAACAACCAACATATCATCACATTGAGTCATGAGAAATCCATATATCATTGGCTCAAGATGTAGCCTATTAGATCTTTAAGGATCATGTGTTATTGGTAGGAACTTAAGATTGTACAATAGCTTGTGATTCAAGTTGTTCCTCATCGAACTCCATAGGTTCAATGCTATCTTGTTAGTTTTGAATTTCTTCTAGTTCTATATTCCTCCCATTGGTTCCTATGGAAATAAATTCCTTTTCAAGGAATACTGTAATTATAACAACAAACATTGTGTTTTCAATTGGAATATAAAAGTAACATCCCATGGTTTCCTTAGGATATTGAACAAAATTACATTTGTCAAATTTATGTCCAAGCATTTCATTATTCTTTTTAGACATAAGATTTACATCCCCAAGTCTTCATAAATGACAGACTGGGATGTTTCACATTCCATATCTCGTATGGTATCTTTTGAATAGATTTAAAAGGTATGTGGTTAAGTGTAAATGTTGTAGTTTTTGGAGCATATCTGAGAAGGAAGTTAGAACAATAAAAAAACACATCATAGATTGTAGCATGTGCAATAGGGTGTGCTTCCTTCATTTTGATACATCATTATCTTGTGGTGTTCCACGTGAAGTCCATTATGATTAAATAGCACAATCCATCATAAGTGTCTCAATTTCTTGACTTAAGTATTAACCACCTAGATCTGATTTAAGTGTCTTAATTCCTTCTCAAAGTTGACTTTATACTATATTCATGAATATTTTTAACTTTTTAGTGGACTTTGACTTGTGTTTCATTAGATACACAAAGCCAAATCTATAAAGGTCATTAGTAAATATGATGAAGTATTGATACCAACCTCTAGCACTTGTGCTAAAAGGTCCACATACATTAGTATGTATGACTCCTGATAAGTCACTTGTTGTTTCATTATTTCTAGTAAATGGTGTTTTTTCATCTTGCCTAATAAACAATATTTGCATGTCTCAGTTGATTCAAAATCAAAGGAGTCTGTATAACCATCTTTATGGTGTCTAGAAATGTGCTTCTCATTTATGTGCCCTAGATGACAATGCCATAGGTAAATATTGTTTGAGTCATTGAGTTTTATTCTCTTGGTATTTATGTTATACGCATGTGTCTGAAGTTCTAATAAATAGAGACCATAACACATTGGGATACTAACATAGAACACAACCTCTATTTTAAAAAAAATCCAATCATTCTCTATTAGACATTCAAGTTCAGTCAACATACAAAGATAATATTTCTATTATGGAAACATACATAATGGATGTTCTCTAACTCTATTACAATCCCACTAGGTAAAGATAAACATTAGGCACCTACCACAGTGGAAGAAACTCTTGATCCATTTGCAACATGTATTTCTACCTCCCCTTTCTTCAAGGGTCTACTTCTTTTCAGATCCTACATATTTGAGCATATGTGAGATCTACATATGGAATCTAATACCCATGTTTAAGATATACATAAGTTTAGCTATGATGTCCCCAAATTTCAATGTCTCGACCACGCTGTGACATCCGAATTGACACCCTCACCTTATTGAGAATCTCAATTCAAACTCACACATTAGTCCAAGAAAAAGAAAATGAAGGGAGTTAGAGGAAAACAAAGTAGCACATGCACATGAACAAGAACAAAACCATACAACACAAGTCCATTATTCAACCTATATTTACAAAAGAATTAGTACAAAATTTGACATTAGATATTTAAATAGTAAACTTTTACATAAGAACATACTACATTCTAAAATAGGATCTTCTAGAGAATAGGTCCACCTGTACACCTACTCTCCACATAACTCCCACTATTAAGAGTCTTCAAGATCATATAACCACATAACTTAAATAGAGATTACAAGTGGTACACATAAACACAATATACTAAATTGGTGTGTTGAGTGTTTGATCAAAAAGGGATCTAGAGGGGGGTGAATAGAGATAAAAAGCACTTAAACAAGATTCATTAGACCTTCAAATTACCTCAAAAGAGGCTATTGAATTTATGTAATTTTATGTGCACCTAAGCACACATAGTGAGGATGAGAGACATTGAATGAGATCAAGAACAAGCTATGTAGAGTGGTTCCAACTCCAAACTAGGAGAAAGTTAGTCCACTACCTAGAGAGGTCAATCCTAGTATTTTGCAACCATTGCATACTTATAATCCATTATAAGACATACAATAACACCTTCCTTTTACCGGGCAAGGATACATTGACTTCCTTTTTAAGGACCAGAACGATCCAATAAACCTTACAAGGTCTTACCTATCCTTCTAGCATGAGTCTTCAACCGTTACAAGGGCTTACCCACTTTTGTAATGAGATAGACACCTTCACCAAGGAGCTCCACTTGTTGCAACAAGTCTTGTTCCTTGAAGGAATTACCCACTCTTCTCAAGGATCTTCAATATTCACCTTCTCCTTCAACTTGGAGAATCTTTTACCAACATAGCTTGAAGCAAGGGACTTGGGATAGAGAAGACTGAGAGCTTCACAATGATTACAATGAGGTAGCACTTCAACAAAAACCTATCTCACTCATATGGACATTTTGATTAGTAAGCAAGAGAGAGAAAGGGGCTCTATGTGGACAAAATCACTCAACTATATCTAGGAGCATGAAAGGCAAACTTGGGATGAAGCCCAAGGGTCCCTATTTATAGTTGGGGATCTCCAATATCCACTAGAAGCACTTGGGAAAGAATTCTAGTTGTTGGGGGTGTTGCAACATATCTATTTTTCATATTTGCAACACTCCAATGGCTAGAAATACTTTTTCTACACATTTAGTATGGTGCAGATGATTTTCCATAAAGTTAACTCAGTCGATTTCACTATGCAACAAGCTAATTTTGATTGTCGATCGAGTTTATCCTATATGAAACTCGACCAATGGCTTAAAATTAGTTTTCCTATGCAAGGTGTCAGTCAAGTTTATCCTGAGGTAAACTCAGCTGAACCTAGACATTTACTAAGACCATCCTAGATGTCAGTTGAGTTTTTGAGGGGGAGACTTGTCCGATCATATATGTTGTGATGCATTTTGGAAATTGTAAAAGTGCTTAAACATTTGAGATAAGTGCTCCAAATTTTTTCTCATCTTAATTACAAGTCATAACATCAATACAAATGATTACAAAATTTGTCCTAAGTCGTTTAGGGCTATTTCCACAAAAGTGTATTTGCATTGACGTTGGCTTGTATTGGATCAAGCTAGGGTTTGATAGAATTGATCCTTTTCATGTGCCTAATACCTAAAATCAATATCAAATAGACAAATTATATACATATGAATGGAATGGTTAAGTCATTATCAAAATATGGATAATGTATAAATGTTAGGTCAACATTCTCCCCCTTTTTGAAGATGACAAACCATTCATCAACATATTGAAAAGGAATTGGAATATTAAAACTTTACCTTGTGAATTGTAAGGGGATACATGAATGAACAATAGCAGTTACTCCCCCTCAATTTATGATTACCTTTGCCTATAGTTAATTTCTCAAAAAGAATAATCATAACACATATATACTATTGAATCCTCTTACATTATCACATGATATTTCAGAGAATTAACTAGAAAAAGGATCACAATTGAATATGCACTTGAGCTCATATCTCCCCTGATCTCCCATATAGTACTTGAGATTGTTTCTCCCCCTTTTTCATTTAAAAAAGGTAGGGGGGGTAAAGTGTTAAAAACATATGTCTTATCCATAGGCTGAAGTGACACAAGCATCCACAATTAGCAAGCACCAACTGCAAAAAAGAGAGAACAACAAATACTTGAGTCATAATAAAAAATGGAAGCATATAACCAGAGCTCATAAGATGTAAACAAGCATAGATTTAAGGTACATATAATCAGAATACAACAAAAGTAGATGTCCTCTCAAGAAGAAAACTACAAACCAACAAAGAAAATCAACAAAATGTGAAAATAGTACACCTCAGATATAATGCCCAAATGTTCAATACATGAAAGTCCACAAAAGAGATAAATATGAGCACCCTATAGACTAAGAACACAACATCTAAGGCATATAGGTCAAGGTCCTCACCTTTGCTATTTGGCTGCTAGTCTTCATCTCCATCTGAAGGTGCATCAGGGGTAGCAGGTGTAGCCTCACCATCATCTCCACCATCACCAGATCCATCATCACCATCATCACCTTCATCCTCATTACCATCAAAATCATCATCAATATCATCCTCATCAGCCATCTTGGTGTCCTCATCAAGCATGAAGGAGTGAGGATCATGCCATCTACGATTTTTCTCTTCCCAGGAGATGCCAAACTCGCACAATGACTTGACTCGCTCATAATTGTGTACAAAAGCCCAATCAAAGTTAGCAAGAAAGGCAACAGAAGGGCCAACTAGAAGTGCAATAAGATGAGAGGTGGCAATAGGGGTAGGTCTACCAACAGAGCTACGAGGTATAATAGAAGCAACAAGGTTGTGGTTTGGGTAGAAATGACTATATGCATAGGAAGCATAGGAAGCAGCTGGGTAAGGCTGGTAGGTGGGGTAGGGATGGTTGTAGGACTAGTTCATGTTTGACATGGTTTGAACTGGATCCTGGTGGAGTTGGTCCTGGATGTAGGTGTTGTCTTCCTATTGATGCATCATGTAGACCATCAGGGTTTCATTAGACACTGAGAACAAGGCATGGTCAGGTCTAGGTGGGGGTGGAGGAGTCTGGGTGAAGGTGGAAGCATCAGGTGTGGGTGTGTAGGTAGGATGAAAAGACTTCTTGAAAGTGGTTTCACTGATGTGAACACCTTTCCTACTTGCTTTGTCTCCAAGATCATGGAAAAGGGATTTCTCAGCATGGTGAGCAAACAAACCATGGTTCAAGTTGGGATAGGGTCGGTGGGTTCCACTAGTGTTCTTCCTAGAGTCAAAATAGGTCATGTGGTGAAGAATGTAACATGCTCATTTCACTTTGACATCACTCATGAGATAGTACATTAGCACAACAATGTTTTTTGGATAATCTGTTTGGTTTTTATTTAGGTGGATATTACAGTTGACTACTAACGCAATGCGGCAAGTCTTGATGTCAAGGGAGGAAGAAGGAAGGATGGATTTCTTCCCAAAGGGGACACAATGAATGTTTAGGAACTTGTGAATGTCAGGTTGGATAAGCTCAGAGTCAAAAAATTTATAGAGATTCTCAGGGTCAAGTAAGTCAAAATACTGGTGATAAGAGGTCAACCATGTATATGTGATGTTTTTACTATTGAAGTAAAAATTCAAGGAATCCTAAGAGACGGAAAACTTGGTACCTACAATCATGGAGGTTAGGATCATTTGTTGGTTAGGGGGTGGCACAAGGGAAATGTAGTTCCATGTGAGATTAGTAGTGAGTAATAGGCTCTGGTTGTTCACTGTCATTTTTAATGTCTCTAATTAAAAACCCATATAATTCATGGACAACTTTTGTGCTAGAAAGAGAGTTGGTGTAGCATAATTACTCTACACAAAGTGCACTAAGGTGTTGAGCTTTGAACACATCAGAAACCTCTTTCATCAAACCACTATGTGATTCAAGCAATGCACGAAAGGGAAAAGGATTTAGAGGAAGAATCTCCTTATAACTATTGAAAGCTTTAGAGGAGATGAATGAGGTTCCATCAAAGGAAACAATCATAGAAGCAGTGGAGGATGTGGGTACTCTAGCCACTTCAGTCCATTTGTGTCGTTTTGAAGCCATATACAAGAATGGAGATGAAAAAGCAACAAAACAAAAGTGATGGAAAGAGTTGCAGGCCTCTTAAAATACTAGGTTCATGTAGGGAGAGGCTAGGGCAAGTGATTTGGGGCTATATAGGGTAAGGGAGAGGTTTGGGCAGACCTAGGGTTGAAGGACAAATAAAGAAGAGGGGCTATTGGTCGACTTTTCTCTAGTTGAAAGGGAGAAAAGTCATCAAACTTCCTATATATTTTTCTCCCAATAGTGTTGTCGGTGGAGTTTGTGGTTTGGGAAAGTTGGTGACTCTGCTATTTTGTTCAATCATTGGCCTGATATCAGTCAAGTTTCCCCCAGATCAAACTTAGCTGACTGGTCAGTCTATCCAAAAGATTAGAAATTTAATTCTAGGTCACTATAGTGCTATATAAATTTACTTTTCTAGACTATCATGTATTGTGAACATATTGAGTCACATTCTACTCATCATTGGCTACTATTTTGTGGTAAAACATGCATTTGTGAAAAATAGCCAAAAAAGAAAAATAAGAGGTTAAAATTTTACAGAAATAGCAAAAACAAGTATAAGGTGAGCAATCTATAAGCAACAACATATAGGTATGAGAGCATCTAGATAGAGGGCATATCATTATCATCAAGAGTAGTAGTAATTAGTTTTGATCTATTTGTAGTAAATTTCTCTCTAGCTAAAGGTTTTGTGAAAATTCTACAAGTTGATTTTTCATGTCCACATGTGAGATATAGATATCCTTTTTGGCAATGTGGTCACAAAGGAAGTGATGGTGGACCACTATATGTTTGCCTCTACTATGAAACATAGGATTGTAATAAAGATTAATTGTACTAGTATTATCACAGTAGATAGGAGAAGCATCATAATTAACATTAAATTCTTGGAGCATTTGCTTTACCCATGGATTTGGGCACAACAACTTTGAGCTACAATGTATTCATCCTCGATAGCTGAAAGAGCCGTTGTGCTTTATTTCTTAGAGAACCCAGAAACTAAGCATGGTCCTAGGAGGAAGCAAGTGCCACTTGTGCACTTTCTCAATTAAGAATCTTTCATAATCCATATCACTATAAGTAGTAAGAGTAAAGTCCCTTGACTTGGGATACCGTAGTCCAAAATTTTGGATTTTGGCCAGGTACCTTAGAGTCCTCTTAACTGCTATAAGATGGGATTTTCTAGGACTTGATCGAAATCTAGCACAAGGCTGACACTAAGCATGATATCTGGTCTAGAGGTAGTTAAATAAAGCAAGCTACCAATCATACCTCTATAAATCTTCTCATCTACCTTCTCACCTTCCTCATTTCTATCAAGTTTAGTGGTGTTGACATGGGAGTATCCACCGGCTTGGTGTTCTCCATCCCAAATCTCTTCAACAGTTTACTTGAATATTTGCATTGGTTGATGGAGTTTGCTTCCTTTGTTTGTTTGATTTGAAATCTAAGGAAGAAAGTAAGCTCCACCATCATAATCATATAGAACTCACTCTGCATAAGAGAAGTAAACTACTTGCAAAGATCAATATCACTTACACCAAATATGATAGAATCAACATATATTTGAATGATCAAAAACTTCCTAGAAGTGTGTTTAAGAAAGAGGGTAGAATCAACTTGCCCATGATGTAGCCATTGTCTGCAAAAAGTTCTTTAATTTTTCATACCAAGCATTAGGATCTTCTTTGAGTCCATAGAGAGGTTTTTGGAACAACTAAACATGGTTAGGTAGCTTATCATGCTCAAATCTGGTAGGTTGAGCCACATAGACTTCCTCCACTACTTTACCATTAAAAAATGCACTTTTATCATCCATTTGGTAAAGCAAGAAATTTTTTATCTAGCAAAGGCAAGTAACATTCTAATAGATTTAGGTCTAGCAAAAGGATCATAAGTTTCATCAAAATCATGTTGATTGTATCCTCGAGAAACTAACATTTCTTTGTTCCTTACCACTTTGTCTCTTTCATCTAACTTGTTGTGGTAGACCTACTTGGTTCCAATGATCTTCCTATCATTTGGTCTAGGCAATAAGATTTACACTTTGTTCTTTTCAAACTATTCTAGCTCCTCTTGCATAGATAGGATCCATTCATCATCCTTGACAACTTCTTTCACATTCTTGGGTTCAAGTCGTGAGATGAAGGTGTTGTCTGATTTTTCTTTGTTAAATGCAGCCCGCATCTTCACCCTTTCAAAAGGATTGCCTATAATGAGCTCTTTAGGATGATCTTTAGCAAATTAGGGAGTTGGATTCTTCTTTTATTTTTCTTTTTCTTCTTCATATACTACTACCTCTTTTTCTCTTTTAATGATGTTAAACTCTTTTAATCTAGGAATCACCTCATCTACAACATCATCATTTACAATATTCTTGGAAACAGAGGGGTTAGTTTCAACAAATTTAATATTGATAGATGCTTCACCTTTAGACAATTCAATTTTAAACTCTCTATAAGATTTGCTAGTAGTGATATAGATAAGATAGAAAGGCTTGTAGGATTTCACATCAAACTTGTCGAGAGAATCCTTGGTGTTTAAAACAAAACAAGAACAATCGAAACCATGAAAGAAATCAATGGAGGGTTTCAACCATGCCATAACTCATATGGGGTTTTCTTTAAAGAGGGATGAGTGAAAACCTAATTTTGCACAAAACAAGAAGTGCTAATGGCTCCACCCAAAACTTCTTTGGAGTGTCATACTCTAGAAGCATGGTCCTAGCCATTTCCTATAGTGACGTATTGTTTCTCTGTACAACTCCATTTTGTTGAGGTGTACGAGGGAAAAAAGTTTTGTACATAACCTGATTCCTCACAAAACATCTCAAACAAATCATTCTCAAACTCTCCCCCATGGTCACTATGGATAGAGATGATCCAAAAAGAAGCTTTGTTTTCAACTCGTTTGCAAAAAAATTGACAAAACATCAAGAGTATCATTTTTTTAAACTAAGAATAAGGTACAAGTATAGAGAGAAAAATCATCAACAATCACAATGAAATACCTACTACCACGAAGAGATGAAGTTCTCATTGGTCCAAATAGATCAATGTAAAGAAGTTTAAGAGCTCTTTTGTACTAATGTCTCCTTTGGATTTAAAGGAGGATTTGGTTTGCAATCCTCATGTGCAAGGTTGACATTCCCCATCCTTCTCAAAGTCTAATTTAGAAAGACCCTTTACCAATTCCTCTTTGCTCAACTTCTTCAACTGATGCATATTTTCATGACCAAGCCTTCGATGCCAAAAAGATATATCATTATTGTCAACAACAAGGAATATACCAAGAATAGGCTTAAGAGAATCAAGAACAATAACATAAATATTTCCATTTTTAGGTCCCTTATATATGACATTGTAGGATCGAGAATCTAGAAGCAAGCATTCAAGTGAGGAAAATAAAAGAATATAACCATTATCACATAATTGGCTAGCACTAATTAAATTGTTATGTAGGATGTCAATAAGTACATTCTTGATGCACATCGAATCACCCACATCACCCTCACCTATCACTTTACCTTTTTTGTTATCACTAAAAGTCAACTATCCTCCTTTCTTCTTTGTGAAATTGTTGAAGTGGCTGATCTCACTGGTCATATGCTTGGAACAACCACTATTAACAATCAATTTTTCTTTTACCTACAAGAAAGTAAGATGTTAGTGCCCAATTCAAACCTTGGGATCCAAAGTTAGCTTGGGGACCCATTTCATCTTTGGGTTGGTCCCCTTTTCTTTATAAGTACAATAAGGTGAACAATGATCATCATTATTGCAATGAGCACAAACCATACGGTTCTTTGAGTTGGATGACTCTCCATGGAATATTGGAGGTCCCTTTCTCTTTTTCATACCCTTTCCCTTGCTCTGGGGAGCTCCCTCATATGTCAAACAACTTTTACCATTTTGTTTGATAGAGTGATCTAAGGCTTCATTCAGGGAGTTTTTCCCTTTGAGGAACTTTTGCAAGGAGGCTCTAAGCTTATGATTATCATCACTACGAGTAATGACAATAGAATACAAACTAGAAAGATCATCTTGAGCATGAAGTAAGTTGACCTCCAAACACAGGGCTTTAGTAAGATAAGAATCTTTTTTAAAGAAAGACTAGCTACTTCATTACTCAACAATAAAGGTCTAGAAGAAAGATCATTAACTTGAGCAAGAAATCTAGCATTTTTATTATTAAGCATAGTAAGACCATCAAGATAGACTCTAGTTTCATTTTTAATAGCATCAAAAGCATGTCTAAGATCATTACATTTAGAAACAAGCTTATCATAACTGATTCTAATCAAAACAAGTTCATTGCGGAGAGTTTGGTTTTTATCTTTGATTCTCGTTATGTTCTTAAGATAGGAACCATTCTCTACCTCAAATCTATTATATTGGAGCTCAAGATCAAAAAATTGGCATATCAAAGAATCAGTACTATGAAGATGAACTTTTTCATTTTCCTTAAGAAATTCAATTTTAGCATACAAGTCGTCAATAATTTTCTATAGACTCTTATTCTTGGATTTGTATTTATAATAATAAGAGCATGAAGCATTTAGCATACCAATGAGGGCTTCTTTAGATAGTTCATTGAAACTTGCCTCCCTTACCTCACATATGTTGTCACTAGTTCAGGCCATGGTAGCAAGGTGGCATTCTGCCTCATTGGAGATAGAATCACTAGAAGAATAATCCTCCCATGTGGCATGGGTTTCATCTTTGCTTCTTCTTTCCTTCTATCCTTCTTCTTGTACTTGTCATCCTTTTTATAGTCCTCATCCTTCTTGGAGCTACTCTTGTAGTAGGACTTATTTGCCTTGGGGTAATCATTCTTGTAGTGTCCTTTTTGGCCACATTCATAGCACCTTAGAGTAGAGGAGGAGGAGGGTTTCCCTTGAAGTGCTTCCCCTTGGAGTAGTTAGGTACATGATCACTAGGGGCTTCATTTCAACTCGAGGAAGGAGGGGTAGGATGGCAAGAAAGTTGTTGTTGGAGAACAATGTCCTCCACTTGAGATTTGAATGCATTGTCCTTAATCTTCTTTGACTCTTTCTCTTATTGCTTCTCATCCTCCTCTTGCTTTTCAAGTCTAGGCTCATAGGCTTGAAGATAGATAATAATATATTTTATGGCAATGTCACCAAGGATTTAAATTCTTAAATAGAAGTCACCTTGAATTACAACCTTTTGAGAAGAGACCTAAGGATCTTGGAGTTGGTGGTGCCTTGATCCATAGGATGGCCCAAAGAAGCAAGTCCATTTATGATTTTGTTGAATCTTGAGTACATGTCAGCCACTCTTTCCTTCTTGACCATGTTTAAGTTCTCAAGGAGACCCTTGCGCCCATAGATCTTGGACTCTTTGACTTGCTTGGTCCCTTTATAGGTGATGCAAAGTTTTTTTCATATCTCATGGGTTGTATCCCAAGAAGAGATTTGGTTGAACTCAGAAGGAGTGAGGGATGCATAAATGATGTTTATGGCCTTTACATTCAGCCACTCCTTTTTGAGTGTAGATTCATCCCAAGTGGCTATAGGTCCTTTCGGCTCCTTTTATGGAAGGATAACTACTTTCCACATGTCGTAGTTCATTCCATGCAAGTAGAATTGTATATGTTGCTTCCAATAAATGAAGTTTGTGCCATCAAAGATTGGAGGTCTCATGGAGAATCCATCCTCCAAGTTTAGAGAACCTAGAAGGTTGTCGCCCATCTTCGCGTCTAGTGGGCAATCTTGTTGGAGAAAACCATGGCTCTAATACCACTCGTTGGATCAAAAAGGGCTCTAGAGGGGGTGAATAGAGATAAAAAAAAGCACTTTAACAAGATTAATTGGACCTTAAAATTACTTTAAAAGAGGATATTGAAAATATGTATTTTTATTTGCAACTAAGCATACATAGAAAGGATGAGAGAGATTGAATGAGATCAAGAACAAGCTATGTAGAGTGGTTCCAATCTTCAAACTAGGAGAAAGTTAGTCTACTACATAGAGAGTTAAAGCCCTAGGATTTTGCAACCATTGAATACTTATATTCCATTATAAGACATAAAATAAGACCTTCCTTTTACAAGGAAAGGATACTTAGCCTTCCTTTTTAAGGACCAAAAGGATCCAATAAACCTTACAATGTCTTACCTATCCTTTGAGCAAGAGTATTCAACCTTTACAAGGGCTTACCCACTTTTTTAAGGAGCTAGACACCTTCACCAAGGTGCCCCCCTTCTTGCAACAAGTATTCCACCTGGAAGGAATTTCCCACCTTCTCATGAATCCTCAACCTTCACCTTCTCCTTCAACTTGGTGAAGCTTTCACCAACTTATCTTAGACCAAGGGATTGGGGAAAGAGAAGATTGAGAGCTTCACAATGATTACAATGAAGTATCTATTTCAAAAATACCTATCTCACTCATATGGACATTTTGATTAGTAAGTAAGATAGAGAAAGGGGCTCTATGTGGAAAAAGACACTCAAGAATACCTAGGAGCATGAGAGGCAAACTCAGGATTAATCCTAAGGGTCCCTATTTATAGTTGGGGATGTCCATAGCCACTAGAAGTACTTGGGAACGAATTCTAGTCAGTTGGGGTGTTGTAATGGATCTGTCTTTGATATTTGCAGCACTCCATTAACTAGAAACACTATTTCTTCACATTTCATACAGTGCAGTCGGTCAAGTTTCAATAAAGGTAACTTGAGCAATTGCACTATGCGACAAACTAATTTTGAGTTGTCGGTCGAGTTTATCCTGGATGAAACTTGACAGTTGGCTTAAAATAAGTTTTCTTATGCAAGGTGTCGGTCGAGTTCATCGTGAGGTAAACTCAGACGAACCTAGATATTTACCAAGACCCATCCTAGGCGTTGATCAAGTTTCTAAGAGGGAAACTTGACCAATCAAACAAACTGTGAAGCATTTTGGAAATTGTCATTAAAGTTCTTAAACATTCGAGTTAAGTGCTCCTAATTTTTTCTCATCTTAATTACAAGTCATAACATCTATACAAATGATTATAAAAATTGTCCTAGGTCATTTAAGGCTATTTCCAAAAAAGTGCATTTGCATAGTCTTTGGCTTGTATTGGATCAATCTAGGGCTTGATATAATTGATCCTTTTCATGTACCTAAATACCTGAAATCAATCTCAACTAGCATATTAGATACATATGAATGGAATGGTCAAGTCATTATCAATATATGGATAATGCATAACTGTTAGGTCAACACTGAGTATGCATATGTGTCTTTATATACCTCTTTCATACTAAGACTTAGTAATAAAATAAAACTAATACTTGGAAGTAATAAACATATATAAGAAAAAGGATACTTGAACAAATGTGTTTATCAGCAAAAGAGAACACATATTTTAAGCACATTTTCCATTATATCATTTGTGCATTGACTGCCAAAGGTTGAACACACTGAAGGCCTAATGATCGACTAATAAAGACTTGAATTATTTCACAATGTGATCAGATTACCAAAGAGTTGGATCACTTTCAAGTATTTGACTACCAAAGAGTTGAATGAAGTACTTTACCTTCTAAGACTTGACTACCAAAGAGTTGAAGTTCTTTGATATAATGGACCAAATATAATATGTTTTAGGTGTTCCATACTATATATACATGAAATAAGCAAGGTAGCATACAAGAACAATTATTTTATCCAATATCATATGCTAAGTGTTTTGTACACATATAATACAACCATACTAAATAGTAGGCCAAGTAAGAGGTAAAGTGTACCTTATATCATGATATTCTATTCATCATAGTCCTGATATCAACTTTAACCATGGTCAAACCCCTGATTATGAAAAATTCATGTAACAAGCGTTAGATTCTCATCATTAACCTACTCATGTGAATTTTAGGGTTTATGTAGGTGTTTAACCATCCTTCTGCTTATTGAACATGTTACCTTGGATTTATGTTACTAATGTTGTATTCTAGATTACTATTAGTTGTATGAACATTAGTTTCCATATCCTTTTGTGCACATATTAAGCCTAGGTTACATGTATTAATTGAGTTAAGGTTTTCCTCATCATTTTAAGAACAATTAACATGTATGATGAATTCTATGCATCATTATGATCTAATAATTCTACATAGGGTTCCAAGTAATAATTTGAAATTATGAATATTTCATCAATTATCGGTCATAAATGTATTTATTACATTTTATTTAGGATTATTAGCCCTAAATAGCTATTTGAAGCACATTACATCAATTTATGTTTGAAAATCATCATTTTTGACATTATATAGATTTCATATCACATATTGGAGTTACTGGTACATTCTCACAATTTTACTCAATCATTTAATATTTGTTATGTATGAGATGTACACTTTACCACTCATATGATGTTCATTTATTTATAACTAGAAAACATGGATTAGACAATTCCATGTCATTTTACTTATTTTAATGAAAATATTGGTATCTTGTTTATATTTTTCTGACATTCCTGCTAATTTATATGAATTATCTACCATTGACATATAATATAAGATATTTACCTTTTTAGACCTATCAAGCATTGCCACGTGGCAACTAAAGTGCCACTACGCATTTCCTGATACAGCCAGTATGGGTGACTAAACCTGATTCACTCCCTTCTTCTCTTCTCATGTTCACTCATTCACGCATTCTCTGCCTGAACGATGAGCATCATCTGCTAGAAGACAGTCACCACCATGGTGTCCTCCTCTGGTGGGCATCCTGTTATGATCTACTCCTCCTCATCTGATCTTTATGCTTCCAATAGCTTTCCCCTCTCTCCCCTTGCACTGTCGGCCTCTCATCTTTGTTGGTATTGCAACTCATCTTCATAAAACATTGAGCTCGCTACTCAACATTGTTGCCGCTGCTCCTAGTCCATGACCTATTGTATCTAAGGGATCCAACAACCACCTACTGCACCATCATCCCCTCAATCTCGTCATTGGTGGCTTGCTGCCACACAACCTTTTCCTAACAAGGAAATAGGCACCTCCAGGCTACCTAGTTTTTTGCTTAAACTCCATATATATGGCCCCTTATCAATCTTTCCATCGCTCAATGTGATGAGGATTAGAGACCAACAAAAATTGTCCACTTGTTTCTCTCCCTTGCATTCACGTTCTCAAGGACATTCATGTTGTGCGACTCTCTTGTCTTTCTGCTGCGACATAGGCACCACCACAAACTGGGGGTAGATATTGTCCCTTTACTTCTCTAACCATGGCTCTAGACTTCAACCCATATCCTTTGGTAACTGAGGTTATCTTACTACCAAACCCACCATGACATTCCACAATGAAGTTGGGGATGAACTCCTCTACCCCCCCATTTTTTCCCCTTCTTTGTCCATCTCCTTCCCTTATTCTACCCGCCACCTATAACTTGCAAAGGAGAAATAAGGAGGATCGGAGGTGGAACTTCCCCTTCTCTCCATGAACAAAAACAACTAGAGTGTCTACAAAACCCTCTCGTCATGCTGACACTTAACACCTAGTTAGTTTCCATCTCTCAACCCACTTACTCAAAGATCATAGCATGGAGGTTGAAGCACACCAACCCCATGTTTTAGCCTCAAGATGATATAGGTTGAAGACAAGTTTATCAGTCCTTGGATCTGTCACTGACTGGCTGGATCTAGTCCAACAAAAGGACAATATGTGGCCCATATGTTGTGACAAAACACACAAGGCATTCTCTTGCAATGAAAGTTGTATGATACATAATTTCACTAGTGCATCATTACCAACTATGATCTATAATATTGGTTTATATATAATTTCCTCAATATTTAAACCTAAATATCTTCATATAGGGCCATCTAAATTTCCCTAACATCAGATTGTAGGCTTGTAGTACCTCAATATACATTCCCCAATATTGGTGTCAAAACCACGATATAACCAATCACACAACTCACTTAGAGAGGCAGGTAACTAGGAATATTGAAGGTAATACCAATGGCATATGACCTCCCAACTACATCAAAATGCTTGGGATTCATTATACAACTCAAAGATATGAATTCAAATAGGTCATTAGACATTTGAAAGCTCTCAAAATTCACTCCATCACATTATCTCTATAACATATATATGTAAATTGAAGATCACTATGTCGTGCTTCTTATTTTGCAGTTCCTCTAGGTAGAGGACAATTTCTTTTCTAGTTTTTAGTCTCGTGACAATAATGACAATTGCCTCCCTAATCTAAACTCAATTTTCCTCTAGTGGAGAAGACTTTTTTCCATCCTTAGAAACTTTCTTGGATTTGCCTTTTCCATTGGACTTCCCTTTTACTTTGCTGACCATCAACATAAATTTGGACTTGTTTTTCATTTGCCCCTTAGTTGTTCTCAACATGCCAAGATAGCATTGTTAGAGGTTTAACAAAATTGTTGTTATTGTAGATCATGACAAATTGTTTGTAGGAATCTGACAATGATTGTATAATTATATTTGTGAATGACCCTTGGCCTAAAAGGAAATCCCCATCTAGCTAGACTTTCCACATATCTAGTTAAGTGGAATACATGTGGTTCAATTGGATCACCTTACATCTTTCACTTTAACAACACCTTGAAGACATCTTACTTGTAAGGAGACGAAATCACCTCCATACTAAAATTTAAAGGAAATACAAAAAATCCATTTCTTCACAAAGACAAGAGACATTGAGGGATGAATGTATAATATTCCCAGTAAATAAGCATGCACCATATACATATAGAATGTCAATAGCAGCAGAAAAGCAAAGAAACTAAAGCTATTACATGGCTTTCATCATAGTTCACTACATAAGTTTTTTAGAGGAAAATTAAAGAAAACTAGGGACCTAGCTTTAAAAACCTATACATCCTTGAAGAAAATTGTGAATCTACTCATGGTTCATGTTTCCTTGGTCCTGTTCAGCAAACTGATAAAAACTTGGGTGGTTGGGAAATCACCTAGCAAGAGAGAGAAAAACAAGATATGTGTCAACAGTAAACAAGAACAAAAGAAAAAGAAATAACATGTAATTAAAGGATAAGATTTCATCATAAGATGAAGAGAACAAGAGTATGACGCATAATCAGATAGATGCTTGCCATATCAAGAAAAATGATACAAAGTTTTGCATGCATGATTAATATTGACTACATTAACTATGTAGGGTTGAGGCACCTACTGGACCTCAACCTATAGGTGAGGGGAGAGTAACACATTCCTAGACACCTACACTCATAAGGCGAGAGTAAACACATTCCCCAGGGCAAAAACACATGCCCTATCTATGGGTGGTTGTACAAAAGTACCTCTACTATAGATAAATAGTCTTATAAAATCAACATGCTAAATAGAAACTATGGCAAGTCAAAGCATCATATATTTGAAACATGGAAATGGGGTACAAGTCCCAAGGAAAAGAATATCATTATTGATTTTGAGGCAATTAAAAAAAACCATGAATAGAGGGAATAGGGTTCATTAAATCCTCATTAGGTAAATATAGGGTTTGGTTGCAATTATCCCAACATAGGGTGTAAGGAATGCACATACCTCTCTTACTGATATCAATTACTAACTTTCACCACTTTAATTTAGTCTAAGTTCCTCTTTGACTATTTCCAATGCATTAACATGTATTAGAGTACATGATGCACATTAATGTATAGAAACCCTAATTTTAGACCTTTTCAGCAAAACTCATATTTATACTCTAAAAACCTCACCAATGAACTTATTAGTTCTCCTGATCAAGAAAAAAATTATGTTAATTTTGGAGTTATGATGATTAAGATGTAATATTTTTATGGATTTTATTCATTAAATTCATTTTCCAAAAATAACCCTTCATCAAACCTCAAAATCAGACCTTGAAAATATTTTAATTAGATAAATATTTTGTTTCTAATTCCAAAACATTTTTATTTGTCAAATTTTGATAAGCGGATTGAAATATATGAATTTTTCAATTTGAACCAATCAGGAAATGACAAGTCAGAAATCTTTGAGATAGAGGAAGAGAGAGAAAACATATTTGACCCAAGATTGGGGTTGGAGTTGCATAGGTAACCAAACTAGAGCTTCTAGAGAAGGTAAAACAACAAGAAACCAAAACCCTAGAAGAACATGGTAAATAGAGATGGAGATCATCGATTTTAAACGTAGAAGAATGAGTTTTAAGCATGTAGTAAGTAATATATGAGAAGGGGATTATAAAACTCACCTCTAGGGAAGGTGTACAATTTCAAATGAAAAGGTTCCTAAGCTAGATAGGCTGGTTTCTCCAACAAAGCTCCTATCTCGAGCAAGAAGCACCTTCTCCACTTTAGAGGTGAAAAACCCTAGCAAAAGAACATGGAGATGAGGTGTTTAAGGGCTCTAGGTGGGGTTTCAACATGGAATTCCATGGTTTTGACCTGGAAGAAGGTGGGAGGAAGATGAAAAACATGGAAATAGGGAAGGAAAGGAGGAAACTTACAAGTTTTGGTCAAAATCACCAAGAAGGAGCTTTAGAAATCCTAAATAGAGCAAATTTGGAACCCTAAGAGCCTTCTTCACCAAGGTAGGCACTCTCTTTTACCTTGGGACAACACCTTCATGGACAAATAGAGTAGGAACGATGCTATAAGCTAGAGGAAAGAGAAGGAGAGAAAGATTTTTTGAATTGGGAGGTGGGAAGGGGTAGATATGGCTTTATAAAGAAGGGGTCAAGCATGAGGTGTCTATGGGACTTTCTATGTGTCCTTAGCCTAGGGCTTCATGGCCATGCAAGAGGATAGCTCATAGGGACTTCTTGAATACCAAATGTTGGTTCTAAAATCCCATGGAGAGTTCTAGGTCATCCCCACTGAGCCCCAATCAATGAAATAACCCCATTGGTTGATAGCTTCTAAAGATAAGCTCATCTATAAAGAGGGTAATCCCTAAAATGCCCTTAGGAAACACCTTCAAACCAAGGTGAAACTAGGTGCCCCATGGTTCAAAAACTCAAGAATGGTAAGGGAATGTCTAAGTATTATAATGCATGTGAAAATTTTCAAATAGAACCCCTCAATTGGGTAAATTATAGATAAGTCCAAAATGTACTTAAAATTGCATAACTTGCACAAACAATATTCAGTTTGAACCAAATTTGCAAATTAGGCTCATTTTATGTTTTCAAATCACATTAGAAAGTTATATTAAGGTTTGGAACACCTAACTAGGATCCTTAAGTAAACTTTCACTGAGGTATTTGTGCATAAAACCTTTTATTGATACAAATAGTGAATAAATGTTCACCAAACCACTATAAATTCCACTAATTAAACCTCAAGGGCATAAAGGAAAAAAATGAAAGCGAAACTTGGGAAAAAGGATTACATGGAGGTTACATCTAAGATTCAGTATGTTACAACACTTCAACCCTTAAAAAGGATATTGTCCCTGAAATATCAAGAAAAAATAGAAGGGCGAGTAAGTAATATTTTATCTCACAACTCCCAAGTGGTTTCTTCCAAACCATGATATTTCCACAGAAGTTTTACCAGCACAATCTCCTTGTTCTTCAGCTTCTTTACTCAGGAGTCAAGGATCTTGACAGGTATCTCTTCAAAGGTCAGATTCTCATGTATCTCCAAAGGCTCAACAGTAAGCCCATGAGATGGGTCCTTTACATATTTATTCAACATAGAGACATGGAACACATTATGAATCTTGTCATATGTAGTAGGAATACCTAAGCAACATGCACAATCTCCAACCTCATCTAAAATTTCAAATTCTCCAACATAGCAGGGACTCAATTTGCCTTTTACTATAGATCTAGCAATAGAGTGTATAGGCTTGATCTTTAAGAACACATAGTCACGCACTAAGAAGCTAATATCATATCTCTTCTTATCATCATATATCTTCTTTCGTTCGTAAGCATCTCTCATATGCTTATTAATCAGCTAAACTTTCTCTATCATCATTTACATATCATCTATCTTCACTAGAGAACGTTCACCAACATCATCCCGATGCAATGGGGAACGACAAGGTCTACCATAGAGAGCTTTAAAATGTGGCATACCAATACCAGCTTGGTATTTTTTGTTGTAATCACACAGGCACGATGAAAGTCTTCCAGAATCTACAGTGTGCTTTCAGACTGAACATCATTTTACGGGTGATAAGCTGTACTAAAACGTAGGTCAGTCCCCATTTCTTCCTGAATCTGAGTCCATAAGTTGTACTAAGACGTAGGTCACTCCATGCAGACGCACTATCCACTCAATATATAACTGACCCATATCAACAATTTTATAAGTGGATTTGAAAGGAAAGAAGTAGGCAGACTTGGTAAGCCAATCAATCACCATCTAAACAACATCATAACCCTTCTTATATTTAGTGAAGCCAGTGACAAAGTCCAAAGTAGTCTTCTCCCATTTCCATTCCAGAATCTCAAGTGGGTGAAGAAGACCACCAGGTCCTTGATGCTCTATCTTGACTTGTTGATAGGTCAAACACTTCACAACAAACATAGCTATAGCATTCTTCATATTCTTCCACCAAAAGCTTTGTTGTAGGTCCTTGTACATTTTATTTGTACTAGGATGAATTGTATACTTGGACCCATGAGATTCACACAGAACCTTCTTCCACATGTCACCAACATCACAAATCCACAACCTATGTCAGAAGTGGACAACACCATCCACTCCAACTGAGATGTTGAATTGTAGTTTTTCTACCAAGGACTTCATATCCTTAAGCTCATAACTCTCTAACTGTGTATTTACAACCTCTGAGATCCAGGTTGATGTAGCAGACAAACTAGTCATGTGTATGCACAACTTATCTTCATCCATTGAATCAACAGGCTGAGGTTGCCAACTACAAACATGTTCCAGATTCTTCCATACAGAATAGTTCATAGCAGCACATACAAGATCCTTCTTTTGATTCAGAGGATCAACAACTACATTTGCTTTACCAGGTTGATAGGTGATGGTAAAGTCATAGTCCTTAAGGTACTAGATCCACCTTCACTGTCATAGGTTCAAATATTTTTGTGTCAACAAGTGCCTCAAGCTTTTGTGATATGAGTAGACTTCAAATTTCACTCTGTAGAGATAGTGTCACCATATTTTTTTAGCATGAACGATGACATCTAGCTCTAAATCATGTATAGGCCAATGTGCTTCATTCGGTTTCAATTAGCGGGAAGCATAGGCGATCACTCTTCATTCTTTCATCAAGACACACCCTAAGCCTTGTTTGGAAGCATCGATATAAATGACATAGGGTATGCCTTCAACAAGGAAGGCAATAATAGGTGCATACGTCAAGCACTCCTTCAGCTTCTAGAAACTGTCCTCACATTCAGGTGTCCATGATAACTTGACCTCCTTCCGTGTCTACTTAGTCAAAGACAAGGCCAACTCTGATAAGCTCTTGATAAATCTCTGATAGTAACCTATGAACCCAAGAAAACTATGAATCTCTAAGGGATTCTTTAGAGATTTCCACTTGGTCATAGCTTATACCTTTGCAAGATCAACAACTATATGTCCAACAAAACTAACATGAACAAGAAACATCACTTCCCTTATCCATAACTCACACTTTGAGAATTTACCATATAGTTGATTTTTTCTCAATGTGTTGAGCACAATTCACAAGTGTTCATGATGTTGTTCTTCCATCTCGGAGTAAACAAAAATGTCATCAATGAACACTACCACAAACTGATCGAGGTAAGGGAAGAATACTCAGTACATCACATCTAAGAAAGAAATAGGGGCATTCATCAAACCGAAAGGCATGACAAGGAACTCATAATGCTCATAGTGAGTTTTGAATGTTGTCTTCGACACATCTTCATCCTTCACATGCATCTAGTAGTAGCCACTTTGCATGTCCATCTTTGAAAACATGGTGGCAGACTTTAACTGATCAAATAGGTCATTGATGTTAGGAAAAGGATAATGATTCTTCATCATCACTTGGTTGAGCATGTGGTAGTCCTGCACATATGAAATGAACCATCCTTCTTATTCACTAATAAGATAGGGGCTCCCCAATGTGAGATGTTGGGGTGGATAAACCCAAGTCAAGAAGCTCCTGAAGCTGCTTCTTAAGCTTAGCAAGTTCAACAGGGGCCAAGCGGTAAGGCAGTTTCAAGATCGGTTAAGTCTCAGGCATAATCTCGATGGAGAATTCCACCTCGCAAGTTAGTGGAAGTCCAGGAAACTCCTCATCAAACACATTAGGAAAGTCCTTTATCTTATCACATCTATATGATCTAGAGAAAGAGGTGTGGCATCAAGAATGATTAATGCTAAGTATGCTCTACACCCTTATGAGATAAGTTTTTTGGCTTTGATGGCAAAGATGACAAATAGTAGATCCTCTAGCTTCCTACCCGTGTTGCATATCCTATCTCTATTGGGATGCAACAAGTTAACTTTCTTTTGTAGATAGAATAATGTTGCATCGTGCTTCTTCAACCAATCCATGCCTAAAATAACATCAAAGGCAGCCATGTCAAGCAGGATAAAGTCTAAAGGAAACATCTTTCCTAATACACAAAGGTCTAAGGTAGGGAGTTTGAGATAATAAGAGGAGATACTACCACTAGGTGTTTTTACATCTAACACATAGTCCATGTATTCAGATTTAAACTCTAACATGGAAGCAAGCTGAGAAGACGTAAAGGTTTTTGAAGACCCAGAATCGAAAAGTGCCTTGTTAGGATGTATATTGATATGTATGGTACCGTCAATGATTTCATTGTCCTCTCCATCTTCTTTTGCATTCCAAAAAAAACACTCCTCCATTCCACCTCTCTACAGGAGGTCATCGTTGGTCCTTATTGTTGTTGTTCTATGGAGGCAAGTTCTGTTGTGGCTATTGCAGTTGTTGGGTTGGATCTTGTCCTCACTAGAATCGTGGACAATTAGATCGGATGTGTCCAACCTGGCCGCACTCATGGGAAGTATGAGCAGGTCAATCATCTCATCAAATAGGTTTGTTGACAGGGCACCTCCCAAGAGGATGGTAGCGGGAGTAACAGTTGCACCTTTCATGACCACGGTTGTCACCATGGTTCTTTCTTTTGTTCATGTTGTTCCCCGATGGTTGGAATCTGGGATAGGATTCAATTGCCAAATACTTATCCACCATTTGTTGGAAGGTGATGGGAAGTTGTGGAATAAGGTTTCAACCAACATGGTAGCTTAGTCCCTCCAAGAATAGGGTTGATCTCCTTTCCACTCAAAGGTTTATGGCATAGCACTCCAACAAGAGGAAACATTGGACGTAGTTAGTGATGCTCATGCCATCCTATTTAAGGTTGTAGAATTTGGCCTCCTTCTTTCTCAAGAAGATGAAACATATGTACTTTTCAGGAAATGACTTCAAAAACTGGTTTTAAGTCATGGTAGATGTGTCTCTGGTACAGACTATGCAGTTCCACTAAACTTGGGCCGGTCCATCCAACATGTAGGTTGTGAAATGGACTTTCTGGTGAGGAGGGCATGCCATGCCCTTGAAAGTCCAGTCCAGGGCCAAAACTAAATCATCAACCTTGTCAACCATGTGTGGTTCACTTTCTCCTTTGAAGTCAGATGGTTGCCTCTTGATGATGTCCGTCAGGATGAACTCCTTCAATTTGTTTGCATTGGCAGCAGCAGCGATGAGTTTCCCCACTAGGGTAGATGAGAGTAGCTGAGAAACATCGCCAACTCCTATTTTGTGGTAAAGGTCGGGGTGTTAGGAGTTGCGGGGTTCACCACTTTGTTCCCTTGTGGTGTAATAGGGGTATCCCAAACTGCTGGAGTCATTTTGGGCAGACCCCATAGAGGTTTTGTTGTTCATGTTGTCAAACAAGTCACCCCTCCTAAAAGGAAAGGTTATCATGTTAAGTTCCCAAGAGTATATTAACATAGATGATAAAAGAATCTCTAGGTCTACTATTGGCTAAAATCATGCTATTTTGGACAATTGGTATTAGCTTAGGCTAGACATGTATCATATGGATCTGGGAGTCCTCATAAACCAAGCTAGTAATGTGGAGGAAAATCTTGCCAGCCCCCAAACCCTGATCCTTTCTAGACACCCTTGTTTTCAACTTCATGCCCTAGTAGCAGCCAAAAGGCTCTAACACCATGTTGTAAGGAGGCGGGATCAGCTCCTTACTAAAATTTAAAGGAAATACAAAACATCCATCTTTTCACAAAGATGAGATATTGAGGGATGCATGTATAATATTTCAAGTAAATAAGAATACACCAGATTTATATAGAATGTCAATAGCAGCGGAAAAGAAAAGAAACTAAAGCTATTACATTGTCTTCATCATAGTTCACTACATAAGTTTTTTAGAAGAAAAAAGTAAAGAAAACTAGGAATATAACTTTAGCAACCTAGACATACTTGAAGAAAAGCTAGAATCTACTCCTGGATCAAGTTTCCTAGGTCATGTTCAGCAACTTGATCAAAACTTGGGTTGTTGGGAAATCACCCAACAAGAGACAGAAAAACAAGGTATGTGTCAATAGTGAACAAGAACAAAAGAAAAAGAAATAATATAGAATTAAAGGCTAACATTTCATCATAAGATGAAGAGAACAAGGGTATGAGGCATAATCAGGTAGATGCTTGCCATATCAAGAAAAACAATACAAAGTTTTGCATGCATGATTAATATTTACTATATTAACTATGTAGAGTTGAGGCACCTACCAGACCTTAGCCTATAGGTGATGGGAAAGTAACACATTACCAGTCACCTACATAATTTTATAAGGGGAGAGTAAACACATTCCCCAGGATGAAAACACATGCCCTATCTATGAGTGGTTGCACAAAAGTACCACTACTATAGCTGAATAGTATAATAAAATCAACATGGTAAAGAGAAACTATGGCAAGTAAAAGCACCATATAGTTGAAACATGTAAGTGGGGTACAAGACCCAAAGAAAAGAATATAATCTAATTTTGAGGAAATTTAACAAAAGAATCATGAATAGAGGGAATTAGGGTTCATTAAAGCCTCATTAGGGAAACATAGGGTTTAGTTGCAATTATCCCAACATAGGGTGTAAGTAATGCACATACCTCTCTTACTGATATCAATTACTAACTTTCACCACTTTAATTGAGTCCAAGTTCCTCTTTTCCTATTTTCCATGTATTAACGTGTATTGGAGTACATAATGCACATTAATTTATAGAAACCCTAATTTTATACCCTTTTAGTAAAAGTCAGATTTTAGACTATGAAAAACTCACCAATGAACTTATTAGGTTCTCCTGATCAAGAAAATATATTTTTATGTTAGTTTTGGAGTTTTGATGATTAAGATGTAATTTTTATGGATTTTATGCATTAAATTCATTTTCCAAAAATCACCCTTCATCAAACCTCGAAATCAGACCGTTAAAATATTTTTATTAGATAGATATTAATTTTCTAATTTGAAAACATATTCATTTGTCAAATTTGGATAAGTAGATTATAAGATATGAATTTTTCAATTTGAATCAATTAGGAAATGACAAGTCAAAAATCTTCGAGAGAGAGGAAGATAGAGAAAATACCATTTGACCCAAGATCAGGGTTGGAGTTTCATAGGTTACCAAACTAGAGGTTCTAGAGAAGGTAAAACATCAAGAAACCAAAACCCTAGAAGAAAATGGTAAATAAAGATGGAAATCATTGATTTTAAACATAGAAGCATGAGTTTTAAGCATGTAGTAGGCAATATATGAGAAGGGGGTTATAAAGGTCACCTCTAGTGAAGATGGACATGTTCAAACATCAAGGTTCCCGAGATAGAGAGGTTGTTTTCTTCAACAAAGCTCCTATCTTGAGTAAGAAGTACCTTCCCCACTTTAGAGGTGAAAAACCCTAGTAAAAGAACATGGAGATGAGGTGTTTAAGGGCTCTAGGTGGGTTTTCACCATGTAAGGCCATGGTTTTAACCTATAAGAAGGTGGGAGGAAGATCAAAAACATGAAAATAGGGAAGGAAAGGAGGAAACTTACTAGTTTTTATTGAAATCACCAAGAAGGAGCTTTAGAAACCCTAAATAGAGCAAATTCAGAACCCTAGGAGCCTTCTTCACCAAGGTAGGCACCCTCTTTTACCTTGGAACAAAACTTTCATAGAAAATCAAAGTAGGAATGATTCTCTAAGATGGAGTAAAGAGATGGAGAGCAAGAATTTTCAAATAGGGAGTTCGGAAGGGTAGATATGGCTTTATAAAGAAGGGGTCAAGCATGAGGTGTCTATGGGAAATTCCATGTGTCCATAGCCTAGGGCTTCATGGCCATGCAAGGAGACAGACATAGGGGCTTCTTGCATATAAAATTTCAAGTATAAAAGCCCATGGAGACTTCTAGGCCATCTTGAATGACTTCCAATCAAAGGAATAACCCCATTGGCTGATAGCTTCTAAAGATAAGCTCATTTATAAAGAGGGTAATCCCTAAAATGCCCTTGGAGAGAAACACCTTCAAACCAAGGTGCAACTAGGTTCCTCATGGTTCCAAAACTTGAGAATGGTAAGAGAATATCTAAGTATTATAATGCATGTGAAAATTTGCAAAGAGAACCCCCAATTGGGTAAATTGCAGAGAAGTCCAGAATGTACCTAAAATTGCATAACTTGCACAAACAACATCCAATTTAAACCAAATTTGAAACTTAGACTCATTTTATATTTTCAAATCACATAAAAAAGTTGGATTAAGGTTTATATCACCTTAATAGGGTCCTTAAATAAACTTTCACCAAGGTATTTGTGCATAAACCCTTTTATTGGTACAAATAGTGAATAAATCTTCACCAAACTACCATAAATTCCACTAATTAAACATCAAGGACATACAGGACATAAATGAAAGGGAAACCTGGGAAAACATATTACATGGTGATCACATCTAAGATTTAGTATGTTACAATACATTAATTCATTGCTTGTTCTTAGTACATGTTCCCGAGATGTGTTATCATCTCAATAAATTCCATATTCTCATTTTGCTTCCGAAGCTCGTGATTCATAGAGCAAAGTGTAAGGCAGTTAATGTCAATGGTGTCATATGTATGATTCTAATAAGCTTCACTACTACCTTAGATGCATTGGGAGTTGGTTCATTTGAAACTGGTGTATGCAAAACATAGAGCTTCTGCTTATGTGTGAGAATAATTCTTAGTGTCTTGAATAGTTGTTGAAGTTATTCCCATTTTGCTTTTCTTTCTCAAGGATCTACTTTTGTTAAAATGGGTTGTTGTTTGTGTTTTCTATTTTATCTACAAGAAGTGTTTGCAAGATTTGATATTTAATTTGAAATGGAACTATTGATATTAATTTGGAATTTAATTAAATATTGCTTCCACTATTTTGTCTTGAATTAATAACCATCACTATTAATTCATAAGATTAGAATTGTATAATCTTCTAGTAAGATAAGATCCATATTTCACCAAATCAGTCAGCTTTGGTTGATCCCCCACAACTTGACTATTTAGGTAGGAAAGTTTTGCCAATTGCATATAATGCAACTCTTGATAGATCTATGCACAACCCTTTGTTATAAGCATCTTTATGCCTCTAAGTGCATAATACTATTAAGATAACCTAGTTAAGTCTAACCCATAGGCCAATACAATAGAATATGCACCCTACTTTGATAGGCCCACATATCTCCTCTAACACTTCCATAAGATAGATAGTGCACCATGATTTTGTTTGCCCACACTCAGACAATCAAGCTTTTCATATGTATTACACATTGTAAACCATCTAATAATTAATATTTTATTTGAGGTGTTTAATTTCTATATATACATATATATACATATATATTTATATATATATATACATATCCAAACAATGCATACTTATAATCATGTAAAATGACATCGACTTGGAGTTGACTTTGACATGTGTGGAAGTGGAATTTTGTGAAAACATTGAGGAAACTTTAAATAATTTTACAATTTGACGTCGACATGTCTTTGATAAAAATTAAATGAAAATAGTGATTCGTGATGAAATTTGATATATTTCATCAAAACTAGATTAAAAATGAAATATATGTTTATATATAGTCATCCATACATATTTAAATATGTAGAAAAACATAGTCACATGCAAATGTATAAGATGTTGTCTTTGTGTCAACTTCAACATGCATGACAGTTTACCAAGTTTTGACATCGACATTGAATATCAATAGGTGTAGATATGTAACATCATAGATTAATCGACAGATGTCAAGGATGTTTAATACCATGATTATAATATGTATCATCTACACATTATATCAAAAATCCATGATTACATAATCCACATATCATACAATATTGGTTATGGCAATAATAATAATGTAATCCCTTGGATCCACAAAGGGTTATTCACCACCTAAGGCCTATTGTATCATATGCATCATCAATCTATGAACCCACATTTGTATAGCACAACGATCAAGGGCTCTGTGGACGATGTTTGGAACTTCATGGTTTCCCCATCACACCAAGTCCATAAAACTAGTTCTATTCTTGTTTGTATTACATGATATGTAGAAACCTCGAGTTACGTTCAAGGGGATTAGGATGGAATAGAAACCATTAAATTAGGGATAAAGTATGACGCTTGACATGTAAAAAGAATACTTTTCAATTTAAAAGAGGGATCCATTTATATCTATTCCGTGCATACATCAAAGGGGTCTTTGGCCATAACCATGAACACATCCACTAAAGAAACTATATTTCTATGTGGTGTGTATGATTTACAGATATATCATATCTTATACATATACTAAATATTTCATCTTATCACACACGACACTACCCATGAACATTTTTGACATCCACACAAACAAGGTGTGGTACACATACAAGGAATACAGATTTCTACTTTCATGCGCTAAGAGAATAATATTTTTCTTTAATCGACCCCATCCACCATATAAACAATAGATGTTACAATGCATGTGATATTTATAGGATATCCATATTAATAGGTAATCATTCACATCACAAGTAACAACACAAGTGATATAAAACCAAATTTAATCATATCAATTTTACATCATGATATATCGTATATTGAAGTAGCTTTGATACCACTATAAGAATCTTTAGAGAGAGAGAGTGTGTGAAAAACACGGTAGAAGCAACAAACAACAAAAAAATTTCTCCATATATCCATGATCAGGTCTCATCAACAATGATATATTAGAAAGGAAGTTTGTGTGATTATACCTTTTCTATAGGGTATATCTAGTGATGGAGCTCAGAAACATGAAGATGATGGAAGATGTTGTTGATGTTTTCTCAATGTAATCATGAAGGAATCTACATTTATACATAGTTCACATGTAGAATGAGAACACTACTTCATGCTTTAAGAGTGAGCATCTGAAGGAGCAACTTTTTTGTTGGCAACGGGCTAGCATTGCACAACCTCTCCTCTCTCCCTTTTTCCTTATGGGTAATAACGGCTGGTCAAAGTCCTAGCAGAAGGTTTCTTTATGTATGTTACCAAAATCTTGGTTGTCATGTTTATATTTATAAGAAAGGCAGGGAATAATGCCTTCTACAAAACCATGAAAACTTAAAAGGCAACAACCACTTTCTACTAGCACACCCATGCATAATCCAATGATGAGGCTAGAGCAAGCTCAGTACAATCACAGGAGGCAACCCTATTAGTAAATTGAAGCCAGTCCAATCAAACGAATATGATTCCAGTCAGTCTAACAATGATTCATTTGATTACCTAAACCTTTTATTATCTCATTAAGCATATACCCATAAATTACTCCTCTTCGATACACATCTTGTGTGTGTGATCCTCTAGGCATCAAATTTCATTGACAGTGATGTCCATAATCATATTATGATATCACAGACAATGCTTTTTATCTAGGAATACTTCATAGCCATCCAAGTAATTGAATAAGTTGGAGAAGAACTCAACCTAGTATTGTGAACCGTGTTACCTTGATCATATAATCCATTTGTCTTCAACATCTAAATTGAATATAATGCATCGAAACACATCCTCTTAAAGTTCAACCTCTATTTCTTGATCTAGAGTAGAATATTTGAGATACATATGACCTCAATACCACATGTTGACTCACATGAGCATGGTCATGCATTTATAGTCTCACTCATCAAGTGTCCACGAATATCATTCCAATAGGGGGACAAATTCCATCCACATCACTCATAGTAACCCACATGTGTCACAGTGCACCGAACCACTACATGTATGGAAATCCTTACTCAAGGTCATGTTGGGTAGTGTTAATGTAACACCCTAATTTTCATATCACATGAGCATAAGCATTTTACTCAATGTGGGTGTTACAATATGTTGATCTTTGCAATATTAATAAATGAAAGACTTTGCATTGAGTGAAATCATATTCATACATAGTTCATGAATAGGAAACGTACAACTTGTTTATATTGAAATATAGTCTATCAAGCCAAACTTCAAGTAACAAAACTAAGGCACGATGTAAGTGATATCTAAATCTCAGATCATCTTGGTAAATGGCACCCCACCAGGCTAAGCTTGAGAAATCTCCTAGTCCTTTGCTTGCTCTTTCGATCTTCAATTGCTCCAAATCTTGTGGATATTGCATCCCCAGCCATGCATTGGGAAAAATAGTTGTTAGAGTAAGTGGCATGAGTATAATGAAGAATTGAGATGCTACAAATTAGTATTCGACAATCAAGCTCTTGAGTAAAATCTTAAGCATGCTATCTCATATATCTTTAATTTAATTATTATCTTTATACTCTATCTTTCTCTTTGGAGACCTGTACTCTAGTACATCGGTCTCATGATCTACACCAATGTGCTTGGGTAACAAATATATTAACTAGTTTACTATTATCATACTCATGGATGAGATTATAGGCATGCTCAAAACTAAGATATCTTTTACTTATGATTTTTATTTGATTGTGTCCACCATTATACAATAAGTCCACCTCAGTTGAGATTGAAGTGTCCTCTGTTGACACTGAAGTGTCCTCTATGGTGCAACACACCCTCTGTTGGCACAAGTTCCCTCTATTGACACCAAAGTATCCTCTATGGTGCAACACACCCTCTATTGTCACTACATGCCCTTTATGATGCACAATGTCCTCTGAATCATCTTGGGACTCTCTGGTGAGGACTGATTATATAATGTATTAATGTTCTGGTTTCATTTTCAATCTTTGTTCTGAATTTCTTATTTCTTAATCTCAATATCTTATCTCTGAATATTCTCTTAATTTCTATCTCTAAATTTGATCTATTATTTTTGTATCTGTATCTCTATCCTTTAAATCTAAATTGAATCTAACTCTAGATATAAAATTTGATATTCTTATTATTTGATAAATCTAAATCGGAAGCTCTATTGTAACATAAGGACTTAAATTCTATATCATATTTTTGATATATGACTTAAAGGTTTAAGAAAATAATCTAATATGAATTTATGGATATTAAGTATATGAAAGTAACTTAAGTAAACTATATGAAGTTAGCTTAAGTAAGGTATATGAAAGTAACTTAGGTAAACTCTATGAAGGTAGCTTAAGTAAGGTATATGAAATAACTTAAGTATAAAATATCAAAAATAAGATTTCTGACAAGGTGACTTAACCTGTATAAAATCTCATTGAATCTGATCTTACCATAATCTTAATGTATTCATATGAGATTAAATCTCAAACCTTGAATATAAAATTACGAATCTTATAAAATTTTATCTTGCAACTTAATCATAACTTAATGCACCATAATTTCATAATATCATTATGAACTCAACTTACAATACATTTTGATCTCAAGAGAATCTTTATCTAGGAAACATAATCATGTCTCAAGATATTCAAACTTATTTTATGATATTTTAATTAACTCTTGGATCTTAATCATTATAAGAAATATAAATAAATTCTTAGTTCTAAGATCACTACATATATGAGAAATCTTAAAAGCATATTTCAACTTGAAAACTTAACACATAGTTATATCTATATATATTAGAAATTCTAATAGCATGTTTAACACATGGTTATGTCACAAAACAATGGAAGTGTGGAGTCTTACTTGCAATTTTTTATCTTGTAGTTTTGAGCATCCATATGAAACATTACTAAGAAACATGATAGAAATATATTCTTTTATCCTTCTTATAAATGTAATTCATGAAATTTAATCATTCCATGACATATCTCTACTTGAGATATTGAGAATGTGAAATTTCATAATCACAAAAGTATAGGAAGATCTTGCTTTCATATCTTAACTTTAAATTCTTAAAACATTGGATCTTGAAAATCTTATCTAAGGAATATGTAAACATGTTGAGTTTGATACATATAAATACTCATGGGCATGAAATACTTACCTATTATGGTGGGAAATCCAAATATACACTCTAGTCATGGTCAAGAGTTATCTTTCCTCTTCCTTTCCACGTTTGCAAGTGCAACATTTTCCCTAGTTTGCACGTAGAACATGCCTCAGAGTGGGGCTGCATCATCGAGTTTTACTGAGGGCTCCATGTCTAAGTATACTCCTCTATGATTATACCATGATACTTGCCACTCACATATGAACCTTCAAACAATAATAGCATTGGGAAGAAAGAGAAGCTCCCATTGTCTACATATTTCACCACAAGAATACATCTTTTCTCCTTCCTTTCTATTGAATATAGAGAAAGGCAAATCGAAAAAGGTGTGATATCCAATGTCACATATTTTATAATACATTGTTTCTTTGTGTTATAGATCCCCTTACTTTGAATTCTATGTTTTGATTAGACACTAATTCTTAATTGGAATTGTAACTTCTCACACTCATCCTTTCTCCACGAGTAAGGAGGGTGTTATCTTTTTCCTTTTGTTATGTAATTAATTAATTCAATTGGTTTTCCTCATAATAAATTAGATGCCCCACTATTGACATCGTATCATTTGCATAAACACCACACAATTGAGTTTTTGAACATTTTATTTAAAATATGGACACCATTCATTCACACTTAAGGTAATAAAAGAGAAACCAACAATTTTCAATATTATCCTTCCTTTCCTATTGTGTCTGTGGTACACATCATAATGGGTTAACCCCAAAAACTATACAAATTTTCTTTGCATCCTCTATTATCATTTAAACATCTTCAAAGTCTATTTATCTTTTGTAAAATGTATTTAAAGTCCAAATTTTGAACTAATGTTTTCTCATCATACAAACTAACCTAAGTTTAGAAAAATTAAATGAATGGCATAAGCTTATGATAAATATATATGAGTGTTCATTCATTGCCCGCGCGGGTAGCATGAATTTTCGCTACCTTGCAGCCAAAAAAGTAACTCTCCTAGCTAAGAAAGTAACTCTGCTGTAAAAAAAGTAACTATGGTGTCAAAAAAGTAACTCTGCTGGCCAAAAAAGTAACTATGTACAAAATATACAGCAGATATATATAAGGACGGGTTTTTTGATTTTGGAGGGGCAAATGATATTATTTTTGGCTCATATTTTTTGGAGAGCTAGACAAAATAGTCCTCTACAATTTCGGAAAAAAAAATTGAAAAAAAGTAATCGGAAGGGTGGGCGGGTAGCTACCCGCGGGGGCAATAAAGATGGGCCCTATATATATATATATATATATATATATATATATATATATATATATATATATATATATATATATATATATATGTGTGTGTGTGTGTGTGTGTGTGTGTGTATATATGTATATATATATATATGTATATTTAACAAAACACCTTATGGACTAAAATCAGGTAGACATTAACCTTGGGCTCACATACATTGTAGATTGCATCTAATTAAAGTTGCCTTTATTCATATTTTACTATCTCACCTAAGACCATAAATTTATAGTAGATGATGGTTGACCAGGATGTGTAACAATCAACGAATCTATATTTTTTTAACATATAACATATAATTAATCAGTTCTATGTGACTGACTATTTCACCATAAAAAGATATCAATAAAACACAAGAAATGTTTTTGTTTCATGTTCTTCTCCACTTCTATTTTTAAAGTCATAGTTTATATATTACTTTATATGAACCACTTAATAATTATCACTATTTAAATTTGATAACAAATCTAACAATGTTGTATACTTTCAAAATGTATTTACCTAATCACAATAAACACCCAAAGTTCATATTCCTAGAAAATCTCTTCCATACTTCTTTCCTTCTCCAACAAAATTGAAGAAAATCTAGTTTCCACTTAGGAATACAAATTAATAAACGTTAATCACAAATATAATGGTATCATGCTTGAGAACAATATATCCTCTAAAATGTTTACTTAAAAAATCCAACATCTCAATCTTATCACGTTTGACCATAATTTTAAATTCTACTTTGTTAACATCTTTAGATCTAAAAAAGAAACCATCCATTTTTCATCTCTCTAACTAATTAATTTATCGAACCATTCACCACACATATTCTCATCTTTCTTGAATTCACTTCCTCTTCAATTGTTTAAATATTTGGTCATTAACTTAACTTTGACTGCATTAATGGATCAGATAAGTGGAAAATACTTTCCTTTGTGTTCCATGGAGTCAAATTTTGAAATAAACACTTATTTCTCATTCGATCACTAGTCTTTTATGCCTTTTTGTAAAACCTTCTTGGAGGAAAGAGAAATGAATGGCCGATTGATACTTTCTTCCTACATTAAAAGAAATAAAAGTAGAAAGGAGGACTTCTTGCCCAAGGTCTTTATTCCATATACATATTTCAAATTCTAAATCTTTTCTCTTTCTATTTTGTTTCCTTTAAAGATTTTCAAGATTAGGAGAGAGAAAAAGGAAAGGGGGACTATCATTCATCTCTTTGAATTTATGCAACACATATGCACATATGAAATAGAAAATGTATTTTGGGTCTCATTTCATTTCCTCACTTTATTTTCTTTTAAGATATGTTCATTTCATGGTCTTTCTACATTGTACCCTTCAATTATTGTTATTTAAGAAAATCACATTATAAGGCTCAAATCAATTTTGAAAATTTGGGATGTTATAGTTAAGGTATACCAAACAACGACTACTACAGAAATGGCTTATAACGTCACATTTAGAGGCATCAGTTATATCCCAAAAACCGATGTCTAAACCCTACAATGTCAGCTGAAAGCACAAACCAACATCTATATGTGAAGACCGGCCAGACACGGGTATCACTTTCTATTTAGCGTCGGTTGTGTAGTAAGAAACTAATGCCTAAAATCGCCTACCAAATCCAATTTTTTCAGTAAAAAAAATTACTTCCAAAATTTCACATACGACGTCGGTTGTTTATCGAACAACCGATGACTAAAGGTTTTCCGTAAGATAGAAATCAGGCCCATTGTTTTCGTCAGTTTTCTTGCAACAACCGATGCCGATGTATTTTTGTGCACTGTCCCTGTGAAATTTTTTACCCCCCTTTGGCGTCAATTTTTTATGGAAACTGATGATTGTTAATTTACGCATTGGTTTATTTAAAAACTTATGTCTATTGTTAACTTAATACTACCCGCACGAACCAGACTCTTCCCCTATCTCTGTTTCATTCAAGATTAAGTTTGTTTGGCGATTCCACTTCTCACCTAGTGCTCCTCCACCGCTGTTCGCCGCCTCCACGCCTTTCTCCGCCATTGCTTCTCACCTAGTGATCATCTGCCGCTGTTTGCCACCACCACGCCTACTGCCACCACCACTCACCTACTGCCTACTACTCCGACCACCTCCTCGCCTGATGTGTGCCTGCTTGCTTGCCTACCGCGCCACGCCTGCCGCCACTCGACAGGTACCCTTCTTCCTCCTCTTCTTCGTCCTATCTTTGCATTCCATGGTGAGCAAGTTGTGTGGTCTTCATGATCATGAGTCAACTTAAGATTGGGCTTGTTTGGTCTGGCAGGAACCTGCGAAAGTGATGACTCTTTTTTCCATCTTTGGTTTGCCAATCTCAAGATTGGGCTTGTTTGATCTTATAATATTTATAGATTATTCATCTAATTTTAGAAAAATACATATAAATAGTTATTGGAAAGGATTTTAAAACCAGAACCTGGTTTTCTGGCTTTCAAACTCTAATTCCATCGTATCTTGCCATCTTTTCCTAAAACACCCAAATTAGGGTTTAAAAAGGTACTTAAGATGATAATAAATGTAAATTGTGTTAATTTTAGGAATAGGTGAGGTCAGAAGAACTAAGTTAGGATCTTCTTTGCTCCAGGTTAAGCATGTCATACCACTATGCATATTTACTTTGGATGAATTTCATGTTATGTATGATTTAAGAATATGCTTTAAATTTCAAGTTAATGAATAAAATCAAGATAACGATGATGCCTATGATTATATTATTTCATGTTGTTTGTTGTATTAATCAGTTCCTATTCTTATAACTGATTCTCATTAGTTTAATGATATGATCATGTAATGATCAAGACACTAAATAAAGAATCATCTAAAATAATGTTAATGACATGTTTCTGTTGTGACATGTTGAGTTTTTTGCTATGTTATAGCCAGCACAATTTGTGTTATAAAATAATACATTGATTAATTTAGGAAGTGATAAATGTGTTTTCATCATTTTTATTTACAGTTTTTAGATATCTTTTTAGGATTATTTTGTTGTTTATTTTCTTAGTTTTATAATTAATTATATTATATTATATTTTTTCTTTAATTAGAATTTTAATTATATTTTTTTGGATTTTTGTAGGAAATTGGATAATATTCTAGGAGTATAATCGCACAATTTGCAGCAGTCCTGTAATTATTGTATATCTGTCACCAAAAGTACCATAACTCTTGCATACAAAGTCCAAATTGAGTGTACAAGTATTCATTGGAAAAGAAATTTAATTTCCTAAAAGAATATCCTATTATTTGGATCTATTTTGTGCTTTTTATGGGAGAAAAATACGTTCGAAATTGCTGCTTTGGGAATCTACATTGAAGAGAGTTACATGGTCAAGACAATTAAAGTCTATCAAATTCCTATTGACCAAATCTTGCAAATTCAAAGAATGGATCCCTCTCTTTTTTTCCCCCTCTTTTTTTGGATAGCCTACCCCTCCTTCTCCTATAAAAGGAGGGGCACTTCCTCCTCCCAAGCATCATCTTTTGTATCATCTTTTGTACCAGAATTCTGAGCATTTGTTCTCCTAATATTCAAGCAATAGAATTTCTTCTTAGTGTTCTTTAATTCTTGCAATTTACATTCTTGCAATAGATCTAGTTGTTCTTCCTTTCTTCTTCTTTCTCTTCTATGGAGTGGAGCAAGGGTTGAAGAGATTGACCATTTAATTGTCTCTAGCCTAAGGATTTTCCTTTAGTAAGACTAGACTATGGCCATTTCATTTCTCCCCTCGACCTCCATGTTTTTCATAAGCATGTGTGAGTAGACTTCTATCGAGGCAAGGGGAATAACCCCTTAGCCCTGGTTTTAACAATTATTTCTTAAACAACTAGATGGTAATCGATTTAAATTAATGGTTGATCTTCGGATCCCACGTTAATCCGGATGGAAATGACCATGGAAATCTGGATTTTGAACAATAAAATCGACTGCATAGATGTTTTGATATGACCGTGGATTTTCATCTTTTAGGATGATAAACTAGGAAGCATGAGCCGAAGACCAATGGGCTCATGTGGAGTTTATCTCTTGTGAGTTTTTAAATTCGCAAACCTTCATCGAATCATCACTTAAGAATTAGTTGTTATCGCCTAGGCTAAGGTGGTGAAAACCCCTACGAGCCTCGATTTTCTCTCTTTGATTTCAACCTCCGTTGATTTGCTTTCTTTGCTTCTACTCTTTTTCCATTCACAGTAGTCTACTTGTGCTAACAATTGTTTCTTTTCCTTGTGACAGGGGCAAAATAAATTCTTTTTATTACATTGTTACTTTGTGTTTATTTCTCATTTAGTGTAATCAATCAAACCCCCAACCCGACTTTTACTTTCCGTTCTAAATCTGAAAATACAAAAAAATAAAAAAATAGTTCTTCAAAATAATTGGGATAAAAGAAACAATCTTAAAAAGTTGTCCTGTGGGATCGACCCTTTCTATACTAGCCTTAAACAAAAAGTTGAAAAAGGATTAAACTCTAGGATAATTATCTTAGTGATTGTAAGTGCCAAGCGACACATTAACAATTTGGTGCCGTTGCCGGGGATAATGGATTTATTTCTTTCGAACCTCAAAATTTTTGAAAAAACTTTTTTTCCTTTTTTTATGCCTTCCGAGTAACATTCCAGAAGTTCTACTCCTCCTTCTACCGAGTTTCTATTCCGACAATTTGTTTTTTCTGCAAATACGCTATTTTGTAAAAAAATGTAATTTTAGTTAGTTTTGTAAATTTTAACCATGAGTCATAATCCCTTAGCTTTTTTTTGTAATTTATAGTCTTGTACAAAATCTTTAGTTCTTTTTTTGAATTGTAAAAAAAAACCTTTCAAATGGAGTGGGCATTGCAATATCCCCCACAATGTTATTATTGTGGTCATTGCCACCACGCATGTCTTGCCTGTCCAACTTTATCCCATAGCACCCCTCTTTATGAGCCCTTTCATCCTGGTGGGTACAATGTAAATCCTTATTTTTCTGAGAACCATTATGGGGAACCTTGCTATCCATATTCTGAGAGAGGGTATGAACAACAAAACTTTGGGGGAAATGGACCTATTTATGATACCCAATATAATCCTCAACAAGAAGAGAAACTTAGGTCCCTAGAGAAGATGGCAGCAAAACTCATAACTAGCCAAACCTTGCTGGCCACCTTGCTGAAAGCCCAATCCCAAAACCCAGATGTTCCAAATATGTTCCCCTAGGACTCGGTGACACCTTGTAATATTGTATCTTCCCACCATGATGAGAGCAATAGAAATAACAATCCACCATCTTCTGAAGATTATTATGAGGAGCAACACCACAACCAACATACTGGGTACCATGACCAAGATCCTTATGGGGGGAATGGTGAGGATGGTAATTTTTTTGGGATGTATGAATCTAATAATGAAAATCAACTAAAAGAGAGACTTGGGGCTTTAGAAAAAATGGTAGTAGAAGGACAGAAAAAATTGAAACCAGCCAAGCCCTTTTAGCAACCTTACTAGAGGCCCAAGCACAAAAATATGTGGAGGACTTAGAGCAACCTAAGATGGTTCTTCCTGAAGATGATGATGATGATTATCTAATTTTTATGTCATATACATCAGATTCTAAAGAAATAATACATACCATTGGGTCGTATTTCTTGTGCGATGAGGACGTTGACATTCCTACCCTTCCCTTGGAGACTTTATTACTCGAGTATGAAAAGTCAATCTCAGAGAGTCATCCTAAAGACCAAACAACCTTTCCCATCATTTACAAAAGTCCAATTATTATCGACGACCAATCCCCTCTAGTAGGATCTATTTTGGATAATGAGCAGCCCACCTCCATTGATGAAACAATTCCTCCCATTCTGCCACAACCAATTCCCATTCTACACAAGGATGATATAGAATGGGAGAACTCCTTACAAGAAATCTATATACCCCCTTCTACTGGATGCAAGGAATATATCCCCATTTTTATCCTTCAAGAACCCTTAGGAAATCCTTGCATAGAGGAACTATAGTCACCTGCAATATCAACCATGAAATCCATCTATCCCAAGGTTGATTGCATGAATTTTGAGGAGAGCCAAAATATGTATGATGCTAACTTAAATTCGTGTGTCCCTTTCATATTACCACCAATTTTACTATATGTAGATCAATATGATAGAGGGAAACCAAAGCCTGATCCCCCACCCGATGTTGTAGAGTCAACACCATATGTGCCACCCACTGAACACTCGCCAATCCCCCTCAAGACACTCACATTTATGACATTTCCTTTACTACTAAGGGAATATGTGTGGATCCTTTTGGAAGGAGTATGAGGCAAAAGACATTATGAAATCCTTGTTCAGCCTCTATGATCACCCATCAATTGGGTGTACCATGAAGCTCCTTTGTTCAAGCTACAACCATCATCAACATCCTCTTCATCTGGACATTTTTTGAGCTACCAGGACCTCCCGGTGATCCCAGTGATTTTCTTCCCTCCATCCTGGATTTGTGTTTTTCTCGGGACGAGCAAAATTTAAAGTCCAGGGTGGAGGTGGGTGGTACGTACTTCTTCAACATACACTATCTTATTTTTCTAAAAAAAATCATTATGTTATATAATTTAGTTTTAATTTCCTTAAAAAAATCAAAAATTTTCAAAATTTTTAGTTTGACCCTTATCTAGTCGGCCATGTTTTATTTCTTTTGTTGCAAAATGGCCTTTATCTAGTCGTCCATTGAGTAGACATATATCATTGTACCCCAAATTGAATTTAGTAATTTTTTTGCAAAATCTATTATAAATTGCCATGTCTGAAACCACCATGTCACCTAGGATCCTTAATAACATCACTCCTCAGAATAGTTGGCAAGTCATAAGGAATCGATCAGAACCAAATATAATTTACCTATATTTAAACAATGGATTATCTTGTTATAAAATTTGTATGATGTGATTTATAGGAATGATCTAACTAGAGCAATGACATCTCTGACAAAAATATATGAAAAACAAATTGAAAGTTATAAGCACAAGAACATCTCTTCCTTCCCTCTTTTTTTCTTCTAAAAAAGAGAAGCAAGGAATCACCACCAGACAAAAATCAAGTCTGGGGTGGCATGCTTCCCAAAATGAAAACTCCATACCCCACAAATTGGCGTACCATCAAAAGATGCCAAAAGTGCACATGAAACAAATTGTGACCAATGTAGCCACAACTCCATAAATTCATATCCCCAGTCGAATAGAGGAGGGATCAATATATTTTCATCACTTATTTCTTTGTTTTCACACCCCTAAATTCGTCTTATTCTTGTGCAATAACTTAAAAAAAAAATTTGAGAGTGTCAAAGCGAAAGTAAGAGATGCCTATTTTTCTACAAATTCTTATTTTAGAAGCTAGATTTGACAATTGTTTTGATAGGGAATATAGAAATTTATGCTATGTGGTTCTAAGAGATAGGGTCACTTGGCAAAAATTTGGAGGTTAGGGATATAGTGATGTTATTAAGGTGAGGATGGCATTATGGAAGTATAAATTGGAATTTATTTGTAATCTAATTTGCTTGAGGACAAGCAAAGATTCAAGTCAGGGGTATTTTGATAAATGTGTTTTCATCATTTTTATTTACATATTTTAAATATCTTTTTAGGATTATTTTATTGTTTATTTTATTAGTTTTATAATTAATTACATTATATTATATTTTTTCTTTAAGTAGAATTTTAATTATATTTTCTTGGATTTTTGTAGGAAATGGGATAAATATTCTTGGAGTATAATTGCACAATTTGTAGTAGTCCTGTAATTATTGTATATCTGTCACCATAACTCTTGCATCCAAAGTCAAAATTGAGTGTACAAGTATTCATTGGAAAAGAAATTAAATTTCCTAAAAGAATATACTATTATTTGGACCCCTTTTTTGCTTTTTATGGGAGAAAAATATGTTCGAAATCGCTACTGTGGGAATCTGCATTGAAGAGAGTTACATGGTCAAGACAATTAAAGTCTATCAAATTCCTATTGACCAAATCTTGAAAATTCAAAGGATCGCTCCCTCTCTTTTTTTTCCCCTCTTTTTTTGGATAGCCTACCCCTCCTTCTCCTATAAAAGAAGGGGCACTTCCTCCTCCCAAGCATCATCTTTTGTATCATCTTTTGTACTGGAATTCTGAGCATTTGTTCTCCTATTATTCATGAAATAGAATTTCTTCTTAGTGTTCTTTAATTCTTGCAATTTACATTCTTGCAATAGATCTAGTTGTTCTTCCTTTCTTCTTCTTTCTCTTCTGTGGATTGGAGTAAGGGTTAAAGAGATTGACCATTTAATTGTCTCTATCCTAAGGATTTTCCTTTAGTAAGACTAAACTATGGCCATTTCGCTTCTCCCCTCTGCCTCCATATTTTCCACAAGCATGTGTGAGTAGACTTCTATCGAGGCAAGGGGAATAACCCCTTATCCATGGTTTTAATGACTTTTTTCTTAAATGACTAGATGGTAATCGATTTTAATTAATGGTTGATCTTCGGATCCCACATTTATCCAGATGGAAATGACCATGGAAATCTGGATTTAGAACAATAAAATCAATTGCATAGATGTTTTGATATAACCGTGGATTTTCATCTTTTAGGATGATAAACTAGGATGCATGAGCACCAAAACCAATGGGCTCATGTGGAGTTTATCTCTTATGAGTTTTTAAATTCACAAACCTTCATCGAATCGTCACTTAAGAATTATTTGTTATCGCCTAGGCTAAGGTGGTGAAAACCCCTATGAGCCTCGATTCTCTCTCTTTGATTTCAACCTCCGTTGATTTGCTTTCTTTACTTCTAGTCTTTTTCCATTCACAATAGTCTACTTGTGCTAACAATTGTTTCTTTTCCTTGTGACAGGGGCAAAATAAATTCTTGTTATTACATTGTTACTTTATGTTTATTTCTTATTTTAGTGTAATCAATCAAACCCCCAACCCGACTTTTACTTTCCGTTCTAAATCTGAAAATACAAAAAAATAACAAAATAGTTATTCAAAATAATTGGGATAAAAGAAACAATCTGAAAAAGTTGTCCTGTGGGATCGACCCTTTCTATACTAGCCTTAAATGGAAAGTTGAAAAAGGATTAAACTCTAGGATAATTATCTTAGTGATTGTAAGTGCTAAGCGACGCATTAACAGGAAGCATTGATATGTTGTTATGGCTGTCCACAAGCAGTTTTATAAAAAAATCATGTGTTGAATGGGGTTGTGAACAAGGGACTGGCGTTATATTATGTTGGCCTAGAAACCCGTCCAAGATTTACTTATTAGGAGTAAATCTTAGATAGTCCCCAATTTGGGACTGTTGATGCACACTTAATCTCAATTACGATGTAAGTGTATAATGTGTATTGGGTTTTCAAGAAAATTTCAGTAGCATTTCCCCGTTTGTTCTCTAATTGCATATGTACTTGGAGAACAACGGGGAAATGCTGCCGAAATTTTCTTGAAAACCCAATACACATTATACACTTACTAGTGAGATTAGGTGTTCAAGAATGGGATAGGTGGTACACATTTATTATATATAAGACCTTAAACCCTAAACTTTTAACCATAAACCCTAAACTTTTAACTCTAGATGCTAATCTCTTAACCCTAAATCCTAATATATACTTGTTTTCTCTTTGATCATAGAATGGATAGATCATGGATGTCCTTTCCAAATAACTACACCCCAGAGTTTATTTCTGGTCTTGATCAGTTTATTAGATTTGCCGAGGAACATAGGAAACAACTTGGAGATAGGTTCTACTGTCCATGTAGGCATTGTGGTAACAATTTGAAAGTCAGCATTGGTGACAAAATCAAAAGTCATGTCTTATGTTACCGGATTGTACAAGGCTATACAGAATGACACTGGCAAGAAGAGATTTCAAACCTGAAATCAGTGGATGTTGATAGCAGTGCTTGTATGGAAGAACCAGTTCCAGTAGACATCGTTGATGACGTAGATGTGAACGAACCAGTTCCAATAGAAATCGTTGATGTGATGCTGGATAGTTGTGGGGTAGAGCACACTGATCTACCTTCCATGTTTAGAAACATTGTGCATGATGTTGAGATTCTATTATACACATGTTGTACTAATTTTACTAAGCTTAGCACTGTGTTGAGATTGTATAAGCTGAAAGCTAACAATAGATGGATCAACAAAAGCTTCACGTCATTGTTGTCTTTGTTGAAAGAAATTCTTCCTGAAGGAAACGAGCTGCCAATCTCAACATACCAGTTAAAGAAATTGTTATACCCAATAGGAATGGAGGACAAGAAGATACACACATGCCAGAATGATTGTGTATTATTTCAAAAGGACTATGTGGATTTGAAAGATTGTCCAAAATGTGGTGCGTCAAGGTATAAATTGACGACTTCGGGGGAGTCCAAAATTGGTTCTCCTGCCAAGGTGATGTGGTATCTACCTATAATATCATAGTTTCAATGCTTGTTTGCCAATCTGATAGATGCGAAGAATTTTAGGTGGCATGCCGATGTTAAGAAAAATAATGATGGGATCCTACAACATGCGTCTGATTCCCCACAGTGGAAGAAGATTGATTTATTGTACCATAAATTCGGTGAAGAAGTCAGGAATCTAAGACTTGGTCTTTGTACAAATGGGATGAATCTGTACGGGACATTGAGCAGCCAACATAGAACTTGGCCAGTTATGCTTGTTATATACAATCTTCCTCCCTGGTTATGTATGAAAAATAAGTACGTTATGTTGTCGTTGTTGATATCGGCCCTTAAACAACCTGGAAATGATATCGACGTTTATCTTGAACCTCTAATTGATGACTTAAAGAAACTCTGGGGTGAAGGTGTGATGACCTATGATGCTTCACGAAGAGAGACATTTCGTTTGCACGCTATGTTGTTTTTCATTGTTAATGACTTTCCAGCATATGAGAATTTGTCTGGATATAGTGTCAAATGATCTAAAGCGTGTCCTATATGTGAAGAGAAAACTGATTTAATACGACTAAAACATGGCGGCAAGACTGTATATCTTGGTCATCGAAGGTTTCATCCAAAATTCCATCTGTATCGTAGGTTGCGCAAAGCATTCAATGGACAAAATGAGGAATAGAGTGCACCTAAACCTATACCGAGGGAGGTTGTTTATGAAAGAGTAAAAGACTTTGCCAATGAATTTTGTAAGAGATCACAATGTGCCATGGCCACATGGAGTGACAAATCTTTATTCAAGAAGAAGTCAATATTTTGGGATCTTCCTTATTGGAGTTCTTTGGCAGTCTAGTATTGTATCGATGTCATGCACGTTGAGAAAAATGTCTATGATAGCGTCATTGGTACTCTGTTGAATATACCAGGTAAGACTAAAGATGGGATAAAATCTAGAATGGACCTAAGTGAAATGGGAATAAGGACAGAATTAACAGAAGTAGTTAGTAGCAATTACTGAATATACTTACCTCCCGCTTGTTACATGTTGTTTCGAAAGGAGAAGAAAGCTTTTTGTGAATGCTTGGTAAATGTTAAGGTGCCACAGGGTTACTCATCCAACATCCATAGATTTTTATCAATGAAAGATCTGAAGTTGATAGGTCTTAAATATCATGACTGTCACACTCTAATGCAACAAATATTGCCCGTGGCAATTCGATCTATATTGCCAAAGCATGTAAGGTTTGCAATCACCATACTTTGTTTCTTTTTCAATAGTCTGTGTAGTAAAGTTATTGACCCTGATACTCTTGATAAATTGCAAAGAGAAGTGGTTGTTACCCTATGTCAGCTTGAGATGTATTTTCCTCCTTTGTTCTTTGATATCATGGTACATCTTGTTGTCCACTTGACTAGGGAAGTGAAAATGTTGGGACCAATTTTCTTGCATTAGATGTATCCCTTCGAACGATACATGAGTATTTTTAAAGGTGATGTTCGAAACCGTTATCGGCCTGAAGGGACTATTATTGAGGGTTATGTGGCGAGAGAGGTTCTGGATTTTTGCAATGACTTTTTGAGTACTAATGATGCTCCTGTTAATGACAAGAATATTGAGGAGCATTTTAGAAAGGAATTTTGGGATCACAGATGAAAGTAATCAGCCGTGACAAGTTGGAACAAGGTCACTTGTATATTTTACACAACATCGACAAAGTGAGTGTTTATATCAAGGAACATACCAATTTCAGCAAGAGACAATATCCTCGAGCCAATTCAATGTAGCTTGCTAGAGGGCATAACAACACATTTATTAAGTGGTTTGAAGTAAAAGTCTTACATCAACTATCTCAAACACCAGATTATCTTACTAAAACTATCAAATGCCTCACCTTTAAACCAAAATTGAATGTTATGTCTTATGAAGGGTTTGACATAAATGGATTCTCATATTACACAAAGCATCAAGATGATAAGAGTGTGATCCAAAATAGTTGGGTCACTCTTCAAGCATCTTCATTATTTTTTGCAAGTGCAAAGGATAAGAGTCTACGTGAAGCTAAAATGTCATATTACGGTGTCATTGAAGACATATGGGAGTTTGAATACATATAATTCAGAATTATGCTCTTTAAATGTAATTGGGTTGATAACACCAAAGGAGTTATAGTGGATGAATTGGGTTTCTCATTAGTGAACTTTGAAAAGATTGGCAACAAGGGTGAACCATTCATATTGGCATTACAGGCAAAACAAGTATTTTATACCAATGATCCTACAAACGATAAATGGTCGGTTGTTCTTCAAGGTAAAAGATAGTTCATTGAAGATCCTATAGATGAAGAAGAGTACTATGATAAGTATGATGACTCCAGTCCATTCTCAGTTGGGTTGCCAGCACCACCAAATATTGAAGCTAATGATGACTTGTATGTGTGCGGAGATCACAATGAAGGATTGTTAATTGATAAAAGATCGCAATATTAGAGGCATGCATGTTTATATTTTTTTAAGTGTTTTATTTTTCTGAATGTGAACTTTACAATTTTTTATTATCTTCTAATTATGTCAAATGCTAAATGTTTGATTTTTTAATGAAACTTTTAGATGGTTGAGCATGATCATGATGACCGTGATGATGATTACCGTAAGGGTGAGGATATCAATGTGCCACCTCACAATGTAAGTTTTAAAAATATATCCTATATTTCTATCTATATGTTCATTTATAGTTATATCCTATAAGTGTGTTTATTTTGTCAAATTTTAGGTTGATGATGTACCCCCCTGAAGAACTTGGGGCACTTGATGAGCAGCAAAAAAAAATTGAGAAAGTGAGGGGCATCACAATGATGAACAACTTACTACAGCAAAGGGGTAATGGACCCAAACTGGTTGTGGATTTCGATCATGCAGGAAATCCAGATGGAGTGAACCGCAACTCGTTTATTTCATATCTTGGGGTTCTTACTCGTAGCCATTGTAGTCCTATTTTTGAATCTTGGCATAAATTTCCTAAGGGGAAGAAAGACTTGGTATGGAAGGAACTGTGTGTGAGTTATTATTCTTTGCAATTTTATTTTTGTAGATTACTAATTTTTAGGATACTAGTTAATAGCAATTCTATTTTGCAGAGTATATTTGATCTGGATGAAAAGATGCATCGTAAATGCGTGATGCAATGCTGTGGGAGGGTCCTAAGGAACTATAGGAAAAATCTCACCCGAGATTACATACACGATGCTAAGAAGAGGTTCTTGATTGATTTCCAATTCTTGACATTGATCACTTTTTGACTAACTCTACACTAATAATTTTTGTTTGTATTCTCTTTAAAAAATAAATTTAGGAAGAAGGTAGCCCCTGAGAAATGGAACTACCTGGACCCCAAAGACTGGGAGAAGTTTGTTACCCAAAGAAAAATGGATCAATTCAAGGTATTAAGCACCACTCCCAATTTAATTAATATACGTTCTTATGTATTCACTTGTTCAAGATTAACCTTTAGTGTTACTAACCAAATCAATGTACTTACTAACAAGGCTATCAGCGATGCTCAAATAGCAAGGCGTGCACTGAATGTGCATGACCACACAATGGGTCCAAGAGTCTATGCAGGTGTTCGCCAAAGACTACATGCTGAGTCTACTGCTTAGTCTGCTGCTACTCAAGAGACTGCAGAGTCCTCTACTATTGGTCCCGCACCTCTTCCTAGCCATGCTATGTGGATAGCTGGGAGGCAAAACAAGAAGGGAGATATAACAAAGCCCACAACTACTGAGGTGGCTGCAAAAATGGTAAAATTCAACTCTTAGAGCAATCAATATTGAATATTGTTATGTTTACTTACCAATTTCTATTGATGGCGATTAGCGGGAGATTCATGAGCAGAGGAAGGAAGGAAAGGTCATACCTGAGGGCACAAGGGATGAATTGACAGTTGATCTTGGTAACCAGAGCATCCTAGATGTGTTAGGGGTGCAGACGTTGGTGTGGGCATAAAAGCATTCTTTGGGCCATCACAACGCAAACCTGTCCCAAAAGTGGAACTATCAAATGTTGAGGTTAGCTGTTCTTTTTTTAGAATGTTATTGTGAAAGGGAATTCAATAATCAAAAGCTAGTGTTTTTGTTGTCGATGTATAGGTAGATGAGTTAATTAATAAGAAAGTCCAAGAAGTAATGGTGAAGTGGCAGGCGTCTCAGGCTGCAACTCAAACAGTACCTGTGGCGTGCCATTCCTCTCTTACTGCAGAGGTTGGGAGTAATCTTATAGACCCACCTAGCATGTCTGCTGTAAGTATTTTTATGACATAGTATCTAGTATTTTCAAGATGATATGTTTATGTATATATGTATATAACATTCTTTACGTAAATTTGTAGGGGTTGAAGCCATGTCGTCTAAAAAGTCAAGAATATATCATTGCAGATGCACAAGCTTACCCAACCCTTCTAGGGGACATGTTTCAAGGGACTCCAATACCAGCTGGTGCAGTTCGTGTGAGCCCAATACATGTACTCCCCAATTGGAGGGATCTTGCATTGCCATATGCCCACCCAGATTCTAAAATGCTTGGTGAGGCAGAAGGCGGAGTGATAATGTGGCCCAAAGAGAATGTCATCTATACTAATATTGTATGGTAAATTTACATTACGTTAATTTTTTAGTGTGTATATATGAGTCAATTGATCTGAAATTATATATACAGGTCAAAAGGAAGGCACTCGCTACATCTCAGACTCCACCTCCACCTCCTGAAGTACCAAGTTGGCTTCCAAGGGACCTACACACCTCGTTAGGTCCTAATTGTAGGGGTATGGAAGTATGGATAGCTGAACATGATCCAAATTTCCCTATAAATGTTTCTATTCCGGAGGATGCTGCAGGTCAATCATATGATAACAAGCTACTTATACAAGATATTTTGGAGTTGTTTCATTATGATTGGCTGAATACATCTATGATTGAGCTATGGATATGGTGAGATCTTGTTTATACAGCCATATACCTTGTTTTATATATGGTGATGTGGTTTCTTATATATTAATGCATACATAATACATGTTTTTCAGCCACTTACACACGATATGTATAGATTTTTCATTTTCCCATGTGGGATTTTTGGTTCCATATTTGATTTGTATTGTAGATAAAGACCCTTCTTTAGCTACTTCATACTATTGTGCTGCTTTTAAATATTTTGGCAAAAAAAAGAAGATGGTGATAATAGCTCCATTCAATGTCGAGTAAGTTTACTTTGCTTATAATTTGGACTTAAGAAAATTACATTTTTATTGAGGATTTTGAGTTATTAATTTTTAACTTTCTTACCTATAGTGGTCGGCATTGGGAGTGACTAGTTATTGTCCCTAAGACGTTCATTGTCTATTATCTAGATCATGCGGGGAATGAATTGAATACATTATATGGACACACAATGAAAAAGCCATTATTCCTGTGAGAAATATTTCATATTTTTATATCCGTTAACATATGTTATTACATTACTATTTAATTATGCAATTTAATGTGTTACATTAACATGTAGGGCTTTACATGAGTTCAAAAAATCTAGAGGAAACGTCCCCAAGAAAAAGAATCAGCCACTAATTTGGGAGAATGTGAAAGTAATTTCCCGACTCCAATGTATATATTATTTATGTGAACTATGCTTATTTGTATTTTTGAATATTTTGTATGTTTCAATTTATAGTGTGCTACACAAGACAATGGCTGGGCATTAGCATACTATGTGATGTGATTTATAGACCTAATCATCAAACATGTCACAATGGAAATCAATACTATACATAAGGTATTATATATAGTCTCATTAGATAATATGAAATATATCAATCTTATTATATATTATTAATTATATATATATGTCATTCTCTTTATAGGTGTTTAAGACTGATTTGACTACAGATGGAAAGTTATTAGAAGTACATACTCCCTGTACGAGGGAAGAATTAGATGACATAAGAGAAGAATGGGAAAAAGCCCTACAAGTAATGGGAATTGTTAAATATAATTGGGATACTGATGGCGATAATGACGATGATGAATAAAGAATGATATTTCTAAACTTTGTTCTCGTAATTATTTTTGTGTGAATGTGAACGAATTTTTCTAAATTGTCATATGTGTGAATGTGAAGATGATCAATACATGAATGTTTCTACATGTGTCTGAATGTGAAAATAGATGACATGAATGGCACTGCAGGTTGCTAAATGTGTGTGATCATAAATTGTTGTCCATCTTGCTAATTTTGTAGGTTTGTGGCCTATTGTTGGCTGATATCAATGGATGTTGTAAACCTACAGTTCAAACTAAAATGTAGGTTCTGCATCCTGCTGACCAGCTGGACAGTAGGCCTGCAAACTGATAAGAAAAAAAAATCATTAATAAAAATGACGTCCCCTGTCATGCCAAGTTTATAGCAGCAAATATGGTCTTCATTTTGTCTAATATGCAAATGCACATTCAACAGTTCTATCTGGAGAACCCCATCCCAGAAAATGACGTCCCCGAGCCTACCGCCCATAGGAAAAGTGTCTCAATGGAGGCATATGATGATGCAACTGGCCCTCCTCCTCCACCATCTCGATGTCGCACCAAAAGGTGCACTGGAGCTGAGGTTGGCCCTGATGAGACTTATGGGTTCTTTGAGATCTGAGAGCAGCTGGATCAGATTCAGTAAGAGCAGCAACACCATGGACATCACTTGAATGATCTCTACCTGATGCAACATTCCCAAGAGTCATGGCACATAGACTATGGCCACTATGATCCCAGCTGACCTTCCTATGAGGAGTATGAGGCCCATCAGACTAACCCTGACCCAAACTCCCCATTTTGGGGAAATTACTACTACAAACCTACATCCTCTTCTTCTCATCCACCACCTCATTATCCCCCACATTAGTGACTTTCTTCCCTCCATATCAGATTTGGTATTTTCTCGGGATGAAAAAAAGACTAAAGTTTAGGGTGGAGGTGGGTGGTACATAACAATTCCTCCCCCTATCTTCCCTTTTCAACATTATCTTTTCATCATTTTATTCTTCATGTAGTTTGCTTTCTAAAATTCATTTCCTTTTTAAATTTAAATTGCCATGATTAGAAAACATCATGTCACCTAGGACCCCAAACTTGCATTACTCCTTGGAAATGTTGGAAAGACTTATTGCATTGATCATTATCAAACATATTTTTTTTATATTTTAAATCTATAAATTAGCTTGTCATGTCTCTTGTATGATGTGGTGACAGGAAGAGTGGAACTGATGTGATGACGCTCACAGAAAAAAAATGAAAGTTTTGAAATCATAGGAACAACCTTCCTCCTCCATCTTCATCTCTCATAGAAAAATAAAAACCACCTCATGCCAAACCCTATGTTCAGAGTAGAATGTCTTCCCCTATCTCCATTATTCCATATCCCTCATAAATATAATAGGGGTGTACAATCAAAGGATGCCAAAGAACATACCCCAAAAAATGTGGTCAATGTAACCACAGTCCACGAATAAAAAGATCATGAGTTGAATAGAAGATGGATCATTTTCTTCCATACCTCATTTCATCTTATTCATATGCAATATTTACAATAAAATTGGAAGTGTCAAAGTAAATTAAGATGAAGTTTGTTTCTTACAAAATCTTGATATAGAAACAAGTCATGAAACATGTTTTAATAGGGACTGTGGAATCTCGTGTTTCATGGTTCTAGGATATTGGGTCGCTTGACCAAGAATGGAGGTACAAAACAAAGTAATGCTAGGAGGATGAGAAAATACATGTTTCTAGTACAAATTAGAATAAATTGTGATTCTTTGTTGCTTGAGGACAAGTAAAAGTTAATATTCTAGGGCATTTTGATGAATGTATAATCAACCCTTTTCAAATGCATCTTTTATAGTCTTTTAGTAGGATTTTATCTCTCTTTTGCTAATTTTCTAGAATAATTCCAATTTTCTCATTCCCTGAACAATAATTCAAATTCTTATCTTTTTCATTTCTATTTTGTAGATTTTACCTTCACTACTATATTCCTACCATCTCAGCACTTGAATTGATTAGTTCATGTTTTGAATCTATCATTTCATTCATACCAGATGCTACACTTTATATCCCCAAATGACCATTTTGGCCATCAACTCAACTCTTCCACACTAGCTATTCAGTAGCCAAAATGAGTGTTTCATTCTCCCCAACAGCTTGACTCAGCACCCCAACTGAGCATTTCAAGTTTTCCAAATGACTGATCAAATTGCTTAATGACAAAGCCATGGTCAAATGGTGTCACCACCCCATCTCTAGGGTTTTGACCTAATATAATGGGCCCGCGCCTCTTCAGAACTGAACCACTCAGTTTAGCCTGTGAACCGGTCGGTTCACAGTCCACGATCTGAGTTCTTCAATTAGCTTCCAACCTTCTATTCTGCATCCCCTTTAGAGTTTCCTCCCCCTCCTTCCCTTATATAGGAAGGGGGACTCCACAAAAAAGGATCTGAGTTTTTGTACTTGCGCTCTAGATTTAACACTTTGTTATTTTATTCTTACATCTTGTACTCTTGTTTCTTCAATAAAGATTTATAGTTCCTATTCCCATTTGTTCTTGGTCTTCTCATTGGGAACAATCAATCAAGAAGGGAAACCATTTCATTGTCACTAGACAAAGATCCTTTGGGATAATTCTCTTTTCTAATCTATGTCTTCCTTTCTTCCTTCCATTGTTCTTTCTTCAACTTCCATGGATTGTGATAAGTTTCCCATATCGAGGCATGGGGAGTATCCCCATAACCATGTTAACTAGATCTATTTCTATGTGATGATACTTGTAGATGGATTTTGTTTGGATTTTTTCCGACTTAAATGGCTTGATCTTTTTGTTTATGTTAGTCTAGGGTGATAAGACCTCAGACCCTAAGGCTCAAAACAACCAAACAAATGACAAAGATCCAGATGAGATCTCTTAAGGATCTTTTGTTGAGATGTTCAGGCAAGAATCTATAAACACAAAGATAAATGGGTTTGTAGGGAGTTCCACTTTAGTAAATGCATTTGATAATGTTTTTGCATACCTTCAGCTAACTTGTTTTATCACCATAGATTCCATCAATCTATTTTTACACAGGGTATGGTGGTAAAACCCATAACCCCGATATCGTTTATCATTGATTCAATCTTGTTTTCCCAATCACTTGTTTCCCAATCCCTCTTTTCTTTACTTGCAATTTAATTATACTCAAGATATCCCTTCCTTTATTGTTACTAGAATAACTCTCTTTTAACTTGTTCTTAGCATAACTCCTTCTTTTATTTGTTCTTAGTGTAACATTTATTTACTTATTCTTAGTGTAATATTTTCATTGCTTGTTCCAGCATAATCTACCATCAACCAAAGGATCTTTACTTTCATGTTCCAATAACTATTCAAAGTAATCTAGTTCTAAATTCAATCTTAATCAAGTTTTCTTATGGGATCGACCCTATCTTTACTAAAATTAACCTTAACTGATTGTTTTGTCGTTGATAAGAGGTTAAAAATTTAGGATTTAAACCCCTGTTGAATTGTTGTACTGAATGACGTGCATCAACCCCATCATATAGAAGAGTCATGGGATTGAATTTTTAAAAATTGAATTATGTACCTAGTTGCAACTCAAAACATAGTCAAACTAGGAATACTGCAACATTTCCCCTTCATTAACTAGTGGACCAATTGGGACTGGTTTTTTCATCCCATTGATAGGTTGTCTTTCATAGTACCTGGTTCTCATATATAGGTCCAATTTCTATTGACTAGTTCAATTACAAATCAAGTATGGCATGTATTCCTTGTTGTTTCTTGACTTCAACCTAGTTGATGAAGTGGGTTATCCAGTCAACTAAATGGACAATTTCCAAAACTCATGGTCACACATTCACATGTCAGTCAATCATTCCATTAATCCAAATCATCTAGTCGACCGACTAAAATCTCCATTTCAATGATAAGATAGGAAATCAACTTGTACATGATTAAGAACCATCCTAATCTTGTTTGGGATTGGAAACTTTAATTTTTCATCCTTATGTGTGTGACCTCATAGGTTCCTTATTACATTGGTAGTGATGTTCATTACCTTGCAAGAAGATCATGGTACCTAGCAACACATCATTGTTGTTGTAGTAATTGAAATATTTTGGAGAACAACTTCAACCTATAAATGGACTAAAATTACTATGCTTGTATAATACTTTTTTCAAAGGTATCTGAATTGAAACTAAGTCATGGTGTTGGCATGCTCATACATTCAATTATATATCTTGAAATATAGAAGACTATTGAGAGATTGTGAGATCAATATAATATATTATCTCATATGAGCATGTCCGTGCATTTTGTAGTATCACGTATCAGGTGACCATGATATCACTCCAATGAAGAGACGAATTCCATATACATAACACATGAGAATCCACAAGTGTCATAATGCACCCTATTAGTAAATGTATGGTGACCCTTATTTAGAGTCGTGTTGGTTAGTGTTAATGGACATAGAAAAACATGCCTCATTCTTGCAACTTTAGGTCTAAGCATCATAGTAACTATTGTCACATTGAGATATGACTCTAACTGCAATGACATGACATCCATGTGTCATTTTCAAAGTGGGTCTATATAGTCAACTTGTTTTCTAACAAGTCCCCATGTATCTCAGTTGATATCCAATATCATTCATAAATATAGATAGTCATCACTTAACATAAATGTTAGTATAAACATGTTATTGTTGTTGTATAATATCTACAATAGTAACCGACATGGGGCATAACAAGAATTAACAATATTAATATACATATGATCTCATGTTCAAGTCCTCAACCTAGATCATATGCCTTTGACTCAAAACATTATGAGGACATTATCATATTTAATCATTATCATGATACTAAAATGGATATGATAAATGGAATTGACTTTTATTTTCAAATAATAACAATGTATCCATATTACAGTCATCAAATGATTGATCTTAGTGTATAAAACCAACATAAGGTCACTGTTAATAGGGAACTTAAGGTGCTTGAGGCTCTTTCAGGTACGCTATGAGTAGTCCTATTTTGCCACCAAAGCAAAAGTGCACATGCCTTGGGCCATGTTGTGATTTTCTATGAATACATAGTAACATAAACTTTTCCATCTTTTAAAGGTTATCATCTCCATTGGTCTATGAGGTAGTGGCCTCAACAGTCGTTGGTTTTGTTTTTAGATGAATAAGCAACTGATTCAATTGATGAGGAAGTGACCTCATTGGTTGGCCCATCAAATGTATCATTGGTTGATGAGTATGGGTTCCATAGTTTTACCATCTGGTGGTATTCATTCATACATGAACTCATCAATTGGTAAGTCATCAATGGACTTGCCATTCATTGGTGAGAACATGTGATGTCATTGGTTGATGGCTCCATTAGTCACTTATATGGGTTGTCCATTCATTGGTCACTATTGATGAATCGATGGGGTGCAATTTGATTGGTGGATATCTTAGTTCAATAATAACTCTAGGCCAATGAATCCATCAGTTGTGGTCGATGAAGCCTTTATCAGTTAAAAAATTGTTTGACTTAATACTTTGGAATTTCCCAACTAAAATGCTAAGCATTTGTGTTAGTGAAAGATTATTTACAAATATACCAACACCATTTGATTATCATGAATAAAATCATAAAAACATGTGGAAGAGAAGGGTAGAAAGGGCATATAACATCCATAAAAATAGTTGAAATCATCTATTAGTTTATAGTCCTTGAATGTGGGAAGTGAGCTAAATGACCAATATACAAGTGAAAAGGAGAAACTAGATGATCTTTTTTCTCATTAGACCTCCTTGCAGACTGAAGTTTCTACTTTTTTTTATACATTTAGTGAAATGGCGAACTATTACTCCTCAATCTCACAATTACCACTAATCATGAGATTAGGGCATAAATTGAGGATTTATCATAATACAAAGATCACCCTTAACTTTTTCTCACATTGAATAACATAAACAAACTTTACAAGAGAATTAAACCTTGATTACTCTAATATGATCTCAACATTAATGATACACATCCATACATTCATTCTCAAGTACATACGACATGATAATCAGATAGATTCTCTCTTATTAAGGAAACAAAGATACAAAACATTACTAACAACACTCTCACATCTATACTAGGACCTAGAGTGACAAGGACAGACTGAACTTAACTAATCTCATACTTAACTCATGTGTTAGATCTACTATGATGCTTTGACCTTCTTCAAGTCCACGTGGTTTCCCTCAAAATTGTGAGTAGAGGGGTGAGCCTACTCGCTCAGTGAATGAGTACTTCAAAGAAACAGTCTAAAGCATTGATATAATTACAAATATACTTTTGAGCAATTGATATCAATTATAGAAGCATTAAGCTTTAAAGAGATTGATTATTTACAATCATAAATATGATAGGATACTCTAGATATCAACAAGAGTAAATCAATATATGAGCATGCTTAATTAATTTCAACAAGAACTAATAATTCAGAAACATACTAAGAATAATTTTTGGGAAACTGTACTCAAATCTTTCTTAGCCTTTCTTACTTATAAGAAACTCTTTAAACCCATATGAACATATTTTATCTTACGCCCTGATCATATGCAGTGTACTCTACAACTGAAGACTCATAGCGAACTATGATCTCACCGTACAAGACTTAGCTGACACACCTGGGAATGCTAAGCCTGACTACGTCACTGGTCTGCAATAGAAAAATGGCTCTTTGGCCTCAGCACACCTATTATGTCGTAAAAACTGGCAGAGACTAAAGCCACCTATTGTCTTTTCTGTACTCTAGTGCCACCAGGACCTCTGGTCGATGTTGAACACTACATGCTGTATATTAAGGAGACTTCCACTAGGACTTCATCCCCCCTACCATGTGTTAGTACATTCTGACCCCCGTATACTGGACACTGCCAGGGTTAGGTCATTTCATCCCTACGGCACAGACCTCTCATAGGGAATCTACAATGTTCAGGGCTCTTAAGTCTATTATTTTATTTTTATTGGAAAGCTCTTACTATATTGTATCTTTTCCCTTACTTATACTTGACTCTGGTATCTCTATGGTACTGTGTCCATTTATTTGAAGTTTATAACACAACATGTATATCATCCTTAACTTGGCAGAGTAGTATATTCAAACACTGTAATTGTAATGCCCTAAACTTACTTAATGAGTTTAATGAGCTTAATTATCATAATTTAATGTTTAAAACCCTAATCTAACCTTGATTAGTGATAAGTATCTTGTTAAACATCATGGAAAATCAAGAAAAGCTAAGATGTGAATCAATAGTTGAGATTGAATCACCGGAGGTAATTAATGATAATTGCAATGTTAATCATTAAGTTAAATAAGTGCCCAAGAAGCGATTAGTATTTTTATTATCTTAGAAAATCTAATTGGCATGTTTTTATGCCTTGGGGTTGTACAATATCTCACACTTGAAAATTTTCAAAAGAAATCGTGTTATTTGGACCTTCGAGTCAATAGTTTTGACATTTTTATGTTGCTTGGACTTGGTTGCAAATTTTCCAATTTTTGATTTATAACCCTTATTCTCCTTTCTCGCTTATCCATTCTTCTTCTTCACGTGATCGATGGAACAGTAACCGCTTGAAAGCAGTGCAGAGCAAGCTGCTGATCGCAGCAGCAGGGGTGAGGAGTGGGGGCTGATTTTGGTCGTTTGGCTTCAGATTTAGCAACACCACCACTCTTCCTCCGTCCTCTTCTTCTTCCTCTTCTATTTCCCTCCTTCATCATGTCTCAGTGGTGCCCTAGTTGTGCCCTTACCTTGCCCCGACCTGCAAATCAGCAGTGGCCAACCTACTGCTCATCTGCGGCTATGTGCATGACCAACAGGCAAAGGAAACTGAGGGGGCAGCTCCATGGCACCCAGAGACAACTGAGCAACCACCCATGAATGGCGCCCAACTGTGCCTCCATCTTCCCCAACGTGCAAAACTGTCGGCAGACCACCATAGGGGCAGCATCGGCCTGATCAAGCAAGAAAGGGAGAGGGCGGAGTGGTTCTTGGGTCCTACGGCTTCGAGCAAGCTAGGTCATTTCCCCCACCTCACTCAACTACAGCACCCAACCACCTAGCTAGGGGCGGCACCCCCAACCAGAGCAGCTGCTGCTACTGTTCAGAGTAGTGACGATGGCCCTTAGGCGTGACCAATAGCAACCAACGATGATGTAAGCTCTGTTCAAGAGGTCCTTGCTCAAATCCATAGTTACAGCAACAAATGATGCCCAAACCAAGGAGGTGTGGGTGTGCTACATTTGAATCGTGGCCATTCTAAAGTTGAAGATGACTTGCGTATGCCCAGAAATCGGTCTCTAGACGCATTTCCAGATGAATCCGGACATCCTGAACCGCTGTGAGTTGGATTTCACTCACATATCATGAATTAACTCTGGTGTTTGGAAACTTTTGGTTAATTGTGTATTTTTCACTGATAACAATAGTTATCTATCATTGTGAGGTATTTGACATCACCCGACTTTTTATTTCATAAATTGCTTCTTTACGCCTTTATATGATCTAGTTTAGCATCTGATCAGTGTGGATTAGACCAGTGAATTTACATGGTTCATCGGAACCTAAATTTCTCAACGTCAATGTAGAAATTAGCAATATACGACCAATAATGTTATGGTTTGGGTATAAACCCAGGCTGTTCCATGGTAGAAATTACTCTAAAGCTCTAAAACCCTACCTTTCTTGCTCCTTATGTTTAGGGTTTGCTCAATTGATGAAAAAGGTGCTAGATGGATGAATTCATGGCTTACTCTTGGATTTTCTACCCTACTTGCTCGAGATTTCTTCTGTGCGGGGTTTCATATTCACATTTGAGGGAAGTTTTATAACTTGATCTACATTTATTGTTTACCATAAGCTTTGTAGATCATGTTCTTGCATGAAAATGGTGATCCATGCACTAAAAAGTTATGCCTGACTTAGATTTCGATTTTTATAATGTTCCCTATTATGATTTCAGTTATATATAAACCTGTGATCATGTGTATGATATTCCTAAGGTATAATATGACTTGGATCAGGTTGTTTTGACAACCTATGGTGCTAAGAATCTATCAAACAATTGGCAATTTTAGGGTTTAGAGTTGATTTCTTCTATAAACCATGACCCAATGGTGGTACCATTGCAACAACCCTATGGTGTTGTATTCATAACAATTGATGGTCGTGATCAAGGGTGTCAAATGATGGTGAAAACCTATGGTCACCCCTTAGGTCAGGTTTTGGATCAATTAAAAGTATAATGATAAATCATTAAGTACATTACTGATGATATCAATCAATGATGACATCAACTTAATATTTGATGTTGATTAATGAATATATTATTGATCTAACAACCTATAGTGATTTAATGATGGTGGATAAGGTCTCTACAATGTATAGTGAGTTAATCATATAGTTTTAGCATCAATTGAGACTTAGACAAATGGTTTCTGGGGTCACTTGATGCAATGGTCAGACCTATACTGTAATTGATGGTTTTAACATGTGAACTTGACCCAATGGTCGAGATCTACTGTTTATTTCTCCATTAAGGTGGAATGATGTCTAATGTAATATGTTGGTCCTAATAATGTGATTTATATGGTTTCCTTTATATGATCAACTTAAGGAGCTTAATTATTGCCAAAGGATGACTTGTTTTAACTGAATAGTCAATTGTGAGTTTTACCCTACTCTCAATGGAACTTTTTGTATCAATTATAAAGGGATGTCTAGGGTTAGATGGTGACTCCTTCTAGAGCACAAATCAAGGACTTCATAGGTGGTTTATCCAAGGTGTTTACTTATGCAAACAACCAAAGGTATTACCTTTTAAACATCCAATGGTTCTGAGTGACATTGTGGTATGGTTATACGGGTTGAATGATGATGAAACAAATGGAGGGTTACCCTTAATATAGTAGCCTTACCTATTCACTCATATAGTTGAAAGGGATGATAACCATATTGTGTTGATATGTAACCCTAATGAGGTATAGCTTGTTATACCTAGCTTTAATATAACTAAATGATTATAATTAGGTATGAATAGTCCTTGAATGACTAATACAACCATGGAGTATTCTATTATTGTTGAAACCCTAGTATGCTATAACCTGATGGTTACACCTTGATTTAGGTGTGGGTTCATACTTGAGAATAGCATGGAATGTGATGGTAATGTTTCACCGTATGCATCCATGATCCAACGGGGATGCCGTGAGTTAGGGTTTGGGTATGAGTGTTGATTAGTAACATTGATATAATTTATCATGTTGAACCTAACTCTAATGCAATTAGATAAGGATGAGTATTCATGTTTAACATTCTTATATGATGGAATGATGGTAGAATAACCTCCTTACTATGATCATAACCTTGATATGTTAATTGGTGGTTATTATAGTCACATGGTTGATACATTCTTATGCTAAACATGTGTATAATGAATAGGATGAGAGTTATTCATATCTAGATTCCTTACATGTTGATGTAATAAAGGAATGTTCTTAATGTTAATATAACCCTGCTATGATTGTTTATGAATACCACCTAGCTCGTAAATGCAATTTTGTACTGATCTGGTGTATTATATATAATTGATGTTGTTGAGCATTGTTATAAGGCATGCAAAGATAATGATGATCTTGTAGGGAATAATATGATGGTCTTAATGACCTTTTGGCACGATTGAGCCCTAAATGAGGTGTAATCCTTTCATGTTGATAAGGGTTGATACCCTGTGATATTGTGAAAAAGATTTATATCTGGTGATAATATGATGACTAGTGTGGTCTCATGAATGGAAAGTGAATAGTACCATGTGATGATGAGATGAGAAATTATGTTTCACGCATTTTATATCTTTTCAAATTTTTTATATTTATATGCTTGCTAGAAGTGAATTAGGTTTTGTATGTCCACTTGTTTGATGCAGCCTTAATTCACCCAATTGGCATAACTAATCAAGTGCAACTCTAATCATGTAGTGCCCTGTGCCATAGATCCATCTGAGTGTTAGAACTTGCCAGATGGTGAAACGAGTATTCCTAAGGGAAACTCGGAGCGCATACTGATGAGTATGCGGGGTGCTTGTCATCCTGAATTCAAGTGTTTAGGGAGGATGACAATGATCATACCTAGCCCTTAGTTTGAGAACGGTTGTGGTCGTGTCTCGGTGATTATATATGTGATGATATTGGAGGACAACTATGGTTGTACCTCAGATGGTAGGGTATGTGTACCCACCTCTTTCACTAGTGTCATGACCTATACCAAGGATGGACTAGGCTGTTAGCAGCTTGACCTTTTCTGTCGCTGTGGTGGACCCGTACAGACCGGGGGCAGAGAAGATCTTAGGAGTCCTGCTCTTCCTAGATCTTGTATGGCACTGATTTTGACTTAGCAGTGGTCAGTTGCATTTTGAGTGGTATCCTCAATTTCCTCAGGGCAACATAAAAGATGTAATACATCCGTATAGCATATCTATTTAGGGTTAATCACAACATTTCACATTGGATGATTACCCTTGTTTGTTATCTTTACATAAATATGAGGCTTAATGCAATTAAGAGATAGTAAATATACTTATGTTGTTGATATGCTTAGATTTTAGATGCACACATACGATAGCCATGCTTATGTTAATAGCTATACTGCTACCGCTGATTATAATCATGACACTAGATATCTCATTGTTAGTTATGTTTAGCATGCTAGCCATGCCTTTGTAACTAGAGATGCATATACTGCTAATCATGCTTATCTAGATAGTTGTGCTTATGTTGTTAGCTCTTCTTATAATGTTGATATGTTCAACGAATTAGACATGCTCATGTTGTTAGCTATGCTATGTTACTAGACTTGCTCATGATGCTAGAACTGCATATGCTACTGAACTGCTTATATTGTCAACAAGATAAAGGATGGTAGTCTGGTTAATAATGATAGTTTTTATCTGCTCCTTTATGTATTTTGTTAATCATCAGTACTATTGATCTTATTTGTTATATCTGATTAAACTTCTTAACTGTTGAATTACATAATAATGTTGTAATCAATAAACGTTGTTGATGGTTATATCTCTTGCTGGGACCGGGTCTCACCCTTGTGTTTCGCCACACTTTTTTTTAGGTAATCGGAAGTGACAAAACAAATATGTGGAAGCAAAGATGAGCTATGATAATGAATATTTGAGAAAGTTGTTTAGATGTCTAGTGTGTCCTAGAGTTGTCCCTATACTCTCAGGTTCGGGCGAGATAAAGTTTGTATATAATGTTTCAAATGAATCATACTTTTGTTACCATATTATTGCTTGTTTTTGTGGCATAGTATGGATATAATAAAGATGTCGGGATCCCTCAAACATTTCTGAGCGGGTGTTGATGTTGAAAACGGTTTTAATTTACCCATATTTTTGGGTCTGTGATTAATTAGTGATTGATTATGTTTTATGTTTTGAGTAATCTCGTTTAGCGTGACGTGTCCTAACAGGTTGGTATCAGAGATTTAGGCTCACTGAGTCTATAGGGACACTAGGACTTAGGACTAGGATGATGTCAAAATTAGGAATATGACATAAAAATATGGTGCATACTGCCTAATCTCAGTATTTGGGTGCCCTAGCCAGATATTCAATTATTGTAGAAGGGTAAGTATGGAACTCTTAGATTGTTATCTTTTTTATTACTCTGATCAAGTAGTCATTTTGATACAATCTAAAGAGCATAATGAATAAGAAATCATGGTGTGAATATCTCAATCATACCTTAAAGAAGATGATAATTGCATCATTATCTATCAAAACTTGAATGTTTGGTAAATATAAGAGAAAGATACAACACCATGAAATCGAAATCTGAATAAAATAAGTAAAAGAGGAGTTCTTGAAGATGTGATTCAAGAATATAATAAAGTAAAAGACAAACAATTTTATGCTTATAAAGTGAATCACGGTATGAAATCCACATAAGATGGAGAGAACTCCTATAACAAGTACAAAATGAGAAGATGAATGGGAACAATGACAAAGAAATAAGGTGGAACCTGAGTTAATCTCAGACCAACCTATGTGTGTAAGAAAGTGTTAATGTAAAATAAGCATAGCATGTGAAATAAATTAAGGTAGATGATCCATTTTTTAATGAAGAAAATGTGGAATATGAGTATTTACTTGTTGATAAATTGTTGGAAAACATAATAAAATAAGACAACATACCCAAGTGTGATAAATAGTCATCAAGGAAGAAGTAATGAGATATGTTAATCATGATGATTCCTATGCTAATGGCAAGGAACCAAAAATGAAAAAGGTGAAATGATACATAAGAAGTTGTAATATGCATAATGAAAATAGAATTGGTTACCTTTTTGTTAGTGACCCTGAACAATGCTGCTATGATGTGGAAAGTGTGTTTTCCCTTTGTGTCTTTTCTTACAGGGCACAACTTTCAAGTGGATCATAGCCACTCGGTATGTGTTGATTCATTCTAAACATGAGAATGGATATTTTATTATAGAATAAGGTTGTTTAGACTATGGTTCCAATTCATAAAGTTTGTGATGATTTTTCTTTTGAGCCTTCCAATAATTAGGAAGACTCCTCTTATATGTCTTGATACTTGTTATGTTGGTAAAAGTAGATGATATAAGGATGTGAGTTCCTTATAGCACATGAGGTGGATACCAAGGTAATGAATCCTAGTATCCAAGATGTATCAATAGAATTTATGAATAGGAGAAACAGAGTGTTCCAGTCATGTCATACAAGTTATATCAAGCTTTAAATGATGACATGTCAAAGTATTTAAAATATGGTCAAAATTATGATCAATATTTATTCAAAAACCTTAGGGTTGTTGAAGTAGTAACTGCTATGAGAACAAGTTGAATAAGAGTGAGATGGGGTTGATTAAATTTCTTAATGGGATCATGATATGTCTTCTTATGTGGGCGTTTTTTTTTTGTGCTGACCCAAGATGAGATATGTATGAATAATATGACATCACCACGATATGCAAGTAACCATGTGATGGTAATAGGATGAGGTGCAAAGGAAGTACCCATCTTTATTTACCTTGGATTTCGGGGACGAAATCCCTGTTAGGGGTTTATAGTTGTAAGGCCCTAAACTTACTTAATGAGTTTAATGAGATTAATTATCATAATTGAATGTTTAAAACCCTAATATAACCTTAATTAGTGATAAGTATCTTGTTAAACATCATGGAAAATCAAGAAAAGCTAAGATGTGAATCAATAGTTGAGATTGAATCACCGGAGGTAATTAATGATAATTGCAGTGTTAATCATTAAGTTAAATAAGTGCCCAAGAAGAAATTAGTATTTTGATTAGCTTAGAAAAGCTAATTGACATGTTTTTATGCCTTGGGGTTTTAGAGTATCTCACACTTGAAAAGTTGCAAAAGAAATTGTGTTATTTGGACCTTCGAGTCAATAGATATGGCATTTTTATGTTGCTTGGACTTGGTTGCAAATTTTCCAATTTTTGATTTATAACCCTTATTCTCCTCTCTCTCTTATCCATTCTTCTTCTTCACGCGATCGATGGAACAGAAACCGCTTGAAAGTGGTGCAGAGCAAGCTACTGATCGCAGCAGCAGGGGTGAGGAGTACGGGCAGATTTTGGTCGTTTGGCTTCAGATTTAGCAACGCCACCACTCTTCCTCCTTCCTCTTCTTCTTCCTCTTCTATTTCCCTCCTTCCTCATGCCTCAGTGGTGCCCTAGCGGCACCCTTACCTTGCCCCAACCTACAAATCAGCAGTGGCCGACCTGTTGCTCATCTGCGGCTATGTGCGCGACCAGCAAGCAAAGGAAACGGAGGGGGCAGCTCCATGGCACCCCGAGTCAACTGAGCAACCACCAAGGAATGGCGCCCAGCTGTGCCTTCATCTGCCCCAATGTGAAAAATTGTCGGCAGACCACCATAGGGGCAGCATCGGCCTGATCAAGCAAGAAAGGGGGAGGGCGGAGTGGTTCTTGGGTCCTAGGGCTTCGAGCAAGCTAGGTCATTTCCCCCACCTTGCTCAACCGCAGCGCCCAACCACCTAGCTAGGGGCGGCGCCCCCAACCAGAGCAGCTGTTGCTGCTATTCAGAGTAGAGACGATGGCCCTTAGGTGTGAGCAATAGCAACCAATGATGATGTAAGCTCTGTTCATGAGGTCCTTGCTCAAATCCATAGTTACAGCAATGAATGATGCCCAAACCAAGGAGGTGTGGGTGTGCTACATTTGAATCGTGGCCATTCTAAAGTTGAAGATGACTTGCGTATGCCCAGAAATCAGTCTCTAAATGCATTTTCGGATGAATCTGAACATCCTGAACCGTTGTGAGTAGGATTTCACTCACCTATCATGAATTAACTCTGGTGTTTGGAAACTTTTGGTTAATTGTGTATTTTTCACTGATAATAGTAGTTATCTGTCGTTGTGCGGTATTTGACATCACCCGAATTTTTATTTCATAAATCGCTTCTTTACGCCTTTATATGATCTAGTTTAGCATCGAATCAGTGTAGATTAGATCAGTGAATTTACATGGTTCATCGAAACCTAAATTGCTCAGTGTGAATGTAGAAATTAGTAATATACAACCAATAATGTTATTGTTTGGGTATAAACCCAGGCTGTTCCATGGTAGAAATTACTCTAAAGCTCTAAAACCCTACCTTTCTTGCTCCTTATGTTTAGGGTTTGCTCAATTGATGAAAAAGGTGCTAGATGGATGAATTCATGGCTTACTCTTGGATTTTCTACCCTACCTGCTCGAGATTTCTTCTGCGCGGGGTTTCATATTCGCATTGGAGGCAAGTTTTATAACTTGCTCCACGTTTATTGTTTACCATAAGGTTTGTAGATCATGTTCTTGCTTGAAAATGATGATCCATGCACTAAAAAGTTATGCTTGACTTGGATTTCGATTTTTATAATGTTCCCTATTTTGATTTCAGTTATATATAAACCTATGATCATGTGTATGTTATTCCTAAGGTATAATGTGACTTGGATCAGGTTGTTTTGACAACCTATGGTGCTAAGCATCTATCAAACAATTGTCAATTTTAGGGTTTAGAGATGATTTCTTCTATAAACCATGACCCAATGGTGGTACCATTGCAACAACCCTATGGTGTTGTATTCATAACAACTGATGGTCATGATCGAGGGTGTCAAATGATGGTGACAACCTATGGTCACCCCTTAGGTCAGGTTTTGGATCAATTAAAAGTATAATGATCAATCATTAAGTACATTACTGAAGATATCAATCAATGATAACATCCACTTAATATTTGATGTTGATTAATGAATATATTATTGATCTAATAACCTATAGTGATTTAATGATGGTGGATAAGGTCTCTACAATCTATAGTGAGTTAATCATATAGTTTTATCATCAATTGAGACTTAGACCAATAGTTGCTTGGGCCACATGATGCAATGGTCAGACCTATACTGTAATTGATGGTTTTAACATGTGAACTTGACCCAATGGTCGAGATCTACTACTTATTCCTCCATTAAGGTGGAATGATGGATAATGTAATATGTTGGTCCTAATAATGTGATTTAGATGGTTTCCTTTATATGATCAACTTAAGGAGCTTAATTATTGACAATGGATGACTTGTTTTAACTGAATAGTCAATTGTGAGTTTTACCCTACTCTCAATGGAACTTTTTGTATCGATTATAAAGGGATGTCTAGGGTTAGATGGTGACTCCTTCTAGAGCACAAATCAAGGAATTCATAGGTGGTTTATCCAAGCTATTTACTTATGTCAACAACCAAAGGTCTTACCTTTTAAACATCCAATGGTTCTGAGTGACATTGTGGTATGGTGATACGAGTTGAATGATGATGAAACAAATGGAGGGTTACCCTTCATTAGGTATCCTTACCTATTCACTCATATAGTTGAAAGGGATGATAACCATATTGTGTTGATATGTAACCCTAATGAGGTATATCTTGTTATACCTAGCTTTAATATAACTAAATGATGGTAATTGGGTATGAATAGTCCTTGAATGACTAATACAACCATGGAGTACTCTATTATTGTTGAAACCCTAGTATGCTATAACTTGATGGTTACACCTTGATTTAGGTGTGGGTTCATACTTGAGAATAGTATGGAATGTGATGGTAATGTTTCACCTTATGCATCCATGATCCAACGGGGATGTCGTGAGTTAGGGTTTGGGTATGAGTGCTGATTAGTAACATTGATATAATTTATCATGTTGAACCTAACTCTAATGCAATTAGATAAGGATGAGTATTCATGTTTAACATTCTTATATGATGGAATGATGGTAGAATAACCTCCTTACTATGATCATAACCTTGATATATTAATTGGTGGTTATTATAGTCACATGGTTGATACTTTCTAATGCTAAACATGTGTATAATGAATATGATGAGAGTTAATCATATCTAGATTCCTTACATGTTGATGTAATAAAGGAATGTTCTTAATGTTAATATAACCCTGCTATGATTGTTTATGAATACCACCTAGCTCATAAATGCAATATTGTACTGATCTAGAGTATTATATATAATTGATGTTGTTGAGCCTTGTTATAAGGCATGCAAAGATAATGATGATCTTGCATGGAATAATATGATGGTCTTAATTACCTTTGGGCACGGTTGAGCCCTGAATGAGGTGTAATCCTCTCATGTTGATAAGGGTTGATAACCTGTGATATTGTGAAAAAGATTTATATCTGGTGATAGTATGATGACTAGTGTGGTCTCATGAATGGAAAGTGAATAGTACCATGTGATGATGAGATGAGAAATTATGTTTCACGCATTTTATATCTTTTCAAAGTTTTGAAAATTATATGCTTGCTAGTAGTGAATTAGGGTTTGTATGTCCACTTGCTTGATGCAGCCTTAATTCACCCAATTGGCATAACTAATCAAGTGCAACTCTAATCATGTAGTGCCCTGTGCCATAGATCCATCTGAGTGTCAGAACTTGCCAGATGGTGAAATGAGTATTCCTAAGGGAAACTCAGAGAGCATACTAATGAGTATGAGGGGTGTTTGTCATCCAGAATTCAAGTGTTTAGGGAAGATGATTGCGGTCATACCAAGCCCTTAGTTTGAGAACGGTTGCGGTCGTGTCTCAGTGATTATATATGTGATGATATTAGAGGACAACTGCGGTTGTAGCTCATATGGTAGGGTATGCGTACCCACCTCTTTCACTAGTTCCGTGACCTGTACCAAGGACGAACTAGGTTGTTAGCAACTTGACCTTTTGTGTCACTGTGGTGGACCCATACTGACCGGGGGCGGAGAAGATCTTAGGAGTCTGACTCTTCCTAGATCTTGTATGGCACCGATTTCGACTTAGCAGTGGTCAGTTGGATTTTGAGTGGTATCCTCAATTTCCTCAGGGCATAATAAAAGATGTAATACAGCCGTATAGCATATCTGTTTAGGGTTAATCACAACATTTCACATTGGATGATAACCCTTATTTGTTATCTTTACATAAAGATGAGGCTTAATGCAATTAAGAGATAGTAAATACACTTATGTTGTGGATATGCTTAGATTTTAGATGCATACATACGATAGCCATGCTTATGTGAACAAGTATACTGCTACTGCTGATTATAATCATGACACTAGATATCTCATTGTTAGTTATGTTTAGCATGCTAGCCATGCGTTTGTAACTAGAGATGCATATACTACTAATCATGCTTATCTAGATAGTTGTTCTTATGTTGTTAGCTCTTCTTATAATGTTGATATGTTCAACGAATTAGACATGCTCATGTTGTTATCTATGCTATGTTACTAGACTTGCTCACGATGCTAGAACTGCATATGCTACTGAACTACTTATATTGTAAACAAGATAAAGGATGATAGTCTGGTTAATAATGATAGTTATTATCTGCTCCTTTATGTATTTTGTTAATCATCAGTACTATTGATCTTATTTTTTATATCTTATTAAACTTCTTAACTGTTTAATTACATAATAATGTTGTAATCAATAAACATTGTTGATGGTTATATCTCTTGCTGGGACCAGGTCTCACCCCTATGGTTCACCACACTTTTTTTAGGTAATCAGAAGTGACAAAACAAATATGTGGCAGCAGAGACGAGCTATGATAATGAATATTTGAGAAAGTTGATTAGATGTCTAGTGTGTCCTAGAGTTGTCCCTGTACTCTCAGGTCCGGGCGAGATAAAGTTTGCATATAATGTTTCAAATGAATCAGACTTTTGTTAGCATATTAATGCTTGTTTGTGTGGCATAGTATGGATACAAGAAAGATGTCGGGATCCCTCAAACATTTCTGAGCAGGTGTTGATGTTGAAAATGGTTTTAATTTACCCATATTTTTGGGTATGTGATTAATTAGTGATTGATTATGTTTTATGTTTTGAGTAATCTTGTTTAGTGTGACGTGTCCTAACAGTAATATACTGAGAAATCAACATAATATACATGCAGGCAGACTGAAATACTTAAATAAACAGAATGCATGTCCATTTGGCACTTATACACTAGAATCATGCAATTAAACATCTTAATATACTAATAAGACCTAATTACTTGGCATACGTGTAATCGTCATTTGCACCCATAAATTATTTACACTTTCTTGGAAAACATGCACATCAACCCAAATCCTAGGTTGTGCATCTCATACTAAGAACATGGTAATCAAAATGCTTAATTCATTGAACACCCTATCCTTAGGGTTTCATTTACCTCATTCAATTATCACATGGCTCTCATAAGGATTTAATATGTCATAAACATCCACTAAATGTAGATTTCTTTAAACAAGTCATATACAATCATCATATGTATGAAATCCTCAAATTGAGCTAAATTAGGGGTTTCCATGCCATTCACTGATATATTATGAATCGAGAATAACATTTCATAAATAGAGTCTATGATGCTAATAAAAAACACTTCAGATGGATTTCACCATATTTATTGACAAATTTCCAACTTTCCACTCATATAGGGCTTCACCCTCTTTACGAAGATATCAAGAAAACACTATTCACATCACATGAAATCAAAAATAGTATCTAACATATATGTACTACGCATTCAGATAAACAATCATTCATAACCAAGGGGATCCAAATAAACAAATTTCTCTATTTAATTATACAACAATTTCAGTCACAGACAAATTCCTTATATTTCAGTTTACTCTTATAACCTTTGTGAATACTTAGGGAATTCTCATTAGGATGTATTGTATACATTTCTAATATGAATTTATCATTTGAAATTCAAACAAATAGAGGAAGAATCCATTTCATATCATTTTGCAACAACTTAGATCAAACACACAATTCAGGGTTTGTAGTCGCATACGAAGCAATTAAATATTATGGATGATTTAACCAATTTTCGTGCAATATACTATTTAAAGGAAGTTCCCACTCACCCTAAGGTGCGAAAACACCTTAAAAACGTAGTTAATCCCTGAAAATCTCGATCTCATATCAAATCCCTAGAAATTCACCCAATTCTTCTTCCTTTCAACTCAGAAACCCTAAAAATGAGGGATTATGAAGAAATAGTGAGAAAAGGGAAAGGCTTGACACCATTTTAGATCAAATCAGATGAGGGACGGAATCTTGACATGTGAGAGAATATTCACCATGAAAGGCTATGCAAAGAAGCTAAACTTTCATGATTTCATCACTCCTCGGACCGCAAAACCCTAGGTCAGCATCTCCATCACTTTCTCCTCTTAAACCTTAACTCTCCCTCTCTCTCTAGGATTTTGTTTCTCTGGATTGAATCACGAATTATGAGAGCTCCTTGTATGTTAGGTTGACAATATAGAGAAATTGAGCTCCTTGGATCAATTGCACATTGACCCCTCACTATACTTTCTCTTATTTCAGCTGAATTTGCTATCATACAAAAATTACTAAAATTCGTCTACTGATAAGGTCTAAATGCATCCAAAAATTATGAAAATTTACATGATGTTTATGATTTAGTTTCAAATCTCTAGTTAAAATTTCAGATCATTTGGAGTAACCAATAAATAATTAAAAATAAAACACTACACTGCTAAAAAGCACTCTGTCAGCATTTTGGTCAAAGTATAGTTTGACCGAGAACCACATTCAAAGAACACTCAAATATTTTGAAATTTTTTTCCAATATTAATGATTGAGTTATCCATATCATATAAAAAATTCAATTAAATAAAAAAATTTTAGAAAATATGAAAAATCATTTACCACACTGCTATCCTGATTAAATTCCATATTCATGTACTATCAAAATCCTAATTTTTCCCGATTAGGGTTTACATTTCTCAAACCCTAATTACTCAAACTAAAATCATAGTTAGAGTTTATTCTTAGGTTTGAAACATCACAATTGATCTACTATCATTAATCAAGTCTAAACGATCTTCAATCTAATCAAGCATGTAATCATTCAGGTAAACCCTAGTTTACCAATTAAGCACAAATGTGGTCATTACACGAACAATCCATTCTATGATCTCATGTTGATTATGATATTATTCATCAAGTGAATGATTATTTGGATGACAAACTTTCTATTCTTTAGAGATAACATTGCTAGTACTAGAAGATGATTAATTTCTAATATTGAAGACTCTTTTATGACTGCTTAGGAAAATGAAAAATTTAAGAGAGATTTAGACAAAATTTACATAGTCCAAGTTGTTGAAAAAATATATTGCATTCTCAAAATGGTCATTTGGGTATAAGTGTTCTTGAATATGTTTTAAAAAATGAAAATAAGTAAAATAAGTAAGGACATATATTTGTAAAACCTAATTCTTGTTCTTCTTTCTCCATTAACAATGTTACTTGTTATCTTGTGGGATATTTGGCCATAATGTTGTGTCATGTCCATTTAATAGGAAGAGTTATATAAACATGGTTAAAGTTCCAAGAAATTCTCTCTAGATGAGGTTTTGATAGTTTCTAATGGATATCTAACTGATCATGTATTATCTCTTAACTTTAAATTGATTATATAAGTCTCTACTTCTTTTGGATTAACTTTCCAACGGACTACTTTCCCGTCAAAATTTAATTCGATCGAGCAGTAGTTTGGCAAAAAATTGACCAAAATGCTAACTATCAAATGTTATTATGACTATCTTGCATTTCATATTTAGTTTTTCTTTGATGCATTTTTCTATGATATTTAAGGTCTGCAATTTTCTATTGTACATATTGCAAGGTGTGGTTTTACTTCAATAATGGATATCTATATCTTAGTATGTAGTTTCTTAGTTTGAGCTAAATTTGGGATAAAGGAGATTTCAAATCATGTGATGTATCTTTCTATATTTGGTAGTTTCCTCTTTCATGGATTCACTATAATCTTGGTGGACTTAACATTCCTTAACTTCAACCTATAATATATTTATCGGTCTCTCTTTGTGCTTTATAGGATCTATTTATCGTGAAGGACTTAACTTTCCTCTCATTGGTATTGGAAGATCTTTAAGTATGTTGTTTGATCAAGTTGTGGCTTTTTGTACAACATATCCTATCTTTCTTATTGTTTTTATCAATTGTTTTTTCTTGTTAATTTGGGTATGCAGTTTCCTCTCCATATAATTAACTTTTTGTTGGGGTAAACCTTTCTCACTTCAACAAAGAGGGAGAAAAATCAATGGGACAAAATTTTCCTATTCTATAGCAAGTCAAAAGTATAATGCGCTTAATATTTCTTTTTAAATTATCATTTGTAAATACTTGTCATCATTAGGAAGGGGGAGATTGTTGGATATTTTGGATATACCACACTCTAATTTTGATGATATAAATATTTCCTAATTGTATTACTAATATGCTAATTGAGTTTTTTAGGTGATCAAAGAACTTAGACAAGATTCAGTGGCAATGAATGTGAGATACTATGCTTTTTTTGTATGCTTGTACATCAAGTTGTACTAGATTTCGATTTGTATAGGTGTGAATTGGACAGATTGATAGGAATCATATAAGATCAAGTGATGAATGGTTCAAGACCATTCTAAACCTAGTTTACTACTTTTTTAGATTAGTTTGTAAGTTATTCTAATCATCTTGCCTTCCTTTCACAAGCAAATTTAAATTCAAATTACATTTACTAATATGATGATCAAACATGGTGGTACTACTTTCATTATATGATTCTTTCTTCACAAGATCCACTAATCTAATAAATGGATTACCGTAGTGAAAAATTGGGTTTGCAGTTTTGTGATGATTTTTTTTCTAACAAGCCAGCAATTTTATTCTTCTCCATGTAGATTACTTCACCATCTTTATCTCCTTTAGTACATTATGAATCCTTAGGGTCCAATAGACAAACTTAGGGTGTAACCTAAAGTCCTATTGTATGATCAGTATTTTAGTGATGTAGTCAATCTCTACTTCAAATGTTAAGGATCCCTTTGTTTTATGCATAATGTAGAGCCAGACAAATGCCTACAAACTTTGCTTATGTCACACACTTTGTTTCCCAAATAATAAGGTTTCTAACCTCTTAACCTTGGAATAGTATTAGGTTCTAAATTTTGGTATGTTACAACATACCACCCCTTATAGGATTTACCACCCCTTAAAAGGATTCATCTTATTAAGTCAAACTACTTCTTAGATACCAAGGGTTTCACTATAATTCCTTACATCATCTACATAAGAGTCATGCAAAAAGAAAACACAAATTGTAAAGCCTAACTATAGAACTATGGATCACCTTGTTCATGTTCCTCCTCATGAACTTCTTCACCATCTAAAGGAAAAACTCTTCCAGCTCTTCTTTCCACATGTCTTCTACCATTATTGTTTCCATTATTCTAATGAGGTGCTTGTTGTTGGAGATATGTATGAATGATGTGACATCACCATCATATGTAAGTAACAATGTGAAGGTAATAGGATGAAGTGCAAAGGAAGTACTTATCTTTGTTTACCTTGGATTTTGGGGGCAAAATCCCTGTTAGGGGTTTATAGTTGTAAGGTCCATGAACTTGCTTAATGAGTTAAATAAGGTTAATTACCATACTTGAATGCTTATAACCCTAATATAACCTTTTGATATGTTTTGAAATCATAATACAAGCATAGGGTTCAATTTTGGTCCAATTTGGAGACTGTTTGAGCAAGTTATGCAATTTTATGCACATTTTGGACTTTTCTGCAATTTACCTAATTGAGAGGTTTTCTTTACAATTTATCACTTGCATTATGTTACTTATATATTCTATCATAATTCTTTATCTTGTTGATCCATGGGGCTCCTATTTAAACCTTGGTTTGAAAGTGTTTTCTTGAAGGGTATTTTAGGGTTTAGCCCTGCATGGATGAGCTACCTGTAGTAGCTATCAACTAATGAATTATGTGATTGGATGGGAAATTCGACAAAGGAAAGATAAGCAGGTCTATATTCACCATGGGGGAGCTTCTTGTGTGTGTTCTTGTATATTCTTAATTGTTTAAGGCCATAGACACATGGGGAAGCTACTTTTACACCTCATGCTTGCTTCCATCCTTATCCATGGGCTACATTTACCTCTTCCTTTCCAAAGTTCAAAACTATGCTTGCTTTCTCTTTCCTTTAAACTATAGAAACGACTCCCCTCTATTATTCTGTGGAACCAAGTGCTCTAAGGTAAAATACAACCTCTTTTAGGAGAAGGTCTCTTAGAGCTCCGTTTAGCCCTACCTAGGGTTTCCATGGTCATCTTCTAGGGATTTTGACCAAGGAAAGTTATTTTCTTCCTTCCTTCTCCGTTTCACTTGATGTTCTCCTTCCTTATACCTTCTCCAGGTTGGAACCTTGCTGTTTCATGGTAGAAATTGCTCTAAATCTCTAAAACCCTACCTTTCTTGCTCCTTATGCTTAGGGTTTGCTCATTTGATGAAGAAAGGTTCTAGATGGGTGAGTTCATAGCTTATTCTTGGATTTTCTACCCTACCATCTCGAGATTTATTCTGTGTGGGGTTTCATCTTCTCATTAGAGGCAGGTTTTATAACTTGCTCCACGTTTATTTCTTACCATAAACTTTCTAGCTCATGTTCTTGCTTGAAAATGATGATTCACGCACTAAAAGGTATGCTTGACTTGGATTTTGATTTTTATAATGTTCCCTGTTCTGATTTCAGTTCTAGATGAGCCTGTGATCATGTGTATGTTATTACTAAGGTATAATATGACTTGTATCAGGTTGGTTTGACAATCTATGGTGCTAAGAACCTATCAACAAATGGTCAATTTTAGGGTTTAAGCTGATTTCTTCTATAAACCCATGACCCAATGATGGTACCATTACAACAACCCTATGGTGTTATCTTCATGACAACTGATTGTCATTATCAAAGGAATCAGATGATGGTGACAACCTATTGTCAACCTTTTAGGTTAGGTTTTGGATCAATTACAAGTTTAATGATCAACCATTAAGACCCTACTGATGTTATCAATCAATGATGATATTAGATTAATATTTGATGTTGATAATGAATATAGTGTTGATCTAACAACCTATGGTGATTTAATGGTCACTAATGATGGTGGATCAGGTCTCTAAAACTTATGGTGAGTTAAGAATTGTAGTTGTGGCATCAGTTAAGCCTTATACCAATGGTTTCTTAGATCACTTAATGCAATGGTCGAACCTATACTGTAATTGATAGTTTTAACATATGAACTTGTCCCAATGGTCAAGATCTACTATTTATTCCTCCAATTGAATGATTGCTAATGTAATATGTTGTTCCTAATAATGTGATTTATATTGTTTCCTTTATATGATCAACTTAAGGATCTTACTTGTTGACAATGGATGGCTTGTTTTAAATGAACAGTCGATTGTGAGTTTTACCCTACTCTCAATGGAACTTTCTGTGTTGTTAATCAAGGGATGTCTAGGGTTAAATGGTGACTCTTTTTAGAGAAAAAATCAATGACTTCATAGGTGGTTTATCTAAGGTGTTTACTTATGTAAACAACCAATGGTCTTACCTTTTAAACATCCAATGCTTCTGGGTGACATTTTGATATGGTGATATTTGTTGAATGATGATGGAACAAATGGAGGGTTACCCTTAACACAAGGTAGTCTTACCTATTCACTCATATGAATAGAAGGGATGATAACCATATTGTGTTGATATGTAACCCTGATGAGGTATATCTTGTTATACCTATCTTTAATATAACTAAATGATGGTAATTGGGTATGAATAGTCCTTGAATGACTAATGCAATCATCGGGTACTCTCTTATTATTTTTGAAACCTAGTATGCTATAAACTAATGGTTACATTTTTATTTATGTGTGGGTTCATACTTGGGAATAGTATGGAATGTGATGGTGATGCTTCACATTATGCATCCATGATCTAATGGGGATGCCATGAGTTAGGGTTGGGGTATAAGTGTTGATTAATTAGTAACATTAATATGATTTATCATGTTGAACCTAATTCTAATGAAAATAGATAAAGATGAGTATTCATGTTTAACATTCTTATATGATGGGATGATGGTGGAATAACCTCCTTAACATGATAATAACCTTAATGTGTTAATTGGTGGTTATCATAGATACATGGTTGATACTTTCTTATGCTAAACATGTGCATTATGAATATGATGAGTGTTAATCATATCTATATTCCTTGCATGTTGATGTAATAAATGAATAATATTAATGTTAATATAACCCCGTTATGATTGTTTATGAATATCTCCTAGCTCATTAATGTAATATTGTGCTGATCTAGTGTATTATATGTAAGTGATGTTGTTGAGCCTTGCTATAAGGCATGGAATGATAATGATGATCTTGCAGGGAATAGTATGATGGTCTTGATGACCTTTGGGCTTGGTTGAGTCCTGAATGAGGTGTAATCCTCTTGTGTTGATAAGGGTTGATACCCTGTGATATTGTGAAAAGGATTTATATCATGTGATAGTATGATGGTCTTAATGACCTTTGGGCATGGGCATGGTTGAGCCTTGAATGGGGTGTAATCCTCTTATGTTGATAAGGGTTGATACCATGTGATATTGTGAAAAAGATTATTATCTTGTGATAGTATGATGACTAGCGTGGTCTCATGAATGGCAAGTGAATAGTACCATGTGATGATGAGATGAGAAATTATGTTTCACATGTTTTATATCTTTTAAAATTTGTGATATTTATATGCTTTCTAGAAGTGAATTAGGTTTGTATGTCCACTTGTTTGATGCAGCCTTAATTCACCCAATTGGCATAACTAATCAAGTGCAACTCTAATCATGTAGCACCATGTGCCATAGATCCATCTCAGTGTCAGAACTTTCCAGATGGTGAAATGAGTATTCCTAAGGGAAACTCAGAGCACATACTGTTGAGTATGTGGGGGTGACAAGTTGAGGATATATCCTTGTCATCCACAATGCAGATTGTAGAGGTTGTCTATGGTCATGCCTCATACATCTGATGTGATTGACAACAGTTGTGGTCATGTCTTGGTGATTATATATGTGACAAGATTGGAGGACAACTACAGTTGTACCTCAGATGGTGGGGTATGCGTACCCACCTCCTTTCACTAGTGTCATGACATGTACCAAGGACAGACTAGGCTGTTAGCAGCTTGACCTTATGTGTTGATGTGGCAGACCCGTACTGACTGGGGGCGGAGAAGATCTTAGGAATCCGACTGTTCCTAGATCTTATATGGCATTGATTTTGACTTAGTAGTGGTCGTTTGGATTTTGAGTGGTATGCTCAATTTCCTCAGGGATTAATAAAAGATGTAATACAACCATGTAGCATATTTGTTTAGGGTTATACACAATGTTTCACAGTGGATGATAACCCAAGTTTGTTATCTTTACATAAAGATGATGCTTAGTGCAATTAAGAGATAGTAGATATACTTAGGTTGTGGATATGCTTATGATTTTAGATGCGTACATACAATATCTATGCTTGTGTTGATAACTATACTACTACTACTGATTATAATCATGATGCTAGCTATCTCATGTTGTTAGTTATGTTTAGCATGCTAGCCATGCCTTTCTAACTAGAGATGCATATACTGCTAATCATGCTTATCCAGATAGTTGTGCTTATGTTGTTAGCTTTTCATATGATGTTGATATGTTCAACCAATTAGACTTGCTCATGTTGTTAGCTATGCTATGTTACTAGAATTGCTTATGATGCTAGATATGCATATACTACTGAATTGCTTATATTGTCAACAAGATAAAGGATGATAGTCTGGCTAATGATGATAGTTATTATCTACTCCTTAATGTATTTTGTTAATCATCAGTACTTTTGAGCTTTTTTCTATATTTGATTAAACTTCTTAACTGTTTAATTACTTAAAAATGTTGTAATCAATAAACGTTGTTGGAGGTTCTATCTCTTGCTGGGACATGGGTCTCACCCTTATGGTTCGCCACATCTTTTTAGGTAATCAGTAGTGATGACAACATAATCGTGGAAGTAAAGAGGAGATAGTGTAATAAATCTTTGAGAAAGTTGATTTGATGTCTAGTGTGTCCTAGAGTGATCCATGTACTCTCAGGTCCGGGAAGGAAAAGTTTGTATATGGTGTTTCAAATGATTTGAAATTTTGTTAACATGTTAATGTTTGTTGTGTGACATATACAAATATTGTTCTCCTGTGTATATATGTTGTGGCTAAGGTGATAGAACAGTATGTATCAAATTATAGACATTGTATGGATATATGAAAGTTGTTGGGCTCTTATGAAAATGTGTCTGAGTGGGTGCTGACGTTGTAATTGGTTTTAATTTACCCATATTTTTGGGTATGTGATTAATTAGTGATCGATTGTGCTTTATGTTTTGAGTAATCTCATTTAGTGTAATAGGTTCTCACACTTGGATCCAAAGAAAATTGAGAGAAATTGACAAAATGAGCCAACACGACTGTGCCATGTAGTACGATCGTGATGCAGCCTGACTTTAGCAACTTAAGTCAAAAATCAACACTTTTTCCAACTTCCCTATTTCATTTCTCAAAGAACAAAATGGTCATGTGTGTGACCTAGAGACTGTGTAGCGACTCCTAGCCATCATTCCACATATGATTTGTCCTCAAATCACCCCCAAACAATCTCCAATCATTCCCCTACAATTTCCACTACTCTAACCTCCAAATTCCATCCATTTTCATCAACAAATTCCCTCATTTTCTTCAATCCACCCTGACAGCCCTGTTCTTCGGAAAAAACCCAAAATCTGGAATTTCTCAATTGAAATATATTCAAGATGAAGAAAATGGTTATGAAGGTAGTGGAGAAGACCAATGGTGTTCTTTACTACCAACATCGGTCCAAAATGGATCATCTTCAACTCTGACATCTACCTCTACGTCGTCCGCCTACGACTTTGATGAAATTTTTCATCTAAAGGAAGCTAAATTGGATGCTTTGATAGATCCAGTTGTGGAGGAAGCGTCTCCGCACCACGACATGTACCACCACCACCCTCGTTTTCCCAGCCATCAATTTCAGCTGCTCAACTGTTAATTTTAGTGACATGTCCTTGGACATTCTCAGGACCACAACCATAGCCTCATCCTCAGCCTCGATCATGGAGACAGTTACTTCTAGATGATGAGGATGAGGTAATTCCAGATGCATCATAGCCAAAGGCACCCTAGCAACAACCTGAGATTACTATATGTCGGGCAAAGAAGTCAAAACATCCAGAATGCTTGACACGCAAGGTGATTGCCACCCGTTATGCGTGTTGGGTAATGATGGAGAGCATGGGTTTCTATGCCTATTTCTAGGTCATAATGGAGGTAGTGAGCCTATTCGACATCTTGGCGACACTACATGACACTTATGTAGAGATGACACGCTAGTTCTTCACCACCTTGAAGAAAGTCTCTAATGATGATGAGGATGCCATTAGAGTGATGATTATTGATAAGCGATGGGTTCTTACTTCAAATATGCTAAATAAATTCCCCCCCAGTGATGAGATGGTAGACCTACCAGAAGGGGAAGGACATAAAATGACTCAAGTACCACTTGCATAATCATGTAGAAGTACTTCACCGGCCATATCAACTTTGTAGTGGGGAAATCCAAAACAAGTCAGATTCACAGTCCATTCATCCACTATGTGCATAAAGTGCTTGCAAAGATAATCTTTGACAGGAATGAGAACCAAGGCAGCTGCACAAAGAAGGACCTTTTTGTCTTGGGTTGGTTGATTAAAAGGAAATATGTAAATTTGGGTGCTTTTTTGATGGATCATCTGAGGATCGTCCCCTCCAAGATCAACAATCCATTCATTATGGGGGGATTGTGACGCCTATTGTTATTTCTTTAGGTCACAAAATTTTGGGATATACAAGGCATGGGGGGGAGTTAGTGGACCTACATTACCTAGTCTGTTCTTTCATGATTGTTGTAGTGGATCAAAAGATCATATATCTGGTCAACCCCTCTATGCAAGCGTCTCACTGGAGTTACCCTACCACACTCCACCTCTCTTGGAGGAGCATGAGCACACTCCACACTTCTTGAATATCCTGAGGCGATATGAGGAGGAGCACCCTCAATAGGAAGAAATACCATAGGTGATACTAGTTGAGAGACTAGGAAAGCCCTCACGGGCAATAGAGAAGATGAGAGAAGTAGAGGCTAGAGATGCACATCTAGTCAGGAGGCAAGATATAGAGACATCACAGTAGCCACATCAGCCTTTAGTGAATGCATATGACATGTCGACTATACATGCGTAGCTGGAGGGCATTCTGGGCACACATGATATGATACTGAGGGAACATGAGGGATATCAGCGCACATAGGATGCAATGTGGTTAGATCAAAAATAGATGCACTATTAGATCAACCACATGTATCAGTTTTAGCCCAAGCCTGGAGGAACCCCTAATGGAGGGGAGACTGGTGGGGTGCACAGTCTGCATTTTAGTATTCCTACCCACCTCCATAGTCAGACTATTGGGGAACCTACAACCAGCATCCTCCACCAGAGGGAGGACCACCACCAGAGCCACCACAATGATGATATACCCTATCAATCCTAGACTTTAGTGTCATGTTGAGGACAACATGATTCAAAAGTTTGGGGTGGTAGGGCGGTATGCCCTTTTTCCCATTTCACTCAATTTGCATTTCACCTTCCACTTAGTTTTGTTTTCCTGCTCTTTCTATCTAGAGTAGAATTTACCAGCTTTGCATGTTTGCATATCATGTAGTTTACTTTTTGACAATTTTTGTGTAATTTACAATTTTTTATACTTTTTTCCATGCATTGCACATCATGTAGATTTTAGGTAATTTTAGCATGTTTTAATAAGGATTTTCTTATTTCCAACTTTATTTTCCATAATGAAGGCTTAGATGTGTTTGAAGACAACTTGGCACCGTTTTGGCCAATTTTGTCCAAATTTAGAATATCTTGCCTAAAAGTGTGTTTTGACCCAATCTCTACTTGTTGGATTGAAAATGATGATCTTGGACAAATGCAAGTGAATTATCATGGTTTATTGCTTGATGGCCTCAATCTTGACTTTTTACATGTGAACCACCTCTCTTATGATTGTGAACTATTTGGTTGAATTGTGATTGAAGCAAGCCACAAACTCTTAGAGTTTTGTAGAATCTCATGATAGAAATTTAGTTCTCATATTGCTTATTCACGTGGTATGTCATTGCTTGATGAAATTGTTGGTGTAACTTTGATGCTGGAGATCTCATGTTGAAGTTCATATTAGTAACCCCTATTGACTAACTTTTCTTCTGCTATCTTCTGAATCCTCTGCCTCATGAAAGGATGCCAAAGCTCACACAATCAGTCGTGGCCACCTCCCAAAGTTTGGGGTGGCCACATCTATATCTCCATGCTTCAGTCTCGTCACCACACACCCATTCCACACCATCAGAAAAGAAAAAGAAAAAATGCAAATAGAAATTAAAATATGCTCTTTTTTAGGAGAATCTAAATAAATAAAAGATGAGTGTGCAAAAGCAATTCAAATTCTTACTACAACCCTTTATTCCTTTTTCATACCCATGGAGCTAGAAAATATCAAACCTAGCTCATTTTTCCCTTTTTTCAGCCACACGGGTTACTTAGTGTGGATGGATGTATGATATTGAATGCATGAATGTAAAATAGCAAAATTGGTCATTCTTTATCTTTGCTACCATGAAACGGTTTACCCCGAGTGATATGACATCCATATGGATTGATTGTTTTTTCTATGCTCTATATTTGAAGTTCACATGATCAAAGCTCAAATCATAATTGGTTTTTTAAAGCGGAGGGGGTAGAGGTGGAATGCACATACTTAGTCATCTTTGAGTCGATTTAGTCAATATTCATCTATTGCATTGCATTTGCCAATTCTTGATTGTGTAAAAATTGCATAGAGATTGAGTTGGAGCATACTTGAGGACAAGTTAAGTTTGGGGTTGTGATGCAACCCTATTTTAGGGCTTCATCTGGTGTTATGTTGCATTTCAATCACATCTATACCTGTGAGATTACATGTTATTTCCCCTAATATGCATATTTGTGTAAAATGCACCTATGGACATTATTTGCTTGTTTTTCAGACATTTGGGCCACGCTTTGATGGAAGAGAGAGAAGGAGTGATCCTAGGGTTTCTCTACTCTTGGAGAGGCCTAAAATGAAGTCTGAGGCTCCCTCAACCTACCCATAGTGGCCAACGCTCCGTTGAAGCAAAGATGTCCAAGAAAATTCAAGGAATCAAGTCAAAGTGTTGGAACAGAGACTGCCATGACTGTGGTACATCATAACGGCCGTGTTGGCTCATCCAAAACCAATAGAGTCAACTTCAAGTAATGTAAGAATCACAACGGTCGTTCCACTCAAAATGTCCATGATAGATGGACCCAGAACGACAGTGTTGTAGTGGAGCCAAAAGGACCATGTTGTAGTAGAGCCAGAATGGTCATGGAGCAGAGAACAGGCAGAAACATTCAAGGCACCACGCCTGTAGTGACCACCATGACCGTGCTACCTTTTCCCCACCACATTCGTGGTGACCACCACAGTCGTGCTACTTCATGTACAAAATTGACCAAGTTATTGTGATTTTCCCCCATTTCTTAGCAAGTTTGTTCCACTCAACAATGACTGCTCTCACCCCATTCCACCACGGCTGTGGTGCCTACCAAAACCATGCTACTCACAACCCTAGCCTTTTTTTGCACTGCTTTACCTATATTGTCCCTACTTAACCCTAGACCCCTATATAAACCTTGGGGTGGCTAGAACTAAAAGAGTCAACCCTTGGCCACCCCTAACTCACTCCTACCACTCCATTTTCACCCCTTAGTCATTCCACTCCATTTCCACCTCCATTCCATTCAATTTCATAATTTCCACCACCAAAACCCTAGTTTCCAAGTGTTTTGACTCTATTCCACCCCCATTCCATGCCCTTGTACCTTGAACGAAGGAGGAGGACATTTTGTAGAAGCTGAAGAGGAGGATTTCTCTATCTACACCGATCACCATGGCTTCTTCTACATCTTTCTCCTTTCTTTTTGCATTTTGTATTTCCATGAGTAGTTAGGCCCCTTAGGTGGGCTACTTGGGGCTCAAAATGTTACTTTGATACCATGTTGAGGGGAAAAAGATATGTAAACATTTTAATTTCGTTTTCTAATGATTATGTTTAATTTCTATATCACTCTTCATGAATTTCTTGTTGGTTTGTGCTTGAAATCACCTAGGAATTTAGGGAAATTGCTTATATCTGTGAATTTTGGGATTTGCTCCTAGGTCCAATTCATGGATCCCTAGCTAGCTATACAACCTCCTACATGCTGATAAATTATCCTAACCCTAGTTGAGAGATGTAAGTAGCTGGTTTAGATGAATTTAGTGTGCTTAGCATGGAGCTTTCTCAAGGCTAGAATGTGGGTGATTGGAGGCCTAAATCCTCACTTCCATTCCCATTACTAACCCCTAATTACCCTAAGATCATATAACCTCAAAACCTAGGCTTGTTTAAACTTTATTTGAATTACATCTAAACCCTAACCCAATTGAGCCTCATAAGGGTAGTAGGGGGTGTTAAGGACTAGTCCCCCTATATACAACCTAGCATATACATGGCCATTTAGTAGTTTATGATAAATCATTAGATTCTAGATTAATGTTTGGTTTGGTAATTTAAATGAAAGCATAATGTTCACATGTCACCCCCAACCTAATTGATAGGTGCATCCCCCAAACATCCCACACATCTCATTATTTCTTTAAAACCCTATTTGCCATCTTTGTTAGCTAGTGTTAGCTTAGTTCTTTACTTGCTTAGTTAGATTCTTACCTTGTTCTTTCTTTTCTCTTGCTAGTTTAGGTCTTTAATAGATCTTGTGCTTAGATTTCTAGCTTAGCATATTGTAGACCTCTTGTTGCCTACCTTAGCATAACTTGTATTTTTCCTTGCTTGCCTTGTCTTTTCTTGTTCAGTAGAATTAAATATCTAGGGTTAACTTAGGTTTTGATTCTTGTTTGTTCTCATTTACTTACTTTCTTGTTCAACATTAGTGTATTCATCAAACCAACCATCAAACCCTTCAACCCTAGGCTCTACAGTAGGAACCTAGCCCAAAAACTAAACTAGCTCTAGTGCCCCCTTTTCTCCCTGTGGATCACCTATCAAGATGCCTAGGATATCATACTCTCATAGGAGGGACAAATCCCATCTACATCACTCACAATCAGTCCCCATGTGTCACATTCACTCAATCATCACCTTTATGGAAACCCTTATTCTGGATTACATTTGATGATGTCAAAGCATACTGCATGACATGTGATGAGTGTAGTAACTTCAGGTCTAAGAACCACAATCACACCAACACTATGAGAGCTGACTATGACTTCCCTAGTAATGGCTTCCATGTGTCAGTGTCATGGTGGGTATGCCCAATACACTGTTCTCTAACATGTATCTGTGTGCTTGGTTTGATATCACATTTCAAGACTAATGAGATTCTATCATCAACCAATGCACACTCTAGCCTTATATGTTATTGTTGTCTATCTGCCTTCCACAATAACAACTGACTAGGGACATAATGAGAATGTATATATTATTAACATATGTATGATCTCATTGTTCAAATCACATTCTTAAAGGCATACATCATTGATTAATATCATTCTCCAGATATTTACTATGTTACATCGTTATCTCAACACTGATTAAAACAGAATAAATTGGAAGCTTACCTTTCATTAATAATCAAATCATTTCCTAATTATGCCATTACAATCATCATATGATTGGCTCTCTGGTATACATACCAACAGACTTCCACTTTCACATAGAGCCAATCACCCATAAATTTCATATCGAGTGATCTAACATGTCCATTGTGCTTCTACTATGAAAGTGCCTTTGTCAAGGGGTCAACAACATTGCTCTTAGTTGGTACTCTGCAAATATTTACATCTCCTCGCTCTACAATCTCTCATATGATATGAAGTCACCTTTGTATATTCTTTTAGCATTGATGTGATATGGGTTCCTTAGTTTGTGCAATATCTCCATGTTGTCACAATATAGCTCAATTGAGTCATTGATGGTTGGAATAACCCCAAGTTCAGAGATGAACTTCCTGATCCATACAACATCCTTTGTTGTAGTTGGTGCAGAAATATACTTGGCCTCTATTGTAGAATCGACAACTCTCTCTTTCTTGGAACTCTTCTAGCTCAAAACTTCATTGTTTAGGCAAAAAACGGATCTTGATTGCAATATATAATCATCTCTATTAGTGGAAGCTAGCATCGGCGTAACTCTTTACCATCAACTCTTCCTCTCCACTATATACCAAGAACTAGTTCTTAGTCCTTCTCAAGTACTCGAGAATGTTCTTTACAGGTGTTTAGTGAGCATCATCTGTATCTAATTGATATCTTCTCATCATGCTCAAGGCATATGAGAAGTCAAGATGGGTATACAACATTGCATACATGATTGATCCAATTGCTGATGCATATGGAATTAGAGTCGTGCGTTCCCTTTCTTCCCAAGAACTAGGACTTTGAACTTTAGAGATGGTAACTCAACATGGGTAGGTTTCCTCACTTAGGGTTCTCCATGTTGAACTGCTTCCACACTTTGTCAATGCATGTGCTCAGACTTAGTTCAAGAAACCTTCTAGATATATATCTATAGATCTTAATTCCCAAGATGTAGGATGCTTCTCCCAAGTCTTTCATAGAAAACATATTTCCCATCCATGTCTTTACCTTTTGTAAAGTAGGGATGTCATTCCCCATCTATAGTATGTCATCTACAAACAATATGATGAATGTCACTATGCTCCCACTAACCTTATTGTACACACAAGGTTCATCTATAGAGGAGTTGGGTCTGAGTTTCTAGGAGGTGAGCAGTCGCATCCCTAGGGAAACCAGATCTGCCACCAGTGGCGGCCTCTGCTTGCACCCCCTCCGGTTGGGCACCCTGCCCACCAGAGTTCACCCTGATCTTCCTTTCCTAATCCCTTCTATCCTCGCTGGACTCCCTTGCTCTTTTAGTCGAGCGCTAGATGATGGTTGGTCATCGAAGATGTGGATTATGGTTTTGATCAACGAGTGACCATCACACCTCTACATTACCTGACTCTCGATCTTTTGTTCGGAGAGACATCTTACGTCTCGATGTTGTCTTCACCGCTTCTCCGTAGGATTACGTGACAAAGCGTGCAAGGTCGGCGTGCACAAAGGTCTGTCGTGGAGCAATGAGATAACTTTGCCGCTACATCCATGCCACCGGATAGCGTGATCTCGGATATTAGAAACCTTCTACAATCGCCCACACCTTTGACGACGATTGATGATGTACAACCCCTGATCAGCACACTGACGCCGACTCCAGATATGATGGTGAACCCTCCTCCTCCTCCGTAGGTGAACGCAGTTGACACGATGCCAGTGAATCCTACACCTCAACCGGTGATCGAGCAACCATAAGGCGTGAACACCATGGAGTCACATCATCAAGGAGATACGATGGCCCCTCCACCCTCTCCCGTGGTGAACGCAACTGATGCCATGCCTCCTGTAGTGAACGTGACTGTAGCGACGACAGTTGAGCAGGCGGCAACCGCAACGACACCCCCTATTGTCGCGATGGAATCGCGACCCAAACGTGCTCCGCTCTACGGTATCCCCAAAGACACTTGTTTTAAGTGCATGGGGCGTGGACACTGGAAAGCACAGTGTACCGCATAGAAGGTTTGTTATATCTATAGACAATCCGGACATCTGGCTGCTAGGTGCATGATGTGAAGGCATTTTCCTCTGCCTCACATGGTGCCGCCGCCACCGCCACCGCCACCGAACGTCTTTTCGTGGCAAGAGTTTCCACACATGCCCACCACCATCCCTGCACATGGCAGACCACAACACATACCTAAGAGGGTTTTCATCTCCCTTGAAATGCGAGCCCCTAAGCGTCTTAAGAGGATAGAGTCCCTTTCATATGCCATTGAGATTTCGTGGGCTGATGGCATTGCGTGGCAACCTCTAGGCAAGTTCCTTAAGAGACATTGGCCTCAAGCAATAGACATATACAGATATGCTTACAGGAAAGTCGTAGTTTTCTTCGACAACAGACATGAGGCCAAAGAGGCGAGACGATTTGGACACATCAGGTACCTCCACCACAGACTCATGGTGAGAGCTATGACAGTGGGTGATGATGGAGCCCGTAGAGAAAAGTTCTGGTTTTGGCTCACAGATATGCCTATTGTTTTTAGAGATGAACCTACTATTAAACAACTTATTCATCCGTTTGGGAAGCTTGATTTCATTTCCAATTGGTAGCACCATGACGACAACCTTTCAGGAATCCTAATGTGGGTAGAAGCCTTCAAAGAGGACGTCCCCCAATTCATTGTGATTACCCATGGTGAAGACAAGGTGTGTATTAAAATGCACCTTATTGCTAGAGCGGGGGTTCGAGACCAAGCTTTCCAACAAACTGAAATGGGACGCAAATTCAACATTCCTCCTGTTGTTCTAGAGAATCCAGGAGCACCGCGGTTTGGATTTTTAGAGGCAAACCTAAATGTTTCATCATGTTTTCAGCGTGATGGACCTCTTATGCTTGAAAACGAAGAGGCTAGAGTGTCCTCGTCATCCCAGGAAAACTATGGGGGTTCCTATGAGAAGACGACATATATTGAATCTAAGGGGAGGCTCATTCTTGATCATGAAGGCAATAGAGCCACTCTTTATAATAGAAGCCTTGAAGACTTTTTTCCTGCCGATGACTACCAACACATGAGATCTACCAGAAGGGAAAGAACCAACAATGTCGAGAAAGGGAGGATGGCATCACCTCCATGGACAAAGTACTAATATAGACGAAGATCCCACTATCATAGAGACATGGAGTTTTGTGCCTCTGATGGAGACGACTATTCAGAGTATGAATTCAGGGAGGACAGTGATGATGCTCATGATGGGAGAGGTAGATGTTAAGGCTACAGATGATCATCTTCGATGCGTATTGCGGCTGTATATACTTTTATAAATCCGTTAGTCCACATGTTTTGGAAAATTTGAGGAGCAGTCAACAATGAGACGAGGAGAGTGTTAGGTAGACTCTGTTGCAAGCATAAGCCCAGCATTGTTTGTCTGTTTGAACCCTTCCTGCGCGCTGTCAGAGCTGAGGAACTCCTGGACATCGTCCGTCTTGATTGGTCGGCGGACAATTATGAAGAAAATGGAAAAGTTTGGTTCTATGTAGATTCCTTATTAAATCCGACCACTGTTCTCAAACACAAGCAACACATCTCCATTCGATGTGCCACATCCTATGGTGACATATTTTTCGTCACGACTATATACGCCAGTTGTTCGTATACCGAGAGAAGAGATTTATGGGACTCCTTACTTCAGTTAGCTCAGATTGTTGGATACAAGCCTTGGGTGATCGTCGGAGACTTCAATATTATTCGCCACGCCCGAGAAATGAGAGGGACTACTGATGCTGATTTTCAAGAAGTGCTCGATTTCAATAGCTTCATCACTAACGCTGACATTAGAGAGACCCCTTTAGAAGGAAGACAATACACATGGGTTGATAAACAATGGTTTACTCCCACCAAATGGAAATGTTTGGATCGAATGTTGGTGAATGCAGTGTGGAACCAATGGATGCTTGGTGCCAACATACTTCATCTCACCAGATCGAGGGCGTCAGATCACTACCCTCTGCTTGGAGTTCATAATGGTCAGCTGAAAGAGCAGATGTGACTGCCTTTCACTTTTCTCTCAGTCTGGTTATCACATCCTGATTACATTGATGTCATTAGAAGAACATGGAGCGAAGTAGTGATAGGATACCCGTCATATATCCTTTTTGCTAAGCTCAAATATGTTCGGAAAGCCTTGCAAATTTGGAATAGGGAAGTATTCGGAAATTTCCAACAGAAGAAGGCATACCTTGAAGACATGATTCACGTACTCTAGATCAAATTCGATGAACATCCTAATTCAATCAACGAGCTGAATCTTAAAGCTGCCGAAGAAGAGATTCAAGACATACTTGTTAAGGAGGAGATGATCTGGAAAGAGAAGTGCAGAGTATCTTGGCTCAACGATGGTGAACGCAACACTTTGTTCTATCACACTATTGTGCATGCCAACCGAAGGAGAAGATGCATCTCCACAATTCAGCTACCTGACGGCTCATTCACCAACTGCGTGAGTACAACTAGCAAGGCAGCAGTTGTACATTATCAGAACCTCTTCTTTGCAGTTGCCCCGCATGACCCTGACTCGATTGAGAACTTCCTTCTGATCCTCACACTTCTGATTTCAACTGATGATAATGTCGAGTTGCTAACGATTCCTTTGGAGGAGGAGTCTCTCACCACCATGAGTAACATGAACACTCATGTTGCGCCCGGTCCTAACGGATTCACTCTCTCTTTCTTTACTATGGCATGGGATTGCGTTAGACATGATGTGTTAAGCTATGCTACATCCTTTTTCAGCAACCACCAATGTCATTGTAGTCTCAAAGCATGTCTCATTGCGCTCATTCCCAAGTGCGACCAACCGAATGACTTGGTTGCACACTTCCGGCCCATTGCCATTGAGAATATTATGCTAAGAATCTTTGCCTCCATTCTTAGTAATCACGTTAGAAAGATGATGCACAAGATGATTTCACCGACACAAGGTGCATACATTCCAGGTCAAGACATTATTAATCACATTAAGCTCACCAAGGAAATCTACCATGATCTTAGACAGGGCGGTGATGCACCCAATGTCATAGTTAAGTATGACATGAGCAAGACATACGATCGTGTAAAATGGACAGTCCTGAGTAGAATTATGGAGAGATTCGATTTCTTTCAGGAAACTATACATCTATGTCTCAACTTCTTTGAGGGATCATGGGCATCCGTCACTTTGGGAGATCATACTGAAGGTTTATTTCAAATACATAGGGGCCTCAAAAAAGGAAATCCTATGTCACCCTATCTGTTTGTGATGTTCAAAGATATTCTGGCACGAGCCATGGAGGTTGCCATCTCTAGAGAGGAGATTTGTAGGTTCAGGACCCGCGGCGCTGCCAGAGCCCCTCCAATCTTATTATACGCAGATGACGTTATCATCTTCGCCAAAGCTTTTGCCGCCTCCATCACCTGCATTAATGATATCTTGACTGACTATGAGAATGCTACTAGCCAGTTGATCAATAGAACCAAATCTAGCTACCTTGATGGAGACATTGATCGAGCTATTGCAGACCGTGTCGCACAATCCTTTGGGGTTACAATAGCAGATGGACCTCTTAAGTATTTGGGTGCTCTGATACTTTATGGACATGCCAAGTTGCATACCTTTGATTTCCTCCTTGATAAGATTGCTAAGAAAACTGCCACATGGAAAGCTCATCTCCTCTCTTTTGCTGGTCGTCGCCTCTTGATAAAACATGTCCTTGCCTCCACGACATTGTATGTAGCTATTTCCATTGGGATCCCACCCGACATTTATGATAGAATCGACAATCTTATGTCTAAGTTCTTATGGGCGTGCAAAGATGGAAACAAACGCAAAGTCTGGGTGGCGTGGAAGAAGACTACCACCCCGATCGTGTTTGGAGGTCTAGGTTTGGACTCCATGAGAAGCATCACCTAGACTTTCACTTACAAAGCCTGCTGGGAGATTATGATTGGTTACTCACCTTGAGCGATATTCTACAGACACAAATACAGATCTGACAACGTGAACAGAATTGGCTTCTATCCACCTTTTCTGAAGCTTAGCGTGAATTCCTCACCTGCTTGGAAACAAGTTTGGCGCACTTTTCCCATGTTCAACTCCTATTGTAGATAGATTATAGGAAAGGGAGACATTTACCTATGGGACTCTAGATGGTGTGGCATACCTCTCACTGGTTTCACCATCAATTCTAGAGATCGGAGACTCGATTTCAAGATTATAGATTTCTGGACCCCAAACGGGTGGGATTGGTATTCGCTCGAACACATTCTTAATGAAGAAGGCATTCATATCTTTAGAAACAACAAAGCATACATTTTAGAAGAAGATGATGACAAGCTGATTTGGACTCTTGAGTCTAATGGTGCATTCACCATCCGTTCAGTCAAAATTAACATTATTCATGCTGATAATACGAGGCACAACCAACACATTCAGGGAATTTGGAAAATTCCTTACCCCAAGGCTTGTTTGCTTCTTTGGAAGATCGCGTATAGGGCCATTCCAACAGATGAAAACATCTCTAGATGCAGAATCATGATGGCTTGTAAGTGTTCCTTATGCGATGAAGCATCAACATAATTGACATATCACCTCTTTATTCAGAGTCAAATGGCAGCATTCTTCTGGCAGAAGATGTCACAGGTTACTGGACATCTCCCTCCGATAGACATTAGTGAGATTTTCCACTTGTGTGTGCGGTTGCACTCAAGTTCTTCTGCTAAGGCGTGGATTCATGGTATGTTATGTGCCTTGATCGTCTAGAATATATAGTGTTGTAGATGTACGCATAGGTTTGAAGAGAAGGGAGTTATGATGCAGTCCCGATGGCACAACATCATCTACATCTTAAATCACTTCCTCAAGAACATTGAGTTCATTAAGCTAGAAGATGTGAATTTTTACAATGGTTTGGGGAAGCATGGCATTTGCGAGCCAAGAATGTGCATTAGACCGATTGCCCTGGTGAGATGGTCCCCACCAGACATCGCCAATCTCAAGCTTAATGTCACCATTGGACAAAGCAGAGATCCGGCTGGTCACTATAGAAGATGGGCGGCGGGATTAGTTAGAGATTCAATATGTCAGATCCATCTATCTTTCCGAACCTGGCTTAGATATGAGGAGTTCACTATCACATATATTGCATCTTGTGCGGTTGCTCTCAAGATCACCGACGAAAAGAATCTGAATGTATCCATGATTGAGATCGACGACATGAATACCTATAATATGTTATGGAGGAACACACCAGTACCGTGGAAAGCTGTCTCAATCAGTAGAGACCTGCGAAGAGAGATTGAAGAGCTAGGGATATTGGGGCATCACGTTCCTAAGATAGTCAACTCAGCTGCAAGGGAACTTGGTACTTGGGGGTCCTCCAAACCTGGGATGTTCGTATGCACTGAGCCTACTATGATTCCTCTGAGGGTGAGAGGTTTCGTCAAACTGGAGAAAAGAGGGATTCCTTACATAGACACTTCCTTTTAGAGACACACTCATGGAGGATAGTTGCTTCCCTTTATCGGTTCCTAGCTGCACAACTGGTGGTTGTGACTATGCCTTTGTCATATGTGTTGTTTGCTTTCTGTGCTTGTCAATTTTTATGGCTGGACTGAGGCATGTTGGGCTGGGTCGATGGCCTTGTGATGCAGCTGGTGTGTGTTTGTTTGTCTTAGGAGATAATACCTGCGACAATTATAAGCAGGGGATGTATGTTGCTTTGATTGATTTTTCCCACACGAGGGGGTGGGATGAATAAAAGAACCCCCTGGCTTCCTAAAAAAATCTTCATTTTAAACAAAGCCAAATTCTTTAACTGCCTCATCAAATGAAGATTCCAACTTCGAGATGCTTGCTTCAATCCATAGATTGACCTTTGTAGCTTATAGACTTTATTTTCATCCTTTAGATTTATAAAACCCTCAGGTTGTGTCATATACACATCCACAAGAAGATTGCCATTAAGGAATGTGGTTTTACTTACAGATGTACTATTTTATTAGAAGTAGGTGAGTAGGTTTAGGTCATTATAAATTTTGAAAGTGATCCCACCATGTGTCCCGATCTCTCGGGGTGCATCTAGTCAAATTCCAATTAATTAGTGTGCGCACCTATGGGGTGACACACCATGCCCTCCAGTTGGACCAGAGTGACATTATTCAAGAATACTATGAGCCTCTTCCACATTGACACATCTACGTTAGAGGCCATCTGCACACAGTTTAAATAGATAAGGGCCATCCCAATATTTTTTTTAATATCATGTAAATTTTTTTTTGGCATGTCCCTTATTAGGGTGTAGGAAACCTGCCACAAGATAATTTACATACTCCGCAAACTATGGATATTGGACTCGACTTATTGTAGTTTGTCATCAGGAAAAGAATCATCAATTGAAATCCCATTACCAATACATAGACTAAGGCAGAAAAGATGGTCAAAAATGACATTTTCATAGTTTTTTTGATCAAGGAATTCTAACTCAAATTCCTAAAGTAAAAGGATGTTGTGATTGAGTCCAGGTTTAGCATCTTTTTTGGTTATTAATTAGAAAATAGAAGCATGGTTTGTATATGTGATACCTTGAACTCAACTAAGTAAGACTGTACTTATTGAAGGAATAGACAATGAATAACATCTCCATCTCAGTCGTGGTGTAGTTTGTTGTGCGTCATATAGTGATTTGGATGCATAGTATATGACATGGTGTTTCTTGTCGACTCACTGCCCAAGAATGGCACTGACAACATAGTCATTGGTGTCACATGAAACTTCAAGGGGTAGTGACCAACCTGGTGCATGATTGATGGGGTAGAAGTGAGAGCATCCTTCAAACTGAGGAAGTTGGGCATGCAAGTTGAGTCGAAGGTAGAGGGAACATCCTTTTAAAGAAGGTTGGTGAAACACTTAGTGATTTCAGAGAAATCATGAATGAAGCGGCAGTACAATCCAATGTGCCCAAGAAAGGCACATATATTCTTAACTGATGTAGGAGGGGGGGAGCTTTGTGATGACTACAATTTTATCTATGTCATATTCTATCCCTATATTGGTAACTCTATGTCTGAGGATGATTCCTTCTGTTATAATGAAATGACATTTTCCCCAATTATGACTAAGTGTTCCTCTCCAAACTTCTCATGTACTAGGGATAAATGTCTTAGGCAAGAATCAAAATAGTATTTGTGAATGAAGAAATCATCTATAAAAAATTCCATGATGATTTCAGTTAGCCTAGAAAAAATAGTGGACATGCACTAATCAAAAGTGGAAGGGGCATCACAAAGATCAGAAGGCAATGTCCTAAATGCTTAGGTGCCAAAGGGGCAAATGAAACAAGTCTTTTCTTGTTCTTCAAGATAAATTGGGATTTAATATAAACCCGAATAACCATCTAAACAACAAAATTTTTCTTGATGGGAAAGGTGATCTAGCACTTTATCTAGGAAGGGAAGGGGGGAGTGATCTTTCCTAATGTTCTTGTTCAATTTCCTATACTCAATACACATCTTCCATCTTGTAATAGTACGGGTAGGGATAAGATCATCATTATTGTTCTTCCCAATAATGGTTCCCCCTTTATTGGATAGGACTGACCCATGGGGAGTCAGAGATTGGGTAAATGATTTCTACATTCAAATGCTTGATAACCTCTAATTGAACAACATGTTTCATGTTTAGATTTAGTTTGAACTGACAATGCCTAGATGGTTTGTATTCTTCTACCATGGGAATTTTTTCCATGCAAATGTCCTGACTAACCCATGTTAGCTCACTCATTTTGTATCCAAAGATGGTTCTCATTTTGTATAATTCCATAATGAGATTGTATTCTTGCTCAGAAGCAAGGTCTGAATATATATTGAAAAGACAAGTTTCTAGCTCATCAAGAAAGACATATTTTAGTCCTTCCGGCATAGGTTTCATTTCTGTGGCGTTAGGTGGTTCAGGCTTTCCCTCCATAAGAGAGATCATCTTAAGCTCTTCAAATTTAGCTTGAGGAACTTCTGCGAAATTATCTAGATGAGCCTTGCACTGATTTAATTGCTCATCGTTAAGGTCATAGTCATTCGATGTTGTAAGGGCAGTGTGAAAGGGATCTTCAAATAGTTCCCACTCTTGTCTTAACTGGGAAAGCTTGTCAACACAATCTAGAACATGAATTTCCTCCTAGAAGCTTGGGCCCTTCATACCTTGGATGAAATAGAACTCTGGGATATTCCTACCCAGACATAGAAAGATGGTTCTGATCTCAACATAAATCAATGCTCGAGCAATGTCTAGAAGGGGAAAGCCAAAAATGAGAGGATAACATAAGTATCCATTGATTTCCATGATCACAAAGTCGCTTGGGATGTAGGCATTCTTTCCAACTTTGACTGGTACGCTTCTATGATACCCATGGGTTTTATCATGGATGAATCTGCTAACTTGATAGTCATGGGGTGGCAAATGTGGAAAAATAATAACCTTTTGCAAAGAATATAAGGCATGATTTAAACATTGGTGTCTAAGTTTGAAAGACCCTTCCTATTAGCATTGTCGCCTAGGTAGGACCCAATCCCTAAGGAACTGGGGTTTTTATATTTTTTAGTCATCTTTTTAAGAATGATATCCAAGGTGGTCCTAGAAAGCTTAGTAGTTTCATATTCCTCAGTGGTGTACTTCCTAGGCAACAATGTTTTCATGTATTTCAACCATGCAGGAATGTAGGCAAGAGCATCTAAAAAGAGGATGTCCACATGTACTTTCTTCATGGAATATCTAAATTGCATGAATGTAGCATCTAACTGAGTCTATTTGGGGCAGTCCTGATATGGTGGATAAGGTTTGTGAATAGGGACATCATGCTTTTCATATTTGACTTGTGGAATTTCAGGAATGGGGTTTTAATTGACATTGGAACTCGTGGTGTCTTGTGAGGGTTCCTTTTCAACAACTACAATGTCATCTTCCTCAAAACTTATGGGCATAATGAAAAGCTTATCTAGAGGAGGGGGAGCATAATGGTTCCTAGAAGGCATGCAGATTAAGGATGTTTCTGGTTATGTTTAGGCTACAAAGCAAAGGTGCCAATAAGAGGTCTTTATCTGGCTAGGAGTTGTGCCAACTGAGAATCAATTTCCTTCTAGTGTTCTAGTTGTGAAAGGATGGTCTTCTCTAGAGAAGTTATTCTATTATTAAAAGAGGGGATGGGTGCATTTTGTTGCATTTGTCGTGGTTGAATCAGATTTTGGTACTGGTGCCCTTAGTAAACACCATAGTTTTGGAAATTAACCCAATAATTATTTGTTTCCCAAAAATCCTTTGGTTTTTATTCATATTGGAAGCTTGGGGTGGATGATTTGATTTGTTGACTTCGAGGAGGTCTTTGTTTGATAGCATTTTCCACACCAATTGAATCACATATTGGAACACAGGGTGGTTCCTTACCTAATTAGAATTGTAATAGGCTTGATTGGGTATGATGTGAATGGATTTGAGTTCCTCCATTTTTTCCCCAACCTTAGGTTGCATGGGGTGTTATACAGGAATTAGAAATGTTGAGTCTGGTGGTCATATCCTTGATAAATACCACACATTGAGGGATTATTATAAGCGATCTTGTTTTAGAATGAGGAGCATAAAACTCTCAACAATATATTTTATATCAAAACTATCTTTAGGTTTTTCCACCTTGAGGACCCATCCAGATCCTTGTCATGCATGGGTCTCAGAACTGCATTTTACAACTTCCCGTACACTATCAGAATTCTAAAACATGAAATAATCTCCAAATGAGGTATGAAGGAAAACCTTGATTTTTTCATCAACACCATGATAAAATGTTTTGATTAGTTGGACATGTGATATGTCATAATATGTGCAATGACAAATAAGGTAATTAAACCTCTCCCAAGCCTCACCTAAGGTCTAAAATAGGAGCATGTGAAATTGAGTGATTTCTCCCCTAATTGATAAGTAAGGGATGGGGTTAATACTTCTCTTAGAACTTGGTTTGAGGAGCATACCAAGTAGTGACCTAATTCCCTTTCATGGCATTGTACCAGCTACTCACTTGGTTAGAAAGTAAATATTTAAACAATCTTGATTTTATTGCATCATCAGAACACCAGGGTTTTTGGACAAGGTGCATAAATCAAAAAATCTTTGGATATGGTCTTGACAACTATCACCTATGTTATTGGAGGAAGGGTTGGCTTGAAGCGTGATGATCTAGTGAGTGCAAATATCAAACTAGGGAGTCATGATATTGGGTGGCACAATAGGATGTTGTTTGTAGGTTGTCTTAGGGACTGAGAAGTCCTTAAGTTGTTTTTATCGATCACCCTCGTGTAGTGGGTCTTTCTGAGTCTCTTATTTGGCCAAAAGGGTTGTGTGTAATGTGGCCTCTTGAGCCACTCACTTGGCTAACATGGCATATCTTTGAGAGGCAAGGGCTCTTTCGACCTTATAGTTCACTTATTGCCCATCCATTATATAGTGATTTGTTTGGTCGAAGCGATGGAAAGTCCTATCTATCTCAGAATCACAATTGGGTGGTGCAAAATCAATGTTTTGCGAGCATGGAATACACTACTTGGTCCTTGAAAGATTGAATTTTTTTAACAAAGAAGTTGATTCCAAAAATACAAGCATGATTGCAAAAAAAAAAACATACTACATGAAAAGAATTCAATAGAAGGAGGAGTAGCACTGTTGGAATAGGACTCAGAAGGAAAAGAAACAATAGAAAAATATATTTTTTCAAAGTAAAGTGGGTTTCAAGAAAAATTCATTGCCGATAGCAACAGTGCCAAATTGATGTGTGTTGATTAACACAATAATTCACTAAGGGATGATTCCTAGAGTTTAACAACTGTTAATAGCAAATCCACCACATAAACAAGTTGGTTAGTTTATTAGTATAGAAAGGATCAATCCCACATAACAACATTTTTAAGATTGAGTTTGAACCAGCTTGCTTTGAATAAATTACTTTAAACAAATTAAAAGTCCATTGATTGAAGGTTTATTATGCTAGAACAAATGAAGAAACATTACACTAAGAACAAGATAACAAAGAGTTAAACTAAAAAAATAATAAAGAGTTACACTAAAAACAAGGTAGTATATGATTACACTAAGAACAAGCAAGTAATGATTAATTATGAGAAGAATGGAATAGAAAACGTAAGGGTGACTGGAAAATTGAGTTTTATTCAATGATAAAGGATACTAAGGTTATTAGTTTCACACCCACAGTCTGTGTAGAACTAGATCAATAGAATATGTGAATAAAAATAGTCAGATGAGGGCATGAAAAAATGTTCCCAAATGAATTTACAAAAATTCAAACTTCTTGCAAAGCCATTGATTCTGCTATTTTTGGATCCTTGCTCGATTATCCCAACAAAGATCCATTTGGGATCTCATCTAGAGCTCTATGCATTTTTTTGGTTGTTCCAAGCCTTAGGGTCTGAGATCTAACCACCCAAGACTAACATTCGATGAAGACAAGAGATCAAGTCATTTCAGTCTTGCAATAAATCTAATGAATACCATATGACAAGTTATATCACACAAAAAATGATCTAATAAACTACGGCTATGTGGCTATTCCCATTCCCCAATATGAAGAACTACTCACACTTTATGGAAAATAAAGAATGAATGAAGGAAGGAAGAAGAGGATCCATACACTAGTAAAGGAGGAAGAATCTGGTGGGGACTCTGGTCTAATGATATTAAAATGGAAGCCCTTCTTAGTTCATTGTCGAATGCACAAGAAGGCCAAGAACAAAATCCAAGATTATAGTTTTTTTACAGAAAGAAAAGTACAAGATGTAAGAATTTAAACAAGAACTAAAGACTAAGTCAAGATACAAAAATCTGGATCCCCTTGTTTGTAGAGTTTCACCTCCTTTTATAGGGAAAGGCGGGGTGGAAACCATAAGGACACAGTGAAATATGAATAGCAGATGTTGTTAAAAGTTTGTTTTGTGATGGGCAGTCGGTCGATTGGGGGTCTCAGTTGGTCCATTGGGATGCAAGGATGTATAAGTCTGAGAAAGTGAATAGAAACCCTAGAGATCAGTGGTAGTGCAAATGTCTGTTAGGACCGACATGCATTGACCAAGGTCTGGTCTCCAAGGAACTAAGTCGGCCAATTGGGCATCTAAATCACCCGTTTGGGACACAGTGTCGATCGACTCGCGTGATGAGTGGGTCGGTTTGACAGAGGATGCATACTCTTTGAATGGTGTGAGTTGACTGGCTAGATTAGTGAGCCAGTCAATTGGCTTATATATACTTGAGTAATCTAGTATGTGAGTGGATCAAGTTGCTAGATGGGTCGATCAACTTGTGGCCTCATAGGTTGATGAATATAAATTTAAGTCATCCATTCTTCTGATTCTTTGTAGGCTCTTGTATCTTGGAGTTCAATAAACATAATTCCTATAAAATGTGAGCAAAAGTGATAACAAAAGGTCAAAAGAAGGTAAATTGCAATTATTTTTTAAAATTGGGAAAAAAAAGATAAAATGCTAAACAAAAGGCTCCAAAGATGTGATGAAAAGGGTGTGATTATACATTCACCAAAACCCTCATCATTGTCACCCATTTTGATTAATAACCCGCACCCTCAATCTACACCAAGTTCAACACCACTGTAGAGCATCTTCTTCACCCCACCACCAATCAAACCTCACCACCATAGACTTGCAACCAATGCACACCTTCTAGCACATCATATTTTTCTGATACACAAAAAATGACAACCTACAAACACATTGATCATCACATATGGTCAAGATGTGCAAACATGTCCTCCTTCTATAGCTAATCCCAATAGAGGCAACTGGGGCCTACAAGACAAACATCAACAAAATTCCCTTACATGACCATGAAACCATGGATTTATTATATGTTCATTATCACATATCTGTAAGGAATAGGATTACTAGACATATTTTTATTGCCTCATCAACCTATAACAAATGAACCATTCATCGTCAGCCAAAGCATCCATCTTGTCACTTTCCTAACTTCCCTAAATTGTCTACAATGCTAAACGCCACCTTGACCTTCCCATATTTGGTTCAAGACCCACCATTAATTTAACAGTTCTAAGGTCATGTGGGTATGTCCTCACAAAGACACCTACTTTAATCATAATTGTGCTACTACTACCTACAAATATTTTTAAGCTTGCTATATAAATGCTCCTTCGACCCCTCTAGCCACCACATGTAGAGATCATCCTTAATAGTGATATAGGAAGCACCATGGGTAGTCATATCTGTCCTTGATTATGGTATCAATTCAAGATATAAATCACTGTAGATTGGAAAAATGATGTTTGACCTACATGTTAGTCCTCACCTTCTTGTAGTTCATTTGATAAGGATATTGTTAATAGATAGAACTAAAGAAAATTATAGCCAATCAAATAATTAGTTAGATACTAAAACTTCATTAGATATTTAACCATAGGGCATATGTACACTTATAACCACATATAAGTGCATATATGCTAGTTCCTTACAATGAAGCTTTATAGTTTTCTACTATCAAAATAAACATTACCAGCTGATCATTTCCTAAAAAAAATTTCATACTAGCCTATATATTTTTATATAAATATATACATGGTTAGATCTTATTATAGATATAAGAAGTACAAACATTTAGTGTTAGTTCTTATAGTTCGATCACATTTTTGAAATCTTCTAGAGATGATATGTTGAACGTAATGTCAATTGATGTTCAGGGTAAATATAGTATGTATAACTTGGTAGTAATAATAACATATCAATTGTTTGAATTTCTCTAAGACATACCATATATGTTGTTAATATATCAATAGTTATAGAATTCTGTAAAAAATAAAAAGTTATATGTATTAATTTACCATTTCCATGATTTTAAAAATATATAATTGTGTACATATTTAAGTAGGTTTATTCAAATAAGGACTAGTATGCTATATCAACTTAAAATAGCCTATATAGATAATGCATGAAATATCTTGACCTAGGTTGGACCTAGTCAAGTTACATGCACAATTTACTATAAAGGAATTAAAGTAGGAATATTATGTATATACGAATAATTTGTATTTTGAGGACGACTTAGATCAAAATACGTAAATTATATATTTTAGTGTACAAAAAATTAACCCTATTGTGTATTACACATAATATATTCAGTAATCTAATGAATTTAGATTGACCAAATCAATTGCATGGAGTGATGTCATAACCTAAGATTCAAACTATGAGAAACAATGAGAAAAATTCAGCTAACGTCATTTAATAAGACATTCCTAGACAATAGTGTTACAACCTCAATTTTACATGTGTTTTCAAAATTGAAATATAATGATTTTATGAATATGGACTTGAATTGAGAAGGTTGTATGCTTTTCTCCAAAGGATGGATTTCTTTGCAAATCTCCCTTTTGATAGGAATTTCGTGATTCCTACTATTATGTTAATCCAATAATGGATATAAAAGAGAAGAAAAGAGGAAAAGTCCAAATAATAGAAAAAGATAAAAGATAATGGATATTAAGAAATATATTTATGAGAAATACATAGAAATATCTAGAAAGTGGCATTGATGGCCACAATTGAATGAATTTCATTTACATATGATTTCTAATGGAAGAAATAGGAAAAGAAGAAAAAGGAAATAAAGGATAAAGAGAAATCCTTGAAAAGAAATCATTTAACAAAGAAATAAGTAAGATAATGAGAAATAATGGATGTAGATGCATCTAGAAGGATAATAAGTATCCTTCAAAAAGGATTTCGAAATCATAGGATTTTTTGGGGTCCAAGGAGTCCCAATGGAGAGGAAGAAAGAGAAAATACAAATAATACAAAAGTCATAATATATGAATAATGTGCTATATAGATAATGACTTTTGATGTTATCAAAAAGAGATACTATTTTATTTAAGGAAGTGAAATTTCGTGGCCAATGGATCAAAAGCCAAACACAAAGAAGATAAAAGAGAAAAAAATCAGATTCCTTAATAACAAAGGATCATGGATAAACAAGGAATAATTTAAAAGAGAGAGTTTATTCTTAATTAAGGAAAGTAGGTTTCCTAATAAGGAAAGGCCTTGTTTTCTTCATGGGCAAGCATGTTAGTGCGTGTCTACCCTCCCCTATCTAAGGGTGGGAACCATAGCCTCAAATCTAAGAGGATCTCGGGAACTTCACTCTCTTCATCAACTTGTATATGCACAAACCCTAACCAAGTGGGGGTAATGCGACCCCTGGAGCAACGAGGAGCCATGGGCGGGGTTATGATGGAAGCACAACACTCCCACACTGGGAGAAGCTCGGTCATGATCTCCCTACTTTCACCTTCACGCAACACCTATAGGAGGTTTGCACCCTCATTGCGGGTCACAAGCCCAACACCCTTTCGCCCGATCATCTCAGCCATGGGTCAAGGCCTTGGCGGGCGCGGAGGAGGCAGGGCGGTGGTTTCTGATGACCTCCAGTCCTTGGGGAGGAGGAGATGACCCCTCGCAGTCGGCTGAAGTCAGCGGAAGCGTGAGGGTTCGTGGGAAGAAGATGAGCGGGCCATTGGACAAAAATGTCCTCCCGAGGATTGAAGAGCCAGATCATCGCACATGGGCAAAATTTCCATTCCATTATGTTTCGGCCGAGTTACGTGATGCATGGGATGGCTGACGTGTCAACATCCCATTGGTCCAAGTAAGTGAATCTTGCAATATTTGTAATTAATTATTCGTAACTCTGATGGTAGCAAATAATATATGAAATTTTTTCAAAAAAATATGAGAAATCCATTAAAAATAGTTTTAAAGCCTCATTCCTCTTGCAATTCGAAAAGTAGTTAAAGTTGTCAACTTTAATGCATTAATGATTAAGAAACCCTAATATTAATGTTAATAAGATTGAGAAAGGTATTATGGGTGTTTTTAATCAGTATTAACCAATTGATTATAAAAAGGACACATTAGATCCAAAAGGATGATCTTTATGTGTAGTTTGATAAATGTAGGGTTCCATATACATGAATATGCTTTAATGGACCTTGAAACCCTAATTTTGGTAATTATGCCTCTTAATGGCTTTAATTATTCAAATCCATAAATAAAGCTGAGATATGATGATTTTGAGTATAAAAGTTTCTAATTGTGGATAAATACCCTTAATTTGGTAATTAGGGTTTCCTAGTGGATAAATGTGGAATTAGTGATAAATAGGGTTCATATGTGAATTGGACTATAATGAAATATGAGTTGTCAATTCAAAAGAAACTGAAGATGGTAATTGGCCTTAATGATCGTGAAATAACTTAAAAGGCTAAAGATGGTATTTTTAGTGTAAAAGAGATATATTAGACTTAATTGACATTCTAGTATGCCTATGATGTTGAAATTAGGGTTTGTGGAATAAAAGAGCACTAAACGTGATAAAATCATTATGGAGGTGAAAACCCTAATAAAACCCTAAAGTTGGCCTAGAAATCCTAAGGTGGAATCCAAGTCAATCTTGATAATGTTATGGATAAAACAGTGACACTTGGATGTTATGCATTGATTTCAGGATAATGTTGATTGCATGATTGAATGTCCTTGGTTATTCTTGCTTGGACATAAAGTTACTCTGGATTAGGTATGTGGTTACGCTTATGGTTAAATCGCTTTAGTTTCACGACGATTCCTGAATCTTTTATTTAATGCAACTATAAAGTGACTATGACTATCACCATAAATATGTGTACATAACTAGCTCAATCTTGGTCCTCCTCTGTGGCTTTTCTAATGATGAAAGGGATGACCTAGTGCATGGTCTACCTATTAGGTAGGACCATCAGGTTATCATGAGTCAGGGATTGGGCTACCTATGGGTAGTGCCCTATGACTCTTTAGCATATCATGAGTTAGTGATTGGGCTACCTATGGGTAATGCTATGTGACTATTTAGCATATCATGAGTTAGTGATTGGGCTACCTATGGGTAGTGCCATGCGACTCTTTGACCATAGGTATTGATCTACCTGTTAGGTAGGATCACATGGGTCAGTTCAGATCTACCATATGAGAGGTAGCATCCATGTCCAATGTAGGGAGAACGCAGAGGTTAGGGTATGTATGGATTGAGTAGTTATGTTTAAAGTGTAAAGTTTTCTTGCTAAACCATAATTGATTGCAATATGTTGTTATAGTTAATTGCACGATTATTGTTTCCCCCACATACTGGCATATTCATTTATGCTGACTGACATTTTGTTTGTCGGCGTTTTAGGTATGAAATGGAAAAAGGACAAACAGTAAATTGATAGAATGTGAAGATATTTATTAAAGTACACAAAGGATTAGTTAGAATAGTCTCCAGTTGTAGATAGTAGTTTAGAAATCCAAGATTTTAAAAAGGTATGCAAAGTTTTATTTTATTCCATCTTTTCAGTATAGTTTTGGTAGAATTTAGTAATTATTATTGATTACTTGTCAAACCATTGATCTGGAAAATTGGGCTAACGACTCTGACCTTTTGGTCTCCCTTAATTGGGGGTTACCTGGAGGTAGGGTCATTACATTTGTTATCATAGCATTGGTTCCCCATTTAATCTCTAATAATTATGAAATTTTACAAACCCTTTAGAACCCAAGGGAGTTATTAGAGGACTTTCTGATGACGAAGGTGTCTAGAAAAGGATCACGGTTTGGGGGCTGGCAATATTTTTCCTCCGCCCCGCTAGTCAGTCATGAGGACTCCCAGATGTCGTGTGACTACCTGGCCAATGTAACAGGTTCTGACTCAAAATAAGATACCTTTAGGACTCTCTCATCTATTTTCATCCATTTTCAACACTAATTCAATTAAGATTCTAAGGTTTATGATTTTCTCTCTCTCTTTCTCACCCTCTTGAGGATAGGGTACGTATGATAAGGTTAAAGAATCCTCTACGAAATTGATGAAAAACATGTAAACAAGATGTCATGGACATAAGCTTAATAGTTTAAGCATAGACTAAATATTATTTGCATGCTTAGGTTGTATGACATGTGTTGTCATACCCTCAGGAGAGACTTGAGGTTAGACCTTCTTATTAAGAGGATGAGTAGAGAGTTGGTCTTCGAGGTAGAGACCTCCATTAAAGGTAGAGATATGGCACATCCTCTGAGGATGATGCTAACCCTAACCCTAAGTGGTAGTTAGAGAGAGATGGCATGATGAGTTAGATATCATGGTCAACCATGTACGGGAGTTGACTGACTTTTGGTTTTGAATACCTATGAGAAGTATGAGCTATGTGAGGCTGGTTGACTTAGTGCCTTCTGGGAGACCCAACCTGTGAAGGGTCATGCATGGTAGGGTGAAGGATGACCCCTTCATCAATGAGGTTAGTGATGACCATATAGAAACACTATGGGCTTATATGAGAATGGCAGTGTATGCACCTAGAGTACGTCATAGCGCTGGGAGTAGGTTAAAACCCATGCCAGAAGGGCATGTTGGATAGCTTATGGGATAAGAATAAAGAGCTATGGATGATCTTGAGCGAACGTAGGTTTCACCCATGTAGGGGTATACATGTGAGCTTGATCCACCCTTTTAGAGAGAGAAACTCCAGTAGTAAGGTTGGTTGTAGGGTTAGCTCTAGAGTGAGAGAGAAAGACCCGAGCAAGAAGGTTGGAAGCTTAGACTTTGGGATATAAGGAACCCTGAGAAGTTGGGTATGTTACAACCTAAGTGGATGGTTGTGGTTGTCTCGTGCATGATCCTTGGAGGCTTGTGGCATCTGGGTGCCTTTAGAGGAACCAAACCCTAGATAAGGAAAGAGACTTCTTGAATTGAGCTATGGATGTTGTAGGTGCCTACCTTACCTTCTAGGGATAGGAAGAGGACCTCCTTTGACCCTGAGGAGGTATAGTGTCATGTTGTCAGACCTCATACCTAGATGTTTGTCCTTAAGCAAGGATCAACTCTGAGGTGTTGTGGAAGGATAATAGGACGTGCATGATGTACCTCGTACATGCTTGGTTCGTTGTTAGAATGTTGAGTATGCAGATGGACAACTTTTGCAGAAAAAGTGAACCTAGGGTTCCTACACCTATAAGAGGGGAAGTAGTAGTACCTGGTGCACCTGATGCTCATGATGAGATTTGAGTTTCTATAGATTTGAGCAAGGCACCCCTCATGTTTAGAGGAAAGGGAAACCCCTTGGATTAAGGTGTATGTTTGATTAACCCCTACTTATAGGTTGGTGAAATATGTATGTATGATGATGGTTCAATGTGAAGGAATAGAAGCAAGTATGACCTATCAAGGAGATCTAGCATGGTTCAGTAGGTGGTCTGCTTGTTAGCTACACACCTTAGTATCTTACTAGGGCTAAGCGTGCTCATGTTAATGTAAACCCTAGACATAGGGATTTTTGTGACCCTTGCTGCTATCAGGATATAGTTTCCTCCCAACCTAGGAGAGGGACCCTTCTATAGGGTATGTACCATCTTTTGTTGCATTTGGGATAACCTAAAGAGGTCTCATAGAATCTTGAGAAGCTAAGTGGAGAGTACATAGTATGAGAATGAACCTACAGACCCATAGATAACCATCTCTAAGTAATGTGACCCCTAGAGCAATGAGGAGCCATGGATGGGGTTATGATGGAAGAACAATTCTCCCCCACCACCAGGGAGAGGCTCGGTCGTCATCTCCCTGCTTTCACCTTCGCGCAACACCTACAGGAGGTATGCACCCTCGCTACGGGTCGCAAGCCAATCACCCTTGCAATCAGTCATCTCGTCCATGGGTCAAGGCCTTGACGAGCATGGTGGAGGGTGGTGGAGGCAGGGAGGTGGTTTTCGGTGACCTCCAGTCCTTGGGGAGGAGGAGATAACCCCCCACCCCATGGTTAGCTGAAGCCAGCGGAAGCGTGAGGGTTTGTGAGAAGAAGATGAGTGGGCCATTGGACAAAAATTCCCTCTCGAGGCTTGAAGAGCCAGATCATCGTATGGGGGAAAAATCGTCATTCCGTTATGTTTCAGGTAAGTTACGTGATGGATGGGATGGTTGACGTGCCAGCATCCCATTGGTGCAAGTAATTGAATCTTCCAATATTTGTAATTAATTATTTGTAACTCCGATGGTAGCAAATAATATATGAAATTTTCTCAAAAAAATACGAGGAATCCATTAAAAATAGTTTTAGAGCCTCATACCTCTTGAAATTCGAAAAGTAGTTAAAGTTTTCAACTTTGATGCATTAATGGTTAAGAAACCCTAATATTGATGTTAATAAGATTGAGAAATGTATTATGGGTGTCTTTAATAAATATTAACCTGTTGATTATAAAAAGGACATGTTAGATCAAAAAGGATGATCTTTATGTGTAGTTTGATTAATGTAGTGTTCATATACATGAATATGCTTTAATGGGTCTTGAAACCCTAATTTTGGTAATTATGAATCTTACTGGCTTTAATTATTCAAATCCATGAATAAAACTGAGATATGATGATTCTGAGTATAAAAGTTTCTAATTGTGGATAAATACCCTTAATTTGGTAATTAGGGTTTCCTAGTGGATAAATGTGGAATAAGTGATAAATAGGGTTCATATGTGAATTGGACTATAATGAAATATGAGTTGTCAATTCGAAAGAAACCAAAGATAATAATTGGCCTTAATGATCATGACATAACTTAAAAGGATAAAGATGTTAGTTTTAGTGTAGAAGAGATATATTAGACTTAATTGACATTCTAGTATGCCTATGATGTTGAAATTAGGGTTTGTGGACTAAAAGAGCATTAAACGTGATAAAAGAATTATGGAGGCTAAAACCCTAATAAAACCCTAAAGTTAGCCTAGAAATCCTAAGGTGGAATCCAAGTCAATCTTGAGAATGTTATGGATAAAACAGTGACACTTGGATGTTATGCATTGATTTTAGGATAATGTTGATAGCTTGATTGAATGTTTTTGGTTATTCTTGCTTGGACATCGAGTTACTCTGGATCAGGTATGTGGTTATGCTTATGGTTAAATCTCTTTAGCTTCATGGTGATTCCCAAATGTTTTATCAGTTTCTTGAAAATAACTGCTTAGATGACTTTTATTTCATGCAACTATAAAGTGATTATGATTATCACCATAAATATGTGTACATAACTAGCTCAAATCCTGGTCCTCCTCTTTGGCTTTGCTAATGATGAAAGGGATGACCTAGTACATGTCTACCTATTAGGTAGGACCATCAGGTTATCATGAGTCAAGGAGTGGGCAGCCTATGGGTAGTGCTTTGCGACTCTTTAGCATATCATGAGTTAGTGATTGGGATACCTATGGGTAGTGCCATGCAACTCTTCGACCCTAGGTATTGATCTACCTGTTAGGTAGGATCATGGGGGCCAGTTGGGATCTACCATATGAGAGGTAGCATCCATGTCCACTACAGGGACAACGTAGAGGTTAGGGTATGTATGGATTAAGTAGTTATGTTTAAAGTGTAAAATTTTCTTTCTAAACCATAATTGATTGCAATATGTTGTTATAGTTAATTGCACGATTATTGTTTCCCCCACATACCGGCATATTCATTTATACTGACCAATATTTTGTTTGTCGGCATTTTAGGTATGAAATGGAATAAGGACAAATGATAAATTGATACAATGTGAAGATATGAATTAAAGTACACAGAGGATTAGTTAGAATAGACTCCAGTTGTGGATAGTAGTTTAGAAATACAAGATTTTAAAAAGGTATGCAAAGTTTTATTTTATTCCAGCTTTTCTGTATAGTTTTGGTAGAATTTAGTAATTATTATTGATTACTTGTCGAACCATTGATATGAAAAATTGAGCTAATGACTCTGACCTTTTGGTCTCCTTTAATTGGGGGTTATCGGGAGGCGGGGTTGTTACAAATAGTGACCAGATAGTTCCAAATTGCAGATATCTCCTTACATCAACTCTTCGAGATGTGTGGATCTTGGTCATGGAAATGTTTGAGTTCTGTTTGAGATAAAGGTACCAAATACACTACATCTATTATTGTGCTATTTTATCCTTCTTGACTAGTATTTATATAATCTTTTCAAGTGGTGAACCCAATTTATTTATTAGACTATCTCTCCTCTTTAAGGTCACCACAATTATTTTGAATATTGAGTTTTCTTAATGGTCGAATAAATTTGGATTTCTATATAGGTAAAATTTTTAATACTGGATAGATACTTGGTTCAAGATTCAATTGGTCATATCCCCTAACTCTACACAGTGGATAATGGCTATAAAAGTCCACAAGTACTAGCTACACCAATAGGTGAAAGTGCCATTCTCTCATTGAGGTGAGAAGACTAGGCACTTGACCATGGAAAATATAAAATATTAGATAGCATGTAGCATTTGATAAATCCGAAAATATTGAACATTTTTTTAATTTGATAATTGGAATTATTGATACTCTTGAGTACATTTTATTTTGTGAACGATATTGCAAATTTGGTATTTTTATTACTCTTATGACTTCTATCTTGTGCATCCTTGAAGTTCTTATTTTGCGGATCGTAGTCAACGGAATTTACCTTATCTAATTTGTAAACACTTCGAACCTTCTCTTGTTCATATTTGTTTAAATAGTGCAACAGTAATGAGTTAGTATCGGTCTTGTTGATCCAAACGTTCCTTTTGTCAATGTGCCGATTTTATTCCTTGTCAGAAGTCATGAACGTGTGATAAGAGAAGACGAAGAGGAGACGTGCATAAGATGTTCTATGTGGTAGAGTACATAGGACTCATATATGTTTTAAATACTAATGTAAAGAATTATGTGGAGCTTAATTGAAAAGAATACATATACAAGAGATTTGAATATATATTCTAATTAATTTTTTAAAATATTGACCGTAAAGATCGGATCTTTACTTCCCCCACCTGAAACATCTAGTCGTCCATTTGCTTGAGTCAATTGGGTGGGTGATATATTATCTTGAGGTTTGTGGCTGTGGCATAATCCTCATACCATGGATATGATGCTCATAACCACCCTGCTATTATTCTTCTATACATGTACAACACACAACAAAAAGAAGAAGAGTCTGATTCTAAATTAACTTGAGATGTGCTTGCCGCAATCCAAGCCAACGGCAAGGAATTTAGGTATTCATGAAGAACATGTAGCACGACTGTAAAGCCGAGGGGAGCACAGCGATTCCGATAGGCGGCTAGGGCTCGGGAGCGCAGCGGCAGCTCAGGGGAGGGGCGCTTGCCGCCAGTGTGCGCTAGCCCGCTCCCCCTGGGCTCTTAATCGCCAGGTGCCAACGGGATCTAGCTGGAGTGGTGCTTCGACGCTGTTTTCTCTGCGGTCCTTCTCCATTGAAGGTCTCGTTTCCAGATTTCGAGTCGAGACTTGGGGCTTTCGGTGGTGGACCGGCGTGGTGACCACGAAGAAGGGGTAGGGCTAGTGCCAGCACTAGCCTGTGGTTCCGGAGCCCTTTAGACAACAGTGTGGAAACTTCCGTTCTTGATCTCTACGGCATCGGACTACTTTCTTCTTTCTCTCTTCCTTTCCTTACGGTTTCTAGGTTTTCTTCCTTGTAGTTTTTTTCTTGTTTTGCTTTGCGGCATGCTCTTCTACCCGTTTCTCGCCGCTCGTCGGCGTTGTTGTCGTTGTTTGTCGGCGTTGTTCTCTCTGTTTGGGAGCTATGAATCTTGGCTCTTGCTGGCCTCAATTCCTTCTGTTCGGATTCACTACTGGGTCTATGGCTCTGCATGTGGCGGAAAATACTGGTCTGTATATTTTTCATTTGCAGGTTTATCATCTCCGATCTATGCTCAGGTTGAAGGAATCTCTTATGAAAAGTTGTGTATGTCAACCTAGTGGAAAAGAGATTAATGCAAAGCGTTCTATTACCATTCCAATATGAGTTTTGGGGATCGGATAGGCCTGTTCTTGGTTGTATGTACTTCCAAAATTACTTTTTCTATGTGTAGATGCCGTATGGCTTTTCAGTAATGAAGATGTTCGGATTGCTCAAAAAAAAAACTTGAGATGTGCTTGTAAAGAGAAAATTTCAGTCATCACATCTTTATCAGATTGGAAAAAAAGGACCTATGGGATTGGAGTCTAGATGATGATGACTATGATATATAATGTGCACATTACATAAAATAACAAGGATACAAATACACAGACGGCGGGAATATCGTTGCCATCGAAGTTGTCTGAGTTGAAACTCAGCGATTTCATAATAGTAGACTGCGACGGCTTTATTAGTACTTAAGGTAGTTTAGAGCCTATATTGGCAGGGAATAACTGGAATCAGCACAACGGGCTGTAGCACACACGATTACATATATAGTACGAGCGTGGACCTAGTCAGAACGGTAAAACAACAGACAACGGGTGGAGATGCATGCCGTAGAACAAGAACAACCATAGTCTATATAAAAGTAGGGGCGACGTCTAATGCAGCAGCAGGTCATGGCGAGAGGTGATTAACAGAATGTACTGTTATCCCTGTCCCTGACAGCGGCAGAAGGCGCAGTTGGGGCAAAAACTGTCAGGGCAGGTATGGGCTAGGTTTACGTCGAAGTATATGCTAAGCTGTTGGCATGCGCATCCGCAGCTAATGGACCGTATGGCTGCATCGATGGACTGGCAGCAGGCCCTGTTAGGCATACCGGACTTGCAGTCAATGTCAGCGTAACCGCATGCATCTTTAGGGTTCCTAGTGACTACTTCAGAATGCGGTACGGGCGAAGCAACCGGCCGGAATGCGCTTGCCGTCCAGAAGCACAGGACGACCAGGAACATGGCGAGGAGGGGAGATATGTGGAGTTTCATCTTGTTGGCTATGGATATGGATGGAGAGTTTGCGTTAGATGAATATATATAGGCAGTTTGGTGTGCACAGTTATGTTGGGACGGAGTAGTGACTTTGCAAGGGTTCAGGGAAAGTAAACGTAGATTTTTGCAATGTATATCCAAAGTGTTTATAGAAAACACGATAAATGTAAGAGAGTGCCGCATTATACCGTCATCAAGGATACGCCATAAGCACATGTAACCACTGCTCCACTGTCGACGACCCACATACCGGCACTCCTTTGCTCCACCCCCTTTCGCCCTCCATCAGGCAAAAGCCAAGACGGAGGAGATGATGCCAAGACAGTGCAATTGTAGAGGTGGATGACAATAATTGATAGCGAAGGCGTTGTAGGGAGGTCGAGGGAGGAGGAGAAGGCGCTATACGGCCGGAGTGGGGGACCGAGGAGTAGTTGTAATAGGACGTCAAACAGCTGCATGCATGAACGTTGTAGAGGAGACAACGATGTCGGCACTCGGGGAAGAGCTATAGTACGTAGGAGGTCTGTACAGAGTGTGGAAAAATCAACAATATTTTTTTTTTCATTTTATATTCGTATCAACGTGATACATATGCACCTTAAATTATTGGTATGATTGGGTATATCCTACATATCACCTTAAATTCTAGGGATCTGTCCACTTAATTATTTGTATGATTGGGTATATCCTACATATCACCCTGCTTCCCCTAGGTAAATCATAAGTATTTTCCACTTATATTGGGTCCCTTTTGACCTTGTTCTTCCAAATTCACCATTTCTGCTCCAAATCTGTTGTTGCCCCGACCTTTGACATGTTGTGTTCCTGCCAGACACATCATATCCCAAACCGGAAAATCATCTAATCTGCTACAACCCTGACCTCTGACACGTCGTGTCTTATTTTTTATATGTCATGTCTCACACTGACGAATTGTCAAACATGTTGTGTCTTATTTTGACACGCTGTGTCTTTTTTCAGAAAATTGTGTTGTTGTCTGACATGTCTGTGTGTTATTTTTTACACGTCATGTCTTTTTCTAAAAAACTATCTTCTACTATCTAACACACCGTGTCTTATTTTTGGCACACAATGTCTCTTTCCGGAAGACTATCTATTGTTATCTGACACGTCATGTCTTATTTTTGACATGTCGTGTCTCTTTCCAGAAGATTATCTACTATTGTTTGACACATTGTCTTTTTCTCGACATGTTGTTTTGCTGCTTTAGAGACTCTTTGGATATCACTATTTCTCTATGGCTTCATCTTCCTCTGAGAACATGGAGACACAGGCTAGATGTGTCACTTTTGCAAGTTCAACGGATCCTACTACATCTTGTCGGCATGATTCTTTACATTTTATGCTCACTCTATGGGAAAGCTTGAGCTCTCACTGAACAACCTCCTCCTAAAGATGAAACAAATGACGAAAAGAAGGTCGAGTATAAGAAAAGGGAAGAATGTGATTCTCAAGTTCTGTCTTGGATTCTAAATAACTATGAATCACATGTATCCACCAATCTTCTGTTTGATACTGCCATGGAAGATTGGGTCCATATTGCTCAGATTTATTCCAGTAAGGGAAATTCCACCTGTGTTTTTGAACTCTATAAATACATGCATTTTCTAAGACTTGATGAAGCTACGTTGTATATGCCTCACATTTTGATACCTTAAAAGGTATTTGGGGAGAACTCAAACTCCACCACCCCTTATCTACTAATCTAAATAAACTGTAATATACAACAAGATGAAGTCAAGTTATGCCAATTCTTGGCATCCTTGCCCCCAGCTATGAAGTTGTCGGCCAGCAAATTCTTACATCTGAACCATTACCCATGCCGGATGATGTTTATCTTCGACTATCTCATTATGTATCTTCTACTAAAAAAGAAGAGCATGTTGCCCTAATTGTTGCTAAACGAGTACGTGGAAACTCTACATGTGGACGAGGCTGAGGTCTTAACAACGGTGGTAGAGGGCCTTCTCCTCCTAGGTCCTATGGAAGGGGTCCTCTCCTCTTCAACCTCAGTATTGCAACTTCTGTAAATGGACTAATTATATCAAGGAAGAATTATGGACGAAGTATGGAAAGCTTGAATGGGAAAACCAAGTCTCTACTAATGAAGTTGATGAAGAGTCTCCTAGTGTTGCTACTCCTTTGATTGTAAAACTAAGTCTGTATGACCTTAACAAGCTAATCAAACCTACTTCTGCACTTACTACCACAACTTAGGCAAACATTTCTCAACACTCAAGTGATCCTTCATGTCTTCAAGCTTGTTCTTCTTCTTCGACAAAAGATGATTGGAGTGTTGATTATGGTGCCACAACCGATATGAATGGTAATAAAAAACTTTTCACTCATCTAAAGAAATCTACATATCATCCCCTGGTGCCTCTAGCAGATGGATCCACTTCTTTTGTCACTGGAGTAGGGGATGATAACAACAATTTCCTTAAATTTTTCCTATTTGTCCCCATATTTCCTTTGAACTTGATGTTTGTTAGTAAAATCACCAAATCTTCAAACTGTAGTGTAACCTTCTTTCCTTACACTGCCTCCATGCTGGATCCCGGGATGAAGAAGATGATTGGTGGGGGATATGAAGGTGGAGACGGTTTGTACCATCTAAAGACCTCGTCAAGTTGCCCACTACTTCTCTTATGGATCACTCTACATCTTTGTATCAATGGCACCTACGGCTTGGTCACCTTTCAGCCAATAAGTTGAAATCCTTATTTCCTAGATTGTCTTCGGAAAAAAATTTCTTATGAATCTTTTCAACATGGAAAACATCACCGATCTGTGTATTCCTCTTGTTGTGATAACAAAAACCATAGTTTTTTTATTTATTCATTTTGATATATGGGAACTTATTCTATTGGTAATCGTACTGGTGTGTGATATTTTGTAACTTTTATTGATGATTGGTCTCGTTCCATTTGGCTTTATCTTCTAAAATATCGCTTGAAATTTTCAATATGTTTCCAAGTTTTTGAATGAAATAAAAACTCAATTTTCTACTGCTACTAAATTTTTCCACACTGATAATGAGTCTGAGTACGTGTAACATGGTTTTTAGAACATTTATATCTCAAAAGGAATTGTCCATCAAATCTCATGTGTCTATTGTCCAAAACAAAATGGTGTTGTTGAAAGAAAAAATAGATACCTTCTTGATGTTGCTCGAACTCTCCTCATTGAAATGAAGGTTCCAAAATTCTATTGGCATTATGCCATTATGTTGGCCAACTACCTCATCAACTGCATCCCTTCATCCATCCTACAAATTAAAATTCCCTACCAGCTTCTCTACACACATGAACCATTGCCCTACTATCGAAAGTTTTTGGTTGTATTTGTTTCGTCCAAAATCACGAACCTAGACTTGATAAATTGGTTCCACGAGTTGTTCATTGTTGTTTTCTTGGATACTCTAAAACTCAAAAGCTTTACAAGTGTTTTGACCATGGTGCACGTTGATTGTATGTTAGTGTGGATGTAACCTTTTTTGAAGATACTTCATTCTTTTCTGAACCAAGTCAACATGTTCCTTCTCCTACCTTACGACTTCATAATGTACCTCTTTCTACTATCCAGCCCGTCAATGAGTATTCCACCCATGTTTGGAAAGTATAAAAGAGGTACAGAAAAAGACCTCCACCTGAAGTATCCCCTGCTATGATCTCCTTGGAGACTGATGATCCACTACCAGTTCATGGTAATTATATTGACTCTAGTCAAGTTTTTGAGTTGGACATGTCTTTTGCCTTACAGAAAAGACAATGATTTGGTGCAAAGTATTCCATTTCTAAATATGTTTCTACATATCATTTTAATGCTTACATGTCTAAATTTACTATTTTAATGTCTTATATATATATTACAAATAATGTTCGGGAAGAACTTCCTCATCCTAGATGGAAGAAGTCTATGGATGAGGAGATGGATGATCTTTGATCCCATGGTACATGGGTCCTTATTGATCTTCCTCCAGGAAGCAATCATGTTGGATTTCATTGGGTATATACTGTTAAATATCTTCCAGATGGAACGATTGAATTCTTAAAAGCTAAATTGGTTGCGAAAGGATAAACATAAGAATCTAGAATTGACTATTTTGAAACCTTTCCCCATTTTCTCATCTTAATTTGGTGTGTATTCTTATTTTTATTGTTGTCACCCAAAGGTGGTGTCTGCATCCACTAGATGTCAAAAATGTCTTTCTATATGGTGACTTGTAGGAAACTATCTACATATCCTAACCTCTAGGTTATGTTATTGAGGGGGACTATTATGGGAAAGTGTGTCTTCTTAAGAAAGTTATTTACAATCTTAAGCAGATCCCTTGATCATGGTTTGACAAGTTGTCTCTTATACTACAACAATTTGACTTCACAAGGTCTTGGTGTGATCATTCTATTTTTATCAAGGACACCACTTCCATAATCATTATTATTATTGTATATGTGGTTGATATCATTATATCTGGTAGTGATACCACATGGATTGTTGATATAAAGAAATATCTTATGAAGCACTTTGTAACCAAAGACCTTGGACGTCTTCGGTATTTTCTTGGCATTGAGGTAGAATATAACAAAAATGGGGTCTCTCTCTATCAAAAAGGAAGTATACTCTAAACTTATTATCTGAAACTAGAATGTTGGGTTGTTGACCTTCTATCTCACCTATGGATCAGGCACATGATCTATGGACTGAGTCCACTCATCTCTTAAAAGATAAACATTTCTACAAGAGAATAGTTGGAAAACTTATGTATATCACTGTTACCAGACCAAATATATCCTTTTTTGTATGAGTTCTTAGTAAATTTATGAATTGCCCTGGGCAATGTCACTGGGAGGCTGCATATCATGTCCTAAAATATTTATATAATGCACTTGGACATGGGTTATTTTACAAAACAAATGGACATCTTGATGTTCATTGATCACCTGATGCTTACTATGCAGGATGTAAGTTTGATAGGTTATGTACTCCTGGTTACTATACCTCTGTAGGAGGTAATTTTCTTACTTGGAGGTGCAAGAAACAAAATGTAGTTGCAAGGTCTACTGTTGAGTCTAAGTATCGTGCAATGGAACATACTACCTGTGAACTATTATGTATTAAAGATATTCATGAATACTTTGGGTTCCCTATGACCTACGCTATACTGATGTATTGTGATAACTGTGTTGCTACCTTCATTGCTAGCAATTATGTATTCCATGAGAGGACCAAGCATATAGAAGTCGATTGCCTTTTTCTTCAAGTTGATGTTCAGGATAAGAAGATTACTAATCCTTTCATGTGATCACATGAGCAAACTCTAGACATATTTACCAAGGCTCTCTCTAGAAAGCGAGTCAAGGAAGTGTGACGCAACTTGGGCATGATTGACATCTATGCTCCAACTTGAGGGGAAGTATTGATAGATATTACTATATTTCCTGTTGAAATGTATTTATGTTTAAGTTCTTTCTTTAGTCTGTAACATGGGCCCATGTATAAAGTGGCCCATTAAGGTTTCCAGTTCACTTCCTTGTACCACCTCCTCCTATTTATGAGTGAGTTTTCTCTATTGTGAATATAGAAAATATGGCCATTCCCACAATATGTACATAAGAAGCACATTTACAGTTAGGTGGATGTCATGTAGGGTGTAGGAATCATTATCCAACCTTTGTATCAACATCTCCAACATATATGTTATTATCAACAGCATTCACTTATATCATTAGGAAACAACATATGGATTAGGTGGGACATCCAATCCATGGGGATCATAACAGATAGAGAAAACTCTAGTTTAATAGGAGACGACATAAGATTAATATTTTTTATCAAGATTAAGGAACAAGCAAAACAATCAAGACATATTGGACAAATAAGGTCATTAAGGGTGAAAAGCTAGGGTCACATGCATTATTATAACACAAATGGGGTAGACCTTAGGCATTAAGGTTGCAAGACATCTTGAGGTAAATAATTTTTAAGGATTTTAGAGTTTAATGCACAAAAAGTTTCAAAGTAATCATTTGATTAGAGTATCATCATTCATTCACATAAATCAAAAACATACATGCATAGGTGCCATGTGATTAAAAGAAGTGCAAAAAGAGGAATAACATGTATATATGCGTCATGGAGAGACACAAAGATACTAATTTCAATTTTAGGGTGAGCTTCAAAATCATTAAGAAGAATAACTACAACTTTGATCAAGATTACACATTTAAATTCAAAAATCATTCACATATGAGCTTAAGTTATATCTAAGAGAAACAATGGTTATTAGAGCATGTATCCAGTTCAAAGGTGTAAAAAGCTATTGATTTCATGATCAAGAGGGTAAGGGCCCAATAAAGATAGAAGATTTATCATCAAAATGAAATAATTTTTATTCAATATGATCAAAGTCAGAAAGTGTAGGAAAATAGGGAGACAAACTATAAAATTACGTTTTTCTACTTAGTTCATTGTGTAGATCACATTGAGCTAAAACATTTTTTATATTGGTTTGTCCTTTTTGTACAAGGGAATTATCAGTTATCATTGTTGGATATTAACATTGAAAATATACATAAATGAGGGAGTGGGTCACTTATCATCATTGTTAGGATGATCTCAGACCTTTGTGTGTGATCCAATGGCCTGTGCCACACACCTCCTTAGCTTTCCATCATTCTGGTCCCATGATCGGGCAATGTTGACCACAATGTCTGGTGGAGCGTGACCCACATTAGAGCAAGTCTGGCCATCCACATGCTACCAAGTGGCATGCCTTGAGTGGTCTTATACTAAATCCAAACTAGAAAAGGGTTGGGAGGAGAAACATGTTACATTGGCCACTTGATTAGGTTAAGCTTGGACTAAGAAGATCAGTGGTCTACTACTACACACAGCCAACTCCATGTCAAGGGGCACGGGAATGTTCCAGCTATCGTTGGCATTTTGAAGAAGTACGCAAAAAGGGTAGGAATGGTCAAGGGAGGAAGAGGAGGTTCCAGGGAGGCTTGGACTAACCTTGTAGAATTAGTGGAGAGTTTTGATGTAGTTGTTTGTGGTCAGAGGTGGTGTCACAAGTTCAGTACAGGTGTGGTAGTGTAATGTCTAGAAGGAGTAAAAAGGGAAGAGAGGGAGGATACTAAGGGAACACCCATGAAAGAAAAGAGTCATAAATGTAACACGGAGATGAAATAGGAAAAATCAAAACCCAGTAAAGGGTCCAAAGTGGTGACAAAAGATTGGCATTATGGGAGTATCACAAATACTCACACTATGGAATTATTTCCAATTGTGTATAGAGTTCAGTAGAAGTAAGAGCATGATTACATTAGAAGAGAGAGAAGGTCAATTTATCACATCCTTCCCTCCTTAAAAGAAACATCTTCATAAAAAATTCATCCAAGATCACAGTCAAAGGTTATAACCAAAAATAATTATGTTTAGGTAACCTACTCTTGGAATCAAGGAACCCACCAACATGGAGTGCACACTTTTTTGTGATAATGTGATTGTAAACATAAAGGTTGTACCCATCTTAATCATAGAGTTTTAACATTTACTTAGCATTTTCTCATTACATTCCATTCCTTACTTTTAGGGTTTGGATCACTTATCCCTACCACATTTGGGTTTTTTCTCATACATACACTGACTCAAGGTGAATTACAACAATTCATGTGACCAATTACTCGAATGAACGTGTTCATTATAATGAGTTTAATTTAACATTATTATTGCACCTATATTTCATCATTTAGCTAGGTTTCATGCATGGTTTAATTTCCCCAAAGGTATGTTAATCATCACCAATTATGAGCATTACCTTTCATCTACATCTGAAACTAAGCATGTTTATACCATGTTTATTCAAACTTGGATGCCAAAGGCATTATTGTTTCAAGGCTTGACATTTTTACCTTCCATGCATAACATGGATTCATATTAGGTCAAGATTATTAGACTGACTTAGCATATAACATATCAGTTTCTAAACTTAAGTGTGATATTTTCATGTATTGAGCATTATCTTAAGGAACACCATTGTCATCAACAATGGGGTATTGAAATTATCCAATTGTTGTTAAAAAGGATATCGCAAGACCAAGTCACTCAAACCAAGACCCATTATGTCAAGGCAAGATATACTAACCACAACCATCTACCCATACCAAACATCTACCAATCTTAAGAAAACAAAGGAAACCACTACATTCCTTCTTATGGAACCACTAACCTGAGTAAGAGGCTCATTAGGGAGATCACATATTATATACTTCATCAATGGTTTCATGGCACCTCTTTCACATAGATGTAACCAAATGCCTCTTTGTAGAGGCTTAGATCTTTTCAACATCATCAAAGGAACGACACAATAGGTGAAACAACTCCTATACTTAGAAAGTGTAATGACCCCCTCCCCCTATTATTCCCAATAAACACTACTACAGAACCTACCTTTAGTGTCGGTTATTTTAGGCCTTTAGTGTCGGTTTCTAAGCGACACCTATGTGGGCGACACTAAAAGCTCACCCATTACGTGTCGGTTCCAAAACCGACGCCCAAACTCTTCACGCGCCACCAAAATCGCGCATGTTTCCTGTGGCGTGAAGGTATAGGCGTCGGTTATTAGATAATAAACCGACGCCATATACCTTCGCACCACAGAAAGGGCGCCATCTTGGCCACTATCAGCGTCGGTTATTAGATAATAAATCGACGCCAGCCATTATCAGTGTCGGTTATTAGATAATAAACCGACGCCATATACCTTCGCACCACAGGAAACAGGCGTCGGTTATTTATATAAAACCAACATTATAACTTTGTGTGTCGGTGTTATACAAATAACCGACGCCTATTGTTTTATTTTTTTTTGTCAGTCTGCAGACCTGCTGTGGCTGGTCACAGGATGAGAAACATGCAGTTAACTACAGGTTTTACGACATCCATTGATATCAGCCAACAACAGGCCACAAACCTGCAAATTTAACAACAAAAATATTCACACATGCATTTAGCAATACAACCTGCAGTTCCATTTTATTTTCACACATTTAGAAACATTCATGTAGCTAGCAATGTGTAGTTCCATTCATTCACATTCACACATGTAGAAAAATTCATATAGCAACCAACACTTTCATTCATTTTCACTCGGACACATGTAGAAATATCTAGACATGTAGAAACATTCACACATATATTATAATTCAGAAATTCATTTACAAAATATCATTGTTTAGTCATTATTCGCTATCAACATCCCAATTATATTTTAAAACCCCCACTATTTGTATGGTTGTTGCCCATTCTTCTCTTACTTCATTTAATTCTCCCATCGTATAGGGAGCATGTACATCTGGTAAGTCCGTTCCTGTATTGGGGTCAGCTTTAAACACCTGTAAAGAGAATGATGTATATATATAATTAATGAGCTATAAATAAGATTGATATATTTCATATTATCTAATGAGACTATATAATACCTGAGCAATACAATCGATGTCCATACAACATGACAGACTAACACATATATAGTACATAACAACAGCAACGTCGAATTTACATACAACACTAGCTTAGTACAACACTAGCTTAGTACATATAAGGTGATGATCCCACCTGCTAAAACATGTTACCGACAACTACATGTTACGACTGGGAGGTCGTGATTCAGCAACTGTATGCATTAGCAGGAGGACAAACAGATCACCATATGTTTTTCCTCCTGCTAATGCATACGGTTTCTGAATCACGACCTCCCAGTCATAACATGTAGTTGTCGGTAACCTGTTTTAGCAGGTGGGATCGTCACCTTAGTCCCACTATATATGTACTAAGCTAGTGTTGTATGTAAATTCGGCGTTGTTATTGTTATGCACTATATATGTGTTATTCTGTCATGTTGTTATATGAATCTGAAGCACTTGTGTGTGCTGCACTTTATGTATTGTATCTGTATCCTGCTTCTCTTCATTGGGGCTTCTTTTGCTATTTCATGGCTTGCTGCCTGTATATCTATATAACCTTTGGCGAACGCCTGCATATCCTGCATAGCTATGTCATGGCCGTCCTGCATAGCCTGTAGTCTTTGGCAAATGCCTGCATATCCTCTTGGACCCATTGTGTGGTCGTAACATGTAGTTGTCGTTGAGCATCGCTGATAGCCTAGTTAGTTAGCACATTGATTTGGTTAGTAACAATAAAGGTTAATCTTGAATAGGTGAATACATAAAAACATATATTATTTAAATTGGGAGTTTAGCATTTGTATTAACTAGAAGATAATGAAACATCAAATCAGAAAATGATATTGATATTAAAAAAGTAAACATTTAGCTTCAATAAAAAAATATAAACATGCATGCCTCTAAAACTGTGATCTTTTATCAATTAACAATCCTTCATTGTGATCTCCCCGCACATATAAGTCATCATTAGCTTCAATATTTTGTGGAGTTGGAAACCCAAATGAGAATGGACTAGAGTCATCATATTTATCATAGTACTCTTCTTCATCTATAGGATCTTCAATGAACTGTCTTTTACCATGAAGAACAACCGACCATTTATCATTTGTAGGATCATCGATATAAAATACTTGTTTCGCCTGTGATGCCAATATGAATGGTTCAGCCTTCTCGCCAATCTTTTCAAAGTTCACTAAAGTGAAACCCAATTCATCCACTATAACTCCTTTGGTGTTATCAACCCAATTACATTTGAAGAGCGGAATTCTAAAATATATGTAGTCAAATTCCCATATCTCTTCAATGACACCGTAATATGACATTTTAGCTTCACGTGGACTCTTAACCTTTGCACTTGCAAAAAACATAGTCGATGCTTGAAGGGTGACCCCACTATTTTGGACGACACTCTTATCATCTTGGCGCTTTGTGTAATATGTGAATCCATTAATGTCATACCCTTCATAAGACATAACAGTCAACTTTGGTTTAAAGGTGAGGCATTTGATAGTTTCAGTAATATCATCTGGTGTTTGAGATAGTTGATGTAAGACTTTATCTTCAAACCACTTAATAAAAGTCTTGTTATGCTCTCTAGCAAGCCACATTGTATTGGCTCGAGGATATTGTCTTTTGATGAAATTGGTATGTTCCTCGATATAAACGTTCACTTCGTCCATGTTGTGTAAAATATACAAATGAACTTGTTCCAACTGCTCACGGCTGATTACTTTCACACGTGATCCCAAAATTCCTTTGCCAAATAGCTCATAAATATTCTTGTCATTATCAGGAGTGTCATTACCACTGAGAAAGTCATTGCAGAAATCCATAACCTCTCTCGCCACATAACCTTCAATAATACTCCCTTCAGGCCGATAATGGTTTCGAACATCACCTTTAAAAACGCTCATGTATCGTTCAAAGGGATACATCCAATGCAAGAAAACCGGTCCCAAGATTTTCACTTCCCTAGTCAAGTGGACAACAAGATGTACCATGATATTAAAGAACGAAGGAGGGAAATACATCTCAAGCTGACATAGGGTAACAACCACTTCTCTTTGCAAATTATCGAGAGTCTCAGGGTCAATAACTTTGCTGCAGAGACTGTTGAAAAAGAAACAATGTCTGGTGATTGCAAACCTTACATGCTTCGGCAATATAGATCGAATTGCCACGGGCAATATTTGTTGCATTAGAGTGTGACAATCATGAGATTTAAGACCTAACAACTTCAGATCTTTCATTGATACCAATCTATGGATGTTGGATGAGTAACCATGTGGCACCTTAACATTTACCAAGCATTCACAAAAATCTTTCTTCTCCTTTCTAGACAACGTGTAACAAGCGGGAGGTAAGTATGTTCTTTTATTACCCATTTCACGTAATTCTGTTAATTCTGACCTTATTCCCATTTCACGTAGGTCCAATCTGGATTTTATCCCATCTTTAGTCTTACCTGGTATATTTAACAGAGTACCAATGATGCTATCACAGACATTTTTTTCAACGTGCATTACATCGATACAATGTATGACTGTCAAAGAACTCCAATAAGGAAGATCCCAAAATATTGACTTCTTCTTGAATGAAGAATTGTCACTCCATGTAGTACATTGTGATCTCTTACCAAATTCATTGACAAAGTCTTTTACTCTTTCATAAACAACCTCCCCTGGTATAGGTTTAGGTGCACTGCGTTCCTCATTCAATCCATTGAATGCTTTGCGCTTCCTACGATACAGATGGAATTTTGGAAGAAACCTTCGATGACCGAGATATACATTCTTACCACCATGTTTTAGTCTTGTTGAATCAGTGTTCTCTTCACATATAGGACACGCTTTAGCTCCTTTGACACTATATCCAGACAAATTCCCATATACTGGAAAGTCATTAATAGTGCAAAACAACATAGCATGCAAACGAAATGTCTCTCTTCGTGAAGCATCATAGGTCATCACACCTTCACCCCAGAGTTTCTTTAAGTCATCAATCAGAGGTTCAAGATAAACATCGATGTCATTTCCAGGTTGTTTAGGGCCCGATATCAACAACGACATCATTACGTACTTATTTTTCATACACAGCCAGGGAGGAAGATTGTATATAACAAGCATGACTGGCCAAGTGCTATGTTGGCTGCTCAATGTCCCGTACGGATTCATCCCGTCTGTACAAAGCCCAAGTCTTATATTCCTGACTTCTTCACCAAATTCAGGGTACAATACATCAATCTTCTGCCACTGTGGGGAATCAGACGCATGTCGTAGGATCCCATCATTATTTTTCTTAACATCTGCATGCCACCTCAAATTCTTTGCATCTATCGGATTGGAAAACAAGCGTTGAAACTGTGATATTATAGGTAGATACCACATCACCTTGGCAAGAGAACTAGTTTTGGACTCCCTCGAAGTCGTCAATTTATACCGTGATGCACCACATTTTGGACAATCTTTCAAATCTGCATAGTCCTTTTGAAATAATACACAATCATTAGGGCATGCGTGTATCTTCTTGGCATCCATTCCCATTGGGCACAACAATTTCTTTACCTGGTATGTTGAGATTGGCAGCTCGTTTCCTTCAGGAAGAATTTCTTTCAACAAAGACATCAATGACGTGAAGCTTTTGTCGCTCCATCTATTGTTAGCTTTCAACTTATACAATCTCAACACATCGTTAAGCTTCGTAAACTTAGTACAACCTGTGTATAACGACATCTCAGCATCATGCACAATGTTTCTAAAAAGGGAGGTGGATCGGTGTGCTCTACCCCACAACTATCCAGCATCGCATCAACGATGTCTACTGGAACTGGTTCATTCACATCTACGTCATCGTAGGCAATTTCTTCTTCCACACAAGAACTGCTATCGACATCCACTGGTTTCAGGTTTCAAATCTCTCCATGCCAGTGCCATTCTGTATAGCCTTGTATAATCCCGTTGCACATGACATGAGTTTTGATTTCGTCACCAGTGTTGACTTTCAAGTTGTTACCGCAATGCCTACATGGACAGTAGAACCTATCTCCAGGTTGTTTCCTATGTTCCTCGGCAAATCTAATGAACTGGTCAAGACAAGAAATAAACTCTGGGGTGCAGCGATTGTGAATGGACATCCATGATCTATCCATTCTATGATCAAAGAGAAAACAAGTATATATTAGGACAAGATTAGGGTCTAGGGTTAACAAATACATGTGATGTCATTATTATATATAATAAATGTGTACCACCTATCCATTCTTGAACACCTAATCTCACTAGTAAGTGTATAATGTGTATTGGGTTTTCAAGAAAATTTCGGCAGCATTTCCCCGCTGTTCTCCAAGTACATATGTACTTAGAGAACAAATGGGGAAATGCTGCCGAAATTTTCTTAAAAACCCAATACACATTATACACTTACATCTTAAGCGAGATTAGGTGTTCAAGAATAGTCCCAAACCGGGGACTATCCAAGATTTACTCCTAATGAGTAAATCTTGGACGGGTTTCTAGGCCAACAAATAATGTGTTGTCATTCTTATACCTAAAATCCTAGTTCTTCAAGTTAGGGTGATTATTGATGTCTTTAAAAGCATGATTGGCAATTTAGGGAAAAGTTCATCATTTACATTCCAAGCATGTCACATGTGTGCATTACAGTTCATCATTAAGCAAGATATAAGTAAAGTAAACTTACCCAACATATACCATATGAGTAAGTATGTCATATTAAAATCGACTATACAATATGAGAAAATAGTAGTGTAATCATGCAAATGGGAACATTCATGGGAACACACACTTCAGTTATAAGCATTCATGTAGCAACTTTCAGTTCCATTCATTAATCTCTTTTTACATCCACACACAGGGGTGTACCCCTAAACAGTAACTAAACAAAGGGGTTGGTGTACCCCTAAACATGTGCATAATTAAAAGAAACTATTAATACAGACAAGTCTAGATAGATAGACAACTAAATACTACACCAACATGGTCCCGCATCAGTAACTTGAGGACTTGTCATTGTGGCGATCTTCTCCTGAAGTTCAGAATAGAAAGCAGCTATGAGTATTGATTGCTTACCGTGGTCTTTTTGTGTTGACAATTATATTTGTTAATTGGACTTTCCGTGGTCTTTTTGATGATGAAGCTGTGTCATGAAGATCCTCACTGTATTTAGACGAATCTGAACTGACAGGGGCCTCAGATTCAGATTTGTCCTTGCTGATATGCGACGCCGTGCGCTCATACCGCAGTAGATGATCGGGGGTCTCGCAGTTGCTGTTGGTTATCCAAACGTTGATGGAATTATGGCCAACTGGACGGAGAAAAAGCCTGTTGCAACGGACCACATGCATCTCTCCAATCCAATCACGCCAACTGGATTTTGATACAAGATTTCCCGCCAAATCATACTCAACCTCGATAACATGTGAATAATTGCCAAAAGTTAGGGTCACTTTACCAGGCATGTAGTGTCTTCCTTTTAGAAAACGCCAATGTTTGGGTATGACCAATTGGTTTAAGGAACGATCATCTAGGATGATGTCCAATTGTTCTTCAATAGGGAATGTTAACATTGACATAGAGGCCCAGTTCATAGTGACTGTTATGGGTGGACAGAGACTGCACAATATTAGTATTAACAAAGTGTAAGTACATATAACGATGTTATATATTTTCAGAAAAAGTTGTATAACATCAGTTAACCTTTTATTGCTTGTCATAACCAACTTTATTGTGGTAGACATGATAGCTTGAAAAGAAGTCTACATATGTACTTAGAGAACAAACGAGGAAATGCTATCAAAATTTTCTCAAAAACCCAATACACATTATACACTTACATCCTAAGTGAGATTAGGTGTTCAAGAACAGTCCCAAACCGGGGACTATCCAAGATTTACTCCTAATGAGTAAATCTTGGATGGGTTTCTAGGAAAATACACAACTAGATATTCATTTAGGTGTTAGACATTCATTTAGGTGTTCCTGATAACTCGCAGGTATGCACAACTAGACAACTGTGGCGGAGCAGTACTGGAGGAAGCATACCTTTCGGTAGCGGCGACGGACAAGTAGGCGAAAATTGGCAATTTAGGGAAAAGTTCATCATTTACAATCCAAGCATGTCACATGTGTGCATTACAGTTCATCATTAAGCAAGAAGGGTGATTAGGATTCTCACCAAGAACGGGTTTTGATTTTCTATACAATTTTATAAAAAATGCACATGTATGCATATATATACTATACTTTTTGGAACCATACTAAACACCAAAATACTTTATAACACAACTATAAAACAATAATTATAGCTAAACTATTAAACAATAGACTTGTCACACATAAAACACCCTATACAACTATAAAACAAAAAAGTATTAAGATATGCATGATACAATAACTATTTTGCATCACATTATAGCAGACTTATCATTGATACCTTACTAACTTATTTCTACATTTACATATCATCACTTGATCAAAATTACATGTATTGTATAGACAATAGAGGATTCAGCTCAGTAGAAGTACAAAATCAGTACCTAAACCCTAAACACAAATAAGTAAATAACTTTAAAAAAAATGCCCAACAGCTGCTTGGGCGTGCCTTGGCACCGCCCAAGCAGCCGGCGAAGCAGAGGAAGAAGGAAGAAGGCAGGGCGGGCGGGCATACCTTGAGGGCAGAGGAGAGCAGCGGCCGGAGCACAGCAACCACCGGTGGAGGCGGCGGCAAAGAGAGGAGAAGCGCCGGCGAGGACACGGAGCAGCGGCGGCGAGGGCACGGAGCAGGAGCACGGACGGCTGCCGGTGAGCACAGACAAGTAGGCGAAAATTGGCAATTTAGGGAAAAGTTCATCATTTACAATCCAAGCATGTCACATGTGTGCATTACAGTTCATCATTAAGCAAGAAGGGTGATTAGGATTCTCACCAAGAACGGGTTTTGATTTTCTATACAATTTTATAAAAAATGCACATGTATGCATATATATACTATACTTTTTGGAACCATACTAAACACCAAAATAGTTTATAACACAACTATAAAACAACCGTCGGTAAGCACGGAGCAGCGTCAAGGGCAGGAGCAGGAGCATGGTAGCGGCGGAAGAGGAGCAACGACCGGCGGGGGCAAGCAAGAAATCGCCGGACCTAACTGAAATCAGGAATGAAACTGGGAAAGGGGAAGAGAAGCTCGCGCTGGTGAGCTATTAAGTTTACAATAAGCGTCGGTTATTCTAATAAACTGACAAATAAACCAACTGTGTCGGTTCTATTCCAAAAACCGGCACCTATACTAGATTATAGTCGTCGGTTTTTAACTAAAGGTCAACCGACACCTATTCCTGTCTCGCGAATACCCTTTAGTCGTCGGTTATTTATTTATGAACCGACGACATATGTCAAATTTTGGAGGTAATTTTTTCGCTGGAATTTTGGTTTTGGCGGTTGATTTTAGGTGTCGGTTTTTTATTAATTAACCAACACTTAATAAAAGCGGTACCCGTGTCTGGTCGACCTTCACAGATTGTATGTCGATTTATGTTATAAACCGACACTGTAGAGTTTAGGTGTCCGTTTATGTATACAACCGACACCTGGAAAAGTGACTTTATAAGCTATTTCTGTAGTAGTGAAAGGTGGACCAAGAGGGAAAGGTCCATTATCAAAATTCCATGATCAAGGTTTAGAAAATAACCAATAAAAATTAAAATTTTCATTGAATGGGAAAGAGTTTGATGACAACACAAAGATAGAATCTCCTCTAGGGAGTTACTTGGAAAGGAAACTAATGTTTGCAACATGAACTCAATATAATTATATGTAATCCTCTAGGATAACTTTAAGAATCTTTTCTTATGGTGCCTTCTTCTTGATGTCCATCTTTCATATTAATTATAGTTTAAACTAAATCACCATCAAACAAAAATATCATCACCATATCGAAATATACTGAGTACGGCGGGAGACAAAATCTTCACATCTACGTATAGCAGCATAAATAACCATAGCAAAAAATATAATTTCACAATCGAACTTGCAAATTGGGTTATAACTTCTCAACCCACATTTATTCAATCTCTGTGTATATCCACTCCCTAGAGATATTCATACTATCATACTAACTCACTGGGAATATTCTAATGATATACCCACTTTGCTTAAGCTCCCACCACTTTAGAAAGTGGGCATATGCCTCTATAGAATTGTGATAGATACAGTTATTTCCTTATAGTAATCTTAGAATCTGCCCCAAAGCCTATGGAAGTTTTCATAGTATGTACATATTCAAGTTCTTCATACAATTTCAGCACTTACATAGTCTCGACAATGTCAACTTGTAAATGCATAAATGAGTTTCCACAATATAATATTAAAAACAACAAGTAAGTCTAAATATTCAATAGTTGCAGGATGCCACACCAGAAGAATGATAGCCTTCTCTTCACCATTTAAACATACTTCTTTGAAGGGTTCTCTCTCCATACATGCTTTTAAGGAATACCTCTTCTTACCTTCTTTGGTTAAATCACCGTGGAACTAAATCAACATTTGTTTTTAAATCCTTGGCCATCGTGAAGACGGGTAATCTTATGGTGGGAGAAGGGTGGAGATAGTGAAAAACAAATTGTGTTATCTGTGCATGGGATAACAAATAACACTATCCCAGTATGCCCATAATAAGCCATATAAATAGGAGGTAGCCCCCATAAAATGCCTTTGTAAATGATGACAAGTACTCAAGTAGCCAACAATAATGGTGGTGGTTGTTCGGATTCAGTATCGAAGGGACAAGAGATGACATTGGACAATGAATAAAGTGAGAGAATATCAGATGTGCAATTTAATTAATAATGTTTAGTTGTGAAGAAAAAATAATATCTCAAGACATAGTACATTGGTTAGTTGCTTAATAAATATTGGTTGGTTGATGTTATGAATGTTGGTTATATATCAAAGTCCACACTGGATACTCGATCCAAAGAATGTTCAATTGACATTAGGAAAAAGATGGGTACAAGAGTCATCACAATACAATGTGGGTCAAAGATAGTTACTAGTGGAGTTGAATGCTTGTTAGTTGCAAAGTTAGTTCTGGGTATTTGTGTCATACCAATGAATGCTAGTAAGTTATGAAATTGAAGTACAAATAAGAATGAAGCTTATGTGTAATACTCAAAAATCCTCCCTAGTAGGGTTCCATGATAGATGAGAAAAGATATTAACTTCTTGTGGAAATATCAAAATCCTTGCTCATTCTATTAAAATGATCCTTTGATGGAATTCTCCCCACTTGACAGTTGCATGTGTTTTATGATATTACCCCTCAACATGACTACTTCTAAATCATCTTCCGGATAATTAGGGTTGAATAGGGGTTTTTGTAGGTATTTTTAAACATCACCAGAGAGCAACAACATTAAAGCAAACAATGACCATTGGTGGGGAAGAACATTGTCATAGGAGGTTGTATAGAGAGACGAAGAAGGAGAAGCAACCATGAAAAGAAAGTAAAAAATGATAGTTGGTGAAGTTTTAGAGTAGTGAAATGACAATTTTGCATGTCATCAAATCATGCCAGTGAATTGACGGGGGTTTGTCATGGCATAGCATCCTTTAGAATATATTTATCACAGAAAATACCCTTCACTGATCATAATGAAACACAGGCTGCCATGTGTGGATCTGGCCGATGGATGACACAAATCCCACTCAGAATCCTAAGGAAAACACTCATCGGGACCAAATCGGGGATGAACTTTTTTTGTACTAAGAACGAAGGATTGTGGGATTGTATCTATGGGAAGAAAAAGACGTGTGGGTGCACACATGTAGGTACAACATAGGGGTGGATAATCGGGAAAATAGACTTCTAAGGAAATAGTATGAAACCACATTCATTTAGTACAAACTATTAGAGGGAATCTTCAATGTTTTCCCACAAAACACCAGTCATTCATTTGGTCAAGAGAAATGTTTAGGCATTTCCCAACTCAAGTTTTTTTAGAATGGTTGGTATATCCTTATGGAATAACACATTATAATACCCACAACTTGGATATAATGGTCTTAACTGTCTGCAAAATGCTTCACATCACTCCATTTATATATGGTTTTGAAACCTATTTTCACTCCGATATAGCTGAAGGATATGAGAATGGAACATTTTCTATGGACGACAGTAAGCAATAAAGAGTTAAAAGAGAGGAAGTGGGAAAGAACTACAAGAAAGATAAAAACAAGATAGAAAAAATATTTTGTTTATAAATTTCTATCCTTAATGATTTTTTTAGCAAAATAAAAAGCTATTTGCTTCCTTATAGAATAATACATTTCAACATGTGTCATGTTGACATATTTTTGAAAAAAATGAATAAAAAAATGTAAGAAAATGAGTTTTGTTATATATATATAATTTATATGTATATATATACATATGTAAAAGATGATTATTGTCCACAAAATAGATATAATAGTTTTTTTTATATTTAATATTGAAAATTGTGTACAGTTCCATTAAAAATACTATTATTCAAAAATCAATGTTGCATTACAGGATTGCATTCATCTTAGAGTAAAACAATAGCGCAGTCATGAGTATTGTGTTATTTCTTGGTGTAATACTAAATTTCTATGTCATTATTTTAAAAATATGTATTGCACTTTATTGTATGGGGACATACTTATTTTAAATATATGACGTTCAAGATGAGCACCATTCCAAAAATATAGTGTAGTGCTGATTATTTTACTTATTTTAATTATAATGGCATAAAAATGAGTACTTATACCAAAAGAACTAGTTGCAATACTACTTTTTAAATTAGTATCTTATTAAAAATGATTGTTACCCCCAATACACAATACTGATTTCTATATTTTGTATTATTTTTTCAAAAACATGTTGACATTGGTCTTGTTCTATTGTATTTTGTTAAGGATCCTAATGATTTTTATTTTGTAACAAACTTCATATGGATTGATTTTATAAATCAAGTTTTTCTTTTGTGGCTTTTTCTTTTTTTAGGGCTATTTTTCCCTTTTGTTTCTCTTTTCTCTTTCATGCCACACAACATCTCAGTCCTATTTTTCAAAAATAGTAGACTACAAGTACAACTAAATGCTAAAAATAGGTATGTGTATCATTACTCTAATAGTCGCCGATACTATTCTTTTATACTTGATAAATCTCACAAAATAATAGAAAGGATACACATAAAAATGATGGGAATGTATTTTCCATCCTGGCTATCTGATATGTAACTGTGCGACTGATCACATAGTATGACCATCGAACAAACCAGTACAACAACAAGGCAACCAGTGGAGAACTAAAGATGCAGTAGAAGAAAAACAACCATATCCCACACAAAAGTAGAGGTGATTTCCTGGAACTAATACCCAATGGAACTCTCTATATGGATGGAGAGTTTGTGATAATTGGTATATATAGGCAGTTTGGTGTCTATAGTGGGGGTGACTAGTGAGGCTTTAGGAAAAGTATATGTTTGTGATGTATATATATCCGTAGTTCACATAGAAAACATGATAAAATAATGAAAAAGACTACTATATTATCATGTCATGCTAGATGCCTCATAGGAACCTAAATTTAAAGCATTACAACCATTAAGTATTTGGCATGGGTGTGATATTGTTGCAATGCATTTTAGAGGAACTGTTGATTGATCTGTCACCCTAATTTCAACCATCGAAACTTGTTGCTACTCCTTTCACATAAAAGGAGACCCAACAGGTTGACAAGGGTGATAATCACCCGATTGGAATTCTGTGTAAGATCTAAATTGCCTGATGAAGAAGGGATCATAACAAATATGAATTCTTTGATGACTTCTTGGGCTTACCATGGATGGGTAATTTCTTCTCTCTTTCATCTCTATCAATCCACTAATAAAAAAATAAAATATATAAAATACCAAAGAAATCATATAAACTGTTAGAAGTCTAAAATAAGAGAAATTTTGAGTAAAATGTAATACAAATATATGAAACAAAATGTAAACTATAATTAAATATATGATGAATATGAGAAGTAAAAAAATATGTGGTAATTTACTCCATCATTGAAGATGAATATCAAGCTATGGCCAATGCATGTTGTGAATTATAGCCGGCACAGTCAATTTTAATTGATTTTGGAATTGATGTTTAGATTCCATCTCCTCTATATTATGACAACTAGGATGCAATTCACATAGCCGATAATCTAGTTTTTAATAAGTATATAAAACACATTGAAGTATATTGTTATTTTATACGGGACAAAGTTAAAGGTAAAAAGATTGTGACTCCTCACATAAAGACTGGTGATCAAGGTATTTTTTTCTTCTTTTGAAAACTTTATGTTTCAATTATTGGTCATGCAAAAAGCATTGAGTAATTTACATGGTGGAATTTAAGTCCTATTACCAAAAACTCGATACATTGAATCAATTATTCGATTTCCTTAATGGAAAACCTAATGGTGGATCAGAGTAAACAACTGAGTAGAAATTTGAAGAATGATGGACCTTTGCAAGTTTATCAGCTTCTTCATTAGCAATTTTGACAATGTTAATGAAGGTAATGCTTTGAGAAGACTCCTTTGACTTCTGAATGGAAGACATCCATGTGTTTATATGAGGATAAGAAAATTGTTTGTGTTAATATAATGGACTGTAATAAAATTGTCAGAAAAAATAACCAAGTCCAGAAAAGTTGATGAAATTGCCCATTGTAGGGCTGAATGAATTGATGCAACTTCACCTTCTAGACAAACTATGTGAAGATGTTCTTTGAAAAATCATATCGCCTAGTGCCATTGGAGTCTCTTGCTATGAAAGAAATACTCATATGTTCATGTTGAAGTGAGGAATCTGTATGAATGTGGAGCCTACTAGGAAAGGATGATAACGTAATAGAGCTTATTGAATGAATCAAATCATCATTTGTTGATACATTCAAAAGCATCTGAAAGTATAGAAGCCATAGAAAGAATGATGTTGCAGAGCCATTGTACATTAGGTGTCGTATTATGGAAGATAAACTTATTCCTTGCATTCCATTTCTGATAGCAAGCACTTATGAATATGTTCATAATACTAATTTTAGACCTGAGTGTTGTAGTCAACCAAGGATGAAATGGTTGTGAGAAAAAATTGGCAATCTGTTGATCTGTATGGATATTCCTCCAAATTGTCTAAGAATATGGGCAATCTCAAAAAGCATGAAGTTTAGTCTCAAGTTGTGAACCACAAATCTGATATGAGAAAATCGAAGTAAAATGTCTTTGGGTTCTTCTAACATTTTTCATTAAATCCTTATGAAACACTATCCATATAAAAATTTTGAACTTAGAAGGAAGCTTCATGTGCCAGATCAATACCCATGGTGCTTCAGTGGATCTAACTGCCTCAGATATAAGGAATTTATATGTTGATGACATAGTAAAGCGGCTGGAATCAGTAAACTTCTAGAACCATCCATCTCTTCCATTATTTGGAGGATGTAGAGATAGAATCTTTATTGAAATGTCTTCTGGGAAATAATAACGGATAAAGACAACATCCCATTAACCATCCAAGTTGACCATATATGATACTTTTAAATCCACAAGATATGTCATAATATATTAAATAAGGAAATCACTTTGGTTTTTTATTTGAGGAATCCACTTATCGAATCAAACTAATAATGAATCTCCATTTCCAACAGATCTATTGGAAATCTTGATACATGATAGTCTTCAACGAAAAAATATTCCTCTAAAAAGTTGTGCTTTGTGAGATATGATTATGATCAATGATATTATATTTATGTTTCATACCAATTGCCCAAGACATGTTCCTTCCTGTAAAGATATCCCAGGCAAACTTCATTAATAGAGCAGTGTTCCAATGTTGCATAGAGACAATTCCTAAGTCACCACTATTCTTAGGTACAATTACTTTCTTCCATGCAATGACAGATACAGGTGACTTATCGTTACCCCTACGCCAAATGAACCTTCATATCACTGCATCTACTCATTGACATAAGGACAATGGTAGAACACAAGTCTACATAGAAAATGTTGGTACTGTTTGTAGGATAGACTTGGCAAGACACACTCTTCCTGCTAGAGATAAAGTTTGAGTAGAGAAATTGTTTACATAAGATTGCATCTTATCATATAGCCATGAATAGGTTGATTTAGTAATCCGGACATGGACCACTTTCATTTTTCAAACCTGTTGGAACTGAAGGAGAGAAGAAAATGATACTCTTCTCTAAAGAAATGGATTGACATGATGTTGCGCCAAATATATTGAAACACTATAAAATCATCATAATATGTTGTACATCTACTATTGAGAAGAGAATAATATCATCAACAAAGGACACATGTGAAAATGTTGGTCCTTGGTTAAAGTGTTTCACAGGTTTCCATTGTTGTGTTTGAGCCTTGTCTTCAATCATTAAAGATAAGCGATTTAAGCACATTACAAACAAATAGGGTGATAGAGGGTCACCTTGCCTCAAAACTCTTGTTGCTTTAAAGCTAGGCAGGTGTTCACTGTTCCATAGCATTGAAATACATCCTCCACATATAGAATTCATGATATAATTGATAATAGATACTGGAATAATTGCATAAACAAGTGTGTTAAGAATGAAATCCCAAGATATGCGGTCATACACCTTTGTTAGATCGATCTTCAATGCCATTGTTTGTGCCCCATACCTCTCCTCATATTGTGGATTAAGTCTTAGACCAGGATTATATTTTCGGTAATACAACGTCTTGACATGAAACTTGACTGTGTATTACTTATCCAATCAGATATATATGGTTGAACCTTGTAAGCTAAAATCTTTGATATACGTTTAAGACATGTGTTATTTAACGAAATAGGCTTGAAGTTGTTGTAGTCTCTAGGGCTAGACACTTTAGGAAGAAGCACCATAGGAGCATCACGTAAAGTATTCAGTTGAGGAAAACCATTCAGTGCATTATAAATAGTAATATGACAAGAGTGTCTAATTGTATTCCATTGGATCAACATAAATTCTCGATCAATACCATCAAATTGTGTTGTGTTACTCTTACCCATGGAGTGAAGGTATTTGTATATATTGTCTAGAGCATGTAACATGGCCACAGTAACAACTTGTTGATCAGATAAGCCTCTGTTAGATTAAGGTATGTTGTTGATAGCTTGTCGTGAAGGAGAAAAGGGAGTACAAAATTACTTCCTGAATAGTTGTGTATAAGTGCTTTGACTGTAGAAGGATCTATTATAATATGTCCATTAACATCATGTAGCGATATGTAATATCTTCTCTGCCATCTAGCTTTAATATAAGCATGATAAAAGGATGTATTTGCGTCTCCCTCCTTTAACCATGTGATGTGGATTGTATGCTTTTTATTAATATTATCTATATGAAGTAGTTGGTCATAGTCGTGTCATCAGATTATTATAATAGACTTCAAGATCTGAATTGTAGTTAGTTGACAACTCAGTTTGAATGGATTCAATTTGTCAAATAAGATTCAATATTGATTGTTTCATTGAGGCCATCTGGCTTCTGTCCCATTAAGCAATAAGTGATTGGGTGGTTTATAGAGAAGAACCAAAGTCAAGAGAAAGGTTCCATACCCGGGCCATAAAATCTCTAAAGTTAGTATCATTGTTTCGGTATGCTTTAGCCTTGAAGACATGACTATACCTAGATTGACCTGATTTACAGAACCATAAAGGATTGTGGTCTGAATGAACCCAAGGTAAATGTTGTATAGAGAATTGTGGTGCATGTACGAGAAAGGTAGAGTTGATGAAAACTCTATCCATTCATTCATGAAGTTTTCTAGTTTTATAGGTATAAGGATATCCATGATATCCTAAGTCAGATAAGTTTAGTTCGTTAGGCAGTCCTAAAATAGTGAAGATTTTGTAAAATTATATTCATTGTAACCTTGCTTCTCAGTGGGAGATAACATAACGTTAAGATCACCCATACCTACCCAAGGAAGGTGAACAAGTGTTCCAAGCCCTGGTAGATGTTTCCATAATAAGTGCCTTATCTAAGGAATGTGATCTGCATATATCACTGAAATGTAAAACTGATTATTGACTAAACAATGTAAATATTGTCGATGACTTTCAATAAGCTGCACATTTACTTGCTCTAAATTCCATAACAACCATATTCTTCCTATGAATCCTTGTGCATCAATATTGTGAGAAGAGTTGAAGCCACACTATTTAATGACGTTCTCAGCATCTTGTCTAGAAATTATGGGTTGTAGGACAGCAACCAATTTAGGTTTATACTTCTGAATCATATGTCAAAGATGGTTCTAAGTAAACTCATTCTCAATACCCCAAACATTCCAACGATAGTGTTTAACATAAAAAATCAATCAGAATGGGACTACTCTAGGGAGCTAATAAGATCTTCATCGTCTTGAATAAGTTGGAGTCTCCTGGTCTGACTCCTAGTCATATAAGGGGAATATTTTATTTTATCACTTGAATTGCGTACTTCTCGACCTATATTCTCAGAAGAAGAATAGAAAGGAGATGTCTAATCATCTGGTTTAGAAGTTTCAGTAGGTACATGAGTAATTACCTCATCCATCATCAAATTAACCACTGTATTCACATGGAGTAGTCGACCATGTATGAGTTACAATTGTATGATTGTTTGGAGCAACACTATCTACATCGATATTCTTAGTTAGAATAGTTTGTTCCTTGTTGTTTAGTATAGAGGTATTAGTAGAAGAAAGATGATTACTAGATTCTTGTTTTTTGTTTCCTCATCCATACTTTAGGAATTGTAGCAGCCTAACTAGGACCAAGATTAGAAATGATGGTATAATTAACATTTTGTATCGGTTCTTCATCCATATCATTCAAGGATTGGATGCGGTGGACAATAGATTGTTGTTTGTTCAGAAACTGATTTTTGTTGTTGGAGAGGTCATTGCAGTTTTCGTGAATGAATATTACAGCCATAGAAAATCTACCATCTGTCATCATCAAAGTTCCATTTCATACCACTTCCATTAGATGAATTTTTCGATGAATGAAGCTTAAGGTTTGTTGAAGAGGAAGTAAAATCTCCTTGATGATGTCTGAGAATCCCACAAGAGTGACACAATGTAGGTAGGGATTCATACTATATGTTGTAGACATTATTATCAATAACGACTGTTAGACGAATGGGTTTATCAATATCAACCTCCACCATAATGTAGACAAATTTACTCCTTGTACAATTTAGCGTGTGAGAGTCGACTTTGAATAACTTGCTAAGAATATCACCAATAGGTTGAAAGAGAATGGGATGATAGAGATTTATCAGACGATCCATAACTCGTGTCTAGACTACCATGGATTGAGGAAGACCTACGGTTGGTAGGAAACTTGGAGTCCAACGACTAACAATCATGTAGCAACCTTATAGAGGGTCTATCCATTAGGACCTTACCATAATCAGCCTTACAATGAAATTGGATAATAAAATTGTTGAGGCTAAATTCGTAGGCACACCATCTGCCAATTGGTTTCCACGGGAGTTTTAGATGCTCCAAGCGATCTGGGGTCACAGCGTGGAATGGATGACAACCATGGTCGACATCCTACCGAACATGGACGAACCAGGAAGGGTTGCCTAGAGGGTCATTGGGGTGATGACTTGTTGAACCAGATGGACAAAGAGTCGTCCTCACCTGAGGAAGTCTTCCACCATGTAACTGCTGCCGAAGTTGAAGTAGTTCCTGACTCTTTAACACCGGGTGTCAAAGACACTATAATGACGACCATGTGATTAGGTGATTTGCACCCTCTGACAACTCAAAATCTCTCAAGTTTTGGAATACAGTTTCAATAAGTTGGTATTAGAGGATCACCCGATCCAATCAAGACACATACTCCATAAAATTCGCATTCCGGTGCCACCAACTCGACATCATACATCCCATCTGATGCCTTTGTGCGCCATCAACATCATCAGTCTCAATCTGAAGGTTCATCTAAAATGACGCCTCCTGTAACTGACGTTCACAAAAGTTTTTGGGATGTAACTGTCGGTAACAGTGGCTCTGCAGACTCCTTTCTTGAAGTTGATCCAAATCCCTCAATTACTGATGAGGACATTTATCTTGTACAAGGTAATGGTACTTCAGAAATCTGTCTTCTGGCAAATGCCCGTGAGGTTCTTAACATACGTTGGTCATTCTCTATGGTAGTCAAGTTAATTGGACGTTCCATTTGTTCTGTGACTCTTTGTGAATGTCTAAATCTCCTGTGGTGGTCAAGTTATTCATATCTTGACCTAATCACTTTTTTTAGCTCTTTATTGGTATAACACATTGTCTACTCTATAGTTTGAGGAGAAGTCTTAATATAAGTGCTTCAACAGTTAGATGGGTTTAGGGCCATTTAAATTTTCATTATGATACACTTAAGTTAGGGTCCATTTTCCTACTTATCTGGACCCATATATCCCTAACTCCTATAGAAGACTTGATACCTCATTATAATCTTTCAAGACTTTTTTTTGTTCTATCTACAGTAATATTGATCTATGACAATTATATTGTTTCTCTTGTGATTTACATTTGGAAATTATTACTATTTATTTCTCCATGTCGCTAATACTTATCATGACTACTAATTATGTTCTTACATCGCTATAATTTATATTTTTGGATGTGTTGTTGGTTATATTGAGAAAAGAATGCTAGTTGCATTTTGTATGGTGTTGCTCATATTTTGTAGTTGTTGGCTATGTTGATTCAACGTGGATATATTTTATGGGGCCTTAATATTTTTTGTTCTTGTTGGTTGCATTCTAATGTGACTAGTAGTTTATCTTCTGACGATGATAATGTTTGTCTTCTGAAAATGGTTGATGGTTTACGTGAGTGATAGTTATTTTTTGTTGTTGTGGTTGTTTGTTCATTTTAAATGTAGATGTTGTTTATGTTGGGATTCAATTTTCTATATCATCTCGTTTTATATTGTGATGTGGCTGTTGTATAATTTAAGATGTATCGTTTGGTAGTTTTCCTTAAAATTATCTTTGGATATATTGTTTCCGGTTCGGTTCAGAAAATGACACATCCAATAATTATCTAATGCATTTTTATGTGTGCCAATTATGGTTTAATTTATTTTATTTATTAATTGTTATAAATTTTTATTTCACCTAAAAGAAGCTAGTGAGGCCTATTTATTAATGTATGAAAACAACAATAATCTATAAGGTGAAAATGACAGATGCAACACTACATATAGCCCACAAATTTGATGTACTGGCAGCGATCTTGGATAATCTCCATGTAGCATGTAGATTATTCGAATAATTACTTTTACGTTTTGTTGTAACTACACACAAATTATTGGTCGTCTCATGGATGTGTAAGCGATGTACATGAATTATTATTTGATGTATACAAAATATGGAAGTCATGTGGGAACACATGATGTCACAAGTAATGACGCAATGTTCTAAAGTATTAATGTTTTTGAAACAAATATTTACATAATGAAATACAGTTTGCTTCATCATGGATATATTTGTGTGTATCTCTGGAAGGGGATTGATAGTTTAACAAACTTAAAAGGTATACAACAAATATCATTTCAACACTGAACATAAATATTCTGCGTAGGGATAAACATTTAGGTAGAGTGTCTAGTAAGAACAAAAAAAACGTACTTATCATAGTCGCTAAATAAGGGCTTTTGTCTCTTTTTGGCTAAGGATTGGTACTTGACATGACTTATTGCCGACCAAACATTTCAATACCTACGGCCAGACCAATAGCAAACCCTATTGCCTAGTGCCCGATAGGGTACTAGCAAGGACTTCAACACTTTTCTTTGGACAGTTCTATGGTAGTGTATGCAGTTGCATCTTCTGGCGGACACATACGCGAAATATATAGAATTGCATTCAACTACAAAAAACTACCCTTAAAAAGGGTATAAAGACTATTCGTGAGAAAAAATTTTGATATTTTTCCCAAAATCCCAACCTTTCATTTGCTCAAGTCAAATGGGTGGGTGATTTATCAGCTCGAGGTTTGTATGAGTAGCCGCCGTATACCGATATAGAAACGGTGGGAATATGTTTGCCATTGAAGTTGTCCAGAGATGTAACTTCACAATTCAATCCAGAGATGTAACTACACTATTGAGAATAGGAAATGAAGACGGCTTTATTGGTAGGTAAGGTGGTTTACAGGCTATTGGCAGGGAATAACGGGAATTAGCACAGCGGGCTATAGTACACAGGATCACATAGTACGACCGTCAAGCTGGCCGGCCGGTACATCAACAACACTACCGGTGAAGATTAGAACTGGAGATGCCATAGAACAAAGAGGTTTGTTACGAGAACAAGAAATGAGATTAAATATGAGACCATTTTTGTCCCGATATGAACTTAACAACAAAATAGAGGAGAAAATAAGTTACTTCTCTCATTTATTTTATTGTCATGCATATCTCATTTCTGGTCTCATTTTTTGTTCATATAATATTATTCTAGAACAAAAACAACCATAGTCCACACAAAAGTAGAGGTGATTTCCCGGAACTAACATGCTTTGACATTCTGACAGTGGCAGTCTCAGTTGGGGCAATAAGAGGAGGAGCAGGACCCGGAGAGGGCAGGTAGACCACTGCATTGATTTTGGAGGGTGGAGTAGTAGGACATAGCCCCCATATCGGGCAGCTCCTTAGCTCCCGTATCGGGTGCAAGCAGTGTTCCCGTATCGTGCAAGGTGGTTAAAAGCTCCCGTATCGGGCAACCAATGTTGAATGAGTTAGACTATACACAGTCCCCTTATACCCGGCCACCCACCCGTTTTTTGGGAAAATAGAGCTGCAGCATTTGCAGTTGTCTTTCTATTAATACTCATGCAAAGTCCATGCAACAATATGTCTCTCCACTCTTCTTTCCAGAGTATTAATACTCATGCAAAGTCCATGCAAAGTGTATTAATTCGGTTTTTCTCTTGTAATTATTCTCTCCCATTCTAATCCACCCACCTGCATTTCCGTATTAGTACAGTACCTACGGAATCCAATAACAACATTGATCTGGAAGCATAAGTACAATACTTATGAAATCCAGTAGTAACATTTGTCATCTGGACATAAGTACAGTACCTACGGAATCCATGCAAAATAAGTACAGTACTCACTTGTTAATTCCAACTCCGTTTTTTCAAACATAAGTACAGTACTTACCAAATTATAAAACCAAGCATAAGTACAATACTTAACAAATTACAAAATCAAGCATAATTGTATAACTGATCTGGAAGCATAAGTACAGTACCTACGGAATCCATACAAAATAAGTACAGTACTCACTTGTTAATTCCAACCCAGTTTTTTCAAACATAAGTACAATACTTACCAAATTATAAAACCAAGCATAAGTACAGTACTTAACAAATTACAAAATCAAGCATAATTGTATAACTGAGCTGGAGGCATAAGTACAGTACCTACGGAATCCAATAACAACATTTTTCGCCTGGACATATTTTTTTACAAAAATGTAGTGCACATCTGTTCCATAATCAACTATAAAATGCATCTATAAGTATTGTACTCAATTATTAATTTTCAACCCAGTTTGTCAAATATAAGTACACTACCTCTCAAATTCATTTGTAAATGTATATGTATTTATTGTACGTACAGTACTTACGTAATCTGCAGTGAGGATAAATATGCAATAGAATTTTTTTGTAAGTTATAGTGGATTGATATCTGCCATTTGCATGACAGTTGCATAGAGTAGGTGGCGAGATAATTATTTCATGCATCCTTTTTGCATGTAAAAACATGTATAATCACTGCTGCAGACATCCATTTAATTGTGCATGCGGCAGCAGAGGTTAATGGGTGTGGCAGTGGCTGGCGCAGCAGCAGGAGGAATACGACAGTTGATGATTCCCGATGGACCGGGTATGTGGCCGGGTATATGGGGTACTATGCGTAGAATTTTTCATGTTGTATCATGCAAGCTATGTTCTCGTCGCCTATGAAGCTCCCATATCGTGCAAGCTAGGAACTGAACACCCATGCATAGGCACTTTCCAGTTCCTGGGCAAGCTCCCGTATCGGGCATTGGGTCAGTATCATGCAAGCCCCCGTATCGGGCATTGAGAAGTGTACCGGCCATTAGGAGAGCAAAACCCAAGGGGGTGCTCGCCGCGACTGAGGCATATCCGAGGGCTTAGGCCTACCCGTTCCCCACGACAAGTAGGGTCTCAACCGCAAGGCTCCTACTCACCCTCAAACGGTTGCTGCTTCAAAACAGGATGCTGACATCGCTTGGTAGGCATACCCGCCTCACGGAGAACAGTGATGAGGAAGTTCGTTTGGGGGATCCGAAAGAGAGCCACCGCAGGGAGCTGGAACAGAGGCTGACGTAGCGGGAGGGGCCGCGGAGGACGAGGGGGGATGAGAAGATGGTAGGAGACGGAAGGGGAAAGAAGTTGCTGCTCGGGACACCTCCAAGACTAGAACGGAAGCTGACGTAGCGGGAGGGGCCACAGAGGACGAGGGAGGATGGGAAGATGGTAGGAGACGAAAGGGGAAAAGAGTTGCTGCTCGGGACACCTCTAGGACGGCACCTGTAGGGGAGCGCTCTCAAGGCCTGGGTCAGCCCTACCGGAAGGCACAATGTCATAAATGTCTGGGTTGGGGCTACTGGAAATCTGAATGTCGAGACCCTCAACTTGTTTTCTTTGTAAAAAATTTGGGCACAAGGAGAGGGCTTGTCAAGTGAGGAAGGACCGCCTGGTTGCCCCACCGGATTTGAGAGATCCCATGATGTTTCCCCCATTAAGTCAGGTGGCTAGAACCTGGAGCAGGGCGAACAAGGAGACGGCGAGGAGAAGTGCCAGAGTCGTGTGCATTCAGGGGGGGGGAGATGAGTCGAGGACTTTCACCAAAAGAGTCCTAGAGGGAGGGATGGTCCTTAGCTGGAAGGATGCACTTCCATGGGAGAACTTGGATAAGGCCATCTGGGGCAAATGGCCAGAGGCGAAGAAGGATTTTCGGTTCGAGGCACATAAAGCTATGGTCTTTCTCACGACAAGAGCCTGAGGAAGGTGCTCATGCGGATAGGTGAAGTTTCGTTAGGTGACTGGACTCTGGGTGTGGAACGCTGGGTTCCGAATGACGGGCTGGAAGGGGCTGCCTGGTGGTGGCTATTGGCGAGTGGAGTCCCTCTCCAATGTAGGTCTGCCGGCACCCTCGAGCAGTTGTGTGGCTTTTTGGGTGGTTCAAAGGGCTATCATCGTGGAGGCGACACCCGACGGATCTCTCTGAGTTGTTGATGCTCATCAGGGTGAAGGAGGCTGATATTCCAGATCGTGTCGATGTCTTTGTAAGGGGGGAAGATGTTAGAAGTGGTCCTTACACCTTTGGCATATATCCAGGCGAAGCGGGACACCATCTTCTTGACGAAGGAGGGGGCTGCTCGAGGGCTACCGCTTGAGGCTTGCCGCTTAGGCACTCCACCCGGTGTTGGTGGAGTCTCGAGTTTGGAATCTCAGTCACGACCCCCTCAGACCTCCCGTGCGACCCAGCCGATCAGGGATGGTTTTTCGAGCGGGGAGGCAACATCGAGACGGCTAAGGAGTGAAAATGTTGTCGGGTCTTTGGTGGTTGTAGATGCTTCGGTTGTTGGGAACCTAGGAGGCATCTCTGGAGATAACTCTAGATAGCTCAGGTGGTGGGTAAGAGACAAAGATGGGAGGAGGGTTTTGCTCAACGAGCATATGTTGGGTGAATTCCTCACCTCGGTCTCAGAAACAGTCTTCTCTGACACAGGGGATTCCTTCGCTTGCTTGGTGCGGGAGGTGGGAGGACAGAGGTGGAGCGCCAATAGCACTCATGACAGAGTCTTCCTAAACCCTTCATGTTCTGAGGAAGGAGAATGCAGGCCAGATGATAGGGATGTTGTTTTCCTCATCTTGTTTGGGGAGGAGTCTATGGGAGGTTGTTGAAGGGGTCGCCCTTCGGTTGTGTGCGTTGTCCAGGTTTCCCGATGTTTAAGGTATTGGTTTGGGACGTTTGAGGGATCATTGATCAAGACACCAGAGCCCGACTGTAAGCACTTGTCAGGATACACAAACTAAAACTTGTGGTGATTTAAGAACCTTTTGTTGAAAGTTGCAGGGATCCTGCTCTGGCATAATGGTTGGATTTTGATTGGTATGCAACAAATGGAGCAGGCAATGTCAATCTTTGGGTGTTCTCAACATGGAGAAACCACCCTAGGATCACTAATCACAGTGAGAAATTCATCACGGTGGAGGCAAGGATGCCGACAGGTAACACCTTTGCATTCTCTGGAATCTATGCATGCTAAAAAAAGATCACCAGGAGAGGTTTTTGGGAGGATCTATTAGGGGAGGCTCATAGACATACGAGTTCTTTTTGGGCAATGATAGGGGATTTCAATATCATTCTTAGACCGGAGGAGCGGGCAGGAGGAAATCCTCTGGATATAGCGGCCATCAGGGAGTTTGTCAAATGTGTGCATTCGGCTGGAGTAGCTGAAATTTTCTTCATCGGTGGCCCTTTCACCTGGGTGCACAGACAGAGGAACGGTATTCCTAATCAATGGTTCAGGTTAGATCGAGGCTTCCTCAATTTTGGTTGGAGTGAAGCAGGTATACAAGTGAATCTCCAACACCTTACCCACACTTCTCACTCAGATCACACTCCTTTTTTGTTCGTCTTCTCCTCTCTGAATGCGGCAACCCAGCATGGATTCTTTAAGTTCTTGAAGATGTGGACATCCCACGAAGGTCTTATGGAAGTTATTCATGAGAATTGGGTGATGGAAGGTTGGGGGAATCCCACCTACATGCTTTTTGAAAAGATGCAGTGGTCGAGGTTGAAGTTGAGCTTCTCCAACAGTCATATGACAAGAGTCCTTCGGAGAGATCTAGGGCAGCCCGGGTTGAGGTAGAGGATTCGCTAATATAGGTGCTTCAGCAGAAGGAGGTGTTTTGGCACGAGAAATCAGGCATCAAATGATTGAAAGAGGGTGAGTTGAATATGACTTTCTTCCATGCAAAGGCTAAGGCAAGAAGGCAAAGGGCGCTTCTTCACAAGCTGCAAAGGGAGTATGGTTCCTGGTTAGAAGGTGAAGAGTTGGTTTTGCAGGAGGCGGTTAGCTTCTATAAAGGGCTTTTCTCTACATCAACCGGTAGTAGATCGGAAGAGGCAGATTGGAGCCTGCTACCTAAGTTGGTCAGCCAAGAAGACAATGCTCTGTTGGAAGTTATGCCTACAAGGGATGAGGCCTGGAGAGCGCTTATCTCGCTTGATGTTGATAGCGTGCCAAGACTGGATGAGTTTGGAGTTTCCTTCTTCATTTTTTTCTTGGGAGATCATTAAGGAAGATGTTTATGCTTTCATCCAACAATGCTTCATAGGTGAACAGATCCACCATGGGATCCTGGCGACCAGGAGCTCGCTCCTGCCTAAAGGGGATGACCCGTCATGCTTGGTTGATTTTTTCCCGATCAACATAAGCAATGTGACCATGAGGCTGGCTTCCAAGGTTGTTGCACTCTGTCCCTCCCCCTTGTCCCCAAGCTAATCTCTGTGGAATAGAATGCTTTTGTGCAAGGGAGAGATATCTCTCACAAAATTTGTCTTTCGCACAAACTATGTCATGATATCTAGCAACGAGATCACAATCTTGAAAATGTGATTTTGAAAAATGACATGTCAAAGGCATTCGACATAGTTGATTGGCACTTTCTGGAAGGTATTTTGCTAGCGCTTGGGTTTGGATCTGGAGTGATTAAGGTTATTTTTCATCTTATAACTGGGGCTTGGTTATCGGTGGGGATGAACGGAAGTACGACTGGTTTCTTCTAGGCTTTGAGAGGGATCAAGCAAGGGGATCCACTATCCCCGTCACTTTTCATTCTGATGGAGAAATATTTTGGAAGGCTTCTTTGATCGGTCGTGCAGGACGGAAGCCTCAGAAGGTTCAAGACCAGGAGTCCGGGTCTGGCACCATCGCATCTCCTCTTCGTAGATGATATCTTATTGTTCTTCAATGCAGCGGGTGATTCCATAATAAGGTGTAAGGAAATTTTGGACCACTATACAAAAGTGTCCGGGCAAACGATCAATAAAGTGAAACCATCTTATTTAACATTCAAAGTGACACCGGAGACGACTTCCCTCATTGAGGATGATTTGGGAATCCACCTAATGACGGACTCCTTCTATTATTTAGGTATCCCGTTCCTACTGGGAAGGGTTCCCACAACAGCCTACGAGCCTATGGTGAGGAAGATTGAGAAGAAAATTGATGGGTGGCAAGGTAGGCTCCTCTCGATGGGGGGGGCCGCATCACTCTTATCAAGCATGTTCTAGCATCAATCCCAATTCATGTTCTAGTGGCCGCGGTGGTTCATAAGGGGATCATCAAAAGGATTGAGAGGATGATGGTCAAATTCCTATGGAACTCAGCTGAGGGGCATCTGAGGCGGAACTGGGTCGGATGGGACAAGGTTGTGAGGCCAATCGATGAAGGAGGGTTGGGCATTCAGCGCCTGGAGATGGTCAAAGACGGGCTAAGGTTGAAGGCGGCATGGATGGTGCTTCAAGGTAACTCCATCTAGATACTTTTCTGTCAGTAGAAATACTCTAGAAGAGATATATCTCTCAATATGCATCACCCATCCTGGTTAAAGAAATGAAGCACAGCCTCACCATACTGGAAGAGGCTATGGGAGGTGTTCCCAATCTTGCTTGATGTATCCCGGTGGGAAGTGGGGAGAGGAGACCTCCCTTTCTGGACATCCAGATGGAGCAATGTGACAATGCTACAACATGCCAAACCTAGGATTGAGATACCGCCGATGACCAGTGTCAAGGACTTGTTCTTAGCAGATGGCGAGTGGGATTGGATGATTCTGTCTTCCCTTCTTAATGACGAAGGCCTGGAGGAGGTCAAAAAGCTCACCCACCTGGGAACAGACGAACGGGACAGACTGATTTGGGAACCATCTCTGGGAGGTGAATTCACAACTATAAGACGGCCAAGGCGCTTTGCAGAAGGAGGGCGGACAATCTGCCGTTCGCCAAGTGGGTTTGGTCATGCCACATTTTGATGATGGTGGTTGCTTTCATTTGGAAGGTGTTGCACGCGGCGGTTTCGGTTGACACCAGGATCCACGACTGCCTCATCCCCTTTGTGTCAAGGTGTGAATGATGTGAGGTGAAGGCCATGGAATTGCTTGACCACCTCCTACTGGAGGGTGATCTCACGAGGTTCCTATGGGAGAAGGTTGGCGAGGGGTTGGGGATGACGAACCCTCGGGTCGTCTGCATTAGGAAGATGCTCCACCAGCACTGGGCTCATGCCAACTTTTCCTCTTTGGGCGGGTTCCTCTCGGGAGTGCTCCCCCCTTGGTATGCTGGCACTTACAGAGGCAGAGGTGTAAACAAAGATTTGAGGGAAGAATAGTCCAGGGGAGGAGGATCTTGGAACAGGTTAGGCATATGGCGGTTGGAGCTTTCAAGGAGGTGGTATTCACCAGAGCTGATGACCAGGACAAAGCTTCAAATATGCTTCATCATGGTTTTTCTCCTCATCGAGTGAAACACGTGAGTACCGAAGTGGCCTTCTAGAGCTCACCCAGATGACACGAGTGGAAGCTGAACATGTGCTTCCTCCCCTTTGAGAAGAAACATAGGAGGAGGACAACCATCGATAGGATCGTTAGAAATGACCTCGGAGAGAGTGTGTTTGCCTTTGTTTCAGCTTTGGGGGAAGAATCCAGGCTGGATGCTGGTATTACAGCCATGGTGTATGCTTGCAACCTATGCAGGATAACTGGAATCTCATTGAACCAGGCCGAGGTTGACTCGCTGTTGGTGCACGACACGGTTACAGGCATTAGGTTTACCCCTTAACGGAGAAGGAAGGACGTGGAAACCATCGTGGCCTTTCTCACTTACGGGTCCATACCCTGCAAGCTCATCATTAGAGAAGCGAAAGGGGTGGCTGCTTCTCTGGAGGAGCACGCGAGAAAACACCCTTTGCTCATTAGCTCTTCTGGAAGGGGGTTACCTCGCGAAACCCAAGACATGATGATACAAGATCTTAGCGCGGCTAGATACGTTAGAAACATACTCTCTTAATTAGATCAGCGGTTGCTTGTACAGCGATACCAATAGGTATACAACTCGGTTCTTTTTTATTTTTTGGGTGAGCCCAAGGTTGGCCTTTTCCGGCCTGGTGACCTTTTATAAGTATTCTTGGTTTTTACTTGCGGGGAGACGAGATGAATGAAAACCTCCGGATTTAATTAAAAAAACAAAAAAAGATGCAGGGACATGCAACAGTAGCCGACACTATTGATGGCGGCTTGGATGGACTGGCAGCAAGGCTGGTTACTCGTGAAGGTGGTGCACTCTAGGGAAACGTAACTGCATGCATCTTTCAGGTTCGTAGTGCCTTGTACATGGTGTTGTAAGGGCGAAGTAGCTGGCGTAACTGTCCAAAAGGAGAGGGCGACCATGGAGATGGCAAGGAGGGGAGCGATGTAGAGTTCCATCTTGTTGGGTACGGGTATGGATGGAGTTTGCATTAAATGATATATATAGGCAGTTTGGTGTGGATAATGAGGGGCGAACTAGCGAGGCATCTGACAAAGTATATCTTTGTGATGTATATCCATAGTGTGCAAAGTAAACACAAGAAATAAATGCAAAAAACACAGAGGAAAAAGAATAGAATAGAAGGGCTGAAAAATGAAGATGGTCAATGGGTAACCGGGGAGGAAGACATCGAGAAAGTCATTCTAGATTTTTTCCAAGGTCTTTTCCAGTCATCTAATCTGTCAGGATGGGAGGAGGCGACCAGGGGTCTTGCTGAAAAAATAGGAATACAGGAGAGAAAGGCGCTAGAGAGGGACATCTCCAATGAGGAAATACGGGCGGCACTAAAGAATATGCATCCAAATAAAGTGCCAGGACCTGATGGCATGAAAGCCCTCTTCTTCCAGAAATATTGGCACATTGTAGGTGAGGATGTCTCCAACTATATCAAAGGCTGGTGGAAATCTGAGCGGAGCATTGCTGATTTAAATTCTACTTTGGTGGTTTTGATTCCGAAGATACAAAAACCGACAGAAATCACTCATTTCAGGCCCATGAGTTTATGTAATGTCAGCTACAAGATAGCCTCCAAAGTCATGGCCAACAGACATAGACCCATTATGGATAAGATCGTCTCGGAAAATCAAAGCGCCTTCATCCCGGGACGTCTCATCTCAGATAATGCCCTTATTGCTTATGAACTGTTTCACACAATGAAGGGAGAGAAAAGGAGGAAAAAAGGACATATAGCTCTAAAGCTTGACATGTCAAAGGCTTATGACAGAGTAGAATGAAACTTTGTTGATTTCGTCCAGATGAAGTTGGGGTTCGGAGAGAGGTGGAGAGCAAAGGTTATGGACTGCATGTCAACTGTAAGTCACTCTTTCACCATTAATGGGGAGCGTACCAGAAAGAATCAACCATCCAGAGGACTTCGCCAGGGTGACCCTCTCTCACCGTATCTCTTTATTTTGTGTGTGGAAGCTTTTTCTACTTCTCTTATCCTTGCTTCATAGCAAAAAAGTATTCACGGATTACTGGCAAGTCGCCATGGCCCCCGCATTACTCACCTTTTCTTTGCAGATGGCTAGATCCTTTTTACCAAAGCAACTAAAGAAGAATGTCTGAAATTAGTTGACACCATCAGCCAGTATGAATGGGCATCCGGTCAGGAAATTAACTTATCAAAAACTGAAGTTGCTTTTAGTAAAGGGGTTGAGAGAGAAAGGAAGGACGAAATCTTGAACTTGCTGAAAGTGAAGGAGGTTGACAGACATGGTAAATATTTGGGGATCCCAACTGCGGTAGGAAGGTCCAAGAAGCAGGTTTTTTGAATATATCCAAGAGCGGGTGTGGAGGAAACTACAGGGGTGGAAGGAGAAACTTTTATCTAAAGCCGGAAAAGAGGTCCTCATAAAAGTTGTTGCACAAGCTATTCATTCTTATATAATGAGCATCTTCCAACTTCCAGCTTATCTCCTAGATTCCATTAACAATATCATTTCAAGATTTTGGTGGGGAGCAAAGGACACAGAGAGGAAAATTGCATGGATCAGTTGGGAAAATTTATGCAAGCCTAAGAATCAGGGAGGCTTGGGCTTTAGGAATTTACACATCTTCAATCAAGCTCTCTTGGCAAAGCAAGTATGGCGCCTTTTCCATAGACAAGATACTCTAGTCTGTAGGGTACTAAAGGCCAGATATTTTCCATCATCCTCAGTTCTCCAGGCAAGACGAGGTTTCAACCCGAGCTTCACATGGTGCAACATCTGGAACTCAAAAAGCATTATTTTGGAAGGCATGCAATGGCGAGTCGGAGATGGTTCAAATATTGACATCTGGACAGATAGTTGGATTCCCAATATACATGGCAGCATTCATGACACTTACGAAATCAGTTGTAATACAATACAGAAAGTTAGCCAGCTCATAAACCAGGTGTCTAAGGAATGGGACAACGAGGCAGTCAACACCCTATTCACCCCCGAGATTGCGAGCAAGGTACTAGCAATCCCGCTAGGCTGTTCAATGCAGACTGACGGGATTTTCTGGAAGTACAGTCGAACGGGTGATTATTCGGTCAAATCGGCATATTGGATGGCGTCCCAGCCGCCGTCCAACATAGCAAGACATATCCGCACAGATGGGGAACGTAGATGGAAAACCATATGGAAGAGGGGCATCCTACCCAAGGCGGCGCATTTCTTATGGCGGTGTTCCAAGGGCACCTTGGCCACAGTGGGTCGCCTGTTTGACAGACACTGCCATGGAGATGGGGTTTGCAGCATATGTAGATGGGAGAAGGAGGACATCAACCACATGTTGTTTCAGTGTCCGCAAGCCTGGGATCTTTGGAAGGATTGCTCAACGGAGACTCAAAGCAAAGTGAGATCAGTAGAGTACAAGAGGATTGATGAAGCTATTGCCAGCGTCACATGGTCGACCTCGATCGAAGAAGATGAAGATATGATAGCTGCCCTCTGGACGATCTGGATGCGTAGAAATGACCGGGTCTTTGGGAACAAGATGAGGCCACCCTCTATTGTACACCGCTCGTTGCTGGAATTACTGAAAGGACACCGGACAGCAACCTGCAGCAACAGCCATCAGTTGTAGACGAAGGCAGCGCAACAGTGGACACTGCCGGAACCGGGCATGGTGAAGATGAATTGCGACGCAGCGGTCACGTTCCAAGGACACGATAGAGCCGGGATCGTTTGGATAAACAGCGACGGCAAGGTGCTCAAAGCGGCTGGCTGTAGGAAGCCGTCGATCTAAGATGTGTTGTGCGCCAAAGCTTGGTCAATTCTGGAAGGCATCAAAATTTCAAGGCAGATGGGATTGCAGCGGCTGGTAGTCGAGTCCGACTCAGAGACGGTGATCAACCTCATTGCGATGGGTACCAGGAGAGCCGACCTGCTGGGGACTTTGCTCAACAACATCCACCATATCAAACTTTCTTTTTCCTATATTTCCTTTTGCTTTTGTAGGAGACATGCAAACGAGCTTGCACATCATCTTGCTCGTAAGGTTGTCTCAAGTAGTGGCAGTTTAATTTCCTTTTCTGATTCCTTTTCCTCTGTTAATGTAGTTCCCTTTGAACAATCCTTTACTTAATAGTAATCGTCTTTGCTTCAAAAAAAATGCAAAAGACAACTGTATTATCACGTCATTGTGGATACGTCATACAAACCTAAATCGAAAATGATCTGGTTACGCATAACACCCCTGACGTGTGGGTGCTATGCGCAGCCAGCTGGATGGCTGGGTGGTTTTATTGGGGGAGAAGCTGATTTGAGATATATGACGTGGCGGGTTTTAATTTGATGGGTAGGTGAATGTTGTGTAAATAAATTTATTTTGCTTATAACTTTTGAATCGTGACGAATTTTTTGACGAAACAAAAATCATTGGATTTGTTATGAAAAATACATTCCAACAAGACTAATATTGACACATTTTTAATAAAAAATATAAAATGTTTTGAATAAGTGATGTGATGAAAGAGAAAATTGTTTTGTTTATAAATTATAATCTGTGATGAATTTTTGAACGAAATAAAAATCATTAAATTTGTGATAAAAAAATATTCAAACAAGAGAAATGTTGATATATAAATGGTTGAAAACGTCCAAAAAGTCTGAAATGCCCCCAAAAATGGCTAAATGGTGCCTAAAAATAACTAAAATTCTTAGGTGTCAAACAAACTTATTTGGACGGTGTACGTTATTTTTGGTTGGCAATACCTTATTTTGGCACCATATTTATACTTCTGGGTCAATGAACCATTATGGGCATCTATTAACCATCTTTGGGTGTCAATTAGCCATTTCGGGGTGATGTTAAGTTGTTATTGGGTGTAAAGTACCCTTATACCCTATTTAACTTATAAAATTATATTTCAAAGCCATTAAGTTGTTCTTAGGTGTCAAACAAACCTATTTTGCATCCTTATATTGTTTTGGTTGTCAGTACCATATTTGGGCACCATATTTATATTTCTAGTTGTCAATGAATCATTTTGGACGTCAATTATCCATTGTTGGGTGTCAATAGCCATTTATAGGCATCTTTATACTTCTGGGTGTCAATGAACTATTTTGGGCATCAATTAACCATCTTTGGGTGTCAATTAGTCATTTTTGGGCGCAATTAAGTTTTTATTGGGTATGAAGTACCCTTATACCCTATTTAACTCGTAAAGCCATATTTGGGCGTCATTAAGTTGTTCTTGGGTGTTAAACAGACCTATTTGGACGTCATTATGTTGTTTTAGTTGTCAATACCTTATTTGGGTGCCATCATTATACTTATGGGTGTCAATGAACCATTTTGGACGTTAATTAACCATTTTTAGGTGTCAATAGTAATTTATGAGTGCCATAGCGTTCAAAAATGACTACATAGCACCGATGGCTAAATAATACCAAAAAATGACTAAAATTCTTGAGTGTCAAATAAACATATTTGAGCGTCGTTACATTATTTTTAGTTGTCAATACCTTATTTGGGTGTCATCTTTATACTTCTGGGTGTCAATGAACTATTTTGGGTGTCAATTAATCATCTTTGGGTATCAATAGCCATGGACGCCTTATGTTGTTTTTTATTATCAATTACCTAAAGTATTTGGTTGTCAATTACTTTAGATGTGATTTAGCACATAGAATATTTACTTCGGCGTCAATTTTATACTTTGAGTGTAAGTGTACCATTTCTAGTCATCTATGAACCTTCTTTGGGTGTCAATTAACCTATATATATCATTTTTATATTTTTTTATCAAAAATAAGTCAACATTAGTCTTGTTAGATTGTATTTTTTATAACGAATCCAATGAATTTTGTTTCATTAAAAAAATTATTATGATTGAAAATTTATAAGTGAAACAAATTTATTTGTATATTGCATAATTTCAAAATAACCACTCAATCACCATGTACCGCGTGGAGGCGGTTTGGGAGTTTGTTTGGGGCCTGGTTTTGGACGAATGTGAGAGAACGGGAGTGTGCGTAAAATTTAGTCCAACCTAAATGTAAAGTGTTACATCCATGAAGTATATATCTAGCACGGGTGCGGTAGTGTTGCAATGCATTTCATGGGCACGTTGACTGATCTGTCACCCTAATTTCCACCGTCGACACCCCATATGCACCACTCCTTTGCCCCACCTCGTTTCGCCCTCCATAAGCCAAGACGAAGGAGATGATGCCAAAGCAGTAGAGTTGCATAGATGTAAGACATTACCGTGGCCATAATGAATAGCAAAGGAGGTGTAGGGACCGAGGAATTCTTGAAAGAGGACGTTAAATAGCAGCCTACATGAAGTTGCACAGAAGAGCCAGACGACGCCGGCAATAGGAGGAGCTATATAGTAGGACGAAAGGTGTCGGATGGAGTGTGGAAATATCAAAGGTGTTGTTTTCAATTTTATATTCATAACAACACGATACATATATACAGTAATTGGAATTGTGTTTAGATTCAACCATATGAACTGACGTTTAGTAGCAGAATGGACCCGATTAATTTTCTATATTGAATGCGAGGTCAGGTGTTGGGAGAGGCATAACATGGAGTTGTGCGCTTAATAGCACTGACCCAATAGGATTGAGTAAGAGTATTATGGGTTGGGGAACACCCTTAAACAAGTTGTGATGACCATGATTTTAGGGTTTTGATAACCAATATCTTATGAAAAGACCATGACTGTTATGTAAATGATTGATACCAAATTGAGAAATCAATTATTCAATGAGGGACTCTTTTCATCCAAAAAATTAACCACACATGCAACTGATGAGTGGTGTACCTATTTGAGCTTGATTATGATGAATAGCTTTTTTTATTGATAGACTTGTGTACTCAAGAGACCAAAAATTCCATTTATTAGTCACAACAAACCCAAGTGTCCTATTGATGAACCTTGAGGTATCTTAGTATCATAACAATTGTTTTGATGGACTCGTAGGATACATATATGATGATTATGTGAATTGCATTCAAAGTCTATGCACCTAGTTATAAGGTCAATTGATGAATTTAATTGCATGACCAAATAATGGATTTTGAATCTCAAACTTTGGGAGAAGCTTCTATAAGATATTAAGAGACTATGTATAAAATCTTAGAATGGTTGGAGATTCCTAACAAGAGATATATTTCTTTGAAGTTGGGGGCATTATTGATATAAATGTTTAGAAACCTTATTCATTCAATTATTTAGTAACTACACTTCAGTAAATTGATGTGTCATGCGATCCAACTCTAGTCGGCGCCAACGTAACATACGTGTTCATATCTGGACCGTTGATTTTACCTTATCTAAAGGCTAGTGGTCATCCTCTACCTCCGAATTAAATGGAACATAGCAGAGACTTGGCTGCGATCCTACTGACCTCAGAGTGCCTTACTTGCAAATTATCCCGAAGGGATGGCAGATAAAAAAGATCAACCTCATCACAAGCTTCAGGATTATCCATTGCGCCAAGGTTTTGGTAGAGAGAAGTGACAGATTGACCCCCACTTTCCAACCCCTTCTCCATCGTTGTTCATAGCAACCAACTAGGAACGATCTAGGGTTTAAGGAGTCCAAAAGGTGGTGGTTAGCACTGCGGGGAAGCACCACTGAAGGAATAGGATGAGGGCACGAGGTCATATGGGGAGCCACCAAGCTATGCGGAGCACAGCCAGATGCTCCTCAAACATGTCTTCTCTAGCCATGACGGGTGACCTTGGAGACAGGTATGCAACCTTCCTCACTACAAATGAAGATCACCTTCAAGTTCATAAGAGATATGCAGATCTTCCTAGTGCCTCATATGGGCTCGACAAGCACAGGATAGCAGATCCCCAAATTTGCATTGTCCTCTTCCACTGTGGCTCCAAGCGGCAGCTCTCGGCAAACTATGGATCTGTCTCTAGTAGCCAAGGGTGACCGTCAAGGTGCACCCATACCTAGAAAGTGCTACAGAACCAGCATCTAATGATGAGATCACCAAGATGTGAAGGTCTCTCTCATCGGAGTTCTCTGAAGCGGCGGCGACAACTGTGGTTACGGGAGATGAGGAACGAGCCTCTCGCGTAGGGAGATAGAGAGAGTGACCAGTGTGTTCCTAGCAGGGTGGGGCCCAATCCAAGACTTAGATGTGCCCACCTCCCCTGTGGCCGTGGGCAATGTGGCGGTAATCTAGGCCCTAAACATGAAGATCTGATGTCCAGAATAAATCTTATAAAGGTAAATTCAATTTTATTCTTATGTTTAGACCAGAGTTTAGAAAATGCATAGAAATAGATTCCTTGGGCAATAAATTATCTAAAAATATCACCAGATCTAGAAAAACATCCCCTATATTAATGGACCCCTAGATCAGATCCTTGAACCAATTTCAATGATGATATTTAGTTTAGAGTACAATGCTCCTTTTTAGGGTTCATTAATTGAAATAAATAGTATTCATATGATATTGAATCTTAGAAAATTCTCATAGAACCCTAATAATTATTGAAATTCATTTTTGGACAATGATTAGAATAATATTATCCAATAATAGGTCTTTTCTCTTAAATACATAATTAGATGCTTTAAACCTCATATTAATTCTAGAAAATAGACCAGTAATCAGAAAAATATGAAAACAATACCAGACTTTTATTATGATCTCCTCATCAGTAGAAAAATAATAGAAATATGTTTTGGATCACTTGGAGCTAGGTTTGGCTAAACCCTAATATGGAACTAAATACCATTAATAATGGTGAACCTTGTATTAATAATGAATATTGGTTATTAATCAGGTGATGACCAGAATGTCTAGATGATCAAGGATAGATATGATTCCCTAAACTCAGGTACGTGGATATAAGTATAAGACTAGTTTTCACTGGATGATAATTATGAGTAATTGCTTGCACGTATTTGAATATCTTGTTGGATGTACATCTATATGTATTGTCATTTCCGCCTTGAACAATAAGAACACCAAGGAAAGAAAATGGAATGTAGTTACTGATGGTTTATTAATCTCCCTATTAGAGAGAGAAAGTATTAATGTTGACTAGCACCTCCCTAATGGTACAAGATACGCGGGGACATGGCCCAATATTATATGTTTGTGCTAAGTCCACCATAGTAATACATGTCCATAGAAATATGATTAATAACTTGGGTTTACCTGATTTTCTGCCTTAAATAATGCTTTCATTTTGTTTCTTGTTTTTCAAGTATTTTAAATATGCCAGCATAGTATAGTATCGTTCAACCACGTACCAACTTTATGTTGATTCGCTGTTTCATGTATGTTTTAGGTTCAGAGCTAGCATGGGATAAAAGAATAGGATGTGAGCAATTGTACATGTTTACCTATTGTGTGTAGATCCTAGTTAGCATACATGTTCATCGACTGTAATATTTTCTTTCAATATGTAATTGTAATTCATTTTGTAATATATATACATGTTGAATGTTGAGAAATGTTATGATGTATGTCTATAGTTGTATGTTCACATATGCGCAAATTGCTTCTGTAACACACTTTGATACAATTGCCTAACATTTTCATATTTGTCCTCTCGGGCCTTCTAAGTCTCAAGACGGCAGAATCCGGGGACGTTACAGTTGGTATCATAGCATGAACAATAGCTACACCTGACAATTACTCATCATGAAATACAAATTAATTTCACCTTTCACTTGATGCCCTAGAAATTTAGTAAGTTGTTCTATAGGAACTAGGTTTGACTTAGCCTCTAGGTTAGAACCTAGATGTTTGAGAACTAGGTTTAGACAAGTGTGTGAAACCCTTTCAATATAGAGCTTATATGTATTGGGTAGCTACATTAGTCTAAACCATGTTCTCACCATTTGACTAGGTGACATGGAACTGGACTATGTACTGTGTGTGGGACACCCATTTTGCTGATTTGGTTTTATTTCCACTCGGCGCAAACCTTGATAGTTTTCTATGACGTCTTCTTTCTCAAAGAAAAACTATATAATATTTTATTATATATAAGTAAATATAAAAATGTGTCCCTCACACTGGAGAGTAGTTAGTATTCATGCAACCTAAGTGAAAGGGGGTGACATCAGTCTAGAAGAGAGAGTAGTCTATATTATATGTCTAGATCCTTATCAGGATATATGATAGATAGATAGAGAATAGAATGTTAAATGATGTAAGTATTGATGATTGTATCCTAGGTTGATATTTGTTGATATAATTTATTTGTATAGATCTATGATGTATATGAGTTCTGATCCCAATTTTGAAATATGAGCTAAGTCTACATAGTCAAAGTACATACTCTTTTCTTACTTAAGATGATCTAACTTATGATAAAGTTGAATATGCATGAGACTCAATCTCTTCTACAAAGGAGGACATTTAGTGTTAGGACAAGATACATGGTGAACTCCAAAGAGAGTGAGACCCACAAGGAGAGCGTCATAGGACCTACCCTGAGATATATGTGAAATGATGTTACAACCTCAATTTTGCATATGATTTCATAATTGAATTGTAAAGATTTTGTGAATATGGACTTAATTGAAATGGTTGTATACTTTGCTTCAAGAGATGGATTTCTTTGCAAATATCCCTTTGGATAGGAATTTCGTGATTCCTATTATTAGATTAATCCATTTATGGATATATAAGAGAAGAAAAGAAGAAAAGTCCAAATAAAAGGAAACGATATAAGATAATCGATATTAAGCAAAGTAATTATGAGAAATACATAGAAAACTCTAGAAAGAGGAGTTAATGGCCACAATTAAATTAATTTCATCTCTATGTGATTTCGAATAAAAGAAATATGAAAAGAGGAAAAAGGAAATGAAAGATAAAGAGAAATCCTTGAAAAGAAATATCTTAATAAAGAAATAAGTAAGATAATGAAAAATGAAGAATATGGATGCATCTAGAAGGATAATAAGAATCCTTCAAAAGGGATTTAGAAATCTTAGGATTTCTTATGGGACCAAGATTTCAAAAGAGAAAGATAAATCAAAAGAAAAACAAAAAATAAACAATTAACCAAGAATATTTGAAATAAAGGAGATAATGCAAGAAATAAAGAGAGAAGAGAGGGTTTAGCCATAATGGGTGATATTTCGAACCCCACTTGCTTTCATGCATTGCAAGGGATAGAAATAAAGGGAAATAATAAAATAAGAAAGAGAAAAGATGTGAGAAATAAGCCTAATTGAGTAATATCTTGCACCTAAAGAAAAGGCATGTTTTCTTTTATTTAATGAGCCCAAATTTGGCAGAGAGGTAGATTAAGTCATTATAGACTTTCACCTAAAATTTGAGATTAAAATGATAAGATCTTTGGGAGATACAATTTTTGAAAGTATTCCTAATGTGTGGATGAAATCAATAAATGTCACGATTTGATTTAATTAGAAACCAGGGACCGATTTCCTTTGTTCTTCGTGTGGCATGTCAGCCATTGGATCAAGATATAAGGGTGACTTAGTCATCATCTACCCCAGACGGAATAGGAAAGGGGAGCAGTATGATCCATGTTTCCAAATTGAGTTGCTCTTGAAAGGATGGATGAGAAGATTTAGAAATTAGATCAATGACTTCAGGAGCAAGGAACACACCCACCTACCCTAGGTTTTACCTAGTTTGGGAATCTCTAGAAGATATGCCCAATTTGTAGTTCCCATACGGCTACCTGTTGACCCCGAGGCTATATATATATGGCCAATACATTCAAATTCAAGGCAAAGTAATGGTCGTGAGGCTCTGCCAAGCTAATGGCTTCAAAACCAGACTCCAATTCTGCACTCTAGCCCTGTACTTCTCCTTCTTCTTCATGGTTTCTGTGTGAGGGAACTCCCTAGTCGACTCCCCTGTGCAAGCATCCTCGGCGACAATTGTCCCTTCCTTTGAATTCGACGGTGAGGTTCAGAGGTGGTAGCTCCTTTTCCGATTGCTGAGGGGCCCCGACGCCCAGAGTCAACGAAGAAGTTGATTGCCCATCCGACCATAGTTCAAGTAGAGAAGAACGGAAGGTAGACGAAGATAGAGAGCGAAAAGTCTCCCCTACCCCCGACGACCATGAAAAGGATCGAGGGTAAAAAGGTAATCAACCAATACACGTGGATAATAAAGTAGGTTTCAATTGGTCGATGTGTCACCTTATTGGCTTAAAAATATTTAAGTTACAAAAATCGTAGAAAAAGATTGGTAACTCGTATATCAAAGTATTATACATTAAAATTGATCCTCAGAATGAGAGGAAAACATATAAATTATATTTGAAGCCTAATTCTACTTGTAATTCAAAAAGTATGTAAAGATGTTATCTTTAATGGTTTAATTAATGAAAATCCCTAATATTTGATGATTAATGAATTGGGAAGCGTTATATAAATGATTAAAGTTGATATTAACCTTTTATTATAAAAAGACACATCAAGATCTAAAAGGATGAACTTTACACATAATTGGATTAATTTAGGGTCCATGTGCATAAATGTGCTTTAATGGGCCTTGAAACCCTAATGTTAGTAATTGCGACTTTTAATGGATTTAATTGTTAAAATTCATGAATAAAGCCGAGATATGATGGTTCTAAGCTATTTCGAGTATAAAAGTTCCTAATTGTGGATAAATACCCTTAATATGGTAATTAGGGTTTTCTAAGGAATAAAGGTGGAATTAATGATAAATAGAGTTCATATGTGAATTAGACCATAATGAACTATGAGTTGTTAAGGAACCAAAGATGATAATTGGGACTAATGATCGTAAAGGATAAAAATAGTAGTTTTGATATAAAAGAGGCATAATAGACTTATTTGACATTTAATTGTGCCTATGATGTTGAAATTAGGGTTTGTGGCCTAAAGAGCATTAGAAGTAATAAATATGGAGGCTAAAACCCTAATTTCAATAGAAACACTAAAAAGTGGACTAGAAACCCTAGGAAGTGAGATAGGTTTAATAGACCTTGATGGCCTGATCAATGATAGGAAAATTGGATGCATGTTTCAGGATCATCTTGTGTGCTTGCTTGTTTACTGGATTTCTTGCTTAGTTAGATTATTTCTGCACTCAAGTCAACCTGACAGGGTTGTGGTTAATTATGTTTAATTGCATTAGTTTCCCATAGGTTTTCCGGATGATTAATCGCATTGAATGCAACCTATCAGTTTCGATATTCATACTTGCAAATCATAAAGTCACTATGATTATCACAATAATAATTTAAGTCTGTATTCTCGCACCTACATGCCACCCTAATGGATGATGCCAAAAGGTCAAGCCCAGGAGGGAAGACCCATGGGCACCATGAGTGGTGACCCCAGACACCAAGCTCGGGATTGAGAAGGTGGTCTTTATCGCATGACTAATGGGCACCATGAGAGGTGACCCCAGGCACCAAGCTCAGGATTGAGAAGGTGGCCTTAATTCATTGGAAAAAGAGAAACCCTAAGGTGGGTATGCCAGGGTTAGGGAAAAAGTGATGGAGAATGTCAAACTGAAAACGTAATTTGGCTTGTTAATTAACTTGATTGTGATATCTAGATTGTTATCCATAATTGCGAAATTTTGGTTGTCCCCACATACTGACATATTCATTTATGTTGATCGACGTTTTATTTGTCGGCGTTTTAGGTACAAGATTGAAAAGGACAAATAATAAAGTGGCATATGTGGAATTAAATAAGAATTAAAGTACAAAGGCGGATTAGTTAGAATAGACTCCAGATGTGGATAGAAGTAGATATCCAAGTTTTTGAAAAAGGTATGCAAAGTTTTATTTTATACCAGCTTTCAGTATAGTTTGGTAGAATTTTATAATTATTATTGATTTTTTGTCAAACTTTTGATCCTGTTAATTGGGATAACGGCTCTGACCTCTTGGTCTCACTTAATTGGGGGTTACCGGGAGGTGGGGTCGTTACATTTGGTATTAGAGCATCAGTTCCTCATCTAATCTTTAGTAATTATTAAATTTTACAAACTCAGTAGAACCCAAGGGAGTTATTAGAGGGTTTTCTAAAAGATAGAGGTGTCTAGAAAAGGATCATGTCTGGGGGCTGGCAATATTTTCCTTCACACCGCTAGTCGGAATATGAGGACTCCTGGATCTGTGTGACTGCCTGGCCAATGTCTTAGGTCTAACTCGAAATAAGATACCTTTAGGACTCTCTCATCTATTTTCGTCCCTTCTCAACCCTAATTCTATTAAGATTATAAGGTTTAGGGTTTTCTCTCTCTTCCTCACCCTCTTGAGGATAGGGTATGCATGATAAGGTTATGGAATCCTCCACCCAAATTAATAAAAAGCATGTTAATAAGATGTCATGGACATAAGCTTAATAGTTTAAGCGTAAACTAAAGAATAGATGCATGCTTAGGTCGTATGACATGTGTTGTCATGAGAGACCTGAGGTTAGACCCTCTGGTCAGGAGGATGAATAGAGAATTGGTTTTGGAGGCAGTGATCTCCATTAAAGGTAGAGACCTGGTATATCCTCTGAGGATGATGTTAACCCTAACCCTAAATGGTGGTTAGAGAGAGATGGCATGATGCGTTAGATGTCATGGTCGGCCATGTGTGTGGGTGAACATGCTTTTGGTTTGGAAACCCATGATGATATGAGCCATGTGAGGTTGGATGACCTAGTGCCTTTGGCGATCCAACCCTGGGAAGGGTCGTGCATGTTAGAGTGAAGGATAGCTCCTTCAATGATTAGGTTAGTGAAGAACCTATAGAAACCCTATGGGCTTATAGGAGCATGGCTTAGTATGCACCCAGAGTACGTCAGTAGTGTAGGTAGTAGGTTGAAACCCTGGCTAGGAGAGTATGTTGGATAGCTTATGAGATAACATAAAGATATATGGATAATCTTGAGCATAAGTTTGAACATAGGCTTCACCCATGTAGGGGTATGCTTGTGAGCTTGATCCACCTTCATGGAAAGAGGACCTCTAGTAGTAAGGATGTTTGTAGGGTTAGCTGTAGAGAGAGAGAGCAGGATCCAAGCAAGAAGGTTGGAAGCTTAGACTTTGAGATATGAGGAACATTGGGGAGTTGAGGATGATGCGACCTAAGTGGATGGTTGTGGTTGCCTCATGCATGATCCCTGGAGGCTGATGATATCTTGGTTGCCTTTAGAGGAACCAAACCCTAGAGAGAAGATGAGCTTGCTAGTACCTATGTGCCTATGGTATAGGTGTTTACCTTCTGAGATGGGTAGAAGAGTTCCTTAGACCATGAAGAGGTTTAGTAACAAGTTGTGAGGCCTTATACCTAGTTAGTTGTCCTTGAGAAGGACTCAACTCTGAGGTGTTTCTCGAGTAGAAGGATAATAGGAAGTGCATGTCATACCTTGTACATGCTTGGCTCATGGTTAATAGGTTGAGCATGCAGTGGGACATCTAAAAAGTGAACCTAGGGTTCCTAAGACTAAGAGGGGAAGTGGTGTACCTAATGCTCATGAGGAGATTTGAGTTTCTATAGATTTGAGCATGACAATCCTCATGTTTAGAGGAGAGGGGAACCCCTTAAGTTTAAGATATGTTTGATGAACCCCTCACATCTCAGTTGGTGACATGGGTAGGCGTGATCTTGGTTCAATGTTGAGGATGAGAACAAGTATGACCTAGCATGGTTTAGTAGGTGGCCTACTTGTGCCTTAGTAGCTTGCTAGAGCTAAGCATGCTCATGTGGATGTAAACCCTTGACATAAGGATGTTTGTGACCTTTGGATTTTCCTCCCATCCTGGGAGAGGGACCCTTTTGTAGGGTGTATACCAGTTCTTGTTGGTTTTGAGGTAACCTAAAGAGGTATCATAGGATCTTGAGAAGCTAAGTGAAAAGTACATAGTATGAGAATGAACATGTAGAACCATAGATAACCATCTCTAAGTGCATGTGGATGTGTTACCATGGAAGTAACCGGTATGGGGTCTGACCAAGGTAGGCAGGTCGCCATGACACCTATGAAAGGATGAAAGTCAGCCCATGAATGTCAAGAGAGATGATGGAGACTTGGGTAAGGTTCTAAGTTGGACATGTACTATATTAGAATCCTAAGTCTATCCTAGGGTCAGGTAGGGATAAGACCGATGGAAGTAGGAGTTGCCTAATTCCTTAGTAGCACATGACCATATGGTCGGGAGGTAACAACTATCATTGTCTGAGGGCCATGGGTTAGGAGATTGATCACCTTCATGAACTCATGGGACCCAAAGGGCAGATGAGGAGGGCACTCTTTGGATGCATACGGGAAGAGGGATGACCCCAAAAGTGCCGACACCCTACAGACCTAGAGGAGATGACCAAGGATTGTGAGTGGACCCAAGTAGGTTCGAGATCAGTTTACCTTGGAAGTAACCTTGATATCAAGATAATCATGATGTAGAGACATATGTTGCACATTTCAACTTAGATTTGAAGGTGTACTGGCAATGTGGGATGTACCATCTCTACTCTTGGAATAGGAAGAACTTTGTGTTTGGACGGCCGCCAAATGCTTATTTCCTCTTGTTACGGGGGTGAGAGATAGAACAGTACGCATGCCATACACCAAGGATAAAGATAATGTGAGTGGAAACGTTTCTATGATGCATGAGGATGGAGATAATAGCGTACCCTTATGGAGTGAACGATATGTGGATGGTTTATAAACATCAAGAGAACTAAGGTGGTCATCTTGTGAAGATGTTTTTATCATGGGCTATGTGGAATTTGCAAGTCATTCAAGGTTGAGTTTGATAACCAAGAAGATGAGCTCTAAGTTTTCTTGTTAAAGATAGACCTAAAGCTCGAGATGATATGATAAGTGAAATAGATGGAGGTGTATGTATTCAACATTTCCTTACACATTAGGATGAGAAGTGGTTGAGATGCAGTTGCCTAGTTAGCTAGAGGCTAGAAGAGGCTGTTAGGTTAACCCTAAGTTTGAAAAAGGAGATATGTTTGGGCTTACACTTAGATGTAATGAGATCGTTGATCAAGTTAGTGGTTTCTCAGTTAGCCATCCTAGGACTTGATGCAATAAAAGGATGGTTGTAGAACCTCAAATGTACTTCTCTGGAAAAGAAGGTGATGAAACCCCGACTAGAGTGGTTTAGGGTTTCCAAGGAATCAATCTCGAGGAATCATGACATGAAGGAGATCATGATTTTAAGATCACCATACATCATGGTACTACAAAGATAGTAAGTGACAATAATACTTTGGATGCTTAAAATGAAGTTGCACGTGGCTTGTCGCCATGCAAGTCAGGAGGTGAAGGACGAAGACTAGTAACCCAGTGTTTTGAGATAGAGGATGAAGAGTCCCCGAGAGGGAATGGGAGTTCATCACTATGGATGTTGTGGTAAGTCTCCCCTGGACCAAGGAAGGTAAAGATGCAATATGAGTTATGGTAGATCACCTTACCTAGATGACATGAGAAAGAAAGAATACTGTCAAGGGATAGGATCTGGTTGAACTACATATGAGAGACAGATGGTTCAAATACACCATGATGCGATTTCAAAAGTTCTTGAATGTAAACTAAAGATTCACTTCCATGTGGTGAAAGTAGGTACATGAGGAACTCAATATTAGTAGAGCTTATCACCCCTAACTAATGGTTTGTATAATCTAGACTAGAGGGTCTGATGAAAGCATGAGTGCTTGTTTAGGGTGATACATAGAGATAGTTCTTATCCTCTGTAAAATGTGATGATAACCACCATAGCCAGTATCAAGATGTAAAGAAGCTTTGTAAGGGAGGTTGTGTCGGTCATCACTTCATTAAGATGATGTTGGTGAAGAGACCTTATGAAAGTTAGAGAGACCACAGTGGGTGTAGATGAAGTCACTTTAATCATGCAATGGCTGAGGAAGCCCAGGGGCAACATGAGTCGTGATATAATGCAATGCAGACTGACATGCAATACACTATGGGACAATATGTGATGTGAAAATCCGACCCCTCTAAGCCAATACTGAGAAAGCTGAGTCCCCGATATATGGGTGCATTTGAGATGGATTGATGGAGATGGTTATGTTAAGTCTTACCCCTCAGGATAATGTGATGTGTTCCACGAGTCCGATCTAGAGCACTATGTGAGGTACCCAAGCCATGTGCTGAGCCATGAACTTATTCAACTTTGTGAGAGGTTGAAATGTCCTGAGTCACCTATGAGGGTACAATATACCAAGGTGAGAGAGAACTCAGATGAAAGAATATGAGATAATGAAGGTTCTTGGGAAGCACCATGGAGAGGGTGAAGCCACATAAGAGCCATGATGGGCATAAGAAAGGCTAATCCTGTTTGTTTGAATGTTTGAGGGAATTTTGAGGGCAAAACTCCTATAAGAGGGGAAGTATGTTACTGTGACGACCGACAAACAAATCGTCATTAATTAAGCAGAATAAACATAAATAGCGGATTAACAAAAAGCACTAAAAATTAAAACCATTTTGCAAAGAGATCCATTTCTAGGAAAACTCTTTAAGGCAGAACCAAAACTTTATATACATCATTGTTCACATTGTGCATACACTGTACCATCTTTTCTCGAGGATAACATATAGTAGTTTCTCTATCAAAACACATACTGAAGCAACATAAAACCTCGAGGCATTCAGGCCAAAATCCTCAAATTATCATAAAATCAGTATGGACCACTCCAAGGACCTGAGAGTACAGAGACGACACATAGGACTACGATCTACAAGACACGACAGGCAGTACACTCAACCTGATCTGTTACTTCTGTCCCTATTTGTGGCAACACATCCCACTATCACACAGACAACGAGGTGTTATGTGAAAATGTGTGGAAATCACCATAACCACAGATTACCAAAAACACGGGCTAATTAAAACCGATTTTGCACAGCAGATAAACCAAGAAACTATTACATTCTGCTCCTTCTCCTATAAGAAACAAGTTATATAAATATTTACAAGCCTTGATACGTGTCCACAGCTTAGGAGATCAGTTGTCTAGTCATCACATGAGTACATCACCTATTTTTATGTACATAATGGCCCACATCCGGACAGCAGCAGGGTATACAAAACATCAGCAACTATACATCGTGAAACAACGTCAAAACGCCTCCAAGGACCTGAGAGTACAGGGATGACTCTAAGACTCTACTACCAAAATGACCAAAACAGCAGCATGTCCATCTCTTGCCTTCTACTTCTCTTCTTGCTGCTCGGCCGCAACCCCGCGACCACCACCACGTCTAGCTCGAACACCTAAAAAGGGTGCAAACCAGTAGGGTGAGACACACAGTCCCAGCGAGAAACATAACTCCCCGCCGAAACCATAAAACCAAAGGAAGGTTAAAGCAATAGCAGTAGATAACTGATAAAAGGTATAGCAAGAGCAGTCTATATAGCAAGGCTATTCATACCATCAAGCTTACCAGGCTGTATGGAAGGCAAATAACCAAATATGTCTTTATGGAACATGATTGACAAGATAAGATTTATAAGATCTTACCACATAACACATAGAACGTATAAGTAACTGCAATTATAACAAGAGAAACTACACAAGAAAGGCCTCAACCAATGTTTTGTGTTTTGCCTTAAGCAGTAAATACTATGCGGCTGGATTACGTATTATTATGCCCTGAGGAAGTGAGTTGTACCGCTCAAATCCAACCTTCGGTTGCAAAACCCAAGCTGGTTCCATACAAGGTCAATGGAAGAGCTGGACTCCACGACCTCCCACCTCGTGGTCAGTGCACGAGTACAACACAAGCAGGACCGCAGTCTCGTGCTTAAGTGGCCTCAACCACAGGGTCAGGCTACCCTCTTCCTAGCCGCCTCGGTACAGGTATCAGTGCTAGAGAAACTGAGCCACGAGCCTGTTCACCGTGCTCTTGAACCACGAACACATTCATGCTCCCATATCACACATCCTGAGCCATGGGCCTGTTCACAATGCTCTTATCATATTTGAGCTACGGGCCTGAATCCGCACTCTGGAGTCTACAACTGAAGTTGCACTCTTACCTCCTCACTTTAGGCTAGGAGAAACCTCACATACTCAACAATATGCGCTCTGGGTTAACCCGCAGGAGAACCCGTTTCACCATCACCAGCTCCTGACGATGATTGATCTATGGCCAGGGAAAACTACATAATATGTTCCACTGTGATTAGTTAGTATATTTTAGGTGGATTGCTGAGGCAAACAAGATGTAACACATGCAAACTCTAACAAGGATAAGCAACATGAAACTCTCAACATCATCCTGATCCATCACAAGGATCCAACATTACTTTGCCATGGGATCTCAATCCCTCATCACATAGTTCCATTGCCTCTCAAGGCTTACATCATCACCATGGAGTAGCAATCCCAGATCATCATCAGAGGATAACACCTCATCAAGGCACTTTAACCAGCTCAGGTCCTTAGACCAAAACACATCATGCATGTTACCTCATTATCAAGAGTAACCATCATAACAGTGTTACTCAAACATATATACCTCATAGCCCTTTACCTGGATATGCATCTGTATGAAACACCTGCATGGTTAGTATGCACAATCATCATAGATTAACAGAAGGAACATATTATCATAGGGTGAAATTTGATGACCATATGTCTTATCATTCATGCCTCAACCTATGACCATAGGCATAGTCATATCACCAAGCAAAGCATATTAATTTCTTACCATGCCTTAGCCTTATTCATGTGGTTTAGATGATCACAGGTAAAGTCATATCAAGTTACATAGATGAGCTCTATTAAGATGATTATCATCAAGAATATCAAGGGTTACTATCATAAACCAGATGTGATAGCAAGAATAAGAACTAATATATCGGTAGAAGGGATAAGACCCTCACCAGAAGTGCCCACTACCCTCACCAGAAGTGTGACGGGTAGGGAACCCTCACTAGAGATGGCATTGGGTAGGGTATTATCCCATATCGCCCAACATTACAAACACATAACGGTCAAGCAAACCAGCCGCATATCAGCCAAGCACTCAGCAAGGGTGTCGACTACCTTAGGGTGTATTGGGTAACCCTAGGTGTCACGCACCTCAGGTGTATCGTGCAGCATGTGTCGTGCAACGCTGCATCGGGTATCAAGGGTACAACGGCCACAAAGCCTATCGAGCAACTGAGCCAACGGGCGTGTCGTTCGTCAGGTGCAACGGGCATACATATGCAACGGCTAGGGATACTAAGTGACACTCAGTTGAACATCACCACCACACCATGACACCCGGCACCAGCTATCCACATACTCCATAATGTCCAAGGTATGGACACAAGGCTACCACCTGACCCTGGTGTGTTGGGAAGGGGACATAACCATGTGTGACGCCTGACACACAAGGGTAACGACCAACATTCTACTCGTCTAGGTATAACGGCCAGGGTACAACTCCAAATGACAGCATGGAAAGCATGTCGTCCAGCTAGCTATCCTCAGCTATCGGCCGACACACAAAGCCAGGGCCAAGGGGTGACGCCCACCACAGAACTAGTTAGCAAAGCTTCACAACATCAAGGTATAGCGAGGTTAAGTGTGTCGGGCAGGGTACTCATCAAGGTGTGATGCTCGACACACACGAGGCAGGAACCAGGTGCAATGCCTGACACATCCACAACAACATAACGTCCAAGGCTCTAGGCTAAAGAAGGATATCGGGCAACAAACAACCCCAAGACCATATCAGGCAAGATGCAACCCAACTAGGTCGTCACCAACCTCAAGCACAAGGGCACCAAAACCCTAATGGATCAAGAAGATGGATCACCTCTCAACAACCATGAGAGAGGGGTCATGCACAACTTCTTATCACCAATCGGGAAACACAAGGATCAACCCTAACAAAGGTCTACAACCACCACAAAGCTCACCTCTTGAATCCATGGTGAGAGAAGGGTGTTGCTTAAACAACTAGAACATCACCTCTCAACTCAAACGAGAGAGGATTATTGCTCATACTACTAGAGTTTAAGCTCACTTCTCAAGACCAAAGGAGGGAGAGGGGTGTTGCTCAACAAGAAACCCTAGAACATGGTTCGGCCAACTGGAAGAAACTAAGAAAGAAACTAAGCTAGCAACATACATAACTGATTATGAGCATAAGAAACATACAAGAACATAGAAGGTAGTATAGTTAGGGTTAGGAGTTATGTAACCTGCCTTAAGCAAGCTCCAAGCTCCACCACAAGAAGAAGAGAAAGGCACTCTAGGGTTCGACCACCACTAGAGGAAGAAGGAGACTCCAAGATAAGGATCGGCCACCAAGCTTGCAAAGGAAGGGGGTGTCGTGCACCAAGGGAGAGGGAGACTAAGGAACTAAAGGGATCCTTATCAAGAGAAAGGGAACACATATATAGAAGAGGATGGAGGAGAAACCAAGATAAGACAAGGCAAGGTGTCACCCACCTAGGGACACTTGTCCATGAGCAATGCCACCACTCTAACATGCCCTAAACACATGTCCAAGGCCATTTCCACATGCAAGCATCAAGCACCAAGTGTTCACTAGTGGTGACACAAACGAGGTCAAAGAGGGTCAAAGGGTCCATGGGCGACACACCTCCACACCATGGCTGACACACTCCCATGGGCGACACAACTTAGGCCAACACAAGCATGGCCGATACACCACAGGTCGACACAAGGCTCACTTGCCCAACACAAGGTCCAAAGAGGCAAAGGCAAGGCATAACAAGGCCCAACAAGACTCAACAAAGCCCAAGGCAGCTCAAGCAACGAGCCCAACCCTTCCTCTCAACACTAGAGGAAGCAAGGAGAGGGAGGAACACCTCACAAGGTGACAAAATTGCCCACAAACCATAGACTTGGGTTAATTGCAAGTAGCACCTCCAGCTCTCAATAAAGCACCAACAAACCTTAATCACCACTAAAGGTGATTAGCAAGCAACTAAGCATCAGGGTTAAGCAAAGCAAACAGGATAAGCCCTAAATGAAAGTCAGGGTCCTTACAAGATAACCCCCTATAAAGGGATTTTGTCCTCAAAATCCAGAGAGAAAAGTGAGGGATGCTTCCTCCTCATCTCTTCCTCAAGCTCCCACGTGGCTTCCTCAATGCCATGATGATGCCAAAGAACCTTCACAAGAACTAGGTCCTTCCTTTTTAGCTTCTTAACTCTTCTGTCAAGGATCATCCCAGGACCTTCCTCGTAGGTCACATCTTCATCAAGCTCAACTTCGACTGGCTGTATCACTATTCTTGTATCCGGATGACTTTTCTTCAGCATATTGACATGGAACACTAGATGTAACCTGTATAACTCTAGCGGCAGCTCTAACTCATAAGCTACCTTGCCCATACATGCTATGATTGGGTATGGCCCCATATATTTGGGTGCTAGCTTACCCTTCTGGCCAAACCTCAGCACACCTTTCCATGGAGAGACTTTAAGATACACTTTGTCTCCCACCTGGAACTCCAGAGGTCGTCGGTGATTATCTGCGTAAGACTTTTGCCTGTCCTGTGCCGCTTTCAACTGTTGTTGTATCACCTTGATCTTTTCTGTTGTCTGTTGTACTAACTCAGGACCCAAAAGCTGATATTCACCGGACTCATACCAATATAAAGGAGATCTGCAATTCCTGCCATATAAGGCCTCATAAGGAGCCATGTCAGTGCTCCGCTGATAACTATTGTTGTAGGCTAACTCTATCAGACTAAGATGTTCGTCCCAACTGCCTAGGAACTGCAAAACACAAGTCCGAAGGAGATCCTCCAAAGTCTGAATAGTCCTCTCAGACTGTCCATCTGTCTGCGGGTGGAAGGCGGTGTTGAACCTTAGTTGCGTTCCCAATGCTTTGTGCAATTGTTCCCAGAAACGACTCGTGAACTGAGGACCTCTGTCAGAAACTATCATTGCTGGCACACCGTGCAAACGTACTATCTCATCTACATATACCCGAGCGAGCTTCCCAGCTGTATACGTTGTCTTTACAGGTATGAAATGGGCAGACTTAGTCAATCTGTCCACTATTACCCAAATGGAATCATGCTTCCTAGTTGTCCTGGGCATACCAACTATGAAATCCATGGTTATATGATCTCATTTCCATTGTGGTATCGGCAGGGGTTGCAACGTACCTTCCGGCTTCTGATGCTCAGTCTTGACTTGCTGGCATACCGGGCACCTAGCCACAAACTCGGCTACATCTTTCTTCAAGTCGAGCCACCAATACAAGTCCTTTAGATTATGATACATCTTGGTGACTCCTGGATGCATAGCATACATTTACGTGTGTGCTTCTTCGAGCACTAGCTTCCTCAGATTATCAGCATCGGGGACCACCATCCTATCATGATAGCAGACTAGTTCATCCTCAGACTCATGGAACCCATCATGCTTTTCACTGCCAAACTCTGATCTAATCAACTATACTGTATCATCTGTTTGTTGTGCATATTTGATTTGTTGTCTCAGCATAGGATTGACTTGCATACGTGCTAAAAGTCCCGCTAACAAGGAAACTCCCATATGCACATTCATCTGCCGCAAGGAAACAAACATATCCCGTCTATGGCATACCAAAGAACTCAACTGTGCCTTCTTTGTAGAAGAAGAACACTTTCGGCTAAGCACATCAGCTACCACATTCTCCTTACCAGGATGATACTCGATGGTGCAGTCATAATCATTGATTAGCTCCATCCATCGACGTTGTCGCATGTTTAGTTCATTCTACGAAAAGATGTAATTCAGATTCTTATGATCTGTAAAGATCTGGCATACCTCCCTGTAAAGATAGTGTCTCCAAATCTTTAACGCATGAACCACGGCTGCCAACTCCAAGTCATGAGTCGGACAGTTCTCCTCATGTTTCTTAAGCTGTCGCGAAACAAAAGAAACCACATGATCTTCCTGCATCAGCACACAACCTAAACCTTTCTTGGAAGCATCATAGAAAACAACATATCCCTTTCCAGGCTCGGGCAGTACTAGTACTGGAGCACTAGTCAACTTCTCCTTCAAACTTTGGAAAGCTTGTTGGCAACGATCATTCCAGACAAAAGGTACATCCTTTCTAGTCAACTTTGTCATCGGCAATGCAATCACACTGAAGTCCTTGATAAACCTCCGGTAGTATCCTGCTAAACCCAGGAAACTATGAATTTCTATCAGAGTCTTCAGCTATTCCCATTCCGCAACAGACTCCACCTTCTTCGGGTCCACTTTGACTCCTTCTGCAGATATCACATGACCTAAGAAAGTCACTTCTTCCAACCAAAACTCACACTTACAGAACTTGGCATACAACTGATGTTGGCGAACAAGAGTCAATGCTAGTCGAAGATGTTTCTCATGCTCTTGCCTGTCCCAAATATAGATCAAGATGTCATCTATAAAGACTACAACAAACTGATCTAGGAACGGACGGAACACTCGATTCATCAAATCCATGAAAGCAGCAGGTGCTTTGGTTAGCCCGAACGGAATAACCACAAACTCGAAGAGACTATACCTCATCCTAAAAGCTAACTTTGGTATGTCATCTGCTTTAATCCTCAATTGATGATATCCAGATCGTAGATCGATCTTTGAAAACACTATAGCACCACGCAACTGATCGAACAGATCATCTATCCTCGGTAACAGGTACTTGTTCTTGATCGTGACTTTATTCAACTGTCGGTAATATATACATAACCGCATCGACCTGTCCTTCTTCTTAACGAACAACACTGGAGCACCCCAAGGTGACGTACTCGGTCGGATGAAACCCTTCTCCAGCAACTCTTGTAACTTCTTCTTAAGCTCTACCATCTCTACTGGAGCCAACCTATACGGTGTTTGCGCAACTGGTTGCGTTCCTGGAACCAGATTGATCTCGAAATCAATCTCTCGGGGTGGAGGAACACCGGGGAACTCATCAGGAAACACATCCGCAAACTCTCGAACAACCGTCACCTCCTCAAGGTTAGGATCTTTCACCTTGGTATCCACAACGTGAGCTAATAATGCCTTACATCCTTGTCGTAACAACTTTTCTGCCACCATAGCAAACACTAGACACGTCGGAAGAATCTTCCTATCTCCTTGGAAGACCCACTTATCTCCATCATCATCAAACACAGCTTGCTTGGAACCATAGTCCAAAACAACCTTATACTTCTCTAAGGTATCCATCCCAAGGATCACATCGAAACCACGCATATCAAGTGGTATAAGATCCACTTGTATACTGTGTCCCGAAAAAGATAAGACACAAGATGGACACTCCTCTCGAAGCATCGAGGAACCATCAAGAGGGGTTTCTAACAACAGGCTATCTTTCTTACAGCTAATAGGTAAACGACAGTTTTCAAGCATACTATAGGAGATAAAATAGTGTGTAGCACCCGGGTCAACCAGAACAGATATAAAGCAAGAAGAAGACATATCAGAATGAAATAACTCCATCTGACATGCCACCACTCGCGGGTTGACTATCGCCTCTGGCTGACTCATAGCATAGAATCGGGTCGTTTCTTGCTATCCACGTCCTCTGCTTCCTTGAGCAGACGATCCCGCTTGCGACGCTTGACCGCGTCCTTGCCCTCTGCTACTACTGGGTTGTTACATCACTTCAACATCTCTATTCAGGAAATTTGACCTCCAATGCCCGATCTGACCATGCAGATGGCATGACCTATCTCCCAGTCATGGCCTAGATGGCCCTGTCACTACCAGTGAAGTTGTACTATGTGCCTTTGATGGTGAAGAAACATATCCTCTTCCCTTACTCAGAGACCACTGTGGTGGTACACTGGAACCTCTCATCACAGACGGTGCTAAAAACCTTGACTTCTTGAAGCCACCAAACCTCTGTCCCTGGAATTGAGCAGGCCTTTTCTTAGACATGGATTCTCTTTTCTCCCCCACTGATCGTTTGATCCTCCAGACAGATTCCACAAATGTAGCAAACCACTCTCGGTTCTCCAATGCAGAAGTAGGTGTTGTCATCTCAGCACTCAAACCTTTCTCAAAATGTCTGATGTGTTCGTCATCTGTTGCTGCCATGTGAGGACAAAACCTCAACAAGTCCATGAACTTGGCTTCATACTCGGTGATGTTCATCGTTCCTTGGCGCAAATGCTCAAACTGACTGATCTTCTCATCTAGATATGTTTTCAGAAAGTATTTGCTGATGAACTCGTGCCGGAAAACCTCCCAGCCGATCACCTCACCAGGTCGCTTCTCCTCCTTGATGGTCCACCAGTGACCAGCACTACCCTTCAGAAGGTAGACATCGTGCTTTACTTTGTCTGCTTTGGGGATGTCGAGGATCCAGAAGGCCTTCTCAAGACCTGTCAGCCACAGATCTGCATTCGCTGGATCAGCCATTCCAACATAGTCTGAAGCTCTGACTCAGTGAAGCCTCTCAAAGGTCTTCCCAATACCTAATGTTTCACCATGGGGAGCATGTGCTCTTGGCGGAGGCACTGGCAATCTTTCTACCATGAGATTCATCATAGCCATCATCTTCCCCATAAGATGTTGATAGGAAGGATTCTCGAGAATGGCTGGGTCAGGTTGGGGGACCTCAGGCACCCGATCTTCATGTGCCTTCCCTATTGCTCCATCAAATGATGCAGCATCGCTGTTCTCAGCAGCATGTTCTTCATGGTTTCCAGACATCTTGGCGTTCTCTTCCACTGAGGGCAGAAGATGATTGTAAGAAAATCTGGAAAACTCACAAGAATAGACACAACCTAGTCCTAAATCCCTGTAGACTCAGCGAACCTAGAGCTCTGATACCAAAATTTGTGGCAACACATCCCACTATCACACAGGCAGCGAGGTGTTACGTGAAAATGTGCGGAAATCACCATAACCATAGATTACCAAAAATACGGGCTAATTAAAACCGATTTCGGACAGTGGAAAAACTAAGAAACTATTACATTCTGCTCCTTCTCCTGCAAGAAACAAGTTATATAAATATTTACAAGCCTTGATATGTGTCTACAGCTTAGGAGATCAGCTGTCTAGTCATCACATGAGTTCATCACCTATTTTTATGTACATAATGGCCCACATCCGGCCAGCAGTAGGGTATACAAAACATCAGCAGCTATACATCGTGAAACAACGTCAAAACGCCTCCAAGGACCTGAGAGTACAGGGATGACTCTAAGACTCTACTACCAAAACGAACAAAATAGCAGCATGTCCATCTCTTGCCTTCTACTGCTCTTCTTACTGCTCGGCTGCAACCCCACGACCACCACCACGTCTAGCTCGAACACATAAAAAGGGTGCAAACCAGTGGGGTGTGACACACAGTCTCAACGAGAAACATAACTCCCCGTCGAAACCATAAAACCAAAGGAAGTTTAAAGCAATAGCAGCAGATAACTGATAAAAGGTATAGCAAGAGCAGTCTATGTAGCAAGGCTATTCATACCATCAAGCTTACCAGGCTGTAAGGAAGGAAGCTAACTAAATATCTCTTTATGGAACATGATTGACAAGATAAGATTTATAAGATCTTACCACATAACACATAGAACGTATAAGTAACTGCAAGTATAACAAGAGCAACTACACAAGCAACGCCTCAACTAATGTTTTGTGTTTTGCCTTAAGCAGTAAATACTATGCGGCTGGATTACGTATTATTATGCCCTGAGGAAGTGAGCCATACCTCTCAAATCCAACCTTCGGTTGCGAAACCCAAGTCGGTGCCATACAAGGTCAATGGAAGAGCCAGACTCCATGACCTCCCACCTCGTGGTCAGTGCACGAGTACAACACAAGCAAGACCGCAGTCTCATGCTTAAGTGGCCTCAGTCGCAGGGTCAGGCTACCCTCTGCCTATCCCGCCTCGGTAGAGGTATCGGCGCTAGTGAAACTGAGCCACATGCCTATTCACCGTTCTCTTGAGCCAAGAATGCATTCATGCTCCCATATCACACATCTTGAGCCATGGGCCTGTTCACCATGCTCTTATCATATTTGAGATACGGGCATGAATCTGCACTCTAGAGTCTACAACTGAAGTTGCACTCTTACCTCCTCACTTTAGGCTAGGAGAAACCTCACATACTCAACAATATGCGCTCCGGGTTAACCCGCAGGAGAACCCATTTCACCATCACCAACTCGTGACGATGATGGATCTATGGCCAGGGCAAACTACATAATATGTTCCACTGTGATTAGTTAGTATATTTTAGGTCGATTGCTGAGGAAAACAAGATGTAACACATGCAAACTCTAACAAGGATAAGCAACATGAAACTCTCAACATTATCCCGATCCATCACAAGGATCCATCATTACTTTGCCATGGGATCTCAATCCCTCATCACATAGTGCCATTGCCTCTCAAGGCTTACATCATCACCATGGAGTAGCAATCCTAGATCATCATCAAAGGATAACACCTCATCAAGGCACTTTAACCAGCTCAGGTCCTTAGACCAAAACACATCATGTATGTTACCTCATTATCAAGAGTAACCATCATAACATTGTTACTCAAACATATATACCTCATAGCCCTTTACCTGGCTATGCATATGTATGAAACACCTGCATGGTTAGTAAGCACAATCATCATAGATTAACAGAAGGAACATATTATCATAGGGTGACATTTGATGACCATATGTCTTATCATTCATGCTTCAACCTGTGACCATAGGCATAGTCATATCACCAAGCAAAGCATCTTAATTGCTTACCATTCCTCAGCCTTATTCATGTGATCAACTTGATCATAAACACAGGTAAAGTCATATCAAGTTACATAGATGAGCTCTATTAAGACGATTATCATCAATCATATCAAGGGTTACTATCATAATCCAAATGTGATAGCAAGAATAAGATCTAATATATCGGTAGAAGGGAAAGACCCTCACCAGAAGTGCCCACTACCCTCACCAGAAGTGTGACAGGTAGGGCACCCTCACTAGAGATGGCATTGGGTAGGGTATTCTCCCATATCGCCCAACATTACAAACACATAACGGTCAAGCAAACCAGTTGCATATCAGCCAAGCACTCAGCAAGGGTGTCGACTACCTTAGGGTGTATCGGGTAACCCTAGGTGTCGAGCACCTCAGGTGTATCGTGCACATGTGTCATGCAACCACATGTCGTGCAACGCTGCATCGCGTATCAAGGGTACAACTACCACAAAGCCTATCGGGAAACTGAGCCTACGAGTGTGTCATTCGTCAGCTGCAACGGGCATCCATATGCAACGGCTAGGGATACTAAGTGACACTGTGTCGGACATCACCACCACTCCATGATGCCTGGCACCAACTAGCCACATACTCCATAACGTCCAAGGTACGGACACAAGGCTACCACCTGACCCAGGCGTGATGGGCAGGGGACACAACCATGTGTAACGCACAACACACAAGGGTAATGACCAACATTCTACTCATCTAGGTATAACAGCCAGGGTAAAACTCCAAACGATAGCAAGGAAAGCATGTCGTCCAGCTATCTATCCTCAGCTATCGGCCGACACACAAACCCAGGGCCAAGGGGTGACGCCCACCACAAAACTAGTTATAAAAGCTTCACAACATCGAGGTATAGCAAGGTTAAGTGTGTCGGGCAGGGTACTCATAAAGGTGTGATGCTCAACACACACAAGGCAGGAACCAGGTGCAACACCCGATACAGCCACAACAACATAACGTCCAAGGCTCTAGGCCAAAGAAGGATATCGGGCAAGAAACAACCCCAAGACCATATTGAGCAAGATGCAACCCAACCAGGTTGTCACCAACCTCAAGCACAAGGGCACCAAAACCCTAATGGATCAAGAATATGGCTCACCTCTCAACAACCAAGAGAGAGGGGTCTTGCACAACTTCTTATCACCAATCGAGCAACACAAGGATCAACCCTAACAAAGGTCTACAACCACCACAAAGCTCACCTCTCAAATCCATGGTGAGAGAAGGGTGTTGCTTAAACAACTAGAACACAAGCTCACCTCTCAACTCAAACGAGAGAGGAGTATTGCCCATATTACTAGAGTTTAAGCTCACTTCTCAAGACCAAAGGAGGGAGAGGGGTGTTGCTCAACAAGAAACCCTAGAACATGGTTCGGACAACTAGAAGAAACTAAGCAAGAAACTAAGCTAGAAACATACATAACTTATTGTGAGCATAAGAAACATATAAGAACATAGAAGGTAGTATAGTTAGGGTTAGGAGTTATGTAACCCGCCTTAAGCAAGCTCCAAGCTCCACCACAAGAAGAAGAGCAAGGCACTCTAGGGTTCGGCCACCACTAGAGGAAGAAGGAGACTCCAAGATAAGGATTGGCCACCAAGCTTGCAAAGGAAGGGGGTGTCGTGCACTAAGGTAGAGGGAGACTAAGGAACTAAAGGGATCCTTAGCAAGAGAAAGGGAACACATATACAGAAGAGGATGGAGGAGAAACCAAGGTAAGACAAGGCAAGGTGTCGCCCACCTAGGGACACTTGTCCATGAGCAATGCCACCATTCTAACATGCCCTAAACACATGTCTAAGGCCATTTCCACATGCAAGAATCAAGAACCAAGTGTCCACTAGTGGTGACACAAATGAGGTCAAAGAGGGTCAAAGGGTCCATGGGCGACACACCTCCACACCATGGCCGACACACTCCCATGGGCGACACAACTCAGGCCGACACAAGCATGGCTGATACACCACAGGCCAACACAAGGTCCAAAGAGGCAAAGGCAAGGCACAACAAGGCCCAACAAGACTCAACAAAGCCCAAGGCAGCTCAAGCAACAAGCCCAACCCTTCCTCTCAACACTAGAGGAAGCAAGGAGAGGGAGGAACACCTCACAAGGTGACAAACTTGCCCACAAACCCTAGACTTGGGTTAATTGCAAGTAGCACCTCCAACTCTCAACAAAGCACCAACAAACCCTAATCACAACTAAAGGTGATTAGCAAGCAACTAAGCATCAGGGTTAAGCAAAGCATATAGGATAAGCCCTAAACAGAGGTCAGGGTCCTTACACTATTGCTGATGTTCTTCCTCTGCAATATGGTCTCAATCTCCCTCGTGCACGTCCACATAAAAAAAATGTGGATCCCACGGTGTGAGACAATTGTCCCACCGAGAGATATAACTCTCCGTCAATAATATTATTATCACAATTTAAATGGTATAAAACTGAGAAGAAGATAAGTAGTTTCGAATATTCTCATCTTTTAAAGCATTGCAACTATCTGTGATAGAGTAGTAAGTCATTTATTTTCTTTATAAGGAATGGGAAGAACATGTATATCATTTACTCATCATACTATATCAACATCTCAAGCTTATGCAGTGAAACTCATTATCATGGTATGTCATCCATGAATCATTCTCATTTCTATTTGTTGGCCTCAGCCAATCTGCTAACCAGATATTTAATTGTACCAATCATGTGAGTATACATCATCATATTATATTCAGGCATTAGACTATGCCAATCCTGTGCAACTATTTCAAGCATTGGACTATGCCAATCCTGTGCAAACATCACTGAATACCACATCACTTTTACTAGGCATTATACCTTGGCCAAGCCATCATGCTTATTCACATCCTTTATATAAACAAGTATCCCTCTCATATAATTCAAACACTATAGCCCTTATTTGGCTATAAACATAAAGCATGTATGATCAAGATTTCATTATTATTATTGTATCCATTTATTATTATCATTATATTACTAAGTTTCCATTTCTTAGTTTATTTTGAACATTATCATTTCTTACATGAGACTTTTATAAACACCTTGTTACCTCTCACTAGGCAACAACTATCCTCATGGCTCACAAGGCCCATTATGTATCTTGTCACCTCTCACTAGGCAACAAATTATCACATGGCTCACAAGGCCATAACACATCTTGTCACCTCTCACTAGGCAACAACTTATTCTCATGGCTCACAAATCCATAACACATCTTGTCACCTCTCACTAGGCAACAACTTATTCACATGGCTCACAAGGCCCATAACACATCTTGTCACCTCTCACTAGGCAACAAATTATGACATGGATCACAAGGCCATAACACATCTTGTCACCTCTCACTAGGCAACAACTTATTCTCATGGCTCACAAAGCCATAACACATCTTGTCACCTCTCACTAGGAAACAACTTATTCTCATGGCTCACAAAGCCATAACACATCTTGTCACCTCTCACTAGGAAAAAACTTATTCACATGGCCCACAAAGCCATAACACATCTTGTAACCTCTCACTAGGCAACAACTTATTCTCATGGCTCACAAAGCCATAACACATCTTGTCACCTCTCACTAGGCAACAACTTATTCACATGGCTCACAAGGCCCATAACACATCTTTTCACCTCTCACTAGGCAACAAATTATCACATGGCTCACAAGGCCAAAACACATCTTGTCACCTCTCACTAGGAAGCAACTTATTCACATGGCTCACAAAGCCATAACTCATTATACTTGTTATACAAGTATTTAGCATGCCTTTCAAGGCTTATGCAATAAGAGAATTAGAACCATCCCATCATTGGGATTAGGGTTTCCCCTTTATGACCGATTAGGGTTTCATGTTTATTTTATTGATCCAAACCCTAATTCATTGCTCCACACACCTAGGAGAATACATTTCTATCATAAGTATCCAATCATACTTATTTATTCTCAACATTTATAATTAAATGATTACCAATACAAGGTACAAATTTCTCACTCATCCTCTCTAGGTTATTGATTACATCTTACTTTATTGTTTTGGCTTAACCCTTTCTCAAGGTATGTTAGACTACACTTATCAAAGTGCATTAAACTCATTACATTTCAATGTAACAATTGGAATGACACACTTCGTGTGTTACTCATCCATACATATTGGATTTAATATGCATCAAGGTGTAGCAACCTTAAAGTGCTGGATGTGATATTTACCATACCTTGGTGTATCACTTCCCTCATCACGTTTAACTTACTTAAGTTCATCAACTTATCTTGTATTAGGGTATTTCCCATCCTAATACTTTATCCACTATCCCATCATATTAATCTTGTAAAGTATTGGCCATAAGTCATACACTTGAATCACCCAACTATCATCAATGATATGGACTCATCTCGGGTTAAGGCACTGTTGATATAAGGTTGTCCATTATCAACCACTTTAGGTGTTTCACCTATAAAGGTATTAGCCACACCATAACTTGGTGTTACTATTATCACTCCTAAGAGTGTCTTTCCCTCACCTTTACAAGGTATCTCGGGTTAGAAGTGTGCATATGTTCACCATATCAGGTTGTAAGTATATGAGCACTCACCATATCGGGCTAGAAGTATATACACACCATTCATATCGGGCTAAAGGTGTTTGTTTGTGTTACCCATGTCGTGCATGAGGTATTAAGACATCACCATGTCGGGCTAAACATCAACTAGGGTTGTGTATCGGGCTACCATATCGTGTAATAGCACTTGCTATTCTTTACTCATATTTGGTTACCCAAATTAGGGTTTCACATCAACTTACAAGTATACAATTGACCTTTTATCATGCATGTAGTCTATACTTGACTCCCTATCATGCAAGAGGTGTATACTATATGCCCATATCGTTCAATAAGGTTTACAAACCTATTCATATCATTTTAGTGAAATAGGTGCATCATCATATCGGGTTAGGGGTGCTTGCTTGTGTGCATGCACCCGATATCACTTTTATAAGGTGATATCATCATATTCAAGCTCTAGACCTTTGTTCTAACTATTATAGTTCATGTCAATAGGTCTACGAAACTACTAAAACTCATAATTTCATCAACTATTTCAGGAAATTTTGGAATTAAAAGTAGATCATTAAATACAACAATTTAGGTGATGAATAATAACATGGTTGAGTTCATGTTATATAACCCGCCTTTATAACTACTTCAAAGATCCAAGATCCAAAGCTCAATATTACTAAGGTTTAATATGACTTATGAAAAGTCAAAGGCTCGTTCATAACTCCTTCATATATAAGGAATCACCATGGATAAGCAATTGGTGAAGAATAAAAGAAAGGAAGATCAAAACCTTAACATCATGCATCAATCCAAGGTTGAAGATGATCATGGCCTCACCATAGGGTCAAGTATGAGCTCCTATTTTCTCCTTAGCACCCTTTCACGATACCATACTGATCTTGCACGATATGCCACCACCCATGCACGATATGACACTCACTTGCATGATATGCCACTCAAACCACTCCACTATGGCCGATATCACCTACTTGGGCGATATGATTCTTCCATGGGAGATATCCTAAGGCCCATGCACAATACCACAGAATAACTTCACGATATGGGAGCTCTATGCATGATACCTTAGGGCAGGAGGGTGTTAAGGGTCGCAAAATTGCACTAAGGGGTGAAACTAGGGGTATATATACTTGTTGCAAATGATGGAAGGTAAAAATGAGGTTTCATTATTTTTAACTAGTAGGTGCCACGTGTCCATGCATGGGTGACACATGTACAAGCATGCATTATCATTTATCTTGTCTTGCAAAACATTTTAGAATCATCTAGAGATGCAAATTCGTCCATTACTCATCCTTTTGAATAAAATATATCAATTAATTCATCACTTTTTGCACAACCCGATACAACTTTGTTAAGGAAGTTGTAACTCGATACAAACCACCTCCTTGAGGTGCTTTGCACGATATGGACTTTTCCAAGACTTCACAAAATGATATGGGACACCTCCTTGGGATTCTTGGCCGATAGGCACTCATATATAAGCTTTTCAACTTGATACAACTCAAGTTAAGCTTTCAAATTCAACCCTTTTCTTGGTCATTTCTTCACCAAGATTACCATCATTCATAATGGAATCAAGCATGGTGTATACTCCTTTCTCTCTCATATATATTATGATAGGAAGGAGTAGGAACACTCTAGATGTGGTAATTTTCATATTAACCCCACATTTTGGGTAAATTTCAATTTGTACCAAAATTGGTGCACAATGCTCTAGCATTGTTCAAACAAGTTCAACTTGGAATTTAGGCTTTCCACAAGCCACCACTTAGCATCATTATCTCTATTATTATTGTAAAACACATGTGTTACATTCAACATGTGACATTTTGCATTATAACCCCTCAACTTGGGTAAATTGCACTTTGGTCCAAAATAAAGGAACATTGCTCAAACAACATTCAATCGGGACCAAACTTGAAACAGAAGTGTCTTACATTATGAAAAAACTCCTTAGAGGATTATATTAGAGTTCTAAGCAAATTTATTAGACAAAACAAATAGGGTTACCTCATAACCCAGGTCAGTGTTGTTACAGTTACAACCTCAATTTTGCATATGTTTTCATAATTGAATTGTAAAGATTTTGTGAATATGGACTTTATTGAAAAGGTTCTATACTTTTATTTAAGAGATGAATTTCTTTGCAAATATCCCTTTGGATAGGAATTTCGTGATTCCTATTATTAGATTAATCCATTAATGGATATACAAGAGTAGAAAAGAAGAAAAGTCCAAATAAAAGGAAAAGATATAAGATAATGGATATTAAGAAAAGTAATTATGAGAAATACATAGAAAACTCTAGAAAGAGGAGTTAATGGCCACAATTAAATAAATTTCGTTTCTATGTGATTTCTAATAAAAGAAATATGAAAAGAGGAAAAAGGAAATGAAAGATAAAGAGAAATCCTTGAAAAGAAATATCTTAATAAAAAAATAAGTAAGATAATGAAAAATGAAGAATGTGGTTGCATCTGGAAGGATAATAAGAATCCTTCAAAAAGGATTTTGAAATCTTAGGATTTCTTGTGGGTCCAAGATTTCAAAAGAGAAAGATAAATCAAAAGAAAAACAAGAAATAAACAATTAACCAAGAATATTTGAAATAAAGGAGATAATGCAAGAAATAAAGAGAGAAGAGAGGGTTTGGCCATAATGGGTGATATTTCGAAACCCTCTTGCTTTCCTGCATTGCACGGAATAGAAATAATGGGAAATAAGAAAATAAGAAAGAGAAAAGATGTGAGAAATAAGCCTAATTGAGTAATATATTGCACCTAAAGAAAAGGCACGTTTTCTTTTATATAATGAGCCCAAATTTGTCAGAAAGGTATACTAAGTCATTATAGACTTTCACCTAAAATTTGAGATTAAAATGACAAGAGGTTTGGGAGATACCATTTTTGAAAGTATTCCTAATGTGTGGAGGAAATCAATAAATGTCACGATTTGATTTAATTAGAAACCAGGGACCGATTTCCTTTGTTCTTCGTGTGGCACGTCAATGATTGGATCAAGATCTAAGGGTCACTCATTCATCATCTACCCCAGACGGAACATGAAAGGGGAGTAGTATGATTAGTTTTTCCAAATCGAATTGCTCATGAAAGGATGGATGAGAAGATTTAGAAATTGGATCAATGACTTCGGGAGCAAGGAACACACCCACCTACCCTAGGTTTTACCTAGTTTGGTAATCTCTAGAAGATACGCTCAATTCATAGTTCCTAGTCATCTACATGTTGACCCCAGGGCTATATATATATATATGGCCAATACATTCAAATTCAAGGCAAAGCAATGGTCATGAGGCTCTTCCAAGCTAATGGCTTCAAAACCAGACTCCAATTCCACACTCTAGCCCTATTCTTCTCCTTCTTCTTCATGATTTATGTGGGAGGGAAATCCCTAGTCGACTCCCTTGTGCAAGCATCGTTGGCGGCAATTGGCCCTTCCTTTGAGTTCATCGGCGAGGTTCAGAGGTGGTAGCCCCTTTTCCAATTGCGGAGGGGCCCCGACGCTCGGAGTCAATGAAGAAGTTGACTACCCAGTCGGCCGTAGTTCAAGCAAAGAAGAATGGGAGGTAGAAGAAGATATAGAGCGAAAAGACTCCCCAACCCCCAGCGACCATGAAAAGGATCGAGGGTAAAAAGGTAATCAACCAATCTGCGTGGATAATAAAGTAGGTTTCAATTGGTCGATGTGTCACCTTCTTATTGGCCTAAAATAATTAAGTTACAAAAATTGTAGAAAAAGATTGGTAACTCGTATATCAAAGTATTATCATGAAAATTGATCCTCAGAATGAGAGGAACACATATACATTATATTTGAAGCCTAATTCTACTTGCAATTCAAAAATTATGTAAAGATGCTATCTTTAATGGTTTAATTAATGAAAAACCCTAATATTTGATGATTAATGAATTGGGAAGGGTTATATAAATGATTAAAGTTGATATTAACCTATTTATTATAAAAAGATACATCAAGATCTAAAAGGATGAACTTTACACGTAATTGGATTAATTTAGGGTCCATGTGCATAAATGAGCTTTAATGGGCCTTGAAACCCTAATGTTAGTAATTGTGACTCTTAATGGCTTTAATTGTTTAAATTCATGAATAAAGATGAGATATGATGGTTCTAAGCTATTTTGAGTATAAAAGTTCCTAATTGTGGATAAATACCCTTAATATGGTAATTAGGGTTTTCTAAGGAATAAAGGTGGAAATATGATAAATAGAGTTCATATGTGAATTAGACCATAATGAACTATGAGTTGTTAAGGAACCAAAGATGATAATTGGGCCTAATGATCGTAAAGGATAAAAATGGTAGTTTTGATGTAAAAGAGGCATAATAGACTTATTTGACATTTAATTGTTCCTATGATGTTGAAATTAGGGTTTGTGGACTAAAGAGCATTAGAAGTAATAAATATGGAGGCTAAAACCCTAATTGCAATAGAAACCCTAAAAAGTGGACTACAAACCCTAGGAAGCGTGCTAGGTTTAATAGACCTTGATGGCCTGATCGATGATAGGAAAATTGGATGCATGTTTTAGGATCATCTTACATGCTTGCTTGTTTACTGGATTTCTTGCTTAGTTGGATTATTTCTGCACTCAAGTCAGCGAGACAGGTATGTGGTTAATTATGGTTAATCGCATTAGTTTCCTGTAGGTTTTACAGATGATTAATCACATTGAATGCAACTTATCAGTTTGGATGTTCATACCTGCAAATCATAAAGTCACTATGATTATCACAATAATAATATAAGTGTGTATTCTCGCACCTACATGGCACCCTAATGGATGATGCCAAAAGGTCAAGCCGAGGAGGGAAGACCCATGGGCACCATGAGTGGTGACCCCAGACACGAAGCTCAGGATTGAGAAGGTGGTCTTTATCGCATGACTAATGGGCACCATGAGAGGTGACCCCAGGCACGAAGCTCGGGATTGAGAAGGTGGCCTTAAGTCATTGGCAAAAGAGAAACCCTATGGTGGGTATGCCAGGGTTAGGGAAAAAGTGGTGGAGAATGACACACTAAAAATTTCATTTGGCTTGTTAATTAACTTGATTGTGATATCTAGATTGTTAGCCATAATTGTGAAATTTTGGTTGTCCCCACATACCAGCATATTCATTTATGCTGACCGACATTTTGTTTGTCGGCGTTTTAGGTACATGATTGTAAAGGACAAACAGTAAAGTGGCATATGTGGAATTAAATAAGAATTAAAGTATAAAGGAGGATTAGTTAGAATGGACTCTAGATGTGGATAGAAGTAGATATCCAAGTTTTTGAAAAAGGTATGCAAAGTTTTATTTTATACCAGCTTTCAGTATAGTTTGGTAGAATTTTATAATTATTATTGATTATTTGTCGAACCTTTGATCATGTTAATTGGGATAACAGCTCTAACCTCTTGGTCTCCCTTAATTGGGGGTTACCGGGAGGCGGGGTCATTACAAATGATGTGTCCTAAGTTGGATTACTCTTGATTAGATGAGTTGAGTCCTTTTGCATGATTCAATCGTATATGTGAGAGTTGGTTAAAAAAAATTATGGGTAGGTGACTCATAATGAGAAATTCAATTCTTTTAATTGAGTTAGGTCTTAGCTTGAGAGACATATGTTTGTGAATCTCAACATTAGCTGCAAGTGAGGTGATATATGAACTCTGATTCTAAGAGTAAAGTGCCTTGTGCATAAGATACTCATAAATGTTGTTCCTTCCACTTCTCTTTCATAATATATGATACTAGAAACCTCGCTTGAGTTGTATTGATGATTTATATATGACGAGTCACACGTATAAGGTTGACCTATTCTATATTACCTTCCTATGTCACACATGTAATATCCAAGTCTGAAATCATGATAAGATTGGCTTAGTATATTCTCTTTCCCTCTATATCATGCACAAAAGATATAAGTTTGAAATCATGAGCTAAAAAAATTGTATCATATCTTACATGATCACAAAATAAAGTTCTTAACCTCAAATCTTCTAACACAGAGTATAGTTTGATGAAAACTACCATAATAGGTGAAACCCTAATGTACATGATGAATAGTAATTCCCTCTAATGTTGAGATCGTAGTATGATGTTGATCTAAAACATAATTGTGATTTTAAGTATGATAATTCCAAATATTAATGACTTGAAACCTTGATATCACCTTGCATGGTTTAATGGGGTGAAGGATGAAATCCTTATTGATACCTACACAACTCCATATGAGTAAATAAATCCCTAATTATTGGGGTAATAAGGTACTTATATGTTAGAACAAAATAATTTCATGTTATGAATAAGAAATGAAATGGTGCTTCAACCTACATAAGGTGGGGTGAGTACACTCTAATACTCTAAAGCCTAAGATAACAACTTAGGGTTTATACCGATATCCTTGTCACCTAGAACTAATGACATATATATACAATTGGACTCTTTGATATAACATTGAATACAATATTAGTTGAATTTTGAAGATGAAATTCTGTTTAAGGTGGGATGAATGTGATGAACTTGATTTTAGGGTTTTGATAACCAATATCATATGAAAAGACGATGATTGTTATGTAAATGATTGATACCAAATTGAGGAATCAATTATTCAATTAGGGACTCTTTTCATCCAAAACGTTAACCACACATGCAACTGATGAGTAGTGTACCTATTTGAGTTTGATTATGATGAATAGTTTGTTTATTGATAGACTTGTGTACTCAAGAGGCCAAGAATTCCATTTATTAGTCACAACAAACCCAAGTGTCCTATTGATGAACCTTGAGGTATCTTAGTATCATAACAATTGTTTTGATGGACTCATAGGATAGAGATATGATGATTATGTGAATTGCATTCAAAGTCTATGCACCTAGTTATAAGGTCAATTGATGAATTTAATTGCATGACCAAATAATGGATTTTGAGTGTCAAACTTTGGTAGAAGCTTCTTCAAGATATTAGGAGACTACTTATAAAATCTTAGAATGGGGGGAGATTCCTAACAAGAGATATATTTCTTTAAAGTTGGGGGAATTATTGATATAAATGTTTAGAAACCTTGTTCATTCAATTATTTAGTAACTAGGCTTTAGTAAATTGATGTGTCATGTGATCCAGCTCTAGTCGGCACTAATGTAACAGATGTGGTCATATCTGGACCTTTAATTTTACTTGATCCAAAGGCTAGTTGGTCATCCGCTACATCCAAATTAAACGGAATAGAGCTGAGACTTGGTTGTGATCCTACTTGCCTCGGAGTGCCTTAGTTGCGAATTATCTGGAATGGATTGAGGATAAAAAGGATCAACCTCATCACAAGCTTCAGGATTACCCATTGTGTGATGTTTTTGGTAGAGAGAAGTGAGAGATCGAACCCCACTTTCCAACCCCTTCTCCATCATTGTTCACAACTACCAACTAGGAATGATCGAGGGTTTAAGGAGAGAAAAAGCTTGTGGTTTGCACTGTGGGGAAGCACCACTGAAGGCATAGGATGATGACACGAGGTCATATGGGGAGCCACCAAGCTATGCGGAGCACAAGAAGAAGCTCCTCAGACCTGTCTTCTTCGGGCATGAGGGGTGACCTTGGAGACAAGTATGCAACCTTCCTCACTACCCATGAAGATCACCTTCAAGTTCGTAAGAGGTATGTGGATCTTCCTTGTGCCTCATATGGGATTGACAAGAATAGGGTAGCAGATCTCCAAGTCTGTGTCGGCCTCTTCCTCCGCGGCTCCAAGTGACAGCTCTCGGAAAACCATGGATCTGTCTCCAGTAGACAAGGGTGACCATCGAGGTGCGCCCATACCTTGATTTCTACAGAACTAGCATCTGATGACAAGATATCCAAGATGGGAAGGTCTCTCTTGCTGGAGTTCTATGAAGCGGCAGCGACGACTGTGGTTACGGGAGATGAGGGACGAGCCTCTCACACATGGAGACAGAGAGAGCGACCAGTGCGTTCCCAGTAGGGTGGGGCCCAGTCCAAGACTTAGTTGTACCCACCTCCCCTGTGGTTGTGGGCAATGTGGTTGTAATCTAGGACCTGAACATGAAGATCTGATGGCCAGAATAAATCTTATAAAGGTAAATTCGATTTTATTCTTATGTTTAGACCAGAGTTTAGAAAATGCATAGAAAATAGATTCCTTAGCCAATAAATGACCTAAAAATATCCCTAGATCCAGAAAAATATCCCCTATATTACTGGACCCCTAGATTATATCCTTGAACCAATTTCAATGATGATATTTAATTTAGAGTACAATGCTCCTTTTTAGGGTTCATTAATTGAAATAAATAGTATTCATATGATATTGAATCTTAGAAAATTCTCATAGAACCCTAATGATTATTGTAATTCATTTATGGACTCTGATTAGAATAATATTATTCAATACTAGGTCTTTTATCATAAATACATAATTAGATGCTTTAAACCTCATATTAATTCTAGAAAATAGAGCAGTAATCAGAAAAATATGAAAATCATACCAAACACTTATTATGATCTCCTGATCAGTATAAAAATAACAGAAACATGTTTTGGATCACTTGGACCAAGGTTTGGCTAAACCCTAATCTAGACCTAAATACCATTAATAATGGTGAACCTTGTATTAATGATGAATATTTGTTATTAATCAGGTGATGACCAGATTGTCTAGATGATCAAGGATAGATATTATTCTCTGAACTCAGGTACATGGATATAAGTATAAGACTAGTTTTTGATGGATGATAATTATGAGTAATTTCTTGCATGTATTTAAATATCTTGTTGGATGTACATCTATATGTATTGTCATTTCCGCCTTAAAAAAGAAGAACACTAAGAAAAGAAAATGGAATGTCGTTACTGATGGTTCATTAATCTCCCTATTAGAGAAGTAAAGTATTAATGTTGACTAGCACCTCCCTAATGGTACAAGGTATGCAGGGAGATCCCTAATGGTACAAGGTATGTGGGGACAGGGCCCAATAATATATGTTTGTGCCAAGTCCACCATAGTAATACATGTCCATAGAATTATGATTAATAACTTGGGTTTACCTGATTTTCCTCCTTAAATAATGCTTTCATTTTCTTTCTTCCTTTTCAAGTATTTTAAATATGCCACCATAGTATAGTATCTTTCAACCACGTACCAACTTTATGTTGATTCGTTGTTTCATGTATGTTTTAGGTTCATAGCTAGCATGAGATAAAAGAACGAGATGTGAGCAGTTGTACATATTTACCTATTGTGTGTAGATCCTATTTAGCATACATGTTCATCGAATGTAGCATTTTCATTCAATATGTAATTGTAAATCATTCTGTAATAATTCATTTTGTAATATATATACATGTTGAATGTTGAGAAATGTTATGGTGCATGTCTGTAGTTGTATGTTCATGTATGCACAAATTGCTTCCGTAACGCACTTTGATACAATTGCCTAATGTGTTTAGATTTGTCCTCTTGGGCCTTCTAAATCTCGAGACGACAGAATCTGGGGATTTTACACACGTCCTAAGCAAAAAGGAGTGGTACTAGCAAACCAAACAGTGAGGGGTAGTAACATGTGGTGCATATGACTAGTCATCCATCGATTCAGTTGCAGAATAATCTGGTGCACTGTCAGCAGGGTGTTGGATGGAATCGGGGCATCTTCTGGTAGGACTGAACTTGCAAATAGAACCTACATTATTCAAGACAACATAGACATAATATGTTAGGCAATATCTATTCAAAGATTTATAATTGTATTTTGTGTAGTTGTATAGTTATTATCAAATAGTATTCGATTTCTCTTGGGTCATGTATTACAAAGGCTTAAGCAGATGATTTTATTTAGTATATTTTTTGTGTTATAATAAGATGAAATAAAGCATGTGTATTTAGAAAGGCTTTTTCTACACATATGTCCTATATAAGAAATAATATGTTGATATGTTTTCTACGAAGAAAAAACCCAAGGGCATTTTATAAAGATGTCAAAATGATGTTTCTATGTCGCCTCAACATAACATATACAAAAAAGGGTCACATAGATCTGTTGTGTAAATTTGGACCAATTTAGGAGTTTGTTTGAGAAAGGATGACAAATGAAGAGGTAGATGTTAGGTCTAGTATTGATTCACCAAAAGGATTTTGTGAAAGTTGTCATGCGCCCTCTTAAAGGCAAGCATTTATATAAGTTCTTTATTGTTAGGTGTCACCCCAACACTAAGTGATGTGAGGCTTGATCCGTGAGGGAAAGATGTATCGAATAATTTGTTATGGAACTATTTTATTATTTGAATGCAAATTTCAAATGACTAGAAAGTCAATAGTGAATGGAGTCAACCATTGATCCCTAACATGAGAATGTCAAAGAGCCAATGTGCAAGCATAAAAAGTTACCATACATGAACAAATAAGTAGAGGAAAACACAAATATGATCCCAATATTCAACATGTGTAATTATACAATATCATTTATAACAAGATTCCAATTACACACTTAAGAATATAATACACAAGTATGATTATGTACACTACATTAGGTTCTTACAGTAGGTACAACCTAAACACTTGCTCATAAGAAAACTTCTTCCAAGATATTGATGAACCTAAAATATATGAGAAATATGGGTATCAACAGACAAGGTGCTAAGTACAGGGCATGCAAATACATATATCTAAGGTTTTAATAATTTAAAAAGATATAGAGAAATAAACAAACAAGAGAGAACGAGTTTTTAATTACTTAGCAAAACAAAGAACCCATGATTTAGTCAATTTACTCCATTATACCAAGAAGTCATGTCTAATAAGGCCTTTGACAACCTTCCCATTGGAAGGGGTCCGTGAAGGTGCTTTGATGAATTCATATTCATCATGATTTTCAGTCACCTTCTCATGCTCTTTTTGAGTCAATACATCCAATTCCAATTACTAAATATCAAAATGTGCAAAATTTCCTAATTGGTTCAATTATCAAGGTTCTTAACTGAGTTTATGTCAATTTTATGGAGGCCTTGATGAGGTTGAACAATTAGTTGGGACCTACCTTTATCTACCCTTGATCTACCCTCACTCATCCTCGGTCTCGCCCATACGGTCTTGCCCATATGGTCTCGCCCATACGGTTTCATCCATACGGTCGCAAGACCGTATGGACATACTCACTGTGAGACCATTTGGAGATATTAACTAAAGACCAATTGAAGGAAAGATAATGCAGATGGTTTGCTAAGCACTCCAAATTGATAGCCAAAACCTTGTGATAAAGTGGAAGCAAGAAGACTGTTTGGTATCTATGTGCATGAGGACCGCATGCAAAGCAAAACCGTATGATAAAGTGGAAACAAGCAGACCGTTTGAGCAAGATTTCCAAATCGTTTGGAGCATTAGGCATGCTTCCCTTGCTCTTGCTTCTTCTTCCTCTCACCGGAACCCTAGTTCCATCGCAGATGGAGCTACAACACCGCCATCAACCTGGAAATGTTGGCGTTACTCCACCGCACCTCCATATCCACCTTCACCTCTGCCTTCTTCTACCTCAAGCAACACCTACAACCAGAGTTGCCCAGCACCTCTGCCACAAGAAACATCAACGCCAATGCTCCTCTTGAGCCTACTGCAGCACTGCCTGCAAGCCCGAAGCACCGTCAACTGCGGAACCTCTGCCGTTCACAGTAGCCGCAACCATTTCCCACACTGTCCACACCACCACCACCAACTGAACGGTCTCAAACCGTTTGGATGTGAGGGAGTCCAAGATCGATCGTGCGTGACCAACAAGACCGTGCGATCGAAGGTCCCAAACCGTTTGCCGTGTGAAGACCATTTGGACAAGGGAATCGAGACCGTTTGGAGTCTTTGTCGTCGAGACCGTTTGATCCCTATCGGTTCCCAAACCGTTAAGAGCCAACAATACCTGCAAGACCGATTGGATTAGTATCGTTTTCCCAAACCGATAGGACTAAAACCGTATGGAGGCCCATACTCAAAACCATTTGGAAAAGCAAAGGGGAGTAGACTGAATGAAGGTAATCGGTTTCCCAAACCGTTTGATAAAGGATACTAAAGACCGTATGATCACTTATAAAGCAAACCGTTTGGAGCTAATAAAAGCAATACCGTTTGGATTTAACCACTCAAGACCATTTGGAAATAAGAAAACTACCAAACCATTTGGACTCACACCAAAAGCATGAGGGCCAGGCTTGTGCCTATAAATAGGACCAACAGAGTCCTCATTTGATCATCGGTTCTGGGACACTGACAGGCTTCCTGTACACAGGTCCGATCCAGTTTTGTCCACACTATTGTTGTTTCACCTACCGCCCATGCTGCAATCAAGGAGACCGAGAAGAGAAGGAAGGAGGGGTGAGAAAGACTGCCCGGTCTATTTTTGCATCCCTCATTCTTTTTCCAGATCTACTCCGACACGACGTAGAAGACCACATCATCTTCACCGAGCTGTGACCACCTTCTACATCATGCTCATGGCAGATTCCTCTCTCTTTCTTATTCTTCTTGTATCTCATACCATGAGCGAGTAGTTCCTTTTCACTGGGGTGCGGGGACTAGCCCCGCTACCCATGCATTCATGTCTTTACATTTAACTTTCCAAGACTATGTATATAACTTTTCATTTCGTTACTAATTGATATGCTTGTAGTTGATTACCTTCTTTCTTTCATCTTGTTCTTCCCTATATTGCAAAATCTTCTATATGTAGGGTGGAATGGCGATATACGAAGTTTGACTCCTTGATTAGAAATAGGATAGGATTCCTTGAGGTAGTAAGTGCCCTCTCCCTTGGATCTTGGTGGGCAAGCCAAGAGCTTGTGGTGGTCTCCTTCATCTTCTTCCTTGGTAAGCCACGATTTTCTATCTTTCCTTCTCTTCTTCTGGGCCATAGACCTTGGTACCATATTTTCCCTCTTTTGCTTTCTTGACCATGGTTTTATCTTCCTTCTTGGAGGTGTTGTGGAGATTGAGCTAGGAGGATCTTCTTCTACCTTGAGCTTGGAGCTTGATCTTGGAGCTTAAGAGCTTGGTGGTTGTTCTTGAGGTAGGTTATATAACTCTAACCCTACTTTGTTATTATCACGTTTCTACTTATTATCTTGCTAGTTGCTCTTATCTCATCTTTGCTTGCATGCTAATAGTTCTATTGGTAGCTCTAAATTCTATTTTTTAGAATATAACATTGTTAAGTTGCTTCCATGAAATGTTCCTTTCTTGCCTTTGTAGTATCGTCATCTTGAGGTAGAAGATGACTAAACTAATATGAGTTTCTCTTTGCAAACCAATATGGTATGCTAACTGATATGACTACAACCTGACATGCCTTGACTAGACCGATATGTTTCTTGTGATGTGTCTTTTCATGATCTCATGATGGCTTGTGAAGAAGAGTGTTGAGTCTCCATTCTTCTAGTTGAGTGTGGAAGCCAACATGGGTAACCCTAATCTGATATGCATGTGGAAATAGATATACCTTGCAACCTGGTACTCCTTAGTTGGAACGCCTTCTTTAGAGATGAGAAGCACCTACTTTGTGGTTCAACTGATACCACCAACCCTAATGATCAATATCCTATGGAGATGTATGTTGTCGATATACAATGGGGTACATAGGTTGATACCCTAGTGAGTGGTGAGGCTGATACCCTAGTTGAAGTGGTGAGGTTGATACCCTAGTGAGTTGGTAGACCGATACCCTAGTGAGTGGGTAGGTCGATACCTTAGTGAGTGGGTAGGCTGATACCCTAAGGGATGGTGAGGCCAATACCTAGTAGAGATGGTATAACCAATACACCTTCTTCATGTACCTCTTGGTTGATATCCTTTGTTGTGCCTTGGCTGACACACTTTCATTTAGGTGTTGAACCCGATACCAAGTGATGTTGAACTGATACAAGTGGTGATAAACCGATACACTATCTTAGTGTGGTGGTTGATACCCTATCTTAGTGGGATGGTTGATACCCTAACCCTAGCTGATACCCTTATGTGGTGTAGTAATGCAACTTGTTGATGTTAAGGTTACATGGCGTGATGTAATACTCTATGGTGATGGTTGAGACATTCCATGTTCATGTTGGTGTTTCATGGTATGATGTGACATCCTATGGAGTAGTTTTAAATATGATGTGAAGCTTACGTTTCTAAACCACATAACATGTTACTTATTACTTATGATAATGAGAGACATGCTTCAATGATGAGGAAAGTTATAACCTAAGGGTGGTTAGAAATCTAACCTTTTAAACCCTAATCAGGTAAAGTGAAACCCTAATTGTTATAATGTAAAGTGTATGATGTGAATGTCTGGCATGATTTCTATGAGATGATGATGCTTTGCCTTTTTGTTATTAGTTTCTAACCATGAAGGTGTTATTGATTGATGTACATATCCAGGTATGAGCTATATATGGTGGTTATAATGTGATGGACATGTGGTCCTTGTGATGGACAGCTGGTCGTTGTGGTGGACATTGGTCATTATAATGGACAGGTGGTCCATGCGATGTACATGTGGCCCTTGTGATGGACATTGGTCCTTGAGATGGACATATAAGTGATAATAGGCATAAAGTGATGATGTGATTCAATATGTTCTGATGATGAGTCATACCCTATTTATGTAGATCTTATTTAGAGGTTAAACATTGTAACTTGATTGATTCTTAAAGATTTTTAAATTGATATAACTAATCAAGTGAAATCTAATAGTGTAGTTGCCTTGTGCCATAGATCCATTCATTGTCAGCAATTGCTGAATGGGGAAATGAGTTTAACTCAGAATGCATATTGTTGAATATGTGGGGTGCAAGTTGGAATACCACCTTGTATCCTAAAAGGAAATGTATCACATGATAGACTATATGTCATACTTGGAATTTGTATCATAGGATTGACTTTATGTCATACCTGGAATTTGTGTCATAGGATTGACTGTAAGTCATACCTGGAATTGTATCACAGGATTCACTGTAAGTCATACCTGGAAGAGCACTACTATAAGTTGTAGCTCAATTTCTCTGATGCCATGACTTGTACCAAGGTGGGCTAAATATGCATAGTTAGACTAAAATGTCTCTAGAAGGAGATGACTCGTGATGTCACTGCATGTTTACTCATATTGACTAAGGAAGGTGAGGTCGTAGATTCTAGCTCTTCCATTAGACCTTGTATGGCATAGACTTCAACTACATACATATAGTGGTCAGTTGGATTTGGATGGTACGATTCAAATCCTCAGGGCATATTGAATACGTAATAAACCATGTAGTATAATTGTATCAGATCAAATATGAAAACATTGGTTGAGGCCTTGCTTGATCTTTATACAATGTTGTTGGTAGAGAATATACATGTTTTTCATATTCCTTTTAAATTATTAATATGTTTCACAATTCATCAGTAATCATTCTTCATGTTAGTTATATTGTTGCTCAGTTTATCTTATTAGTGATAATAATAGAGTTGGCAGAGAGTTATATCTCTCACTGGGACAGTGTATTTCAATCTATTGGTTAACAACCTTATTAGGTGGATGAGCATGAGGGGGTAGATCTCATGTAGAGGAGGTTGAGCAGCAGCCAGCGGAGGAGTAGTTGATAAGGTTGGAAGTGTTGTTGGTTATCTGTGTTGATAGAGTCCTAGAGTCATCCATGTACACTCGAGTCCTTGGGAATGTTTTGTAGGTGTTTTGCACATGTTCTCTTTATGTGCTTATTGTATATCAGATATGATGGAATCATGTATATACATTCTAAAACAATGCTTTCGTTATAGGTTGAAAGCATGTTTTTTGGATGCTTTCAGGCATGAAAGTACTCATATTAAAAGGTTCTTTCTATGTGGTAATTTTATGCAAAAAGGTTTTAATTTTTAGTGTTTTTTGCTAATAAGTGTGTTCATATGTCTTCCACGATTTTGTTTGAGTAATCTTGTTTTGTCATGGCCCAAGGCATCACAGTAAAGGTTGGTATCAGAGCTTTAGGTTCTATGAGTCTACAAGGACCTAGGACTAGGGTTTCTATCTATTCTAGTATCCTCCAGTCTATCTTATAGTCAATTCTACTTATGCAAAGGAAGAAGCAAAGCTAAATGATGTCTAGAGAACACGAAGAACACGTTGTCGAGAGAAGTGTTGTTGTACTAGGTGGTGGTGCAAAGAACCAGGCACATGAAGATCAGGTGCCTGAAGTCCCCCAATTTGACCTTGCCATGAAAGAAAACCCTACCTTTCAATCATTTTTTGGGCAGTTCATGACCACGATGACTCATATGGTAGACAGGATTCCTACACCTTAGCCTAGAGCTCCTGTTCGCCAAGCTAAATCTTTGGGTACTGTGAAGACTTTCGAGTGGCTTCGTCATGTTAAGGTAGTTGAGTACGCTGGAACAACTGACCTAGAGGATGTGAATCTGTGGCTGACTGAGCTTGAGAAGGCCTTTAAGATCATGTGTATCCCTAAGAAGGATAAGGTGAACCGTGCGGTGTACCTCCTGAGAGGGAGTGTTGGACATTGGTGGGCCATAGAGTGGGAGAAGAGACCTGGTGTGGTGGATGGTTGGGAAGACTTCTGACGAGAGTTTGTTAGTCAGTAGTTCCACAGACATATCTGGATGAGAAGATCAATTAGTTTGAGAGGATTCGAGAGGGATCCATGACAATCAATGAGTATGAGGCACAGTTTATGGAGTTTTTAAGGTTCTTTTCTCATATGGCTACGACAAAAGATGAGAGGATTCATCATTTTGAGAAGGGGTTGAATGATAAGTTGTCTACCTCTATTTTTGCTTTGGAGAATCATGAATGGTTTGCCATGTTTGTGGATTCAGTTCAAAGGATAGACCAATCTGTGAAGGAGAAGAGAGAGCCATGGTCTGTACAATTTCAAGGGAAGTCATCAGGTGGCTTCAAGAAGTTGAGGTTTTCTGCATCGTGAGTGTCTTAGAGGTTTGGTGTTTCAACTTAGTGGTCACCAAGAAAGGGCAGCGGCTGTAGTTTTCCACCCTTAGGAGCCCATAGTATAGAATCAACATTAGTGACAGGGCCATCCAGGATGCAATATGGGAACTGGGCATGCACACGTGTGGGTAGATAGGACATTTGATGTGAGCGATGAGAGGTGACGAAGTGACCCAACAAATGACACATAACTAGTAGGGCTCACAGAGATAGTAGAGCAATAACAATGCAGGAGGATGAGGATGTGGCCAAGCTTCCCTAGTTGGATCATATGCTCTGGGAAGCCGAGGATGGGGGCAACAATAGGCAACAGCTAGATTCTACGCCATGAGTCAGCCAGAGGCGATGGTCAACCCATGACTGGTGATAGGTCAGATGGAGTTATTTCATTCTAATTTGTCTTCTTCTTGCTTTATATCTATTTTGGTTGACCCAGGTGCTACACACTCATTTATCACATGGGAAGTGCTTAGTAGTTTCTCTTTGCTTGTTAGTAGTAGGATGAGTTGCATGTTGTCCATTGGTCAGTTCTACATTGTTGCAGGATGTGTGTCCTTCATGTGTTCACTCTTTCTCAGGACACAACATCCAAGTGTTGGGTTTTAGGGGAGACAGAGAAGGCAGTGGAAACAAAACTTTCTTCTCCCAAACCCAGAATAAACAAATTGCGTCAATGTCTATACAATGTGAAGGATGGTTTGTAGAGGCATACCTTGTCCCGAGGCTTTCTCAGAGACGTTACCTCACGGCTTGTGTGGTCTTCACCTCTGGCCTTGGACGGTGTCTGTGTAGCTCCTCATCTCACCAAGACTGTCGAGATTGATAGTTGTCCTCTGAGCGGCAAACGTCTCCCGCCTCTAAAGTGGTCCACACGGACCACCTGGAACTCTGGTCTCCTTGTCCCACAAGGAATCGGAAGGAGTTGCACCCTCCTGTCAGTGTACTAGTCACCAACTCACTCTCCTGCAACCAGTTGATTTTCTATAGTTGTCTTTCCCTTGTTGTGCCTCCCTTATCGGGTAGCACTTGCTCGGGCTCTCTCGGTTACCACAACTAGAGAGAACGACAACTTTGCAGAGCAACTGGTGTTCTAAGTTGTTGTTCTGGCGAAGCTCCCACTACCCCTATATATATAGGAGGGTTATGGTATGGGGTTCTCTACCCCAGGCAATGCGGGATTAAAGCAGGAGTAGAAGGGTTCAAGATTTTCCACAAAACAACCAACTTGTGCCAGCTGAACCGATCATTTCATACCCTGAAACAATTGTTTCAAGCCCTAAGCCGATCATTTGGGACCTGAACCGATCATTTAGGGCTCTGAGCCGATCAGCTGGAACTCTGAGCCGATCGGTTTGTGGTCATGGTCAAACTCGAATTGACTTTCATATTTATTTCCGATTAATCAAATACTAATCCTTGTCCAAAAATCGAATTTGTACAAGTGAAAAAAATATATTTTTCAAATAGTCTTCTGACTTTCCAAACGATCTCGGTTGGTCACATGAATCGACCGGTTCAACAATTGAGTCGATCGTCTCATGACACATGAGCCGATTGTCTCACCAGTTGAGCTGATCAGTTCACCAACCTGAGCCAATCGGTTCATCCCATGAGTTGATCAGTTGGGGCAGCAGACTATGCAAAATCAGTCAATTGCAGTTCCAATCAATCTGATACTCTCAATCATCTGGTCCAACACCTTGAACTCTATGATTTTGAGCTATCAATTAATTGAGTGTTTAATTGAACTACTAAACTCCTTTAGTAATCAATCTAAACATCATTTGTGGATAAACTCCTCTTCTAGGTTAAATCCTATGTGTGTGACCCTGCAGGTCCATTTCACGTTGGCAGTGAAAGTTCATACCACTTATGACTTCACAAGTAAAGAGTGGTGCCTAGTCGCACATCAGTGCTACCCAAGTGAAATAGAAAGTTGGAGAACAACTTTCAATCCTACAATCTGTGAATGGTGTTACAGTGAATGTATAATTCCTTTATCACTGATATCCCGAATGAACTCAAGGAATGGAATAGTAATCCTGTCAACGTTCATTCACTTTCTTGATCTCAGAGTAGATTGGAGGAGATATGTATGACATCAATATCACATACTGATTCACACATGCGTGCACACGCCTATCTCAATCCTACTCATCAAGTGTCCATGGATATCAAACTCCCTCAGGAGGGACAAATCCCATATCTATCACTCACCCCTTAAAAGCCCCATGTGTCAAAGCCACCCAATCATCACCTTTAAACAACCCATGTTTCAAGACAGCGTTTGATGATGTCAAAGTGTACCCAACGACATGTGTTGAGTGTAGTGATTTCAGGTCAAAGAATCACACTCACCACCATCACTGTGAGAACTAATTGTGACTACCATGTCATGGTTCCATGTGTCAAACTCACAGTGGATCTGTCTGGTAAACTTGTTCTCTAACAAGTACCTATGTGTTTGGTTTGATATCTCCATATCATGACTAACAAGATTCTATCATCAACCAACACCACAATCTAGTCTTGTGTGCCATTGTTGTCTATCTACCTTCCACAATGACATCCGACTAGGGACATAATAAGAATGTACAAACTCTTAGCATCCGTATGATCTCATCGTTCAGGTCCTCAACCTGAAAGCTTATGTCATTGAGTATTGTCATTCTCTATACATTCAATTTGTTCTATCATTATCTCATATGACTGAATTAGAAAGAATTGGAAGCTTGCCATTTATGTTTATCAAATCAACCTTAATGTATCCCACCAATCATCCCATGATTGGCTCTCAGGGCATACATACCAACACCAAGTAGATCTCATACCATGTGACATGCATGGATTTGATGTGATCCTTGGAATGTATACCTTCGAGAAGTATAGAGTAGTCTTGTATTGTAGTTCCAAGAAAGTGACGTTTTTGGATGGTAGTGAGACGTGGATCTTCCAAGGAGATAGGAAGATTCTCCCAACATGTCTTGTCTCAGCTATGGTGGCCAAGAAGCTTTTGAGACAAGGTTGTGAGGTGTTTTTAGCACACGTGGTGGATACCGAGGTGAGGAGTCTTATTATCTAGGAAGTACATGTGGTTAGGGAGTTTGAGGATGTTTTTCCTGAAGAGTTTCCAGGTGTTCCCCCACCCATGACATTGATTTTGAGATCAATCTGTTTCCTGGTACGCAACCCATAACTCAGACACCGTATAGGATGGTACCGACAGAGATGAAAAAATTGAAGAGACAGCTATAAGAACTGCTTGACAAAGGTTTCATCAGGTCGAGTATGTCCATAGGGTGCTCCAGTGTTGTTTGTGAAGAAAAAGGATGGGTCTATGTGGTTGTGCTTAGATTACAAACAGTTGAACAAGGTCGGATAAAGAATAAGTATCCTTTGTTGAGGATAAATGATTTGTTTGATCAGTTATGTTGTGCAAGTGTGTTCTTGAAGATAGATCTACGGTCAAGATACTATCAGTTGAGGATCAACGAGGATGACATACTGAAGTCAGCTTTTAGGATGAGATATGGTCACTACGAGTTAATCGTTATGTCATTTGGGCTGACCAATGCACCAACGACGTTCATGGATTTGATGAACAAGGTGTTCCTACATTCCTTGATTAGTTTGTGGTTGTATTCATAGATGATATCTTGATATATAGTCCAGAGAGTCAGTACCATAAATAGCATTTGTGTCAGGCATTGACAATGTTGAGACAACACCAGCTCTATGCTAAGTTTAGCAACTGTGAATTTTGGTTGAGAGAGGTATCTTTCTTGGGGAACATTATATCTATAGAAAGAGTACGACTGGACCCTAAGAAGGTAGAGCATGTGACAGACTGGGAGCAGTCAAAGATGCCAATAGAAGTGTGCAATTTCCTAGGTTTGGCGGGCTACTATAGGAGGTTCATTAATAACTTTAGTTCTATCACCCTACCTCTAACCAAGCTAACATGAAAGGATGTGTCATTCATTTGGGATGATAGATGTCAATGTGCTTTTCAAACATTGAAGGAGAAGATGACAGGTGTACCAGTTTTGGTTTTGCTCGAGCAAGGAAGAGGATTCATCATCTTTTATGGTGCATCCCGTCATAGTTTGGGATGTGTGTTCATGTAGGACAAGCAAGTAGTTTCTTTTGCTTCTCGACAGCTTAGGAAACACAAGGAGAATTATCCAACCCACAACTTGGAGTTAGCCATAGTAGTACATGCTTTGAAGATTTGGAGTCACTACCTATATGGGGAGAAGTGTCAGATCTTCACAGATCACAAGAAATTGAATTATATCTTTTCACAACAGGAGTTGAATATGAGGCAATGTCGTTGGATGGAGTTGAACAAGGATTACGATTGCATGATTGATTATCATCCAGGAAAGGCAAATATCATGGAAGACAATGGAGAAGATTAAAGTGATACAATAATAGTTGAAAATAGACAAGACAGACAGAAGTCGTATGCAGACAATCATCGCAAACCCTTGGAGTTCCAAGTGGGAGGCAAAGTATATCTGAAGGTCTCTCCCTGGAAAGGTGTTTTGAAGTTTGGGAAGAAGGGTAAGTTGGCTCCCAGGTTTATGGGACCATACCCAGTTGTGGCACGTGTTGGGAAGGTGGCCTATAAGTTTGAGTTGCCACCTGAGTTGCATAGGTTTCATCTAGTGTTCCATGTTAGTATGTTGAGGAAGTGTCATTCAGATACAAAGATAGTGTTACAGCCTGTGAAGGTGGATCTTGATGAGAATATGTCCTATGTGGAGGGTCTAATGTTGATCCTTGATCATAGGGTGAAGAAGTGAAGAGGAAGGACCTTGTGCTTGTGAAGGTTCTTTGGCATCATCATGGTGTTGAGAAAGCCACATGGGAGCTCAAAGAGGAGTTGTGGAGTAAGTACCCTTCTCTTTTTCTCAGGATTTCGTGGGCAAAATCCCTATTAGGGGTTTATGGCTTGTAAGGACCCTGACCCACGTTTTGGGTAACCCTTTTTGTTATTCTTAAGTGTGTTTCTTAACTCCTTGATCTGATCATCTAAGATGTAATTAGGGCTTGTTGGAGGTTGGCATTTCTTGTTTGAGCTTGCCTCTTGATGTTTGTTCTATGTGGTGAGGCTTTGGTACAAACTTGCAGTTTACCTAGAGTAGGGGTTGATATGCAAGTTTGCCACCTCTAGAGTGTTTCTTCTCTCTCTTGGCATCATCTAGAGGAGAGAGAAAGTGTTGGATGCCTTGTTTTGGCCTTGGTTGAGTTGTGAATCCTTGGTGATGTTTTGGGCACATGTTTGAGGAGTGTTTTGCTCTTTGGAGTGTTGTCTAGGGCTTGGGAGCCTTGGTGAGGCCTTGTATCAGTTTGTGGATGCCTTGAAGAGCTTTGGTATTGGTTGAGGGTGTCTTTAGGGACATCCTATTGGTTTTTGGCACCTTGAGGATAACTATATTGGGTTTTGGTAACTCTAGGAGCAGTTTCATAACGACTTGTGACCTAGGGTTTCATCCTTATCGATTTGTGAAGGGGGTGGAAGATGTGTCGACCTTGACCTTCCTTAGTGACCAAGTTGCAAAGACTTAGATCCTATCACCTTGTTGCATGGCATGGCATGTGTCCCTTCTTCTTGGACAAGTGTCTTCTAGGGTTGTAAGGTGGTGACTCCTTTCCCTTGCTCTCTCTCTCATCGGCCATGTATATCTACCTCTTCCTTCTCATGCAAGTGAACCCTTTTAGCATTCCTTTCTTGCTCTCCTTGGTTGATGACCTTGAGCTTGAATAACCGTCTCCCTTAGAGCTTGGTGGGTGATCCAAGAGCTTGTTGTTCTCTCCTTCATCTTCTTCCTTGGTAAGCCATGTCTTTCTAGCTTTCCTTCTCTTCTTCTTTCTTCTTATCGGCCATAGACCTTGGTACCTTCTTTTCCATCTTTTTCTTTCGTGACCATCATCCTATCTTCCTTGTTGGAGGTGTTGTGGAGATTGAGCTAGGAGGAACTTCTTCTACATTGATATTGGAGCTTGACCTTGGAGCTTAAGAGCTTGGTGGTTGTTCTTGAGGCGCGTTAAATAACTCTAACCCTTCTTTGTTATTATCACCTTTCTACTTGTTATCTTACTAGTTGGTCTTATCTTGTCTTTGCTTGCATGCTAGTAGTTATCTTGGTAGCTTTACATTCTATTTTTGAGAATAGAACCTTGTTAACTTGCTTCCATGAAACGTTCCTTTCTTGCCTTGGTATTATCATCATCTTGATGTAGAAGATGACTAAACCGATATGAGTTTCTCTTTGCAAACCGATATGGTATGCTATCTGATATGCTTGCAACCCGACATGCCTTATCTAGACCGATATGATTCTTATGATGTGGATTGTCATGATCTCATGATGGCTTGTGAAGAAGAGTGTTCACTCTCCATGTTTCTACTTGAGTGTGGAAGTTGACATGGGTAACCCTAATCTGATATGCATGTGTAAACCAATATACCTTGCAACTTGATACTCCTTAGCTGACACACCTCATTTATAGGTGAGAAGCACCTACTTTTTGGTTCAACCGATACCACCAACCCTAATGGTTGATATCTTATGGAGGTCTATGTGGCCGGTATACAATGGGGTACATAGGTCAATACCCTAGTGAGTGGTGAGGTTGATACCCTAGTTGAAGTGGTGAGGTTGATACCCTACTGAGTTGGTAGACCGATACCCTAGTGAGTGGGTAGGCTGATACCCTAAGGGGTGGTGAGGCCGATTCCTAGTAGAGATGGTATAACCAACACACCTTCTTCATGTACCTCTTGGCTGATATCCTTGGTTGTGCCTTGGCTGACACACTTTCAATGAGGTGTTCAACCTAATACCAAGTGATGTTGAACTAATACAAGTGGTGATAAACTGATACACTATCTTAGTGTGGTGGTCAATACCCTATCTTAGTGGGGTGGTCAGTACCCTAACCCTAGTTGATACCCTTATGTGGTGTAGTGATGCATCTTGTTGATGCTAAGGTTACATGGTGTGATGTAATACTCTGTGGTGATGGTTGAGATGTACCATGTTGATGTTGGTGTTTCATGGCATGATGTGACATCCTATGGAGTTTTTGTACTATGATGTGAAGGTTACGTTCCTAAACCACATAACATGTTAATTATGATAATCAGAGACATGCTTCTATGATGAGGAAAATGATAACCTAAGGGTGGTTAGTAATCTAAACTTTTAAACCCTAATCGGGTAAAGTGAAACCCTAATTGTTATAATGTAAAGTGTATGACGTGAATGTATGGCATGAGTTCTATGAGATGATGATGTTTTGCCTTCTTGTTATTAGTTTCTAACCATGAAGGTGTTACTGATTGATGTACATAGCCAGGTATGAGCTATGGTGGTTATCATGTGATGGACATGTAGTCCTTGTGATGGACAGTTGGTCCTTGTGATAGACATTGGTCCTTGTGATGGACAGGTGGTCCTTGTGATGGACATGTGGTCCTTGTGATGGGAATTAGTCCTTCAGATGGACATATAAGTGATAACAAGCATAAAATGATGATGTGATTCAATGTGTTCTAGTGATGAGTCATTCCATGTTTATGTAAATTTTGTTTACAGGTTAAACATTGTAACTTGATTGATGCTTAACGATGTTTAAATTGATCTAACTAATCAAGTAAAATCTAATAGTGTAGTTTCCATGTGCCATAGATCCATTGAATGTTAGAAATTTCTAAATGGTGAAATGAGTTTAACTCAGAATGCATATTGTTGAATATGTGGGGTGCAAGTTGGAATACCACCTTGTATCCTAAAAGGAAATGTATCACAGGATTGACTGTATGTCATACCTAGAATTTGCATCATAGGATTAACTGTATGTCATACTTGGAATTTGGATCATAGAATTGATTGTAAGTCATACCTAGAATTGTATCATAGGATTGACTATAAGTCATACCTGGAAAATCACTACTATAATCTATAGCTCAATTTCTCTAGCGTAGTGACATATACCAAGGTGGGTTAAATATGTATAGGTTAAATTAAAATGTCTCTGGAAACAGATGACTCATGATGTCACTACATGTTTACTCATACTAACTGAGGAAGGTGAGGTTGTAGATTCCTAATCTTCCATTAGACCTTGTATGCACTGACTTCAACTATATACATATAGTGGTCAGTTGGATTTGGATGGTATGATTCAAATCCTCAGGGCATAATGAATACGAAATCAGCCATGTAGTATAATTGTATAGGATCAAATATGAAAACATTGGTTGAGGCCTTTCTTGATCTTTATACAATGTTGTTGGTAGAGAATATACATGTTATTCATATTACTTTTAAATTATTAAAAGGTTTCATAATTCATTAGTAATTGTTCTTCCTTTTATTTATATTGCTGCTCAGTTTATCTTATCAGTGATATAATAGAGTTGACAGAGAGTTATATCTCTCGCTGGGACTGTGTGTCTCACTCTATTGGTTAACAACCTTTTTAGGTGGACAAATATGAGTAGGTATAGATCGTGCACAGGAGGTTGAGCAGCAGCAAGAGGAGTAGTAGCTGATAAGGTTGGAAGTGTTGCTAGTTGTCTATGTTGATAGAGTCCTAGAGTCATCCCTGTACACTCGGGTCCTTGGGAATGTTTTGTAGGTGTTTTGTGATCATGTTCTCATTATGTTCTTGTTGTATATCAGATATGATGGAATCATGTATATACGTTCTAGAATATTGCTTTCGTTATAGGTTGATAGCATGTTTTGTGGATGCTTTGAGGCATGAAAGTACTCATATGTAAAGGTTTTTCCTATGCGACAGTTTTATGCAAAAAGGTTTTAATTTTGAGCATTTTCTGCTAATAAGTTTCTTAATCTCTCTTCGACGGTGTCATTTGAGTAATTTTGTTTCACCATGGCACGGGGCGTCATAAGAAGCATGCATGGATTCGAGTCATGTTGAGAGGGATTCAACCTAAATATTGAGTTAAAGTGGTAATGTGTGATGCATCGTCTCTACTCTAAGAATCAGATGAGCTTTGTATTTGTATTGCAACCAAATGATTATTTCATCTTATTGTGAGTGTGAGAGCGGAGATAGACACATGCCATATTAGAAATGGAAATAATATGAGGAATAAACAATTAAGTTGAAAACCTTTTAGGACAACTGAGAATTTGAGGTTTTACCATACCCTTAGGAGAGAATATTGAATGAATGGTTGGGGAAAACTAGATGAGCATGGTAATCATTGGGTTTTAAATCCTAAATGATTATATAATTATCAAATGGAGTTTGAATTATATAGATTAAGATTTAATTTGGTGATCAAAATAATGGATGCAAGAGTTGAGGTACCAAATAAAGATAAACCTAGCTTGACTTATTGACCAAGCTTGTAGCAACCCAGTTAGAGGACCTAGAGTTAGATGAGATGCATGGTTTGATGTGGAAGCCTCAGAGACATCTCTCAATGGGTGTGAATGGTTGAATCTGATATGAAAGTAGTTTTTGAGTTCCTGATAATTCGCCCTTAATGACCCATATCTTGCAAGGGATCATGGTTCTAAGTACACGGTACACTCTAGAACCATGAAGATGTTTAAAGACTTACAACAATATTTCTGATAGTGTGGAAGGAAGAGAGACATAGCAACACATGTATCCTATTGTATTACATGTCAAATGGTGTAGGTTGAACACAGACAACCTAATGGTTTACTACAACCAATTGATATTCTTGAGAGGCTATGAGACCATAACACTATGGATTTTGTGGTAAGTCTCCCCAAGATAAAGCAAGGTCATGATGCAATATGCATTGTGGTGGACCGCTTAACTAAGTCACACATTTCCTTTTCATAAAGAATGCTACCAATGTGTCAAACCTAGCTAAACTATATGTTGGAGAAATAGTTCGTGTGCATGATGTTCCGAGATCAATTATTTCTAATTGTGACCCTAAGTTCACTTTGAAGTTATGGAAGCAAGAGCATGAAGAACTTTGTACGAGGTTGAAATTTAGGGCAACTTATCACCCCAGACTAATAGATAGTTAAAAAGAACGATCCATACTTTAGTAGACCTATTGAGAGCATGTGTGCTCGATTGGGGTGGATCATTGGAGCAGTGCATGCCTTTAGTTGAGTTTGCCTATAATAATATCTATCAAGCCAGTATCAGATGCCTCTGTATGAAGATCTTTATGGGAGGTTGTGCTGATCACATGTGATGTCCCCATATTTTCTAAAACTTAATCTAATATGTGACATCCAAATTGAAACCTCACCTAAGTGAGAATACCAAAGTAAACACCCCATACTAGGCTAAGTAGAAGAAAATCAGAGGAAGTCAGAAGAAACAATAGTAGCACATGCACATGAACAATAATAAAATCATACAACACATGTTCACCATTCAACATATAATTACAAAATCAATTGTTACAACATTTGATATTACATATTGAACAACAAACGTTTACATATACATGTACTACCACTAAACAACGGTATCTCAAGACAACAAGTCCACTTGTACATCGGTTCACTACACAACATACAACTATCATGGTTCTTCAAGATCATATGTCCACATCCTAAACAAAAGATTACATGTGATACACGTTAACACAATATTCAAGAATATTGTGTTGAGTACGCCTACGTGTCTTTTATATACCTCTCATTACTAAGCTTAGTAATAAGATAAAACTAGAACTTGGCAGTAATAAACAAATATAAGAAAAAACATATACTTGCACAAAGATGTTCATTAATAAAAAGAGAACACATAGTTTAAGCTCTTTTTTCATTATATGTAAAGTCGATCAACCACATGCACTATTCTACCAAAGAGATTTAGTGCTCACATGTGCTATACTACCAAAGAGATTTCGTACTTTCATAAATGCACTATTCTGTAAAAGAGATTTAGTGCTCACTTGTACAATTCTGCCAAAGAGATTTAGTACTTTCATCAATGCACTATTCTACCAAAGAGATTTAGTGCTATCATATATTGGATCAGACATCTTATGTTTCATCTATTCATAGCCATATAATTAGGGAAAATCAAGCAAGATATCATACAAGAAAAATCATTTCATTCAATACCATATGCCAAGTATTTTGCTACATGTACAATACAAGCATACTATATAATAAGCCAAGTAAGAGATAATGGCATACTTCAATTGAGATATCTTAAACCATACATTCTTGATATCCTATATCCTAGGTCAACCCTAATTAAGACAAGATCAAAAATCACCATCAGGTTCTCATCATCTTAACCCTATTTGATTCTTTAGGGTTTTACTTAGTTCATTAGAGTATGTTTATCATTACTCATCTTGTCACCTTAGATTTATATTATTGATGTCATATTCCATATTATACTTCAATTATGTGTTGGATCGATATAGATCATCTGTATGTTATGTTTCATATATTCACATGCAATGATTAACCCTTGGTTACATTTATTATTCAAATTACGGTTACAACCCATGCATTAAGGGTCATCTTCATATAACATGAATTCTATGAATCTAACTGATATCAAAGTTTCATATTGACTTCCAATTATAGATATAAGGGTTTTTCATAAATTCCATCACTTATTAATAATGTCTGTATTTATTGCATTTTATTCAGGGTTATTAGCCCTAATTAGCCATATTGAGAAAATTACATGATTTTGTGCATCAACATTACAATTACTGGCATCATATGGATTACACATCACATTTAGGAGTTACTGGAATATTTCCGTAATTTTAGTCGGTCGTTTGGTATTTATTATGCATGATACAAGTGTACTACATCTTACATTATATCACTATCATTTAAGCATAAAAAGGCTAAAATTATGGTTCCATCTTGTTCTACTCATTTTTCTAAGAGCAAGGTACCTTAAATGTATTTTTTTGATAATTGAGCTATTTACTGCTAAATATACAAGATCAGGGGAATTTCTAGGAATTTACCTTTTTCTAACCAGTAACATGCCGCCACATCACCCCAGCAAGGCATGGCTTCACTTGTTGGTGCTTAACTGTGAGCTAGACAGATTGTCTCCTGGATTGATCTGGTTTAGGGTTTTATTTGTTTGTGCTAGATTGGTTTAATCTCTCATCTCCTCACGCGATCATGATGCGTTCTCCGCCTGACGGTGTGTGCGTCATTCCCTAGAAAATGGCCACCGCTAAGAGGAAGCTTCCCGGGTCAAGCGGGCTCCATTGCAACCTGGAAGTCGCATCTCTTCTATGATGGAAATCTCTTCATCCTTGATTTTGGAGTTTCATGACCACACACTCTCCTGCCATGGCCACCGCTGCACATCCTCCTCTAGCTTATGCTTGCTGATACTAGAAGTTTTCATGGAGGAGTGAAAGGGAAAAAGTCTTAGGACCATGGAACTTCAAGTTCATTGTCAAAAGATCTTTGATCTACAATGATGAGCTCACCATCAACCTCCAACAGTGATGACATGAACTCCTCACAGACCGTCCCACTCCATCTTCTTCTATATGAAACTCAACCTCGACCTCCATCAAAACTAGCATCGGGGAGCACAAAATTACTATAAAAGGACTCTACTAATCTTTCACATTGTTTTCTGCTAACAGATTCCCTCTAAACACCCGCTTATCTCCATCTTTGTTTCCTACTCTCTCGTCTAACTTGTTGGAAACATTATTGGGGGCAAAGAGAACGGTGAGGTGACTCTCCCTCGTTTCTGGTCAGTTTACTCCAGATAAGGGGTTTATGAGGACACTCTAGATTGTGTCCATGCCCACGTCCACAATGTGCAATGTGGGAATTGTTGTGGTTGCCATTCTTTCCATTACCCCCGATCTACTGGAGATAGAAGATGAGGGATTTTACATCAGATCTATCAAGCATGTGGCTACTATCATCCCCTCAATAGTCATTCCATGGAACTAACATGCATACTAGCACAAGGCCAATTGTGACAAAACATTAGCTGAGAAATAGTTCCCAAATAAACATGGTACCAAAGTCCTCAAAGATTATCGTGCAAATATTTATCCCTAAATTCAAACGCTTATAAATTACTCTAATGACTACAAAGTTCATGCAATTGGAACTGTAACATTATCATAACTCAATCTTCATTACATTAAATTTTGGTGCCAATATTTCATGTTTGACTACTCAACCACTGCATCCAAAATGGCACGTACTTAGGAGTATAGATCATGATGTTAACATTAAATAACTTTCAACTTTCATCAAATTAGTTGAAGTACCTTCATATGATCAAACATATGTCATGGAATATCTTTACATGATTATACTACTCAAAACAAGTAAGATTGGATTATCATCTGACCATTCCATGATCGTCACCACATATAAATATGGACTCAATATGATTATTCCAACATCCAACCAATTATTGACTTATTGAATTGAGTAATGCAGAACATAAAAAGTTCACTTTATCACATCCTACACACCTTAAAAGAAAATTCATCCTCGAAATTATGCCAAAATCTAGTACATCACATCATATACATCTTAAAAAGAATTTCATCCTCAAAATTAAGATGCATTCTTACTCCAAGGGGAAAATCAAAAGGTTTTCACCCACATATAGGAAACTACTCTTGGTATAACATATCCACAAACAAGAGCTCTAGAACCTATATGAACTACCCTTGATGGATTTCTATAGCATCTATGGAGAGATATCACCTTATAAGATTAGAACAAGGGTTCAAAAGCTCTAGTTACTTCATGACATATTTAGTATTTTAGGATTTAAATCTTCACTTTACCCCGACATCAAGGGTTCCAACATGACATGCATTTCTGGAATGAGTTAATTATCATTAACCCATTGTATACATATAGATTACATCCAAGTGTCATCATCATTATGTTGTGCCAATTTTTCAAACTATATTCAACAACTTTATTAAGAAATGACATTAAACCATAATTTAACATATATCATTAACATGAGCTCATTTCAATTTCATATACGGTTACAAACTTTGTTAGTGACTCATCATTTGATTCACCAACTATATCACATGATCATGGTTTGTATACATGGTTAACCATCTATACATAAATATATATCAAACCATCTCTAGGTATTCCATTATGTCATATCCATATCTCAATATCACATTTCAAGATAAGATTGCACTCTTACTTTTATTATACCATGGTTGTTCTAAACAAACTTATACAAGTGGCTTGTTAAGCATATATCAAAACTTCATCTAGTCCAACTGAGGTTCTCCGGACCCATATCATGAGAGTAGTGCCATGCTCAATCTCCCTAAACAAACACAACTCTATGCATTCACATACAAAAGAAAAACCTTTATCTCCCCTCTTTGGTCTAGGGTTCCTGAGTGTACCTCATTGGAACTAGCGGATAGCTTTACAGGATCTAGCCACATAAGCACAAACCAAACTGAAACATGATATGAGATTATCTTCCAAGGTTATCTACCCATGAAACACTATTTCTCAACTCTCCACTCTTATATACACCACTAGATTCCTATGTGGGAAACCACCAACCCAAGTATGAGGCTTCTCAACATACTAACATCATTTACCTCCTCCAGTGTCTTGGGACTCTCTCTCCCTCACCCAGATGGTAGGTTCTCACATACTCATATTCACATATGTACATATAACTAGCCTCTCCCTGACTCTAGGGTTCGGTCCTCCCAAGGACATCTAGGGTTGAACAAGACTATAGGAATCAAGCACAAAATGACTCAACTCATTCACTCAGGAGTAGTCTAGTTTAGGACATATCATAACATGTATTTCTCACAATTCTCATATCTTGGAGTTCAGGTTCTCTCACCTTCTCCCTCTGGGTCTCTCTCTCTCTAGAGTTAACCCTAAAACTTGTCCCAACACTAGAGGTCATCCTTTGTAAAAGAGTTTGAGGCTCATGCTGATTCACATCTTATCTTACAAAAACATACATACTTTCATCATTAAAGCCTATCTCAAATCCTCAAAACTGAACCTTAATGCTTAAGGACAACATTGATCATCATAAACCATATTATATCATCTATATACGACTTCATCATATCACCTAAACTTGTACTAGCCATCATATATTCTAACAAGGCTCTAGACATGTAATCTATAACTACTCTCTCTTCTAGACTGATGTCCTTCACTTTCACTTAGGATGAATGACCACTTCTACTCATACATGTGTGGGGACACAATTTTTGTAATACATATATATAATAAAATATTATATAGTTTTTCTCTCTAATACAACAAATGTTAGAGAAAACTATCAAGGTTCGATTGGATTGGAATCAAAAACCAAATCCACAAAATGGGTGTTCCACACATAGTAGAGATTACAATGTCATGAAAACTAGTGAAAAGGGTGAGAACAAAGTGTAGATTAGTGTAGCTACCCTAGAAAATGAGTGTTATATGTCTAGATTTCTCTTCCCTTGATGAACATCATTTCCAAATAATGCAACGTCCCATACCGCTGCACTATAAGGAATGAACGAAATCTAAGGACCTGCTATACAACAAGCACAAGTCTAGGCCTAGTTCTCAGACATATAGGTACTAAACTAGAGGATAAGTCACATCTAGTCTCTAAAAGTTGACTAATCTAACTCTAAAGATTATTAAGTTCAAGGTTTTCTTTAGTTTGAGTTGCATAATGAGCAAATGATAGCCTTTGCTATTGTTCATGCTCCGATACCACCTGTGATATCCCTAGATTTTATAAAACTTAATATGATGTGTGACACCCAAATTGAAACCTCACCTTAGTGAGAATTCCAATTTAAACACCCTACACTAGGCTAAGAAGAAGAAAATTAGGGGAAGTCAGAAGGAAACAACAGTAGCACATGCACATGAACAATAATAAAACCATACAACACATGTTCACCATTCAACATATAATTACAAAATGAATTCTTACTACATTTGATATTACATATTGAATAACAATCTTTTACATATACATGTACTACCACTAAACAATAGGATCTTAAGACAACAGGTTCACCTGTACATCAACTCACCACACAACTTACAACTATCATGGTTCTTCAAGATCATATGTCAACAACCTAAATAAAAGATTACATGGGGTACACATCAACACAATATTCAAGAATATTGTACTGAGTATGCCTATGTATCTTTTATATACCTCTTATTACTAAGCTTGTCAATAAGATAAAACTAGAACTTGGTAGTAATAAAAAAATATAAGAAAAAACATATACTTTCACAAAGATGTTCATTAATAAAAGAGAACATATATTTTAAGATCATTTCCCATTATATGTAAAGTTGATCAACCACATGCACTATTCTACCAAAGATATTTAGTGCTCACATGTACTATTCTGCCAAAGAGATTTAGTACTTTCATAAATGCACTATTTTGCCAAAGAGATTTAGTGCTCACATGTACTATTCAGCCAAAGAGATTTAATACATTCATCAATGCACTAATCTACCAATTTGATTTATTTCTATCATATAATGGATCGGACATATTATGTTTCATGTGTTCATATCCATATAAGTACGAAAAATCAAGCAAGATATCATACAAGAACAATCATTTCATCCAATACCATATGCCAAGTATTTTTCTACATGTACAATACAAGCATAATGTATAATAAGCCAAGTACAAGGTAATAGCATACCTTCAACCAAGATATCTTAAATCACACGTGCATGATATCCTATATCCTTGGTCAACCTTGATTAAGACAATATCATATATCACCATCAGGTTCTTATCATCTTAAAAGTTGATTCATTAGGGTTTTACTTAGTTCATTGGAGTATGTTTATCATTACTCATCTTGTCACATTGGATTTATATTTTTATGTCATATTCCAAATTATACATCAATTAGATGTTGGATCAGTATAGATCGTATGTATGTTATGTTGAATATAGTTATATGCACTGATTAACCCTAGGCTACATTTATTATTCAAATTAGGGTTACAACCCATGTATTAAGTGTCATCTTCATATAAAATGAATTTTATGCATCTAACTGGTATCAAAGTTTCATATTAACTTCTAGTTATAGATATAAGGTTTTTCATAAATCCCATCATTTATTGAGAATGTATGTATTTATTGCATTTTATTTAGGGTTATTAGCCCTGATTAGCCATATTTAGCAAATTACATGATTTTATGTATCAACATTGCAATTACTGACATCATATAGATTACACATCACATTTAGGAGCTACTGGAACATTGCATAATTTTATTCCATTGTTGTATATTTATAACGCATGATACAAGTGTAATACATCTTATAGTATATCACTATCATTTAAGCATAAAAATGCTAACATTATGGTTCCATATTGATCTACTCATTTTTCTGAGAAAAATGGTACCTTATTTGTATTTTTTTGATAATCGAGCTATTTACTACAAAATATACAAGATTAGGAGAATTTTTGGGAATTTCCCTTTTTATGACCAGTAACCTACCACCACGTCGCCCCAGCAGGGCATGCTCCACTTTCAAGTAGTTTGTTGTGAGTCAGGAAATTTGGATCCTAGATTGATCTGGTTTAGGGCTTTATTTGTTTGTGATAGATTGGTTCAAGCTCTCCTCTCCTCACGTGATCATGATGCATTCTCCTCCTGACACTACATGTGTCATTCCTTGGAAAATGGCCACCACTGCAAGGAAGCTCCCCAGGTCAAGCAGGCTTCATCGCAACCTAGAAGTTGCATCTCTTCTATGATGGAAATATCTTCATCCTAGATTCCAGAGTTTTGTGACCACACACTCTCCTACCATGGTTGTCGTTGTAGGTCCTCCTCCAGTTCATGCTCACCGACACTGGAAGTTTCCATGGAGGAGTGAAAGGGAAAAAGCCTCAGGACCATGGAACTTCAAGTTCGTTGTCATAAGATCTTCGATCTACAACCACGAGCTCACCATCAACCTCCAGTAGTGGTGACATGAACTCCTTACAGACCGTCTGACTCCTTCTTCTACGGGAAACTTAACCTCAACCTCCATTAAAACTGGCATCGGAAAGCACAAAAGTACCAAAAAAGAACTCTACTAATGTTCCACATCATTTTTTGCAACTGATTTCGTCTGAACACCCACTTCTTTCCATCTTTGTATCCTACTCCCTCATCTAACTTATTGGAAATTTGGATGCGATAAAGAGAATTAGGAGGTGAAACTCCCTCATTTGTGGTCAGTTTACTCCAAATAAGGGGTTTATGAGGACACTGTGATGAAGGAAAGTAAATTGCCCACTCTAGATCACGTTCATTCCCAATTCCACGATGTGCATTGTGGTAATTGTTGTGGTTGCCATTCTTACCATTATCCTTAGTCTATGGGAGATAGAAGATGAGGGCTTTATTGTCACATCTATCCAGCATGTGGCTATGGTCGTCCCCTCAATAGTCATTCCATGGAACTAACATGCATACTAGCATGAGGCCAATTGTGACAAAACATTAGCTGAGAAATAGTTCCCAAAGAAACATGGGACCAAAGTCCTCAAAGATTATCGTGCAAATTTGGATCTCCAAATTCAAATGCTTATAAATTACTATGAGGACTAAAAATCTCATGCACTTGGAACTGTAACTTTATCATAACTCAATCTTCATTACATTAAATTTTGGTGCCAATGTATCATGTTTGACTACTCAACCACTCCATCCAAAATGTCACATAGTTAGGGGTATAGATCATGATGTTAACATCAAATAACTTTCAACTTTTGTCAAATTAGTTGAAGTACCTTCATATGATCAAACATACATCATGGTTCTTTATGTTATTATACTACTCAAAACAAGTAAGATTGGATTATAATATGACCAGTCCATGATCATCACCACATAAAAATACGAACTCAATATGATTATTCCAATATCCAACCAATTATTGACTCAAAAAATTGAGTAATGCAGAACATAAAAAGTTCACTTTATCACTTGATCACTACTTCACTGGGATTATGTCTATGAGAGGAGCTTGGTGAGGTCAGAGAAAACTAAACTTACATGCTAACAAGGTCGCTTTGATCGAGCAGGGGCTGAAGAGAGCCCAGGATCGATAGGAGTCGTATGCTGATCCAAAGTGGACATATTTGCACTTCATTGTAGATGACACGTGTTTATGAAAATATGACCCCTATGAGCTATAATTAAGAATAGAGGAAAGTTGGATTGGTGAAGTTTCTTATCCACTAGTGTGACCCCCACATTATGCATGATGTGTTCCATATGTCTGATCCGAAACACCATGTGAAGGGTCCTATCCATGTGCTGAGCATTGAGCCTACTGAAGTCCAAGAGGAGGCTAACATTCTTGAGTCACCTATAAGGATATTAGATATCAAGGTGAAAGAACTCAGGAATAAAAAAAGATAGAGATGGTAAAGGTTCTTTGGATGGACCATGGAGAAGATGAAGTCACATGGGAGCTAATGACAGACATCGAAAACTCCCATCTTAAAATTGTTTGTATGATTAGTCAAATGTTGAGGACAAGATTCCTATAAGAGCGGAAGGATGTTGTAAATTGGATTTTCGCATGTATTTATACAACTTAAATGCAATTATTTCAATAAAAAGGACATATTGGAAATATGGTATGCTTTGTTTTGAAAGTATGATTTTCCCTGGAAAATTTCCCTTTGTTTGAATTTTGTGGTTTCTACTATTTTTGTTATTTCAATAATGGATATAAAGGAAAAGGGAGAGAAGAAAATCCAATAATAAGCAAAAAGAAAGAGATAATGAATAATAAGTAATTTGTGTAGAATTCTCTAGAAAGTGGTAAGGATGACCACTAATGGTTGGATTTCGGTTTCCCATGGTTTCTAATAAGAAGAGTAATAAAAATAAACGAAATAGAAAAGAAAGAAAGAGAGAAAAAAAAGGATGTGTTTTGATGCTTGAAATATTCTTCATAAAGAGAATACTTGGGCATTAAGAAAAGTCCCTTTCCTTTTTTATTTTTGGTCCCAAACTTTGCCCACGAGTAGACACAGTCATTTAAGACTTTCCTCCAAATTTTGGGATTAAAAAGATAAAATGAGAGAGAGATATGGGCTTTTATAAAATCCTAAAGTGAATGGGTTAATGTGTTAGTGCATTAGATGTCACTTGTCCCACTCACATTAGAACTATATGAGGACCCCTTATAGTTGGTGTACCTGTTGTTGGCCCTTGGATCATGATCAGATGATCAGATGATCATCTTCTATCTCACATAAAATAGGGAAAGTTGGCATAGTATAGGTTTGATTTCTATATCAATTTTCTCAAAATTAAATACACAAGAAAGATAGGAAACCTCTCCTTTGGACTTGGGAGATCTATGTGATTCATCCTATCCTAGGTTTTACCTAGTCTGGATATCTCTAGAGGGATCATCCAAATCAATTATCCATGAGCAACCTAGCTGACTTGAAAGACTATAAATAGGGGCATAGTCACCCTCTGTGCGATCACCAAATCATCTGTGAGGCTTGTCCGACTCTCAGTTTTGCTTCTCTATCTTCAATTCCACAAACAACAACACCATCTTCCTCTCTAACACCTCCCTGTGTATCAAGGGAATCTTCTTATCGTTCTCTTTTCCCAGATCACCTATGGGACAATTGAGGGGCTCATCATCGTCGTTAGGTTAAGGAGAAGGAGAGAGCACCCTTGCATGTTTCCCTAAAATTGGAATCCTCAAAGTTGACTCCTCTGTTGACTATTTGGAATTTCTCGATGAAGAACCAGAGGAAGAATAAGACGTGGTGGGGAAAGAATAGTCTACCCCAGCACCTCTTCGCAATATGTAAGGGTATTATCGCCCTTTTGCTCCTATTTTTCTTTTCCCCTAAGCAAGGCCATGCAAGTGCCCATCCAGGTACAGCGAGCTCACTGGTCAGCCAAGCCAATTTGGCAAGGTCGAGACCAGGGCACTGTGTAGGTGGCAACATGGAATTGGTCCACAAACATTTATTTTGTAATAAATACAATAAATTGTAGGATTGTCCAATAGTAACAAGTAATACATCAATTTTTCTTAGAAAAATGTGTGGAATTCAATAAAAATATAATCATGACCTACGTCTACCTTTAGTTCAAAAATTGTCCAAAGTTGCTATCTTTAGTGTGTTAAATGGATAAAAACCCTAATTTCTAGGTTTTGATTATTTTAATGTATTCAATTGATCTTACTAATCAAAGATTGATCTTTTTGGATAAAAAGTACAACTTGAATCTAATTTGATGATTAACAACCCCTTATTTGATGAATTCGGGTTTCCTTAGGATTAAAAGTACACATAATGATAAGATTAGGGATTGTAAAACCAAAAGAGCATGGAAAGTGATCATTTGGGTTATTATGCTTTAATTTCAAGGTAGTTGCTTGTTTAGTTGTTGTTGTTGCTTTTTCTTAGACATCAACTAACTTCGGAGATAGGTATGTGGCTACGCCTAAGACTAACCACATTATTTTTCCATGGCTTTCTTGGAGTTTTCTTGAATGGATTGCAAATACATTCTTGGTTGTTTATTTATTCCCTACAATCTATAAAGTCACTATGGACATCAAAATATATGCTTACAACTTGCTCGAACCACTCATACCAACTCTAAAACTCTATGAATATTGAGAGTGACCACATAAAATATTTGGAAGGTCATATTTGAGATACTAGGATTCGGCCCCAGATTGCGAAGGTCATACTTAGTCTGGACCCAGATTGGGAAGACCAACATGGCACCTGGGCTCCAAATTGAGAATGTGGCCTTTTTCGTCCACTGTAGGGACAAGAACCTGAAAGGGTATCCCAGAGGTTGAGTAAAAATGTGTTGAGGAGTTATGAAGAAAATGTTGATTTTGATTTTGTAACAATATTTGTTGTCAATATGTTGTTACAAATATACACAAATATTTGGTTTGCCTCACGTACCAGTATAACTAGTTATACTGACCAAGTTTTTGTTTCTCAGTGTTTTAGGATAATCTGCTATTATTTATGCAAGTATAATGGAAAATGGACACTTAGAGAAGAAGGCATTCAAGGAAAAGAAGTAATGTTATCCAAGGAGGATTTAGTTAGTTTTTGCTTGATATGGTAAATTGTAGAAATTCATATTTGGTAAACCATGTTGGAGAATTTGTATTTTATCTTATATCAAACTCATTTCAATTTAGTGAAATGTGTTAGTTATTTTTGGTTATCTGATAAACCTCGATCATGTATTTATTGTAATGTCCCTTGCCCTCTTGGTCCACTTGAATAGGGAATAACATGGGGTGGGGTCATTACAAGATGTTTGTAGGTACTAATCTTTAGGAAGATCTTTTAAAATAAAGGATACATCAACAATTTAAAAAAAATCTTGGTGGGGCGCCATCTACATGCTCTAGGATATTAACACAGTGTGCATGCTTCTACATTCAAGTATTTAGACTTTTATAAAGCTTGATGTAATCAAGTTTCTTTCCTAATAATTTATTAGAATATATTTTATATAGTATGTATTGGTTTCTTTCTATTTTTATTGTGATGTCAATCATCTTTATAACTCTCCCAAGTTGAAATAAAAATTAGCTTTCTCTCATGTGATATGAAAATTTGGATATTACAATATGGTATCATAGTGATAACATAGATGGTCATTAGACAAATTTTCATATTCATAGTCTAGATCGCTCTGTTAGACTCCTATATAGATTATAATTTAGAGTTAAGTTGATACTTTTTAGCTTATGTTTTAGAAGAATTTAGGCAAAGATATTAGAGTTCAAGCTAGATGTGTAGTCCATGATAGAATTTGAGATATGCATTGAAGTTAGGTACATCTTGTCATTAGATCTTAACTGTTAATTGTAGATATGCCTATAACATGACCTCTCTATTTTCAGTAGTGTGTGGTCCAAAACACATATCGTATGGAATTGAAGAGGAAATGTTATGACATCAAAATCTTTTGATGTTTGTCTCACTCTTTTGAATGCATGTAGTGTCACATGTACACTAGTGAGGTGTAAATATGAGTATAGGCTATCTTCAGGTATATACGCGATCGGTATATGAAAATATGTTTAGGGACATAGCTGATATTAAGAGACCCAAACAAATAGTTTCCTGAACCTAATGTCATTAGAAGTACATAGAGGTTCACTATCCATAGAATTGTTGACACCTCATGAAAGATAACAAAACAAAGATATTATTATAATCTTATAACATATTAGAGGTACAAGATAATTCCTATGAAAATTAACATGTAGATATGTAAAACATTACAAATGATGTTATTGAGGTATCTTCTAAAGGAAATAGGTGAACAAACCCACTAAATAACTTTATAGCTAAGATTAAAGAGAACATATTTTTTTGACTATACATGAAGGTTAACTTAAGAGTAAGTTCCATTCAAAGGTGAATCTTGGACTATATTGAGCAGTAATATATCTTAGACGGTCTTGTTTGAACTATTTGATCCTCCCTACTTCATGTCTCTAGGGTATTGGATATCCCTTGAACCCAAAACTCATACCTAGAGCTCATAATGTAAATCAGGTGACTTATTTCAAGGGATGCTGAAAAAAATCTTAATTGTCTTAATTGATATACAATCTTTATGAGAAATATTTTTTGTAAGTTAAGACAAATCTTAATATTAGAGTTGCCTCTAAATAACCATTTACATCCAATGAATTTTAACAGACATTGAAGAGTTTATATTTCTCTATGAGGTCATATCTGATTAAAATATATAAGATGAATCATGTAATATGAATAATTTTATAAACTTAGTTCAACATGGTGTGGATCGTTATAATCTAATAAAGGACATAAAATATTCTTCATAGTGTTGAAATTTCAAAGGAAAATAGTAAGGTTTGAGATCATGGTGTAGTAAAATGTAAGCATAGTAATAGAGATGTATGTCATTAAGGTTAAAACTATGAGCTTTAGAATCAATATATAAGTAGGAAGTTATTTTGATTCAATGACGTATATGAGATGAAAGATGCATAGATATTGTAAGTTTTAGTGAAACCTTGAGGTGGGTAGCCTCACATCTCCTATATGAATTTCAAGGATGAAATTTCCAAAAAGGTGGATAGAATTGTAACGTCCCAAATTCGAAGTACTCTAATGTATATTATTTTATCCTTATGAGGCCCAAGACAAAATGGATTTGATGATCTATAGGTGCATTTTGAGCCCATATATTGTTTGTACTTACAATAGGGGTGAAATGGTAATCTGGCTATTTGTATATATAAATTAATTATCTAGAAGAATATATATATATATATATATATATATATATATTATCCTGACCCATTTCTGATTATATGGTGAGTGGTGATGGGGTCTAAACATGCATAAGGGAGGCAAATGGGGTTCTGGTTAGCTGAAGAAGCATGGGAAGGGAGAAATAGGGAGGAGGAGTGTAAGATAAGGAGGAAGAGGAGGCAAGGTAAAGAACTGATGATGCCACTAGCATTAGTTGTTTCTTGATGAGGACGACATGCAAATGTGTCCCACTAGGTAGAGCATAGACTAGGGAAACTAATAGGACTTAGGTAAATAAATGAGAACCTCATGTAAAAAAATCATAATTTTTTCTTCATTTAATTGGGGGTCAACAAATTCTAATCATGTTCAAATTTTGACTATATGTAGATCAATCGAAAACTTAAATAAAATGCCAATTCTCCCATTTGTAGATTTAAGCTAGTCTATAAAATTTCCTATCATAAATCACTAAATAATTAATAATCATTATTCTAAGTAATATTTTCATTTTATTCCAAAGACATTTTCTATAAAAGGAAGAGAATCTATGAATGTGAGGTGTAACTCGAAGTTTAGGCATCAACAATTTAAATTGCATTAAGTGATGTCAAAATGATTCACTAGATTGAACTGATAGATTAGTTTGTAAATGTTTCTCAAGTGTGGATAATGAATTTATTTAGACAAAGGGAATTCAACTTATAACTAATATTTATCACAGACCATGATAGTGCAATCAAATACTAACTAGGAATTGGAATGAAGGACAACATTGTAAATAATCTCAAGTGAGGTGAAAAATATGAAATAAAGGTAAAAATAGATTTGGTAGTTGAAATTTAGTATGTTACAAGAACAATGGAGGAACAGGAATTCATGAATGGTCCTACTCAAGTTACATTCTTATGATATGTGTAAGGGAAATTTTAATATTTTCCCTCTCAGTTGCATCTCAAACACACTTATGTAATTCAACCTAAATCATTGACTTTGTTACCCAATAAGACATCATAGTTCTAAGATATAAAAAGGGGGTAAGGAGGCATGTTGTTTATGTTTTTGGTTTTATTAAAACATAGGAAATATAATCATAGAAAATAATTTGTAACTAATTATTTTCTCATCATAAAAATCAAAGTATGGTTTGGAATTGAGGGAACATTTCCTACTTAATGATCTTACTTTTATAACCTTATTCCATAGTAACAAAAAGGTGGTGTTTTTGGGTTTACCTATTGAAAGGAAATATAGTCCAAATTTATGTAGAATTATTTTCAGGTGTCTTGAGATCCTAATGTGGACCTAGAGTTTGACTTTGAACTTTTTGACAAGGATCTAAGGTATGTGCATCCACTCAATATATTTGTGCATTATTAAATCTAAAATCTTAATTTCCTATACAAGGAATATGTTCAGGATGTGTTTATCATGTGCTTTATTATAGTAGCATGTTGAAAAATCCTCTTACTTTGAGATTTTTTTCCTGATTGGTACTGATATTGTGAACTCAATTATTTATTTTCTTCTGACCTAATTTTTCTTATGTATGGATGTTCTCATCCTCTTTACTTGAATTAAATTATATTTACTAAACTTATACTTTCCTTTCCTATTGCGTGTGGCTTTGACTAGTATTATATGTAGTAGTTGTACATGTGTACAACCATACTTTCATGTGCATTATTTCCTATAAGAATGTGATTTTCAACTCATCATATACATGAGTGTATCATTTTTGCACAGTGTATGCTTTTTCAACCCACCCTTTGGCATGAGATTCTATGGTGTCTCAGTTTTGATTCATAATCTTGGTCTATATATGTGAAGTGTCCATTATTATGATACTACTGAAATGTCTTCAGGAGATTTTTCTCTAAAATGTTGATATCTCTCATTACATTCAATGCTTCATCTCTTAAGTAGGATATCACATGATTAAGCTTTCTCTAGAACTGCTAATATCTACTTAACCCCTTTTTGGAACCTTCTACTTATTTACCTTGTTTTATTTAATTCATGTTTGTTTCTATTTTGTACATACTCAATTTATACTAACACATAATTTCTATGTTTCCTTTTTTTGGGGTGTTTTTCTTGATCCTCCTAGTTATAGGTGTGTCAGAGGAAGATGGATTAGGAGGGACATGTACCAAATAGTAGAACTTTGTGGTTAGCTTGAGATGTGAAGGTTGCCCACTACAACTAGTTGTTTTCATGAATGTTAAGTTTGTAGCTTCTCATGTATGCCATACCATCTTTAGTGGGTGGTGCACAATATGAATGGGTTATTTTTTAAAATAATATAGTAGTTGTGACTTTATTTTTTATTTTTTGAGAAATCCCAATCGTATCATGGATTACATTACGGCCTCATCGAAAGGAGAATTGGAAGAACAAACTTGAATGAGAGAAGAGAAAGACTTAAGGTCCTCTTAATGGCTCGTTATTAGGGGTGGAGAGCAATGATCTAGGTGAGAAAAATCTTTTGACTTCTTTAGGTAGTACTTAGCCAGCATGTCTGCCAGATTATTCCTTGATCTACATATGAAGATGATCATGTCTACAAGAGAGAGCTCCCAGAGGGATTTGATTGAGTAGACCAGAAGTTTACATGAATCTTGTGGGCTCTGATCTCCAAACCATGACATAAACACGATTAAAACTTAGCGGAAGCGAATCGGTAATCAGCGGAAGACAAAAATCACGGGAAATTAAAACTTTTCATGACAAGAGCTTGAATCCATAAAAGCTTCTTTCATAAAGGGAGATAAACTGTTTACATCTTAGGATAATTACTTCTTGAGTAATTATATACATCAAGATACAAAATCTCAAGATCACTATACAAAAGACTCCAAGACCTGAGAGTACAGAGGACACATAGGACTGACTCTGACTACACCATATGGCAGGACAATCTCCACTTGAGATTACTGCTGCCCCTGGTGCTGCTGCTGAGACTGATCACCTGTAGGCTGGTTCCTTCGTCTCCGATGTCCACCTAAAAAGTTGAAGCCTACGGGGTGAGACAATTATACATAATTGTCCCAGCGAGAGTTATAACTCTTCGCCAGAAGCTTTATTATAACATCAAAGAATATTTTAAGAAGTAAAGCCTTTAAAGTATTCTATAACAGCTGCAGGTATAACAAGATCTCTATAATTTAGGAGATATGGAGAATATAAACATTATTACAATGTAACATCAATCAACTAACTTGGAGTCATCTCTAACAAGTTATACTACATGGTTGATTATGTTTTACAAACAACATTATGCCCTGTGGAGATGAGGCTTACCACTCATACTCCAACTGATCGCTGAGAAGTCACATCAGTATCATACATAGGTCATTAAGAGAGCTGGATTCTCATGACCTTCACCTTCCTCAGTCAGTAAGAGGATCACTTGTAGGACATCTTGTGTCTCTACTTAATATAGCTCACCAGGGTAAACTGGTCCTTCGCTATTCTAGAGTCACAGTGGCGTTCTGTACTCCCTTCGTCATCAGGAGGTTTCATGTTTACCTACCACTGATACGGATATCTGTGCTTTCTTCGTCATCAGGAGGTTTCATGTTTACCTACCACTGATACGATATGGAAATATAGTGAAGGATGGATGGATTCCACATCTACATCACTTTCCTACACTAGGATGTAAGGTTCTACACATCCATGTACCCCACATACTCAAAAGTATGTGCTCCAGGAGTTCCCTGAGGAAAACCTGTTTCACCATCACTTAATCTCTGACAATGATGGATCTATGATCAGGGCTCTACATTATACTTGATTAGTTAGGTACATTCAGTATTCTTTAACAGCATACATTGTTCTTCAAACAATAACAGTAGCATAGTAGCTATAAAAGAAGAATACTAAATGTAACAGGCCTAACTCATATCAATCATCATTTCTCATTATCCTCATCACAAGTCATCTCTAAGGCATGACCTTGATGGTATTCATGGCTCTCATAGCCCATTATCAGCATAGGATGCCACTGGCAAGGCATCAGATTACTTTACTTATTCATAAGGCTAACAACATGCCTTTAATGAATATAACATCAACATCCATACCTGGATATGATTACCTTCATATCAGAACCTGCATGGTTAATACATCTGATAAAGGTAATACAACAATAAGGAATGTACTTCCTACTCTTGTCATAAGAGTTAAATCTCTAATTCATATCAAATAGAGTTTAATACTCAAAAGCATGCCATTTCCCTTGAATTAGGGTTTACTATTCTCATTACATGTCATCACCCTTGAATTAGGGTTTACTATTCACATCAAGGTGAATTGAACTCATAACATCATCATGTATGAGTAACATCTTCATTGATGATCTTAGTTTAGTTAAAAGTTCATCATTTATCATAATTAGGGTTTCTAAGATCTCACACAGGTGGATCATACCCTAATTATGCTCATTTCTGTGTATTGGGGATGCTTCAATTGAGTTTCCACTTAAAAAGGGTACTTTCTCTCTCTAGAAGTACTTTCTCTCTCTAGAAGTACTTTCTCTCTCATCATAAGGTTAGGTGATGTTAACATCACTCTAAAACAGGTTGGGTTGAGTCATCATAGGCTAACATAGCCAAAAACATCACCATTATGTGATTAGAGTTACTTTCTCTCTCTAGAGTACTTTCTCTCTCTAGAGTACTCTCTCTTTCATCATACTAATGGTTGATGATAACATTAGACTAGATCAAGTTGGATAGAGTCATTATGACTAAAAACATCATTCTCATGTAATTAGAGTTTGAATTGAGCAAGGTATAACTCAATTGACCCTTGAGGGGTATTTTGGTAATTCACCCCATTGATCATCATCATGGTCAAAAACCTTAGTCAAATAACCCCTTACTATCCTAGATTATCATTAGGGTTTTATTTGGGCAACAGTGGACCATTTATATCATGAATTGATTGAAAGAAGTCAACTTGGAATTACATTGATTGATTTCACTCATTAATCATCAATTGAGTTGAGATCGGTTGAAAGTGTTGACCGTTTGCCCACTTTGAATTTCCAAGACCGCGAGCCTCCTTCTAACCTCAAGACCGCGAGCCCCCTTAGGCTTCAAGACCGCGAGCCATCATGCATTCAAGACCGCGAGCCATCATGCATCCAAGACCGCGAAGACTCCAATTGAGGTTAAGACCACGAGGGTCATGAAGATCGTTTAGCTAGTTTGACCTCAGGACCGCGAGGCCCTTCGCGGTCTTGAGACCGCGAGCCTCCTCTTGGTCTTGAGACCATGAGCCCCCTCACGGCCTTGAGACCGCGAGCCCTCTCACGGTCTTGAGACCGCGAGGCTCTCATGGTCTCAGCCGCTTGGTCCTTCAATCAAGACTCAATGATGCAACTGATAATGTCAATCGAGGTTGAAGCCTTCAAAAGGTCCCATATATGTTGACCACCTATGGATTGGGTTAATTAAGGTTATGCTTAACCAATTGGTCATTCAATTGACCCTCAATTGTTGACCAATTATGATTGAAATCGATTCAATTAGGATCTATCAATGTTCACCCATCAACACTCAACAATGTGCATCAACACAAGGTTGAACCCTTCAATTGAGCTCCAATTGGGCCCAAACTTGGCCCAAACGGTCTTGAGGTCATGTGGGTGGACCCCACATGGTCTTGAGACCGTTTTACCAAGATTTCATTAAAATCTAAGGTGATTTGATAGAGATTGAACCATGATTGGGTCACTAAATCAGTATTTTAATCAATTGATAACTTATTTGCAATTGGGTCCTCAATTGGTCAAAATACTTAACCCTAGACCTTCAAACGGTCTTGGGTGATTGTCCTCTCGGTCTTGAGACCGTTTGGATGAGTTCCAAACGGTCTTAAGACCGTTTTCCCATCCAATTTTGGATTCTAGTGGAAATTCATCAAGGTTGAACAAATTGAGTTGATGATTATATCAATATTTAATTGCAATGTAATTTGGTGTAATTGTACCTTCATTTGGTCAACTATCCTTGACCCCAGACCTCCAAACGGTCTTGGTTGATTGCCCTCGCGGTCTTGAGACCGTTTGGGGAACCCCTAAACGGTCTTGAGACCGTTTAGGTCAATCAACTCTAAAAACCCTAATTAGGTCACCATAATTTCAGTACTCATTACATCTAGGGTTAGCCCCAGTATTCACCATTCAACTCTTATCCCGTTTGGAATTAGACCATCAAACTTGGTGAGTTGTTAATTAACATTCTTTTGAACAGTAATCTCATACGGTCAACGCTTAGTCAACGACCTTACACGGTCTTGAGACCGTTTACCCAAAAAGGCAATTTCAGACCGTTTGAAAATCAGGAATAAATTCAAATAAAGTTGTTACTTAAGAAGGTCATATCTCCCGATTCCCTTGGAGTTAGCCTCCCAACTTTTGAGGGTAATTAGCCTATATAATTAGGAACATATTTCTTATACGGTCCACGCTCGGTCAACGGGACCAAACGGTCTTGGAGACCGTTTGCCCGGTCGCTGTCTCGAGACCGTTTTCTCACCTCGCGGTCTTGAGCCCGAGAGAGCAAACTTTTGAGACCGTTTAAGAAAGTGAAAAGCGGTGGGTTTTTCTTGGAAATCACGCCGTCATCTTCTAGCTCAAGAACAGTACAGATATCCCACGGGTTTGCTTGCAAAATAGCAAAGAACAGCAAGATACATGAAGGACTATCATCTAACCGCATATAAAAGATGTGTGTAGTAAAGCATGGGTTTAGAGTTATAAAACCAGCCTAAAGCTTGCTTCTTGAGCTCCAAGCTTTCAAGCTCCAAGCTCTAATGGCGTCCTTGAATTCTTACAGGTTGGCCAAGGTGAAAACTCCAAGGAAGGATGAAAAGAGACGGCTAGAAAGGTAGGGTTTTAAGAGTTAGCCATGAAGATGACCTTGAATTCGAGTTCTAACCATGGAATTAGGCAAGAAGAGGGGTTTAGACCTACCTTGCACCCCTTGGTCATCCTCCTTAGCTCCAAGGCAGTCCTTGGTCGTCTTTGGTGAAATGAAACAGTAAGGGAACGAAGGGTAAGTTCCCTTGCAACTAAGGGAAGGAGAGCTTATATACATGGGGTAGGATTTTCAACATTAGTTCATAAGTTGTCCATAATTCCAACTAGGTCCCTCCTTCTTTACTTGATCGTCCCTTCCTCTTTATTCTAAGGACAAACCTTCTCTTAAGGTCTTAGGAAAAGAAGGTAAAGGAGAGCAAGCTAATAATGAGGTACATACATAAAAAGATATTGCACATATACCCTGATTATTCAATCACAAGGTATATTTCATAACCTGATAATTCAATTGAGGTGACTTCCTCATCATTTCCTCTCTAAATGATGTCAAGAGTCTAAAAAGATACATTAGATGACATATTTTACAATTTACATCCCTTAATTTGGGTAAATTGCATTTTACCCCAAACTAGGGTTTCAAGCACCGGGATTGCTTCCACAGCTGCACCTTGGTGCCCTAGCTTGGGAAATCCCTCAAACTTTACCAAAAAGATTCTCATGATGTCTCAACATTGGAGGAACATCTCAACACGTGCAAATTGCAAGCTAACCTTTTTAACTGGGTAAATTGCACATAGGTCCATGTATATCAAAACAATGCTACAACTTTAAATAAAAAGGAGCAAATACTAAAATATACATTTCTGAGATACTTAATTACATGCTCAGAGTTAATCACAAAGATTTAATTACATATTTAGGCAAAACACCTAGGGTTAACTCATAACCCAGGTCAGGGATGTTACAAATTATCCACCCCTTACAAGTATTTCGTCCACGAAATTGATAGAACATACTATGAGAAAAGGGCAGGATACTTCCTTCTCATCTCATCCTCTAACTCCCAAGTGGCTTCTTCAATACCACGATGGTTCCAGAGGACTTTCACAAGACTTATATCTTTCTTCTTTAACTTTTTAATTCGTTTATCAAGGATTGACACTGGTCCCTCCTCATAGGATATGTCATCATTCAATTCTACCTCCATAGGTTGTAGAACTGACTCGGTGTCTGGGTGACACTTCTTCAACATAGAAATGTAAAACACAGTATGTAACCTCTGTAATTCTGGGGGAAGCTCTAGTTTATATGCTACCTTTCCAATCCGTTCAATGATTGGATAAGGCCCCATATATCTAGGAGCTAACTTCCCTTTCCTTCCAAAATGAAGGACCCCTTTCCAAGGTGAGACCTTAAGATACACTCTGTCTCCAACCTGGAACTCTAAGGGTCTACGACGTTTGTCAGCATAAGATTTCTGCCTATCCTGAGCAGTCTTAATCTTATGTTGTATAACTTTAATCTTTTCTGTGGTTTGTTGCACCAGGTCAGGACCTAACAACTGGTGCTCACCAGTTTCAAACCAACACAAGGGTGATCTACAACGTCTACCATATAAGGCATCATAAGGTGCCATATCAATACTATGCTGATAGCTATTGTTATAGGCAAACTCTATCAAGCTTAGGTGTAGATCCCAACTTCCGGTGAACTGGAGAACACATGCTCGCAACAGGTCTTCTAAGGTTTGTATGGTCCTTTCCGACTGTCCATCAGTCTGTGGATGAAAGGCCGTACTAAACCTTAGCTTGGTGCCTAAGGCTCTGTGCAACTGTTCCCAAAAATGACTTGTAAACTGAGGACCTCTGTCAGAAACTATTGTGACAGGAACTCCGTGCAAACACACTATCTCTTGAACATACAACTCTGATAACCTTTCAGCAGAATAGGTTGTTTTGACAGGTAAGAAATGTGATGTCTTAGTCAACCTATCAACAATTACCCAAATGGAATCATGTCCTTTGCTTGTCCTGGGTAGGCCAACAACAAAGTCCATGGTCACATGGTCCCACTTCCACTGTGATATGGGTAAAGGTTGCATTGTTCCTGCAGGCTTCTGGTGTTCAGCTTACTTACTGACACATGGGACACCTCAGAACAAACTCTGCAACGTCCTTTTTCATCCCAGGCCACCAATACAGATCCTTCAAATTCCGATACATCTTGGTGCTCCCTGGATGCATAGCATACATGGAAGAATGGGCTTCTTCCAGGACTAATTTCCTCAAGTTCTCCACATCCGACACTATCATTCTTCCATTATAACAAGCTACTTGATCTTTTGAGTCATGAAAACCATCTTGCTTCTCATTTCCATACTCAGATCTTATATGTTGAACTGCATCATCACCTAGCTGTGCCTCTTTAATCTGCTCCCTTAGGGTAGGTTTAATATGCATCTCAGCTAACAAACCGGCTAACAATGACACCTTTAACTGTACATTGTCTTGCCTTAAAGAGATAAGCATATCTCTCCTAGAGCATACTAAAGAGTTTAGTTGTGTTCTATTCATGGTTGGTGTTGCTGATTTCCTACTCAAGGCATCTGCAACAACATTGGCCTTGCCTGGATGGTAATCAATTGTACAGTCGTAGTCCTTGATTAACTCCATCCAGCGACGTTGCCTCATGTTGAGCTCATGCTGAGAGAAGATATACTTAAGGTTTTTGTGGTCTGTGAAAATCTGGAATGTCTCTCCGTAGAGATAATGCCTCCAAATTTTCAAAGCATGAACCACAGCAGCTAACTCCAAATCGTGTGTTGGATAATTCTCCTCGTGTTTCTTAAGCTGTCGGGAAGCAAAAGAATCACTTGTTTATCCTGCATCAACACACATCCAAGTCCGTTCTTGGAAGCATCACAGAAAACTACATATCCTTTTCCTTGTTCAGGTAGCACTAGCACAGGTGCACTTGTCAACCTCTCCTTCAACAACTGGAAAGATTGTTGACACTTATCACTCCAAGAAAAAGGAACATCTTTCCGGGTTAACTTGGTCAAAGGTAAAGCTATAGAACTAAAGTTCTTAATGAACCTTCGATAATAGCCAGCTAACCCCAAGAAACTTCGAATCTCCGTCGTTGTCTTTGGTTGTTCCCATTGTAGAACAGATTCTACCTTTGTAGGGTCAACACGAATTCCCGAGGCGGATATTACATGTCCAAGAAAAGATACCTCCGGCAGCCAGAACTCACACTTGCTAAACTTAGCGTACAACTTATGTTCTCTTAGCAAGGTCAAAGCTTGGCGAAGATGCTGCTCATGCTGTTGAGCATTCTTACTATAAATCAGGATGTCATCTATGAAGACGACAACACACTGATCAAGGAAAGGTCGAAAAACTCTATTCATGAGTTCCATAAATGCAGCTGGTGCATTAGTTAGTCCAAACGACATAACCGTGAACTCATAGTGACCATATCTTGTCCTAAAGGCAGACTTGGATATGTCACTATCCTTAATGCGGAGTTGATGATATCCAGACCTCAAGTCTATCTTTGAGAAGACTGTTGCACCACGCAACTGGTCAAAGAGATCATCAATCCTCGGCAGAGGATACTTATTCTTTATTTTTACTTTATTGAGTTGTCTATAGTCGATGCATAACCGCATTGACCCATCTTTCTTTTTAACAAACAAGACCGGAGCACCCCAAGGTGAAGTACTCGGTCGGATAAAACCTCTCTCAAGTAACTCTTGAAGCTGTTTCTTGAGTTCTGCCATTTCGGCAGGCGCCATCCTATACGGAGTTTGAGCTATGGGTTTCGTATCTGGGATCAGATTGATTTCAAAATCAATCTCCTGAGGTGGTGGTATACCAGGAAGTTCTTCAGGAAACACATCCTCGAATTCCCTGACTATGGGAACTTCAGCAGGATTGGTCCTTTCCTTGGTAACATCTACCACATGGGCCAAGAATGCATAACATCCTTGCCTCAACAGCTTATCAGCAACCATGGCTGACACAAGACAGGTGGGCAGAATCTTTCTTTCACCTTGAAAGATCCATGTGTTGCTTTCATCAGCAAACACAACCAACTTGGACTCACAATCCAAGACAACTCTATACCTTTCTAAGGTATCCATCCCAAGGATTATATCAAATCCTTGCATATCAAGTGGTATAAGATCCACTTGAATGCGATGGTCAGAAAAGAAGAGGATGCAGGGAGAACATACCTCCTGCAAAATGGCAGACCCACTTATCGGAGTCTCTAACAACAAACTATCTGTCCTATGACTAATAGTCATATTGCAGTTACGAATCACTTCACGAGTGATGAAAGAGTGCGTAGCACCCGGATCAATCAGAACGGATACAACACAGGATGTAGACATATCAGAATATAAAAGTTTCATCTGACCTGCCACTACCCGTGGATTGACCACTGCCTCAGGTGGGTTTATAGCATAGAACCTCACAGTCGCCTGGTGTTCAGGTGGTGCTGATGATCCAGCTTGAGACGCTTGTCCACGTCCTCGAGCTGCTCCTTGATGTTGTCTATTCTGAGATCCCTGTTGATTCTGTCTCGGGGGTTGTTGTGTCACACCGACAGGCCTAGAACGGCAATCCTTCATCAAGTGTCCCACCTTACCACAGTTGTAGCACCATTATGTGATTAGATATACTTTCTCTCTCTAGGGTACTTTCTCTCTCTAGAGTACTCTCTCTTTCATCATACTAATGGTTGATGATAAAATTAGACTAGATCAAGTTGGATAGAGTCATTATGACTAAAAACATCATTCTCATGTAATTAGAATTTGAATTGAGCAAGGTATAACTCAATTGACCCTTGAGGGGTATTTTGGTAATTCACCCCATTGATCATCATCATGGTCAAAAACCTTAGTCAAATAACCCCTTACTATCCTAGATTATAATTAGGGTTTGATTTGGGCAACAGTGGACCATTTATATCATGAATTGATTGAAAGAAGTCAACTTGGAATTACATTGATTGATTTCACTCATTAATCATCAATTGAGTTGAGATCGGTTGAAAGTGTTGACCGTTTGCCCACTTTGACTTTCCAAGACCGCGAGCCTCCTTCTAACCTCAAGACCGCGAGCCCCCTTAGGCTTCAAGACCATGAGCCATCATGCATTCAAGACCGCGAGCCATCATGCATCCAAGACCGCGAAGACTCCAATTGAGGTTAAGACCGCGAGGGTCATGAAGACCGTTTAGCTAGTTTGACCTCAGGACCGTGAGGCCCTTCGCGGTCTTGAGACCGCGAGCCTCCTCTCGGTCTTGAGACCATGATCCCCCTCAAGGTCTTGAGACCGCGAGCCCTCTCACGGTCTTGAGACCGCGATCCCTCTCACGGTCTTGAGACCGCGAGGCTCTCATGGTCTCAGCCGCTTGGTCCTTCAATCAAGACTCAATGATGCAACTGATAATGTCAATCGAGGTTGAAGCCTTCAAAAGGTCCCATCTATGTTGACCACCTATGGATTGGGTTAATTAAGGTTATGCTTAACCAATTGGTCATTCAATTGACCCTCATTTGTTGACCAATTATGATTGAAATCGATTCAATTAGGATCTATCAATGTTCACCCATCAACACTCAACAATGTGCATCAACACAAGGTTGAACCCTACAATTGAGCTCCAATTGGGCCCAAACTTGGCCCAAACGGTCTTGAGGTCATGTGGGTGGACCCCACATGGTCTTGAGACCGTTTGCCCAAGATTTCATTAAAATCTAAGGTGATTTGATAAAGATTGAACCATGATTGGGTCACTAAATCAATATTTTAATCAATTGATAACTTATTTGCAATTGGGTCCTCAATTGGTCAAAATACTTAACCCTAGACCTTCAAACGGTCTTGGGTGATTGTCCTCTTGGTCTTGAGACCGTTTGGATTAGTTCCAAACGGTCTTAAGACCGTTTTCCCATCCAATTTTGGATTCTAGTGGAAATTCATCAAGGTTGAACAAATTGAGTTGATGATTATATCAATATTTAATTGCAATGTAATTTGGTGTAATTGTACCTTCAATTGGTCAACTATCCTTGACCCCAGACCTCCAAACGGTCTTGGTTGATTGCCCTTGCGGTCTTGAGACCGTTTGGGGAACCCCTAAACGGTCTTGAGACCGTTTAGGTCAATCAACCCTAAAAACCCTAATTAGGTCACCATAATTTCAGTACTGATTTCATCTAGGGTTAGCCCCAGTATTCACCCTTCAACTCTTAGCCCGTTTGGAATTAGACCATCAAACTTGGTGAGTTGTTAATTAACATTATTTTGAACAGTAATCTCATACGGTCAATGCTTAGTCAACGACCGTACACGGTCTTGAGACCGTTTACCCAAAAAGGCAATTTCAGACCGTTTGAAAATCAGGAATAAATTCAAATAAAGTTGTTACTTAAAAAGGTCATATCTCCCGATTCCCTTGGAGTTAGCCTCCCAAATTTTGAGGGTCATTAGCCTATAGAATTCGGAACAGATTTCTTATACGGTCCACGCTCGGTCAACGGGGCCAAACGGTCTTGGAGACCGTTTTCCCTGTCGCGGTCTCGAGACCGTTTGCTCACCTCGCGGTCTTGAGCCCGAGAGAGCAAACTTTTGAGACCGTTTAAGAAAGTGAAAAGCGGTGGGTTTTTCCTGGAAATCACGCCTTCATCTTCTAGCTCAAGAACAGTACAGATATCCCACGGGTTTGCTTGCAAAATAGCAAAGAACAGCAAGATACATGAAGGACTATCATCTAACCGCATATAAAAGATGTGTGTAGTAAAGCATGGGTTTAGAGTTATAAAACCCGCTTAAAGCTTGCTTCTTGAGCTCCAAGCTTTCAAGCTCCAAGCTCTAATGGCGTCCTTGAATTCTTACAGGTTGGCCAAGGTGAAAACTCCAAGGAAGGATGAAAAGAGACGGCTAGAAAGGTAGGGTTTCAAGAGTTAGCCATGAAGATGACCTTGAATTCGAGTTCTAACCATGGAATTAGGCAAGAAGAGGGGTTTAGACCTACCTTGAACCCCTTGGTCGTCCTCCTTAGCTCCAAGGCAGTCCTTGGTCGTCTTTGGTGAAATGAAACAGTAAGGGAACGAAGGGTAAGTTCCCTTGCAACTAAGGGAAGGAGAGCTTATATACATGGGGTAGGATTTTCAACATTAGTTCATAAGTTGTCCATAATTCCAACTAGGTCCCTCCTTCTTTACTTGATCGTCCCTTCTTCTTTATTCTAAGGACAAACCTTCTCTTAAGGTCTTAGGAAAAGAAGGTAAAGGAGAGCAAGCTAATAATGAGGTACATACATAAAAAGATATTGCACATATACCCTGATTATTCAATCACAAGGTATATTTCATAACGTGATAATTCAATTGAGGTGACTTCCTCATCATTTCCTCTCTAAATGATGTCAAGAGTCTAAAAAGATACATTAGATGACATATTTTACAATTTACATCCCTTAATTTGGGTAAATTGCATTTTACCCCAAACTAGGGTTTCAAGCACCGGGATTGCTTCCACAGCTGCACCTTGGTGCCCTAGCTTGGGAAATCCCTCAAACTTTACCAAAACGATTCTCATGATGTCTCAACATTGGAGGAACATCTCAACATGTGCAAATTGCAAGCTAACCCTTTTAACTGGGTAAATTGCACATAGGTCCCTGTATATCAAAACAATGCTACAACTTTAAATAAAAAGGAGCAAATACTGAAATATACGTTTCTGAGATACTTAATTACATGCTCAGAGTTAATCACAAAGATTTAATTACATATTTAGGCAAAACACCTAGGGTTAACTCATAACCCAGGTCAGGGATGTTACAAATCTGGTGGATTGTGTAGGCCATTAGTCGATTCCACCTCTAACTTAGAATCACTAAGGATAATGTTGCAATTTGTGTTATGGTTTATCAAGTCAGTCAGAGCATCCAGAATGGAATAAAGTTCCCCTCTGATAGGGTTTGATCCCTGGAAACTTATGGTATTCCCTCCTTTCCATAGACCTTCACTACTTCTCAGAATCATGGAAGTTGACGAATGGTTGTTCTTGGAATCTACCGCAGTATCTACATTGACTAAGAGGACATCAGGAGTAATCTTGATAGAATGTGACATATCAGGCTCGTGTTGGCTCTTTTGGCTAGAAGAACTCACGAATGCTTTGGTGATTGCCAGTGCTTCTCCTTTGGAAATGTTGGCTAGGACCATTGAATGTTTGTCTTCATTTTTAAAAATAGCAACATTCTTGTTCTTCCAGATAAGCCATCAGGCTACTCTGAAGAGAACTCTGCATCCCTTAGAGTTCTTAAGAAATTTTAAGTTGTATCCCAGCCACTCTGTGACTATGTCTGCTAAGAAGAAATTTGATGCATCCTGGGGCAGAAGGAATTTCCATGTTCTCTTGGAATCCTCACAGTCCCTGATGGCATGGAGGATGTCTTTGTCTTTTTCATGGCACCTAGTAAAAGTGCCCATTTTAGCAAGTTTTTTCTTGTGACGGAGAACGTTTGTGAGCAGACGTTGCCTGTGGATCAGCCATATATGTGTTTTAACCTGGTGTGGAATGAGTAAGGACCAAAAAACCTTGTAATGGTCTAGTTCTTGCATGCATGTGGTATTGCTGAGGAGGAAATATGTAGAACCTATAGAGTAATTACCATCTTTCAAATTATTCCATGCGAGTTTGTCCCTCCCAAATTGGCATTTTGGGGGGGGGGCACATGCGAAGGATGTCTTGCACCATGGAAGAGGTGAACTACTGTTGGAGGAACAATGCATCCCAATCCCCGTTATCTTTAATGATGCAAGCAACTTTTAAGTCTCTAATATCCTCCTGTATTTCATGAGTTGTCTGAAGGACGGTGGATAACCATCACCAACCCAGGCATCAGTCCAGATGTTGGTGTTTGAACATGAGAGATGCACCTTGTTTGAGTGATTGAGAAAGAAGGGGAGGGAACTTTTGATGTTGCACCATAGATGGGAGCCTGAGGGGTTTCTTGTACCTTGGTTTGGATATTTTGACTTCATGAGCTACACCCAAGGGGTAGAGTCATCCTGAAGAAAGTGTCATGCAATCTTCATGATTAGAGCTTTGTTGAAGTCCCTTGCGCGTCTAATGCAATCTTCAATGAGTTTATGATGAACTCGTTGAAGAAAAATAAGATATATTAGTTATACAAGCTTCCTAAAGGTAGAAAATCTTTAAAGAACAAGTGGGTCTTTAATCTAAAGAAAGATTTGAATCAAAACATTGCGAGACATAAATAATAATTGAAATAAAAGGCTTAGGAAAAAGTAGGGGGTTTAATTTTATGAAATTTGTAAGTGTTGAAAATGACTACCATCTGCACTATTTTGAGCATGACAGTTAGTATGGAAATTGATATTGAGCAGCATGACATGAAGACAACCTTCCTTTATGATGGGCTCAAGGAAGAGATCTACTGTAGCAAAGTGAAGGATTGTAGTGAAAGAAAAATATCTCATTGTTTGTAGGTCGATTTAAATCTTTATTGGTTGAAATAGGAACCCATGCTATGGTACAAAAACTTTGATTCTATTAGATTGAAACAAGGTTACCACATGATAGAAGTAGATAATTGTGTTTATTTTGGGGGATTTTCAAGCGATAGTTTTATCATCATTTTTCTTTAGGATGATGATATGTTAATTGTTGGAAAAGATGCTTAGATGATTGCCAAGCTGAAAAGGGATTGTTTAAGTATTTTACATGAAAGGTAGGGGATAATCTAGATATGTTTTACACATGGACAACAGGCATGACAATAAAGTAAAACAATTTGGTTGTCATAGGAAATATTTGTTGAGTAGATACTTAATAGGTTCAACATGAACAGAGTAAAGCCATATGAGACTTCCTTATCCAATTACATTAGAGAAAGTAAAATATAACATAAGTCTACTAGCCCAGAATAGCAACACATGACTCACATACTAATAACATCTTATTATATCATTGGGTAAAATGATCTTTAAAGTAATAATTGCACTATCATATCAACAAGGTGCAACTCTTTTTTAGGATTTCGGTCAGTAGGCGCTCCATTGTAAATCATGATCATCTCAAAGTAATACTAGAATGAGTGACATGATGGAAAATTGTACACATGCATGCATGTGGGAGGACAAAGCTTGCAATCAAGGCTAAGCATGCTCAGCTCAAAGTAGTACCAGATGAGTGAACGGTTAGGAAGTTGAACCTAACTATGTGCTAGTGAAGATAGGTGTGTAATTGAGGCTAGTGTTATTCTATGGGGCTGGCTATCATTTTCAAAATTATATTAGAGCCTTGGGCTATGACCTAGGGTGTTACATATACCCTATATCTTATGTACGGTATGATATGCACTCAACATGATACTGCACATGTGTTTGGTGTAACTAATAAGTTATGTTCTAGTCCTAGAAATGAGCATTGCGATGTTCTGAAATGTATTTCCATATATTTGAGTGGTAAATTCACAACTTGTTTATACTTTGATAACACGCCACTAGTTGTTACATATTTGACATATCCAGGTATAAAAGGTGATATTGATCACATGAAATCTATCTCAGAATTTCTGATCTCTTTTATTGTAGTTGCCATTAGTTGGTATTCAAAGCTATAAAAGTAAGTTGTTGTATCAAAAAATTGTGACAGGGTATATCACAACTTGTGAAGATGGAAAAGAGATGATTTGGCTCAAATATTTTATTCAGGAAATGAGTTTGATACATGATTCACTATATTATTTTTTGTAGTATGTGTGGCATGAACTTGAGAAACAATTTTCTTAACACCCCCAGACAAAGAATATTGTTATGTGATAGCACTAGTTATTTAAAAAATATTAGTGAAGACCGGATGAACTTGAAAAACACCCACACCAACACCAATCTTATTGGACATGTTAACAAAAATATTTTTGATATAGAAGTTTGCATCTTCTAAGAAGCTTTCCAGGTTAGACGTAAAGGAAGGAATAATGAGCACAATCTCACTTATCAGCTGGAGCAGGAGAGTTTTGGGATTGTGACAGATTTCCAGTTGAATTGTGGGCAGCCTTTTAGCACAAACCAACGATAGCCATAGGGTATGTAATCTCAATAAATTTGTAACACACGGGTGACAAAGAGAAAAAAGGATGAAGCGAAAAAGGAACAAAAGCAAGGATGACATAGCTGCTCCAATTTCTTCACCACAGCTCTCCACTCTTATTTTATTTTGGTATTCTCTGCAAGGAGCAGTGACGGAGCTAAGTGGAGGCAAAGGTGGGCACGTGCCCCACCTTAGCTCAAGAATTCTGTATTGAACTACCTATATAAATAACATGTATTTTAGATAGACATCTTTTAGTGCCCTACTTTGTGAAACTTATGGCTCTTTCTGTGTATTGTGCCCACCTACAGAAAATTTCCTTCCTTCGTCACTGGCAAGGGGGTGTGTTTTTCTAACCCAACTCTGTTCTAGTTCTACTCGATCTGCAAGAGGATATTCTTTTCTAAAAGGCTTTTGTATGGTGACATCCCAAGACGGGTAGTCTTTGTATCTCTTCTCAATATCTTGTACACCTTAGGGTCAAACTTTGAGACAATGGTTGACCCCGTGATTTTTCTATCAAACATTATGGAAGTTTCCCACTCAACTTTTGGTGTCCACTTTTGGTGTCCTTTTGCATGTGGTTATATTTCCTCGGCTGCCCATGGATATATAGCTCATGTTACGACGTTAAGTATGCATATTTTGGATATCATGTCCTTAATTCTTACGTGCGGGTACTTCCGTTGTGTTTGCACATGACGGAATACACACATCATGACTAGAGATCCCCTTTCAGCTAGAGATGCTGCTAGACCCAAGCTACAAAAAAGTACTATGGAGACCAATACACCCAATGTCGTCTGAGTTTTTTCAGGACCCTGAGGTCGGGATCCTATGATGCACATGTTAAAGGAGATCGACTTGCGGATCAAACATTTCACGGGTTTAAAATTGCTGCAAATTTTTCGGAGATGGCAAAAGAACGTCTCATATGTAGACTTGCTCGTCTTGGCCTAGGCCGATGCAAGTAAGCAATCATATTGGATAAGTTATCATATCAAGTGTTTGTTTCAACCCTACCTGTAACGAATTCATGAATTAGTATGGTCTTGCAGTTCGGCTTAAAAAAGGATAATATGTAATACGTGTTTAGCTGCATACATGTGGTTTATCTCAGCCCAGGGAAGGCCTGTATAAGACTTAGGCCTACATTTTCAGTCTGGCCCACCCTCACAACTTGTATGGATACATTTGAGCTGCACTAGACATGTCTAGCCATGATCTAAACTGGGCTGGCCTCCTGTTCATCTTTTTATACAACTGCTATAAAAGGGGGCACACCGGGCAGTCCAATAAAATTTCATGTCAGGCCATCCAGATATATTCTACTATATACAAGCGTTAGTGATCAGACACTTTAAAGCTAAGCCTGAGACAAATCTGATTAACGATTATATAATAGTCATTATATTAAATATTATATATTTTGACATGTAAATTTTTGTACTAATTATGTACTAATTTTTGTGTATATATATATATATATATATATATATATATATATATATATATATATATATATATATATATATATATATATATATATATATATGGGCGTTCATTCATTGCTCGCGCGGGTAGTCCGGAATTTTGCTACCCGGCAGTCAAAAAAGTAACTCTTCTGGCCACAAAAGTAACTCTGCTGTCAAAAAAGTAACTATGGTGGTAAGAAAGTAACTACACAACTAAAAGAGTAACTCTGTACAAAATATACAATAGATATACATAAGGACGGGTTTTTTTTATTTTGGTGGAGCAAATGATATTATTTTTGGATGAAATTTTTTTAGGAGCTAGATAAAATGCTCCTCTGCAATTGCGAGAAAAAAAATTTCAAAAAAAAGTGGTCGGAAGGGTGGGCAGATAGCTACCCGCGCGGGCAATAAAGATTGATATATATAGGGTATATCTTCGCTACTTGTGTGGGTAATTAAGATTCACTACTCGTGCATCGATTTTGTAGTAGGAACGCATGCATTTGTAATGAGACGGTCGAAATTTGTAATGAGACGACCAAAATTGTAATATAAAGACTCATTTTGTATTACAACGTTGTTACAGTCATAAATATATATTTTACTGTTTCCCGATGGAGAATACAAACATCACGCTATATTTACAAAATGAGTCTATCTATTACAATTTGGACCATCTCATTACAAATGCATGTGTTCCTATTACAAAATCGATGCACGGGGAGCGAATCTTAGTTACCCGCACGGGTAGCGAAGATATATATATATATATATATATATACGCGGGTAGGTACCTGCACACCCTTCCTGTCACTTTTTTCAAAAAAAAGTGCAATTTTAGATGAGCATTTTATCTAGCTCCCCAAAAAATTTCATCCAAAAATAATATCATTTGTCCCACCAAAATAAAAAAATACGTCCATATATTTACTGACTATATATTTTCTGCGCAGTTACTTTTTTAGTCATATAGTTACTTTTTTATCAATATAGTTACTCTTTTGATTTTGGAGTTACTTTTGTGTATCATATAGTTAGACTTTTGGATGTGCGGGTAGTGAAAAATCAAGCTACCCGTGTGGGTATTAAATGAATGCTATATATATGTATATATATATATGTATATATATATTTATTTATTTATTCATTTATTTATTTATATATATATTTATATATATATGGCCCATATTTATTGCCCATGTGGGTAGCTACTAGCCCACCATTCCCACCATTTTTTTTCAAATAAAAAATTTCACAATTGTAAAGGAGTATTTTATCTAGCTCTTCAAAAAATTTCATCCAAAAATAATATCATTTGCCCCCCCCCAAATTAAAAAACGCGTCCTTATATATATCTGCTGTATATTTTGTACAGAGTTACTTTTTTAGTCGTGTAGTTACTTTCTTATCACCATAGTTACTTTTTTGACAGCAGAGTTACTTTTGTGGCCAGAAGAGTTACTTTTTTGGCTGCGGGGTAGTGAAACTCCAGGCTACCTGCGTGGGCAATGAATAAACGGCCATATATATATATATATATATATATATATATATATATATATATATATATATATATATATATATATATATATATATATATATATATATATATATATATATATATATATATATATATATTATGTTCATTTAATACCCGCACGGGTAGCCTGATTTTTCGCAACCAGCACATCCAAAAGTGTAACTATATGATACACAAATCAAAATAGTATATATATATATATATATATATATATATATATATATATATATATATATATATATATATATATATATATATATATATATATATGGGCCCATCTTTATTGCACGCGCGGGTAGCTACCCGCCCACCCTTCCGATCACTTTTTTTCAAAAAAAAAATCGCAATTGTAGAGGACTGTTTTGTCTAGCTTTCCAAAAAAATTTAGCCAAAAATAATATCATTTGCCCCTCCAAAATTAAAAAACCCGTCCTTATATATATCTGCTGTATATTTTGTACAGAGTTACTTTTTTGGCCAGCAGAGTTACTTTCTTGGCCACCATAGTTACTTTTTTGACAACAGAGTTACATTTTTTGTCAGGAGAGTTACTTTTTTGGCTGCCAGGTAGCGAAAATCTAAGCTACCCGTGCGGGCAACGAATGAATGCCAATATATATATATATATAATTTACCATACTAAGCACTCATGACTCGTTTCCATCCTCTTTGGATATGTGAAACATCCATTCTTCCATATTTGACATGTTATTTTGACCTAGCATATGGAACACAACAATTGTTCCCAACAAGAGAAAAGGCAATACTTGTTGCAGACTTCGCCAGGTAGAGAAAAGTAGACATCGCCACCGATTTTAGTTTATCCCTTCTTAGTTCTTAGTCCCTTCCACCCATATGGGATGTGATACTAATGGCATAGCCGTCCATTGACAAGCACCTCCATAGCTGATGCTCTTCCTCCATATCGAGCGAGCGAAGAACCAAGTGGTACCGTCATCTAATATTGTCTAACAACTGCATTTCGTAAGCTAGGTTTAGATGTATTATTATGAACATTATCATCTACGAGAATGAGAACTCACGAGATCCAATTGTTGGAAAATATGACATTATCATAATAAAAAAAATTAATATCATATTCTCCTTAGACAACTAATTGCGTCAATAACTATGTAATACAAAAGAGGATTGCAAAAGATATACCTAATTGTTGAGTAAGTCCAGCGACTATCATTTACTGAAGTGTGCTTCTTTCTTCAAGTTGTACTTGGACGGCTATCAATAGCAACCTCCTGGATGATCACCACGCACGGCGGTTGAATGTATCCACCTAGCAGGTGGCAACGACCTCCTTGCCTCTATTGTATTCTATGGGGATTATCGAAAATTCGACGTTGTGCTACCAGAGCTGACAGGAACAAGTTGTTCCTTCTAACGTCAACCTGTTAGGGTTGATTCACTCTCCTATTTTGTCTCTCCCTTATTGTCCCTCCCTTCTCAGATAAGACTTGTTCGGGCTCTCTAGTTACCACACCTAGAGAAGAGAACTCTTGTCAGAGAGAATTGATGTGCCTCTATGAAGCCTCGAATATTCCTCTATTTATAGGAGGATCAAAGTTAGGATTTCTAGTCTGAGCAGTAGTCGAAGAGACGGAATATCATAAATTTTTCAGAACCTGTGAACCATGAACTAGTCGGTTCACACATTAGACGATTGGTTCAACACTTGAATGGATCATTTCACTATGTTTCTTATTTGCAGTTGTATTGGGAATTAATATTCAATTAATGCACAACATGACATCATCATCAATCCATTAACCAGTCATATTGATCATTGAACCGGTCATTTCACATCTAACATGTGATGCTGGATCCTTGTGATGGATCAGGTTGATGAGGTTTCAATAATAATATAATGTTCTTTATTTTCTGTTATATCTTGCATGTTATATAACTTGGTTGAATCCTGCAATCCATCTAAAAGATACTAATTAATTATATTGGAATTATATCATGTAGTTTGCCCTAGCCATAGATCCATCATCATCAGGACTTGGTGATGGTGAAACAGGTTCTCCTACGGGTTAACCTGGAAGCGCATATTGTTGAATATGTGTAGGTTGCTCCTAGCCTGAAAATGAGGAGGTACCAGTGTAACTTCGGTTACAGACTCAGGTACGTATATAGAGCATGGTGAACAGGCCCATGGCTCAGGATAGGTGATGTGGAGAGCATGAATACGTTCATGGCTCAGAGCACGGTGAACAGGCATGTGGCTCAGTTTTACTAGCGCCGAGACATGTACCAAGGAGGGATAGAGTGAGGGTAGCCTATGGAGCTGACCTTGTGGCTTAGACCACTTCAGCATGTGACTGCGGTCCTGCTTGTGTTGTACTCGTGTACTGACCACGAGGTGGGAGGTCGTGGATTCTGGCTCTTCCATTGACCTTGTATGGCACCGGCTTGGGTTTCATAACCGAAGGTTGGATTTGAACGGTCCGGTTCAAATCCTCAGGGCATAATAATACATAATACAGACGTTTAGTATTTACTGCTCATATCAAAATACGAAACATTGGTTGAGGCCTTGTTTGTGTAATATCTCTGTTATATCTTGAAGGTTATGTGATAATATGTCTGATCTTGATAAGCATGTTATGTGACATTATATCTTATTCTGATAATCATGTTACATAGGGATACATCTTATCTTACTAATCATATTCCTTGAGATATATCTGGTTATATGCTTTTGTATAGCTGGTAAGCTTGTCGGTAAAAATAATCTGTTTTATATAGACTGCTCTTGTTTTATCTGTTATTAGATATCTGCTGTAATAGTCTATCTTGCTGAGGTTCTGTAGTTGCGGTGGGGAGTTATGTTTCCCGCTGGGACAATTGTTCAATTGTCTCACCCCGCTGGTTTAACCCCTTTTTAGGTGGTCGAGGTAGACGTGGTCGTGGTCGTGGTGTTGCGGCCGAGCAGCTTGAGGAGCAGTAGAAGGCAAGCATTGGACATGCTGCTGTTTTGGATGTTCTGTAGTAGAGTCTAGAGTCATCCCTGTACTCTAAGGTCCTTGGCAGTGTTTTGGCATTGTTTCACGATGATCGATCGATGATGTTTGTATATCTTGATGTTGGTCGGATGTGGGCCTTTTCTGTATATGAACAGGTGGTGAACTCATGTGATGGACGAACAACTCTTTCTGAGCTGTGGACACGTATCAGCTTTCGTTGATGTATATATATATACTTGACATGTTTCTATGCAGGATGAGGACTGGAAAGTAATAGTTCCATAGTTTATATGTTTTCCGCAATCGGTTTTAATTAACCTGTATTTTCATAATATGTGGTTATGGTGATTTCCGCACATTTTCGTGTAACACCTTGTTATCTATATGATAATGGGATGTGTTGCCACAAGTTTTGGTATCAGAGCCTTAGGTTCGCTGAGTCTACAGGGATTTAGGACTAGGTTGAGTCTGTTCTTATGAGTGTCCAAGTTTTCTTATAATATCTTTTGCCCTCATCGGAAGAAAAGTCAAGATGTCTGGAAACCATGAAGAACACTCTACTGAGTACAGTGATGCTGCATCGGTTGATGGAGCAGATGGACAGGCACATGAAGATCGGGTGCTTGAGGTCCCCTAATTTAACCCAGCCATAGTTGAACATCCTGCTTACCAACAGCTTATGGGGCAGTAAATGGCTACGGTGAATCTCATGGTTGAGCGATTACCAGTGCCTCCCCCGTGAGCACAAGTTCCCCATGGAGAAGCATCGAATATTGGGAAGACCTTTGAGCGGCTTCGCTGAGTTGGAGCTTCGGATTATGTTGGGACGGCTGATCCAGCGGATGCAGATCTGTGGCTGACAAGTCTCGAGAAGGCTTTTCGGATCCTTGACATCCCCGAAGCAGACAAGGTAAAGCATGATGTCTACCTTCTAAAAGGTAGTGCTGGTCACTGGTGGACCATCGAAGAAGAGAAGCGGCCTGGTGAGGTGATCTGTTGGGAAGTGTTTCGACGTGAGTTCGTCACCAGATACTTTCCGAAGACGTATCTGGATGAGAAGGTCAGTCAGTTTGAGAAGTTGTGACAAGGAACGATGAACATCACTGAGTATGAAGCTAAGTTTATGGATCTGTTGAGGTTCTGTCCTCACATGGCGGAAATAGATGAGGAACGGATCAGACGCTTCGAGAAGGGTTTGAGTGCTGAATTGAAGACCCCGGTATCTACATTGGAGAACCAAGAGTGGTTTGCTACGTTTGTGGAATCTGTTCGACGGATCGAGAGGACGGTAAGGGAGAAAAGAGAGTCTATGTCTCTCAAAAGACCTACTCAGTTTCAAGGACGTGGGTTTGGTGGCTCTAAGAAGCCCAGGTTTTTAGCACCATCAGCAATGAGAAGCGCTGGTGTACCATCTCAGTGGTCTCCGAGTAAGGGAAGAGGTTATGTTTCTTCACCGTCTAAGGCACACAGTTAAGCTTCTGTGGCAATGACAGGGCCAACTAGGCCACGGTTTGAGGACAAGTCATGTCATCTTTGTGGTCAAGTCGGGCATTTCAAGCGTAATTGCTTGAATAGAGATGTTGAAGTGATGCAGCAGCCGAGGCAGAGTTATCAGAGGTCAGAAAGGCCATAGCCTAGTGGTAGTAGAGGACGAGGATGCGGTCAAGCATCTCAGGCTGGATCGTCTGCTCAAGGAAGCAGAGGTCGTAGACAGCAAGCAACGACTCGATTCTATGCTATGAGTCAGCCGGAGGCGATAGTCAACCCGCGAGTGGTGACAGGTCAGATGGAGTTATTTCATTTTGATATGTCTTCTTCTTGCTTTATATCTGTTCTGGTTGACCCGGGTGCTACACACTCTTTTATCGCCTATAGTATGCTTGAAATTGTCATTTACCTGTTAGCTGTAAGAAGGATAGCTTGTTGTTAGAAACCCCTCTTGATGGTTCCTCTTTGCTTCGAGAAGAGTGTCCATCTTGTGTTTTGTTTTTCTCGGGACATCGTATCCAAGTGGATCTTATACCACTTGATATGCATGGTTTCGATGTTATCCTTGGGATGGATACCTTAGTGAGGTATAAGGTTGTCTTGGACTGTGGTTCCAAGCGGGCAGTGTTTGATGTTGCTGGAGAGAAGTGGATCTTCCAGGGAGATAGGAAGATTCTTCCGACGTGTTTGGTTTCAGCTATGGTGGCAGATAAGTTGTTACAACAGGGATGTGAAGCGTTCTTAGCTCACGTGGTGGATACCGTTGTAGTTATCAAGGCGAAAGGACCCAGTCTTGAGGAAGTGTTAGTATTTCGAGAGTTTGCAGACGTGTTTCCTGAGGAGTTTCCTGGTGTTCCTCCACCCCGAGAGATTGATTTCGAGATCAATCTGGTTCCTGGAACGCAGCCAGTTGCTCAGACAACGTATAGGATGGCTCCAGCAGAGATGGCAGAGTTGAAGAAGCAGTTACAAGAGTTGTTGGAGAAAGGTTTTATCCGACCAAGTACATCACCGTGGGGTGCTCCCGTGTTGTTTGTTAAGAAGAAGGATGGTTCAATGCGGTTGTGTATAGACTACCGGCAGTTGAACAAGGTTACGATCAAGAATAAGTACCCGTTGCCGAGGATAGATGATCTGTTTGATCAGTTGCGTGGTGCTACAGTGTTTTCAAAGATCGATCTACGGTCTGGATATCATCAGTTAATAATAAAGGCAGATGACATACCAAAGTCAGCTTTCAGGATGAGGTATGGTCATTTTGAGTTCGTGGTTATGCCGTTTGGGTTAACCAATGCACCTGCAGCTTTCATGGATCTGATGAACAGAGTGTTTCATCTGTTCTTAGATCAGTTTGTTGTAGTCTTTATAGATGACATCTTGATCTATAGTTGGGACAGGCTAGAGCATGAGCAACACCTTCGTCAAGCGTTGACTCTTCTTCGTCAACATCAGTTGTATGCCAAGTTTAGTAAGTGTGAGTTTTGGTTAGATGAAGTGACTTTCTTGGGTCATGTGATATCTGCTGAAGGAGTTAAAGTAGATCCGAAGAAGGTGGAATCTGTTGCGGATTGGGAACAACTGAAGACGCCGATAGAAGTTCGTAGTTTCCTTGGGTTGGCAGGATACTATCGGAGGTTTATCAAGGACTTCAGTGTGATCGTGTTGCCAATGACGAAGTTGACCAGGAAGGATGTACCTTTTGTTTGGGATGATCGGTGTCAGCAAGCTTTCCAGAGTTTGAAGGAGAAGTTGACAAGTGCTCCAGTGTTGATCTTGCCAAAGCCTGGGAAAGGCTATGTTGTTTTCTGTGATGCTTCCAAGAAAGGTTTAGGTTGTGTGTTGATGCAGGAAGATCATGTGGTTTCTTTTTCCTCACGACAGCTTAAGAAGCATGAGGAGAACTATCCAACTCATGACTTGGAGTTGGCAGCAGTGGTTCATGCGTTAAAGATTTGGAGACACTATCTATATGGGGAAGTGTGTCAGATCTTTATGGATCATAAGAATCTGAAGTACATCTTTACGCAGCAAGAGTTGAACATGCGACAGCGACGATGGATGGAGTTGATCAATGATTATGACTGCACTATCAAGTATCATCCTGGTAAGTTGAATGTGGTAGCTGATGCGCTTAGCAGAAAGTCTTCTTCTTCTCTTTCGGTACAGAAGGCACAGTTGAGTTCTCTGGTATGCCATAGACGACATATGTTTGTTTCTCTACGACAGATGAATGTGCAGATGGGAGTTTCTTTATTGACTGGTCTTTTTGCACAGATGCAAGTTAAGCCTACGTCGAGACAGCAAATCAAGGATGCGCAGCAGACAGATGATGCGGTACAGTTGATTAGATCAGAGTTCGGCAGCAACAAGCGTGATGGTTTTCATGAGTCCGAAGATGGGCTAGTTTGCTATCGTGACAGGATGGCGGTTCCAGATGTTGATAATCTGAGGGATTTGGTGCTTGAGGAAGCACATACGTCGATGTATGCGATGCATCCAGGTGTCACCAAGATGTACCATAGTCTGAAGGATTTGTATTGGTGGCCCGGTATGAAGAGAGATGTAGCTGAGTTCGTAGAGAGATGTGCGATGTGTCAGCAAGTGAAGGCTGAACATCAGAAGTCGGCAGGTACGTTGCAACCTTTGTTGATACCGCAGTGGAAATGGGATCATATAACCATGGATTTCGTAGTTGGTCTACCCCGGACAACTAGGAATCATGATTCCATTTGGGTGATAGTGGACAGATAGACTAAGTCTGCCCATTTTCTACCAGTAAAGATGACATATACAACTGAGAAACTAGCTCGAGTGTATGTGGATGAGATAGTATGTTTGCATGGAGTTCCAGCGTCGATAGTTTTTGACAGAGGTCCTCAGTTTACCAGTCGTTTTTGGGAACAGTTGCAAAAAGCGTTGGGAACACAGTTGAGGTTCAGTACAGCTTTTCACCCGCAGACAAATGGACAGTCTAAAAGGACTATTCAGATTTTGGAAGATCTTCTTTGAGCTTGTGTTTTGCAGTTTCTAGGCAACTGGGATGTACATCTAAGTTTGATAGAGTTTTCCTACAATAGCAGTTATCAGCAGAGCATCGACATGGCTCCTTATGAGGCTTTGTATGGAAGGAAGTGCAGATCCCCTTTGTGTTGGTATGAATCAGGTGAGTATCAGCTTTTGGGTCCTGAGTTAGTTCAGCAGACGACAGATAAGATCAAAGTGATACAGCAACAGTTGAAAGTGGCACAGGACAGACAGAAGTCTTATGCAGACAATCGCCGACGACCTTTGGAGTTCCAGGTAGGAGACAAAGTGTATCTTAAAGTCTCACCGTGGAAAGGTGTGCTAAGGTTTGGACGGAAGGGTAAGTTAGCTCCCAGGTATATGGGGCCTTATCCAGTTATAGCATGTGTTGGGAAGGTAGCTTACGAGTTAGAGTTGCCTCCAGAGTTGCACAGGTTGCATCCAGTGTTTCATGTCAGTATGTTGAAGAAAAGTCATCCGGATTCAGGTACAGTGATACAACCAGTTGAGGTTGAGCTTGATGCATATGTGACCTACAATGAAGGTCCTGTGGCGATTCTTGACAGAAGGATCAAGAAGTTGAAGAGGAAGGACCTGGCTCTTGTGAAGGTTCTTTGGCAGCTTCGTGGCATTGAGGAAGCCATGTGGGAGCTTGAGGAAGAGATGAGGAGGAAGTATCCCTCGCTTTTCTCTTTGAATTTCGGGGACGAAATTTCTTAAAGGGGGTTAGATTGTAAGGTCCCTGACCTGCGTTTAGGGTTTACCATGTTTGTTTAGCTTGATCTTGATGATTTGATGCTTGCTAATCACCTTTGGTGGTGATTAGGGTTTTGTTGTGCCTTGTTGAGAGTTGAGGGGGGTTACTTGCAAATAACCCAAGTTTAGGGTTTTGTGTGCAAGTTTGTCATCTTGAGAGATGTTTTCCCCTCTTTGCTTCCTCTAGGGTTGAGAGGAAGGCTTGGGCTTGTTGTTTGTGCTCTTTGGGCCTGAGTTGAGCTTGTTTGGGCCTTGAGATGTATTGTTTGGGAATGTTTGAGCCTTGTGTCAGCCATGGCTTGCCTTGTGTCGTCCAAGGTGAGTTTGTGTCGACCTAGGGTGGTCTTGTGTCATCCAACACCTTGGTGTGTCGCCCAGTAGCTTGTTTGTGTCGCCCAGCAGGAGTTGTTGCTTGTGTCTCCCTTGTGGCTTGGCCTTGGTTGGTGACACTTGGTGCCTAGCTTGGACAAGTGTCTCTTGGTGTGCTAGAGTGTTGGCTTGAACCCTAGGACAAGTGTCCCTTGGGTGGACGACACTTGGCATGGTTGTACCTTGGTTTCTGCTCCCCTTCTTCCTATATAGGTAGCTCTTCTCCTTGCCTTGGTCTCCTTTGATCTTTTGGTCTCTCCTCCACCTTGAGTGCACGATATCCCTCTCCATCTTGCTTGTGGTGGCTGATACACCTTCCTAAAGGATCTTGGTGGACGATAGCTTTGGACCTTGGGGTACCTTGGATCTTGGAGCTTAAGGCGGGTTGCATAACTTCTAACCCTAATTCCTTTACCTCTAGCAATAACCTTGTTACATGATAATAGTTAGCTTAGTTCCTTAGTTTTGTACCTTTCTTGAGTTTCCTTTGGTGGCCGATATACCCTTAGGGTTTAGGGTTTCTAGTGATCTAGGGTTTGGGTTCCCTTGAGATGGAGGTTGATGATGACCTAGGGTTGGGTGATATCCCTTTGTTGTGGATGTGTTGGACGATATCCTTGAGGTTGGATGACATGGTTCCCTTTGTCCTTGTGTTGGATGATAGGGTGCTCGCTTTTATGGACGATAGGATACCTTGGTGGACGATATGGTAAGTCCTTGAGGTTGGCCGATACCCTACCCATGTGTTGGGCGATAGGTTGAGCTAAGCTTTGGTTGTCCGATATGTTTGTATACCTTATTGAGATATGTTCTTGTCCTTCTCTTGGACGATAGGCCTTTGTTCATGTGGTGGATGGCAGGGCTTGGTTGGATGGTTTGGTTTGGGTTGCATGGAATGCAACTAAGTGTAACGGCCGATAGCCCTGAAGGGCGTTGTATCTTGGTGTGTCGGCCGATAGGCCTAGGCTGTGATGCGCGACAGTGAGTGGGGCTGTGACGGGCGTCACGCCTCTAGTTTGGATGAGTGTTGGCCGTTAGGCCTTGAGAGTGGTTGCACGATATCAGGAGTACTTCCCTCTCTCCTTTCCTTCTCTATCTCCTTCTCTCTCCTGGCTGTTGTGGAGTTGTTAGATGGGCGTTACCCCTTGGTTATCGGGCGTCAGGTGTTGGCTGTGACGGGCGTTGCCCGATGGGGTGTATTGCGCGACACTCCCTGGTGCGCGACACTTCTTCTAGTAACGAGGCGTTGTGGGCTGGGCACTGGGTGCAATGCAGCGTTGCTGCCTTCCCATGCCTAGCCGAGCAAGTTAGCTATAGTGAGGGTTGTGAGGTCTTAGGTGAGGGTAGTTAGGTCCTTTGGTGACGGTCCCAAGTATCATGACAGTAGACGCTTATGCATAACCAAATCTCGGTAGTAATACCTTGCTTAGTAACAATAATAATGACATGGTAATATTAATGATAGTCATGATGATAATGTTGTTGATAACTAAGATGTCAATAGTGTTGGTGATGTTAGTTGTGTTGATGAATGTGATGCCTTGCTAAGTAAGAGAAAGTAATAATAATGATAATGATTGGAATAATGTGGCTAAGTGGCAGTTACATTAATAGTTTGCTTAATGACATAGCAATGAAGATAATAGTAGATGATGATGCTGATAATAGTAATAATGGTATCAAGAGTAGTGATGACATGATATTGATATGAGTCTTATGCTTACTTATTAATGATAATGATAAATGGTAGTTGCATTGATGGTTGCTTAATGACAAAGATATGAAATATGATAGTGGATGGTAACAGTAATGATTTTGGTAACAATAGTAGATGCTTTGTATACTCAACATAATTGTTATATAAAGTGAATACCTTGATTGTTTGTATAATCCTGAGATAAGGGTAGGCATGATTATGGTATGATGTGCTTAACAAGCTTGATCATCAAATAGTGTAATATTGATAAATAGGTTATCTTGAATGATAGCTCATGATAGTGAGCATATTCCTTATGTTGAATCTATGGTTATTGTGTATCATAACCATGCAGGTGATGTGTAGCCATGAAAGGGCTATGTGACATATGTGATGAGTAACATTATCGTGATATTTGTTCTATGAGATTATATATGTAAAGTGTTGGTCCCATGATGATGATGTGAGCCTTGAGAGGCAGTGACAGTACATGATGAAGGATTGATATCCTATGGTATGTGATGATCCTTGATATGGATCTGGATGGTTGGCAAGAGGTCAAGTGGTAACATGTGATGCCGGATCCTTGTGATGGATCAGGTTGATGAGGTTTCAATAATAATATAATGTTCTTTATTTTCTGTTATATCTTGCATGTTATATAACTTGGTTGAATCCTGCAATCAATCTAAAAGATACTAATTAATTATAGTGGAATTATATCATGTAGTTTGCCCTGGCCATAGATCCATCATCGTCAGGACTTGGTGATGGTGAAACAGGTTCTCCTACGGGTTAACCTGGAAGCGCATATTGTTGAATATGTGTAGATTGATCCTAGCCTGAAAATGAGGAGGTAAGAGTGTAACTTCAGTTACAGACTCAGGTACGTATATAGAGCATGGTGAACAAGCCCATGGCTCAGGATAGGTGATGTGGAGAGCATGAATATGTTCATGGCTCAGAGCATGGTGAACAGGCCCGTGGCTCAGTTTTACTAGAGCCGATACCTGTACCAAGGCGGGCTAGAGTGAGGGTAGCCTATGGAGATGACCATGTGGCTTAGACCACTTCAGCATGTGACTGCGGTCCTGCTTGTGTTGTACTCGTGTACTGACCATGAGGTGGGAGGTCGTGGAGTCCGGCTCTTCCATTGACCTTGTATGGCACCGGCTTGGGTTTCATAACCGAAGGTTGGATTTGAACGGTACGTTTCAAATCCTCAGGGCATAATAATATGTAATACAATCGTTTAGTATTTACTGCTCATATCAAAATACGAAACATTGGTTGAGGCCTTGTTTGTGTAATATCTCTGTTATATCTTGCAGGTTATGTGATAATATGTCTGATCTTGATAAGCATGTTATGTGACATTATATCTTGTTCTGATAATCATGTTACATAGGGATACATCTTATCTTACTAATCATATTCCTTGAGATATATCTGGTTATATGCTTTTGTATAGCTGGTAAGCTTGTCGGTAAAAATAATCTGTTTTATATAGACTGCTCTTGTTTTATCTGTTATTAGATATCTGCTGTTATAGTATATCTTGCTGAGGTTTTGTAGTTGCGGTGGGGAGTTATGTTTCCCGCTGGGACAATTGTTCAATTGTCTCACCCCGCTGGTTTAACCCCTTTTTAGGTGGTCGAGGTAGACGTGGTCGTGGTCGTGGTGTTGCGGCCGAGCAGCTTGAGGAGCAGTAGAAGGCAAGCGTTGGACATGCTGTTGTTTTGGATGTTCTGTAGTAGAGTCTAGAGTCATCCCTGTACTCTCAGGACCTTGGTAGTGTTTTGATGTTGTTTCACGATGATCAATCGATGATGTTTGTATATCCTACTATTGGCCGGATGTGGGCCTTTTCTGTATATGAACAGGTGGTGAACTCATGTGATGGACGACCAGTTGTTTCTAAGCTGTGGACACGTATCAACTTTCATGGATGTATATATATATACTTGACATGTTTCTTTGCAGGATGAGGACTGGAAAGTAATAGTTCCACAGTTTATATGTTTTCTGCAATCGGTTTTAATTAACCCGTATTTTCATAATCTGTGGTTATGGTGATTTCTGCATGTTATCGCGTAACACCTTGTTATCTATATGATAATGGGATGTGTTGCCACAGATACACTATCACAATCTCCTAGAATGTGACATTCCCAAATTTTCTAAAACTTAATCTAATGTGTGACATCCAAATAGAAACCCTCACCTCAGTAAGAATCCCAATTTAAACATCCCACACAAGGCTAAGAAGAAGAAAATCAGAGGAAGTCAAAAGGAAATAATCAGTAGCACATGCACATGAACAATAATAAAACCACAACACATGTTCACCATTCAACATATAATTACAACATGAATTATTACAACATTTGATATTACATATTGAATAGAAAACTTATACATATACATGTACTACCACTAAACTACCGAATCTTAAGACAACAAGTCCACATGTACATCAGCTCGCTATACAACTCTCAACTATCTTGATTCTTCAAGATCATAAGCCCACAACCTAAACAAAAGATTACATGTGGTACACGTCAACACAATATTCAAGAATATTGTACTGAGTACGCCTACGTGTCTTTTATATACCTATCATCATATCTTCACAATAACATAAAACTAATACTTGTCAGCATTAACAAATATAATTAAAATGTATACTTGCACAAAGTTATTCATTAACAAAAACGAACACATATTTTAAGCTCATTTTCCATTACATATACATGCATTGACCGCCGAAGGTTTTGATGCATTCTCTTGACTCTCAAGGAGCTCAATATTAAGGCCTTTATGATCGACTACCAAAGAGTTAGATCATATGTACAATGTGACCGACTACCAAAGAGTTAGGTCACTTCCAAGCACTGTACTACCAAAGAGTTTAGTGCTTTCATATAATGGAACATATATATTATATTTCATGTGTTCATAGCCATAAGTACGGAAAAATCAAGCAACATATCATGTAAGAACAATCATTTCATCCAATATCATATGCCAAGTATTTACTACACATATAACACAAGAATATTGTATAATAAGCCAAGTAAGAGGTAATGGCGTACCATGAAAAGAGACATCCTAATCACATATTCCTCATGTCATTTATATCTTTGTTAAACCTGATCAAGACAAGATCATATACTATCATCAGGTTGTCATCATCTTAACCCTAGTTGATGCATTCAGGTTTAGCTTGGTTCATTTAAGATATTCTCATTGTTACTTGCATTCTTGTCTTAGAATTATCTTACATATGTCATTTTCCAGATTATGGTTCATCAATTGGATATACTCATGTGTCACATTATTATGTGAACATACTTAACATAATGTCACATTCATTAACCATATTAGGGTTACATCATATGTATTAAGGGTCATCCTTATGTAACATGAATTCTATGCATCTAACTGATATCAAAGTTCCAGATTAGCTTCCAATTATTGATATAAGAGTGTTCTGTAAATTTCATCATTTACTGAGCATGTATGCATTAATTGCATTATCTTTAGTGTTATTAGCCCTAATTAACCATATTAATCAAATTATATGCTTTCATGCATCAACATGACCATATCTGACATCAGATGGATTCTAAACATGATTTATGATTTACTAGTATTTTCTCATAATTTTAGGCCATCGTTTGATATTTATTATCCATCATATGACCATTTCACCACTTACATGATATATCTGTTATTAGTGCATCAAAAGTCTGATATTATCATTCTACTAAGTTCTACTCACTTTTCTAAGAATTTTGTTACCTTATTTGCATTTTTTTTATAATCGTGCAATTTTCTATGAATTATTGAAGATCTGGGAATTATTAAAGATTTACCTTTTGTGGCCAATCGCGCACTTCCACATGTCCACTTTGGGGGCGCGCTGGTTCTGCTTGGGGCATAGGAGACTGGCCGGTTCAGGCGTTTTGGACCAGTCTCTCTCCTTTCTGCGTTCACATTCTGCCTGATGCCTATGTGAGAGCCTCTGCTCTTCCGCACAGGGTTGTCGTTGTGGGGCTGGACCTCCGGCGAGCGATCCACTATCTCCAAGACCTACTTGCAAAATGTAACCAACACTGAAAGGTTCTAGGAACCTTCCTGCACCATCTCGGGTCCTCCAAGATCTTTGGCGTTGGCTAGAGCTCATTCTCCATAGGCATTGCCTCCAGGCTTGGCTGCGGTGTAGCAAAGAGGCAACTTGCCTCTGCTCCTCTTCAAAGGGGTATGAGCCTTACAAAAGCTCTACGAGACCTCCTTGAGCTTGTGTGTGCCCCTAATTCTCAGCGAGGAGAACTGAATACCAGCCTCTGAGCTTCATCTTCAAGCTCCAGCCAACTAGGGTCGTTTGACCATGAAAGAGACCATGAAGTCCACTGCAAATGCCTTCATCCTTCTCATATAGCCTCTACTTTTCTTCTCCTCTAATAAGATCTCGATTCCAACCCCCTTTTCCCCCTCATCTTCCCCCTCTTCTGGTCTGTGCATCATAATGGAGAAGGGAGGACGAAGTGGGTGTCTGCTCTCGCTCATTCTTCACTCCCACACAGCAAATAGAGGCTCATTGGATAGCTTGCGATCTAAAGAGAACAATTACTCAAATTATGACTTCCCTCATCCCACGATCTGGGCGAGTGGTGGTCAAGATAGTCATGGGGTTAGCTGCCCCACTACCTTGTTCTAACTGCAAGGTAGGAGACAGGTTGAGATCCCTCAGATCATAATCCAAGGGCTAAAGGCCAGAGTGCACTTAAGCAAATCTGTGGCTTCTACTTTTCAAAGGCTACGGATGTTGGATCTCTGATCTAAGGCTACAAAGTGTCCACGCGGCCCATTCAAAGGTCCAAGGGCATGACATAGCCTAATCTAGGCTCAATCTATTAAACTTAGGTCTAATAAACACCAAAAAAAGCACATCTTTTCATAAACTTCAAACCTAAATAACTTCCTCTAGGAAAATCCAATTGCCACCAAAATTTAACCATAGCTTCCTCACAACTCAAGATACCTTGTCCATGAATTGGGTGTCAAGATTATATTGTTTGATCACTGAATAAAATACCTCAAAAGGCATGAACATAGGGATCTAAAAATCCACTCCATCACATCCTACACACCTTAAAAGATATTTCGTCTTCAAAATTAAGACAAAAACTACTTTTTCACCACTACTACAGAAACAACGTTCAGTTTCGCTTTTCTAGGCGTCGGTTATTGAGGAAAATCGACGCCTATACTATTAGGCGTCGGTTCTTTAGAAAAACGGACGTCTATATTCGAAGACCACCCAGACACGGGTACCGCTTTGTATTCAGCGTCGGTTGCGTATAACAGACCGACGCGTAAAATCGCCGTGTCATCTGGGAGTATGGCGTTGGTTGTTTAGTTGTTAACTGATGCCGAAAGTATCCTAGGTGGTGCCCTTTTTTGTGGCGCGAACCCTATAGACGTCGGCCAACTATATATAACTGACGCCTATATATTATATAGGCGTCGGTTTTATAACCGACACCGAAGAGTTTGACCTTTAGCGGCGCCCACATAGGCGTAGCTTGAAAACCGTCGCCAAAGGGGGTTAAAAAACTGACGCCAAAGGTTGTTTCTGTAGTAGTGCACATCATATACATCTTAAAAGAAATTCTGTCCTCAAAATGGATCCATCCTCTTACTTTAAGGAAAAATCAAAAGGTCTTCATCCATATGTAGGTTACCACTCTACGTGCATCACATCCAAAAATAGAGCTACATAATCATATGCAAACCACTATTAGAAGGTTTTAAAACATCTAAGTTGAAACACCCCTTTATAAAAGATTGAAACAAGGGTTTAGAAACTCTAGTTATGTCATGGCATATTGAATCATGTTAGGGTTGCATCTTTATCTTTACCCCTGCATTAGGGTTCCAACATCATATTACCATGTTCTAAAGAAGTTAACTAAAGTTAGCCCATTATATCAAGGTGTCATCAACATTTTGTTGAGCTAATTGTTAGAACATGTTCAACATTATCATATGCATTTTAGGAGGGAGTTAAATATAATTAACCCACTTTATCCATCTACATCATATCAAGGTGTCATAATCATTATGTTGTGCTAACTGTCAAACTATAATTTACATCTTTATTAAGCACTAAGATTAACACCTCATGTAACATGTTTCATTCATATGATCTTATTTCATTACTCATAATAAATTACAACATTTGCTAGTGATTTCATAACAAGATTAACCCAAAATATCACATTATCATCATTATTCATGTATATGGTTAACCATATATACATAATGATCTTCCAAACCATCTTTGGGTTTCCATCATATCATGTCTATATATCACGTCTCAAGATTAGATCACATCCTTACATATAGTACATCATGGTTGTGCTAAAAAAACTTATGTGAGTGGCTTCTTAAAACATATATCAAAACTTTATCTAGTCCAACTAAGGTTCTCCTAACCCATATCATGAGGGTAGTGTCATGATCAGTCTCTCTGAGCTAACTCAACTCTATGAGTATCTCATATGTACAAACTATACCTTCCCTCTCAGTCTAGAGGGTTTTCAGGTATACCTCATTGGTACTAGAGATAGCCTTACAAGCTCAAGCCACATAAGCACAAACCAAAACATGCTATGACATACTCTTATCAGCTCTATACCCATGAAAACTATTTCTCAACTCTCTTTCTCTTATATACACACCACTAGATTCCTATATGGGAACCACCAACCCAAGCATGAGGTTGTACAAAAACTAACATAGCTACCTCCTCCAGGGTCTTGGGCTCTCTCCCTCACCCAGATGGTAGGCACTCATATTCATGCTCACATATGCACACATATAACAAGCCTCTTTCTATCTCTATGGTTCGGTCCTCCCAAGGACATCTAGGGTTCAAGAAATCTATAGGAATCATACATAGAGCGACTCAACTCAATCACTCAGGAGTAGTCTAGTTTAGGAAATATCATATCACATATCTCATAATTCTCATATTTCTCATATCATGGAGTTTAGGTTCTCTGACCTTCTCCCTATGGGTTTCACTCACTCTCTCTGGAGTTAACCCCAAAACTAGTCCTAACACTAGAGGTCCTCCTTCGTAAAAGATATTGAGGCCCTTGTTGATTCACATTTTATCTTAACTTAACAAGTCTTATCTCATAAAAAATCCTAGTTACTTGCATCATCAAAACTCATCTTGCATCCTCAAAACTTAACTTAAGTCCTCAAAGCCAAACATATATTATCGTAAACCATCGTATACCATCTATATAAGGCCTACATCATATCATCAACTTATTTAATCTATCACATATTCAAACAAGGCTCTAGACATCTAATCTAGAACTACTCTCTCTTCTAGACTGATGTCACTCACTTTCACTTAGGTTGCATGACCACCTCCTACTCATACATGTGTGGGGACACATTTTTTGTAATACATATATATAATAAAATATTATATAGTTTTTCTCTGATAAAACATGCATCAAAGAAAACTATCAAGGTTCGATCTGATTGGAATAAAAAACCAAATCTAGAAAATGAGTGTCCCACATAAAGTAGAGAGTACAGTGCCATGAAAACTAGTGAAAAGGGTGAGAACATGGTGTAGACTACTGTAGCTACTGTAGACAATGAGTGACATATGTCTAGGGTTTCTCTTCCCTTGATGTACATCATTTCTAAATAATGCAATGTCCCATACCACTGCACTATAAGGAAAGAACGACATCTAAGGACTTGCTATACGACAAGCCCCAGTCTAGACTTACTTCTCAGACATCTAGGTGCTAACCTAGAGGCTAGGTCAGATCTAGTCTCTAAAGATGACTAATCTAACCCTAACAATTATTAATTTCAAGGTTCTTTAGTTCTATACATCTTAGATCGTCATCTAATATTATTCCATCTATCACATATTCCAACAAGGCTCTAGACATCTAATATAGAACTACTCTCTCTTCTAGACTGATGTCACTCACTTTCACTTAGGTTGCATGACCACCACTACTCGTACATGTGTGGGGACACATTTTTGTAATACATATATATAATAAAATATTATATAGTTTTTCTCTGATAAAACAAGCGTCATAGAAAACTATCAAGGTTTGATCCGATTGGAATCAAAAAACAAATCCAAGAAATGAGTGTCCCACACATACTAGAGAGTATAATGCCATGAAAACTAATGAAAAGGGTGAGAACATGGTTTAGACTAGTGTAGCTACCCTAAACAATGAGTGCCATATGCCTAGGATATCTTCCCTAGATGTACATCATTTCCAAATAGTGCAATGTCCCATACCACTGCACTACAAGGAAAGAATGACATCTAAGGACTTGTTATACAACAAGCACCAATCTAGACCTAGTTCTCAGACATCCAGGTGCTAACCTAAATGCTAGGGTAGATCTAGTCTCTAAAAGATGGCTAATCTAACCCTAAAGATTATTAAGTTCAAGGTTTTTTTTAGTTTGAGTTGCATAATGAGCAAATGTCATATTTGCTATTGTCCATTCTCTGATACCACCTGTGACGTCCCCAGATTTTCTAAAACTGAATCTGATGTGTGACATCTAAATACAAACCCTCACCTCAGCGAGAATCCCAATTTAAACATCCCACACAAGGCTAAGAAGAAGAAAATCAGAGGAAGTCAAAAGGAAACAATTAGTAGCACATGAACATGAACAATAATAAAACCACAACACATGTTCACCATTCAACATATAATTACAACATGAATTGTTACAACATTTGATATTACATATTGAACAACAAACTTATACATATACATGTACAACCACTAAACTACATGATCTTAAGAAAACAAGTCCACTTGTATATCAGCTCGCTATACAACTCTCAACTATCCTGGTTCTTCAAGATCATCAGTCCAAAACCTAAACAAAAGATTACATGTGGTACACATCAGCACAATATTCAAGAATATTATACTGAGTACGCCTACGTGACTTTTATATACCACTCATCATATCTTGGAAATAAGATAAAACTAATACTTGGTAGCATTAACAAATATAAGAAAAGTGTATACTTGCACAAAGTTATTCATTAACAAAAAAATGAACACATATTTTAAGCTCATTTTCCATTATATATCCATGCATTGACCGCTGAAGGTTTTAATGCATTCTCTTGAATCTCAAGGAGCTCAAGATTAAGGCCTTTGTGATCGACTACCAAAGAGTTAGATCATATGTACAATGTGACCAACTACCAAAGAGTTAGGTCACTTCCAAGAACTGTACTACCAAAGAGTTTAGTGCTTTCATATAATGGAACAGATATATTATGTTTCATGTGTTCATAGCCATAAGTACAGAAAAATCAAGCAACATATCATGCAAGAACAATCATTTCATCCAATATTATATGCCAAGTATTTACTAAACATATAACACAAGCATATTGTATAATAAGCCAAGTAAGAGGTAATGGCATACCTTGAAAAGAGACATCCTAATCACATATTACTCATGTCATTTATATCATTGTTAAACCTGATCAAGACAAGATCATATACTATCATCAGGTTGTCATCGTCTTAACCCTAGTTGATGCATTAGGGTTTATCTTGGTTCATTTAAGATATTCTCATTTTACTTGCATTCTTGTCTTATAATTATCTTACTAATGTCATTTTCCAGATTATGGTTCATCAATTGGATATACTCGTGTGTCACATTATTATGTGAACATACTTAACATTATGTCACATTCATTAACCATATTGGGGTTACATCATATGTATTAAGGGTCATCCTCATGTAACATGAATTCTATGCATCTAAATGATATCAAAGTTCCAGATTAGCTTCCAGTTACTGATATAAGAGTGTTCTATAAATTTCATCATTTATTGAGCATGTATGCATTAATTGCATTATCTTTGGTGTCATTAGCCCTAATTAACCATATTAATCAAATTATACGCTTTCATGCATCAACATGACCATATCTGACATCAGATGGATTCTAAACATGATTTATGATTTACCAGTATTTTCTCATAATTTTAGGCCATCATTTGATATTTATTATCCATCATATGACCATTTCACCACTTACATGATATATCTGTTATTAGTGTATCAAAAGCCTAATATTATCAGTTTACTATGTTCTACTCATTTTTTTGAGAATTATGGTACCTTATTTATATTTTTTTTATAATCGTGCTATTTTCTATGATTTATTGAAGATCTGGGAATTATTAAAGATTTACCTTTTGCTGCCAATCGCGCACTTCCACATGTCCACTTTGGGGGCGCACTGGTTCTTCTTGGGGTACAGGCGACCAGCTGTTTCAGGGTTTTGAACCCAGTTCAGGCATTTTGGACCAGTCACTCTCCTTTCTGCGTTCGCATTCCGCTCGATGCCTGCGTGAGAGCCTCTGCACTTTCGTACAGGGCTGCCGTTGTGGGGTTGGACCTCTGACGAGTGATCCACTATCTCCAGGACCTACTTGCAAACTATAACCAACACCGAAAGGTTCTAGGAACCTTCCCACACCATCTTGGCTCCTCCAAGAGCTTCGGCGTTGGCTAGAGATCGTTCTCCATAGGCGTCGCCACCAGGCTTGGTTGCGGTGGAGCAAAGAGGCAACTTGCCTCTGCTCCTTTTCAAAGGTGAATGAGCCTTCCAAAAGCTCAGCAAGACCTCCCCGAGCTTGTGTGTTCCCCTGATTCTCATCGAGGAGCACTGAACACCAGCCTTCGAGCTTCATCTTCACCTCCAGCTAACTAGGGTCGTTTCACCATGAAAGAGACCACGAAGTCCAGTGCAAATGCCTTCCTCCTTCTCTTGTAGCCTCTACTTTGCTTCTCCTCTAATAAGATCTCAATTCCAACCCCCGTTTCCCCCTCATCTTCCCCCTCTTATGGTTTGTGCATCGTAATGGAGAAGGGAGGATGAAGTGGGTGTCTGCTCTCGCTCATTCTTCACTCCCACACTGCAAATAGAGGCTCGTTGGATAGCTTGCGATCTGAAGAGAACAACTGCTTGAATTATGACTTCCCTCATCCCACAATCTGGGTGAGTGGTGTTCGAGATGGTCATGGGGTTAGCTGCCCCACTACCTTGTTCTAACCACAAGGTAGGAGATAGGATGAGATCCCTCATATCATAATCCAAGGGCTAAAGGCCAGAGTGCACTTAAGCAAATTTGTGGCTTCTCCTTTTCAAAGGTTACGGTCATTGGATCTCTGATCTAAGGCTACAAAGTGTCCACGCAGACCATTCAAAGGTCCAAGGGCGTGACATAGTCTAATCTAGGCTCAAGCTATTAAACTTAGGTCTAATAAACACAAAAAACACATCTTTTCATAAATTTCAAACCTAAATAACTTCCTCTAGGAAAATCCAATTGCCACCAAACTTTAACCATAGCTTCCTCACAACTCAAGAAACCTTTTCCACGAATTGGGTGTCAAAATTATATTGTTTGATCACTAAATAAAATACCTCAAAAGGCATGAACATAGGGATCTAAAAGTCCACTCCATCACATCCTACACACCTTAAAAGATATTTCATCCTCGAAATTAAGCCAAAAACCACTTTGTCAAATAGAAGGTCCTCAAACTCTTTGTTTAAAATATTTCAACATTGATTGTATCAAAGTGTATTAATACTTTACCATGTGGGCTATGAACTTCATTCATAATATCCTTGAACACATCTAAGAGTTTTAGACTTGTATATCATTTTGTACAATCTACCATATCTACTGATATCATCAATAAATAAAATGATATACTATTAACCACCTTTAGCATTATTTCTAAAAGGTATATATACATCATTATTTATGAGTCCTAATAGAATACTTACTCTCTCACTACATCTAGTGAAAGGTGTTTTTTTCATATTTCCCAATATATAAGACTTGCATGTATCTATTGCTTCATTAACCAAAAGAGTCTATACAACCATCATTATAGATTCTAGAAATCCATTTCTCATTTATATGATCTAGATGATAATGATATAGGTATACATTGTTTTATTCATCGAGTCATTCAGTATATATATGTTACACATATTTGTCTTTAGAACTATCAAGTATAGACTATGAGACATCGGGCATTGTCATATAAGATCTTATCTTTTAAAATGATATAGCAATTTATTCATAATATTCTTGTCCATACAAGATACATGATGTTTCATCAATGATAGGTACATAATAGCAATTCACTAATTCTATTCAGTACCCATCAGGCTAAATGACAAATGCCAACTGTAGTGGCAGCACCTCTTGCTCTACACTTTGTAGCTTACTTCTTATTGGGTCTTAAAGTGAAGATCTCTATCTCCTTCTTCTTCATGAGTTCCTTTATGTAGTAGGGATAGTTCCTTCTCCACTATTTAGGTTGGTGACATTGGTGGCACTTTCTTTCCTTATTCATTCCTTCTTCTTAGCTTTCAGTGCATAAGACTTTGGTTTCTGGCTATTTTTAGAAATCTTCTTACCTTTGCCTTTGCCCTTGGACTTCCCTTTGTTGATCATCAGCATAGTTTTAGGTTTGTACTTCTCCATCTACACTTCATCTATCCTCAACATGCCAAGTAATTTAGATAATAGCTTGTCAAAATCATTCATGTTGCAATTCATGGGATTAAGAGAGAAAGATTTTTGCCCCCTCTCCCATGCCCGTGGCGGAGGCTGAATGCCCGGGAGGGTGGTAAATCAAGGCGGCAATTGGGATTTAAACTCGGGTCCTTTTGTTAGGGGGACATTATTTTTGACCACTTGAACCACTCTTTGTTGGCCTCATGTTGTAATTCATGACAAACTGGCTATATGATTCTAGCAGTGACTATAGAATCACTTCTGTCACCAACTCTTGGCCTAAGGAAAATTCCAATCTAGCAAGGTTCTCCATAGACCCAATCAACTTGTTTGGGGACCTACTGGATATCCCTCATCCATATTGCACTTAAAAAATGGCTTTGAGACACCATATCTCTCTTGTGTTGGCTTATCTTGGTGCATGTTCTTAATATATGTTACCATCTTAATAACATCCATGTCCTCATGTTGTCTCTGCAACTGATAGTTTATTGAGAAAAACATCAGGCACTTGACATCCACGACATCTTCATAGTACTTATTCTAAGCATCAGTGTCAACCTTAGGTGCGGTGGGAGTGGGTTCATCTGGTGTTGGTGTCTCCAGGAGATACAGTTTGCACTCTTGAGTGAGAACAATTCTCAATGTTCGGAATTAGTCATGGAAGTTGCTCATGTTCATCTTGTCCTTCTCAAGGACCGATCACATAGAAAAGTGTTTGTGTTTTCCATAATATTCTATAAAAAGAAATTTGCAACTTTTTTCAATATATTTTTATTTGATTTGACTTGATAAGTTTGATGATAGTAAAAGGCCTTTTAGTTAATTATTTCTCCTACTATTTTTTATGAATTGAAAGCCCTCACATATCAATTCAGGAGATTGTAGCATACAACCTTCTAGTGACCCAAGAACCAAAACATTGAGTTATTACCAGGCCAACACCATCGTCCATAACGAACTATTAAGGTAGGTAACTTTTACCAATTGCATCTCATGCAATTCTTGAATAGATGGTATGTGCAACTCTTTTCCATAGTCATTTCCATACTTTGAGGTACTTAATCTCATTAAGATCACCTAATTAAGTCTTCCCAAAAAGCCAACATGATAGTGATGCACCATACTTTGTAGGCACAAATGACTAGCATCACATTTCCATGAGATGTACAACACACTATGCTTGGCGTTCCAACACTTAGTCAATCAAGTTTTCATTTGTGGTGATAATGGAAATCATCTAATAGTTAATATTTGATTTTGGTATTTTATATTTATTTAAATATATATATACATATCCAATCACCTCATACATATATATATCATATACATACTATATCCACAAATGAAACATGCAATTATAAAACACTAGGGATGGTTATGGTCATATTATTGTAATCCCTTAGACCCACAAGGAATTACTAACACCTAAGGTCTACATCATATATAGACACCTATTTTTGATGAAGATCTGTGCACGAGCCAATCTAGGTGGATCAATTCAACTCTTGAACCGATTGCTTCACCTCCTGGTCAGTCGGTTTGTCTCTCAGAACCATCTTCTGGTCTCCGATCCAAGCAACGTCTAGAAACCTCCAGTCAATTGGTTGGTCCACCAGACAATTGATTGGCTCCTCCTATCCTCTAGCCTCCTCAGTCCTCCAGTCGATCAGTTCATCCTCTCAAACGACCGGCTAGTCTAAAGCAGAATGTCTTATTCACTATAACATAAAAGGAAACTATCCTAATCCTATTTAACATATTATATTATAATAGGAAAACCTCGAGTTACATTCGAGGGCAGCATAGGAAGGAAAGAAATAATACTTTTCCATATGGAAAAGGAGAGAGAGACTCACTATGCAAATGAGATATAAAGAATAATAACAACCATCCAATTGAGCACAAAGATCTAGAATAATTGGCCATAACCATGATAACATCCACCATTAAAACAAACTTTTAGCGAGACATGTGAAAATTGTATATATATCTACATATATATACATATATATAGGGATCGATGTGGTATTTAATTAGATATGCACATTAACCAAAATATTCACACTGCATGTAATAAATAAATGATAAAACCAAAATCTAGTCATATCAATTAAATCCCAAAACATAGTAACTTGACATGGTACACATGGGGATTGAGTATGAGTGATGTAGATGAGATTTGTCCCTCCTACAAGATATTGATATCCAGACCACTTGATAAGCTAGACTGAGAAATGTATGGCCATGCTCATGTGACTCAATATGTGATATGTGAGCTCACATGCATCTCATTCAGTCTACTCTAGTTTAATGAACATAGGTTGAATGTTGAAGAAGATGAGGATTCCATGCCTCGAGTTCATTTCGGATATCAGACACAAAATGAAGATGAACCATGTGTTTACAAGAAGGTTAGTGGGACCATGATTGTATTCATCATATTCTATGTAGATGACATACTTTTTATGGAGAATGGCATTCCAACTTTACATATGTTAAAGACATGGATTGGAAATACATTCTCTATGAAAGACATAGGTGAAGCATCCTATATCTTAGCAATTAAGATCTATAGAGATAGATCTAGAAGGCTTTTTGGACTAAGTCAGAGAACATACATTGTCAAAGTCTTGAAGAGGTTCAGCATGAAGAACTTGAAGAGAGGAAATTTGACCATCTCTCATGGTGTTACTATCTCTAGAGCTCAATGCCCCAGTTCTTGTGAAGAAAGGGAGAGCATGATTAAGATTCCATATGCATCTTCAATTGGATATATCATATATAGAATGTTATGTACTCACCCAGATATATCATATACCTTGAGCATGACAAGTAGATATCAGTCAAATCTCAATGAAGCTCACTAGACTATAGTGAAGAACATCCTTAAGTACTTGAGAATAACTAAGGATCAATTCCTTATCTACGGCGGTAAGGAATATTTGTGGTAAAGGGTTACATCAATGCAAGTTTCCAAACTAACAAAGATGACTATAGATCGCAGTCTGGATTTGTGTTTTGCCTCAAAACAAGAGTTGTAAAGAGTTCCAAGTAAGAGATAGTTGTTGATTCTACAATAGAGGTTGAGTATATTGTTGCATCCAATGTAGAAAAGGAATTTGTTTGGATCAAGAAACTCATTACTGAACTTGGGTTGGTTCCAAGCATTAGTGATGCAATTAAGCTATATTGTGACAAGAATGGAGGTATCGCACAATCTAAGGAACCCAGATCACATCAGTTTTCCAAGCATATACAAAGGTGGTTCCATCTTATATGATAGATCATACAACAAGGAGATGTGATGATTTGCATAGTACCAACTGAAAGCAATGTGGTTGACCCCTTGATAGGAGAACTTTTGCAGAAAAAGCATGAAGGTCATTTTAGACCACTTGGGATTGAGTTCACGGGTGATTGACTCTAAATGCAAGTGGTATTCTATTGGTATGTATGCCCATAGAGCCAATCATATGATAATTGTAATGGCATATCTTGTAAATGATTTAATTAGTAATAAAGGCAACATTCCTATTTATTATATTTTTTTAGTTATGAGATAATGAAGTAACATAATAAATATCTAAAGTATGATGTTACTCAATGATGTATTTCTTTGGGTTGAGGACCTGAACAATGATATCATATGGATGTTAAGAGTGTATACATTTTTGTTGTGTCCCTAGAAGGATGTTATTGGGGATGGTTGATACACCACAATAACACATAAGACTAGAGTGTGTGTTGGTTGATGACAGAACCTCATTAGTCATGATATGTTATATCAAACTAAACACATAGATATGTGTTAGAGAATAGTGTATTAGACCAACCCACCTTGAGAGTGATGCATGGAAATTATGATTGGTATTCAGAGTCATCTCTCCTAGTGTTGGTGGTGATAGTGGCTCTTAGACATGAAATCACTACTCTCGTCATATTTAGTTCAATGTACTTTGACATCATCCATTGTCACCTTGAATAAGGGTTTCCATAAAGGTAGTGATGGGGTACATTGTGACACATGGGGATGACTGTGTGTGATGTTGATGGAATTTGTCCCTCCTATAAGAGTATGATATTTTAGCTACTTGATAAGCGAGACTGAGAAATGCATGGCCATGCTCATGTGAGTCAATATGTGATGTTGAGCTTACGTATATCTTAGATAGTCTATTCTAATTCAAGGAACATGGATTGAATGTTCATGAGAATGACGATTACATGCCTCAAGTTCAATCTGGATATCAGTGAAAAAGGAACTGTACGAACACTATAACACCAATCGTGGATTGTAGGTTGAAGTTGTTTTCCAACTTTCCAATTACTTGGGTAGCAATGATGTCTTTCTAGATAACACTCATTGTTTGTGATGTCATAAGTTGGTTATGGACATTCACTACCAACATAACTTGGAACCTATAGGGTCATACACATAGGATACACCTGGAATAGGAGTTTATTCACGAGTGATGTTTAACTTGATTAACAAAGTATTTTATCTATTCAATCTAAACAACAATGGTTGAGAATTGACTAACTGGACTGTGAACTGACCGGTTCAAGTGTTAAACTGATTGATTCAAGTGTCAGGTCAATTTGAACCAACATTGGCCATCACAATTCTGAAATGACCAGTTCAACAAGTGAACTGAGCGGCTTAGATTTGTGAACTTACTGAATCAGGTCGTGAACTGACCATTTGGTTGATCAATTCAATTAGATCAAGGATTTATGCTAACGTCTTGTTGTGCAATAATCAAAATATTAATTGCCAATACAATTGTGAATAGGAAATATAGTGAAACAAACAATTCTAGGGTTGAACTGATTATCTCATGTGTGAACCAACCAGCTCACTATTGAACTGATCGGTTCATCATTCACAGGTTCCAAACAAATTTATGAAAATTTGTCCTTTGGACTCTAGCTCAGACTAGAACTCCTGATCTAGACCCTCCTATAAATGGAGGAGTAGCCAATGCTTTCTAGAGGCACAATAATAAGTGCTAACAATTATTGTCTTCTCACAGTTGTGATAACATGAAAACCCGAGTAAGTCCTACCTGTCAAAGGGATGAACAACAAGGGAGAGACAATTGGGAGAGCAATTTGATGCTAGAATGTTGATTAGGAGAGACAACTCCTTCTTGTTCATTTATCTAGAATGATAGGAGTTCCAAGTGATATGTGTGGACTACTACATAGGTGAGGAGGTCATTGCTACTCCCTAGGAGGTGCTGTCAATCGGCATCCATGGTGAATAGGAAATGTAGTGGTATTGAATCGATCCTCTCATGTGTGAACCGACTGGTTCATGGTTTGGTTGTTCTAGAAAATTCATGATATTTCATCTCTTCAAATCCCACTCAAACTAGAAATCTTGACCCGAACCTTCCTATAAATATAGGGGTAGGCAATGCTTTCTAGAGACATGACAATTCTCTCTAACAAGAGTTGTCCTCTCTAGTTGTGGTAACTGAAGATCCCAAGAAAGTCTTACTTGTAAAAGGGAGGGATAGCAAGGGAGAGATAACAAGGGAGAATGAACCAACCCTAGTAGGTTGACAATCGAAGCAACAACTCATTCCCATTGACTCTAGGAGTGCAACGTGGAGTTCCTGCTGGTTTGCATGGACTACTATAGAGGCCAAGAGGTCATTACCACCCTCTAGGAGGATGCAGTCAACTGTCATCCATGGTGATCAACCAGGAGGCCACTGCTAACAGTTGTTTAGGTGCAACTTTAAGAAAGAAGCACACTGCAGCAAGGGATAGTCGTTGGACTTGATTCGTGACCATGCATATCTCTTACACTAATGTTTATTTTGTGGTAGTTGTAGATGTTGTCCCAAGTATGTCAATTGTCTGGTCTATGTGTTCCTCCCATCATTGTTAATGATCTGGAGTCGAAGTTGATCCTCATAAAAAATTGTTGCTACATGTATCACACAATTGATATCATATAACATTTACTCCATTCATACATTTATACACAATCTTTACGGTGATGTCTGTTGGACTTGTAATCTTGGATCAGACTCTACGACCTCCACTTTTCTCCCATCCTCTTGGATTAGGCTACCTTTGTGTCTCCACATTACTCTATAGACTGATGCTATAATATTAGGTTTATTCAAATTTGTGTATCCTTTATTCATTATTGATTTTCTTGTTCACCAGACTTTTGTTAAGATCATATTTAGATTTTTATTAAGTGGTCGAATATATTTTATTTTTTTCTTAACTATTCTCACATGTTGTTTCTCTTGATTTGTTTATTTCTTTCTCCAACATGTAGTCATGGTGGTTTTAGGGTTATTTTGACTATTTCATTTCTGAAATTAGTTGAAAAGGATTGTGTCCAACAATCTATATGTCTAATGTGACTAACAATGTATATGTCTAACCATCCTTTCATTTGCTATCCTTATTCCTAAAGGTATGAACATCTCCTTTACTTCTTTGATGTGTGCATCATCCATTTTGAATGATGTCCCTCAAAAAGTAAATTACATGACCAACAATATTGTGTTGGTCAGCCTGTTCTGAACATCTAAGGTCCCACACTCCTATTAAATTGTTTCTCCTATGTATATGATCCTAGATTTTTTTGAAGTAGAACTGATTCCTAAGAACCTCAAAAATTAACCACTATAATAGCATCCTATCCAATGTTTTCTTCAAATCAACCATAAATTTACCCCCAAATTGTATCGGTTAATTGCACTACACCAACAAACAACTACATTTATGAACAATGTAGTCGAGTAGTTCTACAATACATCATACCTTTGTTAACAAGTATGTCCATAGAGCCAACATATGATGATTGTAATGGCATATCTTATAAAATATTTGATTAACAATAAAGGCAATCTTCCAATTTATTCTATTTTTTCCAGTTATTAGATAATAATGTAACATAATATTTATCTAAAGAATGATATTACTCAATGACGTAAGTCTTCAGGTTGAGGACCTGAATGATTAGATCATATGTATGTCAACAGAATATGCATTCTTGTTATGTTATTGTGGAAGGCTAATAGACAACAATTACACTAAGACTGGAGTATGTGTTGGTTGATGATAGAATCTCATAGTCATGATATGTGATATCCAACCAAGCACATAGATACTTATTAGAGAATAGTGGATTGAATAGACCCACCTTTAGAGTAACACATGGAAACCATGATTGGTAGTCAGAGTCATCTATCGTAGTGATGGTGGTGATTGTGGTTCTTATACCTGAAATCACTACACCCATCACATGACGCTTAGTTTGATTTGAGATCATCCACCATCATCCTAAATAAGGGATACCATAAAGGTGGTGCTCGGGTGCACTGTGACACATGGGGACGATTGTGAGTGATGTGGATGGAATTTGTTCCTCCTATTGGAGTTTGATAACCTGGACACTTGATAAGCGAGACTAAGAAATGCATAGACATGCAAATGTGAGTCAATATGTGATATTGATCTTACATATATGTCAGACAGTCTGCTCTAGTTCGAGGAACATGGATTGGACATTGAAAATGATGACAATTTTATGCCTCGAGTTCAATCTGGATATTAGAGACAAAGGAAGTATACAATCACTATAACAACAATCACAAATTGTAGCTTAAGTTATTCTCCAACTTCTCCTATTATTTAGGTAGCCATGAAGTCTTGCTAGATACTAATCATAGCTTGTGAAATCATAATATGATTATGAATATCACTGCCAATGTGTTTGGAGCCTATCAAATCACACACATAGGATGTATTAGAATGGGAGTATAATTGTGGACGTGATTGGAAATGTTCTGAATCAAATTAATTACTAAAATGTTTAGGTAATCTACTAGAATAATAGTGGAATATAATTTGAGTTAATTGGTTAAAATATTTAATCTAGTTAATTAGATTTACATTTTTAAGATGGTCGGATAATTCTGAGTGATTGACTAATGTTGAATGAAAAAAGTTAGTTCATCAAATAATATGATTAGTAGGTTGATTAATTGATTTTAGAATATTATTTTAATAGTCCATGAGTGTCTTGCTTTAAACAAACCCACAACCTTTTTTTTTCCTAGGGGTTTGGGAAACCATGCTTCCTTTCCTCTGCTATATATAGGGGCATAACGGCTAGATTTTGAGATATGGAAAAATACACTCTTGTAGGTGAACCCTAGCCGTCATCATCCCCAAGAGAGAGAGAAGGAGAGTGACACTTTTTTTAGATGAGCATTCTTGATATATATTGATAATGGCTAATTGTGATGTCCCCAGAATTTTTAAAACTTAATCTGATGTGTGATGCCCAGATTGAAACCTCACCTCAGTGAGAATTCCAATTTATACATTACATACTAGGATAAGAAGAAGAAAATTAAAGGAGGTCAGAAGGAAATAATAGTATCACATGCACATGAACAAGAACAAAACCATACAACACATGCTTACCATTCAATATATAATTACAAAATGAATTATTACAAAATTTGATATTACATATTGAACAAGAAACTTTTACATATGCATCTACTCCATCTACAATAGTATCTTAAGACAATAGGTCCACCTATACATCAGCTTGTCACAAAACTATCATCTATCTAGGTTCTTCAAGAGCATATCACCAGATACCTAAACAACAGATTACATGTGGTACACGTCAGCACAATATTTAAGAACATTTTACTGACTACTTTTATATATCTTTTTATATACCTCTTATTACTATGACTTGGCAATAAGATAAAACTAGTGCCTGGCAGTAATCAAAAAATATAACAAAAGCATATTTGAACAAAGACATTTATTAACAAAAGAGAACACATATTTTAGGCACATTTTCCATTATATGTAAATTTGATCAACCACATGCACTATTCTACCAAAGAGATTTAGTGCTCACATGTACTATTCTGCCAAAGATATTTAGTACTTTCATAAATGCACTATTCTACCAAAGAGATTTAGTTCTCACATGTACTATTCTACCAAAGAGATTTAGAACTTTCTTCAAGGCACTATTCTAACAAAGTGATTTAGTGCTATCATATAATGGATCAAATATCTTATGTTTCATGTTTTCATAGACATTAGTATGGAAAATCAATCTACATATCACACAAGAACACAATCATTTCATCCAATAGCATATGCCAAGTATTTTACTACACATATAATACAAGCATATTGTATAATAAGACAAGTAAGAGATAATGTGTATAATAATCAAAATATCCTAAACCACATTCTAGATGTCAACTATATCCTTGGTCAAACCCTAATCAAGACAAGATCATGTATCACCATTAGGTTCTCATCATTATCAACCCTATTTATGTCCATTTTAGGGTTTACGCTCATTATTATAGATCTTCTCATCTTTACTTAAATTCTTGTCTTGGAATTATCTTACTAATGTTGTATTGAAGACTAAGATCAATTGTATGACCATTAGCTTCCATATCATTGTATGCATGTATTAACCCTAGGTCATATTCATTAGTATTAGAGTTACAAACCATGTATTAAGAGTCATCTTTATATAACATGAGTTCCATGTGTAAAACTAATGTATTGGTCCCACGTCATGTTCCATACACTATTATGAACATATTCTGGAATTTTCAAGGTTTATTGAGCATAAATACATTTATTGCATTTTATGTAGGGTTATTAGCCCTAATTATCCATATGAAGCACATCAAATGGTTTTGGGTTAAAACATCACTATATATGACATCATATGGATTCTATACAAGTTAATAGAACTAGCGACATGTTTGTGTAATTTTAGGCCATTGGTTGTTATTTATTATACATGAAATGAGTATTATCCACATTACATGATATCTCCCTATGTTATGCATCAAAACTCATATATGAGGATAGAATTATCAACTACTCATTTTTTTGGGAATTTTGGTACTTTGTTTGTAATTTTTTAATGATTGAGCTAACTACTATGAATTATCAAAGATCTAGGAAAATTTGGAGGTATTTACCTTATTAGCCATTCAAGACCTTCCATGTGGCTCTTAGGCTCCTTACTTGATCCAGCTGGTTTAGTTGAGTTTATATGAACCCACTATGATTGGAGGTCTGGTCTCTCCTCTCACTTTCTCACAATCTTTGTGATCTCCCCATCTGCAGTGTCATTCTTGTGTGTGGGCTCTATTCCACCCAAGCCACCGATGTAGGGAAGATCTTTGGCTGGTGATCAGGTGTCGTATGCTCCACCCTCATCTCACTTCTGTATCCAGGAACAGGTCCATCTAGAGATGCTCCTTGTAACATACCGAAATATGGGCATTTTTCCTTTTTGGTCCTCTTTTTCATCTTTTCCTTTCATTCCTATCTTCTTTGGCCTTTTTGTGTAACTTGTGGAGATTATGATGGTTATTGGATAAATGTTTCCCATATATTCTTAATATAGGGTTGTATGCACAAATACCTTAGTTAGATTTTAGATAATGGGCCAAAAGTGCAAATTGTACACTAAGAAATAAAAAGAATAAGATATTTCATCTTAGAACTTTCTAGCATTTCCTAGAATAAGGGAAATAAGAGAAAATCCGAATTTTATATAAAGGAGAAGATAAATGCAAGCTACACTACAAAAAAAATAGTCTTTAACTACAAAAAAAAAATTATAGCTAAAACCCCAAAATTTGTAGCTAAAATCTTTTGCTACATTTATGGTTACATTTAGAAATGAAGCTAAAGCCCGTGTAGCTAATTGTTTTTGCTACATTTTTCCAAATTGTAGTTAGATATTCATCTAGCTATAAATACATATGTAACCCCAATTGTAGGTAAAAGTTTTCCTTACACATTAAAATGTAGTGGCAATTGTAGTCAAATATATGACTACAATTGTATTTGTAGCTATGATATGTAGGGGTAAATGACATTTGTTACAATTGTATATGTGGTTCATGTATATCAAAAAGTAGCACTTACTACACTTGTAATTGTAGTTACTATCTAGTAAGAGAAATTATGTACTACACATGCATGCATATGTAGTGAGATGATGTATACAATATTGAATTATCAATACAAAAATATTTTCAAAAAGAAGCTGAAATCAATATTGATTCAGATCAAGTTGTGGTTGTGATGTCAATAATCATACTTTTATTTATATTGAAACATGAGTAGACATGGGGAGGACATAAACCTTGCCCCAATTTTGCAACATGAAAAGAAGATATATGTATGCAATGACCCCCATTAGAATATAAGTTTACATCACTTTCGAAGTTTCACCCCACATTGTACACTAACTCTCATAACTTTTTCAATAATTTTGAAATCAAAATCATCATGTAGTTGTCACTTGGATCATGACCAGTAGGGTCAAGTTCAAATTCCATATCATCAGATCAAATTACCATTGAAGCAAAAAGTTGAGTTGAAACATCTTCAACCCAAAGAACAAATGTCTTAGGCCATGTAAAGGTAGATCACATTGAGAACATGTATCCATCAATCTTCCCAATCAAAAGATAGGATGCTAACAAGTCCAGATGATCCAAGAAACTGAAGAAAATAGAGTAAGTCCACCTACAAGATTCAACAAATTCAACATTAGGAAAAATGAGTATACAAATGATTTTTTGTATGTGTAGCATAGGTATGAGTCCTTATTTAAACAAGCAAGACATAGAAATGTTGAAGCACACCTGGAAAGTAGGCAATGCAAACAAAGGCAATGGAGAAGCTACTGACATCAGTGTCCCAGGAGTCAGATGCTGCTATATTAGGAGGATTGTTCTACATAGAACATGCATCTTGGGTACTGATATTGGGGTCGCTACAGTAGGATGAAAGATCTAATTCAAAATATTAGGGTGAAATAAATATCACCTACCATTATGACGGGGAAACATTTTATATTACACACTCTCACCTTCCATTTCCTAAGTAATGTCAGTGGGCAAACAATCAAATTTCTACCCTGAATAAGTGAGAGCTTCCCAGGTCTCATTAGCATTCTAAAATTGGATTCAGCACAAGCACTTTGTATAGTATCTGAAGACTTTAAAGATTAATCAAATAGATTGGAAGCAACATCTAAAGCATTGTTAAACTTTTAAGTTAGAATGATGGGTCTAAAAGATACCTGCATTAGCATTGTATCAAACATACATGTGTTAGCATTATTTTTGCATTTAAAACATAACATTAAGCCATATTTATCTATAGAAAAAGCATTAAAACATGGGAAGAATCATGTTAGCCCTCAGTCTTTTGGGTTTGAACATGGGAACATGATTCATAGGCGGAGTTGAAGAAGGTTTAGTCTCCCATGGAGAAACTTTCTTCAGGTGATGAATAGAAGATGGTCCATCTGATCACACCTAAAAAGGCTGCACACAAAGAGAATCATCAAGTGCAACAAGGTAATAAAATAGTAAGACTTATATATTAAGATGGTCAAATAAAAGGCCATACCATTAAGGCATCTACATTTTTGGATTACCATCAGCAGTTCCAGATTACCATCAATAGTTCTGACAATAGACTCAATAAACCTAAAATAATAACAATTTGACATCAGGTAAGAAAGATATAAAATAGTCCATACTATAACCTTTAAGTAACTTTTGCAAAACTGGATAATCAATTGATTAGACATATACATACCACTTCCCAGGGGACTCCTTACAAAATGGAGCATCTCCTTCTCAAAAAGGGCAGTAGTGAGACATTTCAGTGCAACAAGATACATGATTACTACTAGGTGATAAATATGAATTCATAACTAGATTGTCACAGTACACTAAATATGGGACATTGAGATTTCCCATATTCAAACAGTAGTAGCAGGTCCCTTTTTCATCAACATTCACACCTACAACCAGATCCAATAATATTACTAACATAATTTGCACCCACAACCCAAAGTATTTGATGCCCTTTATTATCTACCATGAAAATTTCATGAAGAAAAATGTAGTTGTTGGTAGTAGGATGGTGCATATTGCATAAGTGGCTCGAAGAATCAGTGAATGTGGTTTAATTTATTAAAAGAAAACATGATAGGTCTCATCAAAATTCATTGATAAAAAATATAGCCTTTTTCCCTTCTGTAGTTATTGTCAACCATAATTTGTTACTCCATCTCCTTTATTATCATAGTCTTATAAGAAGTAAGCATTATGTAATTATGCCCTTTGCTAAAAGTTCATCAAGTTTTAAAATATAGAGTATAGATCCAGCTAACGACATTTATGTGTTCCTTTCAATGTGTTTTCTATACAAAGGAGTAAAGAGCGTCACTATTATGACTTGGAACTAAGTGTAGAAATAGCTTCAACAAGGTGCAATACCACTCAGTTCACACTACATTATATTCTTTATGATCACATTGTTGTTTTGTGTAAAATTTGTTCTCAATGTAAGAAGATTGGGACATTTTCTTTGTATTAGTGGTATTCGCATGAAAAGTCATTGCTTCAACATGAACATTTTTATGTAATCTTTTACAGCAGAGTAATGTACATGGAATCTTTATTTCCTTCATTGCTTAATATGCTACTTGAAACTATAGTTTTACTGGATTATTTAATAGGTAAAGTGCTTGTCAAGATTGGGATTCATTTGCATATTCTATGCATTAGCGAATGGCATATAACAACAGTCAATTAGTAAATAAGAAATAAATATGTAAGGTAAACATTTTTTATGCTAATACATCATCAGTACAAGTTGTTAATGTTGGTTATAATTAATGAATAAAGTTTAACCTCAATAGATGTAAAGTAGGACAGAGCACATTTGTAGAAGGTCGGGCAAGAATGAATTTGAATTGAAAAAAATTAAATGCTACATATTTAAATCCTAAGCCCCTATTTGGTTCGAGATCGAGATTATGAAATCCGGACTGGGTTGGTCCATATATCTGGATTAGTATATCTGGAGTGGATCCTATTTTTGTTTGGGTTGTTTGGAAACCCAATCCCACTACAAGCACTCATTAAACTGGACTGGCCTCGTAACTTGTGTTTTTTAGTCTAGCATATAAAACAAAATAACACAAAAGACAGAGCCAAATCTAGACTGGGATCTTGGAATCCTGCCCATAGCAAGACTGAGTTGGTCCGGATTAGAGGATTACGGAATCCAATATGGATCCCGTTAGTCCAACTTTTTCCAAACAAAATAAGACTGGATCTTGACTGGGTTAGTCAGGATTAGTGCTGACATGGCACAAAAAGACAATGCCCAGTCTAGTTTCGATCCCGAACCAAACAGCACCTAAGACTACAAACTCCGAATAAAAATGTACAATTAGCTTCAGAAACAATTACCATCTTGTAGGTTTGAGTCCAATATGATCTTGTCTATATAGTTAGTCATGTTATGCAATCTTCTATTGCGTGAAATATATGAGAGGGAATTTTAATGGTGCTAAAGTAGCATAATTACAAGTAATTAATTAAATTATATCATTACGAATATTGCGTAGACTTACACTTTATTACTCACATGCTAATGTCACCCTTAACTAGTTTCCTATTCGTTCAGTTTTGATTTTCTCTTAGTGCTACATGGTATTTTTAATTTAAATAGGTGTAATTGTTTATAATTGTGACAACCATGATGTATCTTATACAATTGAAAATTACACACTCAAAAAGAGGGGTAATTTGAGCAAAGTAGAAAATATTGCAGCAAAGTTTTTTCCTGTGTTAAAATTATGCAAAAAAGGGATAGTGAGGCCTCACACAAGGAATGCAATTTTGTATCATATGGGGTGTAACCATACAAAAGTCAAACACATATGAAGCTTCCTAATCAACTAACTTGATCATCTGAAGCTTCAAGTAAATAATATTTTATTTCATATAGTCTATCTAACTAGTGAATTTCCTACGAGTGCCTCCTTTAATGTTCATATCATCTAAAAATTATGCCAACTTAAGTTGTTAATCCATGTTTGTTTATCATGATTACAGTGCAAATCTACAGATATATCTTCATATATATATTAAGATACGGGCTATCACTTTTCAGATTTAAATCATATGCGAGCAAACAAGGAAAACAATAAAGATATTGTCTAAATGAATTGGTCTAAGAAGTATCTAAAATTGTTAGTAAAAATGTGAACCCTACATTTGTAATCTTAAAAGTTTTGATACGAAGATATATGCTACTGCTAAAATTGGTATACAACAATAAAATAGAAATTATATGATACTATCTTACTCATTGCCAAACAACTAAATCATAAGTGGGTATATGCAAATAAAGATAAAACTAACCAGATAAGTGATAACCTCCTCCTTCCTAATCGGAGCTCCATAAAGCTAAGTTTGCTATGTTCCCATCTTGTTCTTGTAATCATTTCATACATCAAGCTTTGCGTTCTTTTTCTCTTCTAAATCTTGAAGATAGTATTTTAATACAGTTCACCATATGAAAATGAAACAAATGATTAAACTTAAAACTGTAACGTAGTTGAAAATTTTAGAATTTTCACACCAGTAGACATATCTAAGCCATATAGTTGATAAGTATTTTGGGCGTTCAGTAATTCCTTTTGCAAGTGCTACTCATTAGACACCTATATACAAATAGTAGAATACCTCATAAACATGTCGCTAGCTCAAAATCAATTAGGTGGTAAAAAAAGTGATCCACCAGTCGGCATACTTTCTGAAAATTCTATATTCAATTTGCTTCTTTTGGAAATGCAACGAAGCAACATTCGTCAAAATCTGCATTAAATTAGAAAATACCAAAATCTGATCATTATGCTCAATTCTTTGATGATTTAGATTCGCCAATGATGGAAGTTGTGCGGCTTCCAATGCGATGGAGATGTGTAGTTTCCAAGTCAAACTACCCAAGACAACAAGCATACAGATTGAAAAATGGGCCGAGGAACTAGAAATTCAGAAGATCGAACTACATAAAAGGTGAGGATAAACAAATCCTTTTCTAACTGTCACTCCACTAATTATTAATGTATGTATTTATAGTCAAGACTGGAAATAAGAAAGTATACTAATGAATGGCACATGTTTCTCTAAAGTTAATGGATTCAGAAAGACCTCTGGAACAAAAACAAAGTTCAGCACAGTAGTCAAGTAAAAGATATGAACGATTAGTTAATAATTTCGGTCATGACATTCCTTCTCAAACAACAAATTAAAAGACTATAAATTCTTCACTAAACCACTAGACGCAGCCTTTGTTCTGATAAAATCATGACCATAAATAATTCTTAGTATTCTATCTCATTGTCAGCATGCTTCGTGTATGAAGCAGCCAACATGAAGAGCAGGTTCTAACGGAAGTAAACTAAAATGGGGAATTCGAGGTGCACACCTATATGCCGCTAGTAATAACTGTTTTGAGTGTGTCCTGTAAAGAAATATACACATTGATGGCGATGACACAATCGAGAGGAGATAGGATGATAGGAGTGAAGAAGATAGTGGTGGTGGCGCAAGAAGACAATACAAAAATATCCTCAAACACGACAGCTCTTCAGGTTGATGATCTAGCTCGGCCGCACGCACGGTGACTCTGCTCTTCACAACGAATGAATGTTGTTTTTCTTGATGGGTAGACCAGAACGGAGGAAAGGGAAAATGAGAGAGTCTCGAAAACCCTTGATTTCGTGTTGTGAACAGAAGCACAATCAGTTTTTGTTGCGGCACACATAGAATTGGAACTAGCTGCAAATGCGGGAATATTTTTGGAATTCAAGAGCCAAAATGAAAAATTGGAGGGAATGATGGTCAAAGTGTATTAGGCACTCTTTTAAGTACGAGCGAGGGGATACATGTAGTTTTATCCCGACCTGCTTATTTTGGGATGAGAAAATGCAATTGCGATAACTAACCTTCTTATTGGTTAAATAATTTCTACCTACATTTGTTCTTTACAATTCTATAAATTATAAAGAAAAAATGATTTAGCTACATATAAAGAAAATGTAACTACACTAAATGTAGCCAATGGACTTTTTTCTTGTAGTAGTAATATGGGATTTAATGGATAAAAGAGGATAATGAGAAATATATTGCACCAAAAATTATAATTAGAAACCCACAAGGTTAATTTGACACTCAAATTCGTTTTCTTGACTTAAAAGATACTTAATGGCCAAGTATCATCTAATTTGGATAATAAATATATATGTCTTTATTACAAGATAATGGGAAATAAGACAATAAGGTGAAATAAAATAACTCCAAATGGGAAAACTAACTCCAAATTCGTAATCTACATATGAAAATTAGTCTATGTGTGATTTTTTATTTAATTTGGACATTGTTTAATATTTTATTTTATTTAGGAGAGAGAAAATGACTTAAAGACCAAAAATATTAAATATATGTTGAAAAAATTTAATTAATAAAAACATCATGTTCCAAACGTTTATTATTGCTTATAGGCTAAGTTTACATTTTTAGAAAGTTTCTAGATACCTCTAATAAATTAAAAGGATAAATAAGTAGTACAATTTAAATGAATTACATAAAATTATAAAAGTCTTCAAAAAATATATTAATGCCAAATTCGTGTTCTAAATGTTAAAATAGACATTTGTATGAATTTTGAATCAATTTGGAAAATATTTGATAAGAAGATAAATTGAAGAGAGAGAAAGTGTGCAAAACTTTCAAATCATTATTTAAAATAACAAACGACTTCAAAAAATGGAAATAATGATACATTCGTGACTACATACTTAATATGAGTTATGAGTGAAGTTTTGTAATTTTTGGATAATCATAGAGTCATAAATAAAGGAGGAAAGAGAAAATGTGTTTTGAATTATTTAACACATTAAAGATTCTCAAAAGGCAAAACTAATTTCATATTTGTATTCTACACGTCAAAATCAGTCAGAATATAAACATTGGTAATTTTTGGATAACGTTTGGGCATCCAAACGAGGAGAGAGAAAAACATTTAAATGAGTATGTCTTTTAAGTCGGTTTTGAATAGGAATAAAGATGGCAACTGTGAATTCGCGTTGATCATTGGCCGTTGGATCTTGATCGGAGGATCCGTGTGTTATCTTCTTCCTCGGTCCGAATAGGCAACAGGTTGTTTTCTTTTTCAAAATTTCAAATCGCTTTATCTCCATCAATTCTCAACCAAATCGAGAACTTTTTGGTTTGTTGGATTCCTCGTTGGATTCCGCTCCGTTTTATCCTAAAATTTTTGTGTTTTAGCGAATATTTTATAAACGCCCAACGTGGGCACCACCACCCTCTACCTCCACCTAGTCCAACCCCAACTCGGGGTCCCTTGCCTATATATATCTATGCCCCTAGGACCGCCATCACCTTAGCATCTCGCATGTGCCTTTAATTTCGCGTTTCGTTGGCGTTTGACCCTGCTGCGAGCCACTGAGGATGCTGACCTTGTGGCACTTTTTTCTCCTTTCTCTCTCCATCATCGGCACAATCAAAGGTACCATCGAGTTCGTCTTGCTCTGAGCTTTCCATCGCATACTTGCACTTCGAATTTGGTTGAGTATAGCGCAAACGCCCAATCTTTCCCCAAGCAAGTTGATGCTTGCTCGCAGCCATGGCGTGGGCTGGGTTGGGGAAGACAACCCGTGTTTTTTTTACATTTCTACCCCCGCACTCTCCTCTTTCTGTGCTCACGTGGGGGCACTCCGGTCTTTTGGTTTGCTTTTTTTTTTCAAATGATGTGCCTACGTGGCAAGTTATCATTGGTCCGTCTTAGAAAATTTGTATCTTCTGGTTCGTTGGTCGAAAAATAAAAGTAAGATGTGTTTTGAAATCGGGAGAACGAGATCTATCTAAAAAAAATACTTTCGTAGTTTGATTCTGATATTTTCGAATATGTGTTTTTAAGGATGAATTAAATTACTTAAAAATATGGAAAATAGCCTAAAAAGTCAGTATTTCAAAAATATACAAACATATATGTTATTTTGATCAGAAGAATGTAACTAAGACAATAGTGAGGTTTTCAGAGTCTAAATCGATCGTTTGTGGAAAAAGTCGATGGTTTTGAGGTTTTAAGCCTTTAATGAATATACATATATCTAAGACATGGATATAATGATAAAATTAGGGCAATTGGATCTGATCTCATATAAAGATTATGAAAAGTGGTTTTATGGCTCCAATGATAAGGTATGTTCTATGTATGTGCATCTACCCCCTTCAGTTGGGAAATTTATTATACCATTACCGATGTTCCCTAATGAGGCTTAATTTGACCTAATTCATGATTCTTGAAACTTAATTTGTTTATGCCTCAAAATCAGTTATAGAACTATCTTGTTTGGGTTTTTATACCCCACTTCCATGTTAAGTTAATCTTTTGATTAATCTTTCCATAACTCTTTTTCTAGCATGTTGATTTTATTACACTAATTAACTAGTGTAGTGGTACTTGTATCTACAACCACCCATAGTTGGGGAATGTATTATTTCTCCCCTGGGGAATGTGTTATTCTCCCCCGCACATGAAATATGTGCAGGTGACTGGGAATGTGTTACTCTCCCCTCACCCTTTTGGTTGAAGGTCTGGTAGGTGCCTCAACCCTACATAGTTAAGATAGTCAATATTAATCATACATGCAAATCCTTGGTTATATATTGTTTATGGCAAGAATCTATTGAAATATTCTTTTATATATATGGCCTCATTCTCTTGATGTCTCATCTTTTGATGAATCTCTAGCCTGATTTACTTGTTATATTTATCTTGTAACCTTTAGTATAGTTTAGTGACACATACTTTTATTTCCCTTCCCTTTTTGTTGGGTTCTTTCCCAACCACCCAGATGTGGAGCAATGTGATGGATACGGCTTGAAGATCTTAGCTTGGCTTCGACTTAGCATCTGATGGATCTATTGCTTGGAGACAAAACTGGAGTAGTCTAGACTTCCCTCTACTTGGATCCTCTTTTTGTATAAGGCATGTACACCCATATTGGGAGAATTTTTATGTACACTTTATTTAAATTGAATATAGTCAAAATTTTATCTTCCGTTGCTATCCCAATTGGATTTTGTTTACCATTGTTATTAGTAGAGAGGTGGATTGATTTCATTCTTTACAACATGGTATCAGAGCCAATGGTAGTCGGATTATTGACTATTTCAGTTTGTCTCCCTAGTTAGAACCCTAGATTTGCATAGTTTCCCTTAAGTTACATGTTTTTCCTAGATTTGATTTATGCTTATGATAGGTTGATTTAGGACCTTATAGTTTTACCTTAGAACCTTGATGAATAAAATCCTAAAATACTTATAATTAAAATATGCATAACTTGATGTTGTTTAGGTTTGCCTTTAGGCAACTATTAGGGCATGCAGTTGAAGCAAGGGTGTCTAGAAAGGATCAGCGTTTCGGGGGCTAGTAAAATTTTCCTCCGCACCACTAGCTTGGTATACGAGGACTCCCGTGCCCATATGATACCGGCCTGGCCTGAGCTAATACGAATTGTCCGAAATAGTTTTCCTTTAGGCAATAGTAACCTTAGACTTCTATGTTGTATATCTTTGGGAATCCTAATTTGATTTGTTTGAGGATGGATACCAAGATAGTTTCCTTATGTCCCTTAGGACCACATGCTTGCATAAGTTTATCCTTAGAACCTAGACCTTAGAGTTTGGGTGTTTTGGAAGAGATCAGAGTGCGCAGTGGAAGTGTGATGGATCTTGATAATGGTTTAGTTAGACTTATCCTTTAACCCTAACGTAGTTTGGCTTGATAGGTCGAACCCTTTAAGGGGTGGAGTATGGTTAGTTGATGATGTTTGAGTGGTTAGATTTCGAGGACGAAATCCTATTTAGGGGGATGGAACCCTATAACATCTTGATCTATCTTTAGAAACCCTAACTCCATAGATAGGAGGTTAGTATGCTCGGATCCTTAGTTTTGACCAAACAAGTTAATAGTTGTAACCCTAACGTGCTTGTTTATATATTAATGAACACATAATTATTATCTAAGGAATAAATCATATGCTTGAACCCTAATGAATATCCAATGCACATAATATGAATATCAATACTAATTATCAATAAGTAAGATGTTAATAATGTCATGAACCAATAAACCCTAATGATATGATGAGTAAGGTTATAATTTGTAATTAATGCATGCTAAGGATGAATAAGTGAAATATAATGGTCATTTTGACCTAAACCCTAAAGTTGTAATCATCTAACCTTAACATATACACCCTTATGCCTTTCATGGTACATTGATGATGTTAAGTGCCATAATCAATTAACATAATTTGATACACATAAATGATATATATATATGATCATCTAATCACATATTAATTAAATCATCAATATGAATGCATGTTACCTTGTTAACTAATATACATGTTATTAGTCACTTGATGTGAATCAAATCATTAATATGACATATGTTCCACCTTGATCATTAAAATACATATAATGGATTCAATATGAATATGAGATGATTGGAATTCACATAAATGTGCAAATTCAATAATATAAATGAATAAATATGAATAATGATTAATGATGACATTAATGTGAGCAATAAAGATAATGTGACCCTGTGACAACGTTAATATGAATATCTACTATTATATATATATATTATATATTTTATATATACCAATCTAAGCGTGAGGACTCGTTTCCGTCCGTCGCAGTAGTGTATACAAATCAGGACTCTGTTTCCGTCCGTCCCAGTACTGCTTACAAATCAAGACTCTGTTTCCGTCCATTGCAGTAATGTGTACAAATCAGGACTCTATTTCTATCCTATCACGCTGCTATCTATGTCCTCACCTAGCAAAAAAAAAACCTAATAAAATATCTACAGTCTTTCACCCCAGCGGAAGAAAACGAACATCGTGGATGACTTTGCACAATTGTTCTTCATCCCTTCTGCCCATACGGAGAACTATAGCACCTTCATTAGAACTCCAGTACATGAGCAGTCCTCCTTCGAGTGCCTCTAGGGCTCCTGGATTTTCAGGACCCAACATGAGCAGGCGATTACCATCATACATAAAGCACGCAGGGACGAAATCGAGGTTGTGCTTCACGCAAGACAGAATTCGAAGGAGTACTTGTAAGTTCGTCCACTATATCTTTGATGCATCCCTTCTATCAATCACCGGGATAAGCCTTGCGGAATCAAAGTTGAGTCATCATCGTCTGAAGTGGATCGCTTCTATTAGGATGTTCCTCCATCATTGTCATTGCATCTGTTGCACCCATCCTTCGATAAGCGGTTCCACTTTCAGGAAAGTTTTCCTTCTCGCTGCATCCAACTCCTGCCAACGATACATACTGTTAGTACCATTATCTATGCCTGTCTGTCCTGACTTTCATTGATAAGTGTCGTCTATCTTCATTGTTAAATCATAAAAGATTTGTTACATTCTGGCTAATAATGTGTTTCGTCATCATTACGTACTCATCGTTATATTTGTCCTTTTCTAATGAACCCAGCCATGCTGGTTTAGTATCGTGAATTTTAATATGCACAGATACTATTTGTTACTAACAAAATACTTCTGATATATAAGTGCTCCATTTATCCTCGTACCCGTAAGCATAAACCTTCTAAAAGCGGCATACATCATCGATCTTGAGATCTTTTGCTTTCTCTCAATGTCATTTTATTTGTTTACAACTAATTTTGGATGAAGCATTATGCTGTACATGATTCTCTCCAAATACAATCAAACTATTGCAAGCATAGGTCAAGAGACATAGATTGGCTTTCTAATATGACACCAAAGAAACAAGGTTCATGTACCGTCAAATGACTAAGCTCCCCAAAGTATCTGCCCTTCCCTGATGTAAGCTAGCATGGACTCTTTGTGAGTTATTCAGTAGATTTTATGAATACATTTCCACAATGATCTAAATATGTTGCTAAAAGATAACAACTTCCTTGTATTTTGACACATGTATGTTCTCTGAAAAAGTTTGATTGAGCATTTTACAAACAATGTTTTCAATAAAAAGAAAATTGTTATATTGCATAATATCACCGTTGATTGAATTTAATGTTAGCCTGACATTTTAAAAATTGTTGTTTACTGTCTATCCATCCATATACATGAGTACATGGGTATAAGTATGGTGTGAATAATTTTTTTGATAAAACAGATATGGATCTGCTTCACCACCTTCTTAGTTAAATGGATAAGGTTATGAGTGTGACTGTTCTCATACCTCGCCATACATGCATATTTATATTAAGAATCTATCTCGCAACATACATCATGTGCTATCTTAAATCAAAAAGTCATGGACCTTATTCTTGGGTGTGTGCAAAAGTCAACTGTAAAGATGTCTTCCAAAAAGGTTCTTCTACGATGAACAACATTGTGTTGGCTGTCCTATTTTAAACATCTAAGATCGCATACTTTTCTTTATTTGTAGTTTTTTTTCCTGACATGGCTATGAAATCAAGGTGTGAAATCAGCTAATTCTGACATCATGACCCACTTCATGAGTGCCTTCTCCATAAGTTGTTGAATCCATTCTCCTATTAGTCTCATTATCTCAAAATTGTGACTCTCTCGATATCTTAATCCCACCGCTTATTTCTAGATCTATCATAGTCCTTATTATTCCCAAGTATATTGCAACTATCATTTGACTACTAATGACTTCACGTAGAATCCTCATGCCAATAATAATGCTTGGCTATCCCATCTCAGTAGAAGAAGATCGTAGATAAGCCAATTTTTCACCAACATAATAAATTTATTCTAAGTTACATATTTTATTGTTAAATTTGTTCTATTAAAGTGACTGTTAATAAGATTTAGATTTTTTTATTGTAATTGAACTTCTCATGAATCCTCAACATAATTTAAGAAGATTGACAATACCAAACACAAAAAAATCAATCTTATGAATTTATATATAGGCCTCAGCCCCATAATACATCCATAAGTTGAGACTTTGATGTAGTTAAGGTGTAGATATTATGTTTTATTTAAGTCATTCATACTTCATGAAATACACAAGATTTTTTCAGATATGATTAACTATTTCCTATAAACAAGTCTATTATATGAGCTTATAACTTACGTAATATTTACACATGATGTTTACATGTATATAACATAAATAACTAACTTATTGTAATGTAAGCCTCAAGATATATTTTATAATATTTATAATCACTGAGAAACATTCAACTCTTTTTCATTCCAAAGGGAACATATTTTTTTTTTACAAACGAACATCACTCTTTCAAATACTAGGCTAATTCTTTGTCCATAAAGAAGTACTTGAAGACGTATTGATAACACATATAAAACATTTAGAAAACAAAAATATAGGTTTACTTAATCAGTGAAATACTCATTTAAAACTATATGCATACCATGTAGGTAATATCCATGAATTAAAAATTCATTTAAAAGTAGTCATTTCAAAATTATGTTACCCATAACTACATGTAGAAAGGTAATAGAACAAAATGTAAATATAATATATATTTAACCTCCATATATAGTATTCTTTTGTTCATATTTTATAGGGAAATACATTTAAAATTTTGAAGACATTTTGTTTTTCTTTTGATACATTAAGAGAAAATCCAAAGGATTTTTCATAGTATTCATGTTCACTCATATTGTTTTAGTAGTTGTAAGAATATTTTTTCGTTGCCAAAACTATGTGGAATACAAATATGTAAAATAATATACCTTAATTTTTATACCAAGAGTGTAATGTAAGAGTATTTTTTTCTTTGTATGTGACGCCCGTATGTAGTTTCTAAAATTGGACATTATATTTATTCTTCCCAAGTATGCAAGATCCAAAAATTACAACTACAAGGATTGAAGCCAATACATACCTCTATAGACTATGAAATAACTTCAAGTGGTGTTTTAGTATACTAATTATTATCAAATGTTGACGTCAAAAAAGTATACATTACAAAACACGTTCAGGCATATAATTTTAATCAAAAGCTATGGTGAACATTTTCCATTGATTTTTATGATTATAAAATGGAGTGGTTGAAGGTTGCAAACTACATTTTCCCCTTGTTTTCTACTCAAAATGAATAAGCATAATGTACCAAAACAATTTATTATATTGGATATAATTTGACAATGAATGCATTTTATAGAAATGAAAATTATATGGTAAGTGTTGATAGGTCATCAAATTTGTCCTTTCGCTGAGACAAAAATATAATACATTATACAAAGATAGATGGGTTCTACTATGATGAGTTACACCTAGATAATATAATCACTTTTATAATGACAAGATATTTGAGATACAAACAGAACTAATATACAAAATAATAATTTCATAACAAAATAAATACGAGGTCAAAAGGAAGTAGAGACAAGTCAATGATTCAACCAAAAAGAATAGGTCAAAGTAATGATTCAAGAAATATTAATAGTTGATGATGGAAAAAGGATCGAGTGCCACTCTAATCTAGATTAGCAAAGAAAGTTATATTTTACTAACAAAGAATGGTTACTTTTCTATATAATATATTTTGAATCTCGTAATTGTTAGATTTTTTGAACTTCAAATGAATGAACTTGACGTGCGTAGCACGTGCACTAACTAGTAAGTAACTAATGTGACATTAATTGAAATAAGTGTATGCTTAACGACAAATTTGATAGAATGTCATATTTCATGTAAAATAATTTGTTATAATTAATAAAGTGATAATATGAGGATAAGGAAGTATAAATCCGAATTATTAAGGATAATGATCAAATATAATAATGAATGTTGAGATAATTGAGTAATCTCTAATTGTGCATAATAATGAAATATAATTCTTTTTGGCAACTAAGTGAATGTAACATGGCATAATTAAAATAATGATGACAATGTGTTATCATAATGAATATAATGTTAATAAGTCAAAAATGTAAATAAAGTTAAATCTCATAAAAAGAATATATCGTAATAGTGGAACCCTAAGTGATTCTTGAGAACCCAACCTATGATGAGTTGTATGTGAAGTTTATGCACCCTTAGGTGTAGTTGAAGTATAAGTTTTGATAGAAGTTGTATGGTTGGAGGAACAACCTGAAGTTTTTGTGATGTGAGGTTGCACACTCACCCTTCCCTAATTGCTAGTGATTTCGGGGACGAAATCCTCTTTAAGGGGTGGAGTGTTGTAACATATCAAAATCTGGGCATTTTTCCTTTTTGGTCCTCTTTTTCATCTTTTCCTTTCATTCCTATCTTCTTTGGCCTTTTTGTGTAATTTTTGGAGATTATGATGGTTATTGGATAAATGTTTCCCATATATTCTTAATATAGGGTTGTATGCACAAATACCTCAGTTAGATTTTAGATAATGGGCCTAAAGTGCAAATTGTATACTAAGCAATAAAAAGAATAAGATATTTCGTCCTAGAACTTTCTAGCACTTCCTAGAATAAGGGAAATAAGAGAAAATCCGAATTTTATATAAAGGAGAAGATAAATGCAATAATTAGAAGTATTATGGGATTTAATGGATAAAAGAGGATAATGAGAAATATATTGCACCAAAAATTATAATTTGAACCCCACAAGGTTAATTTGACACTCCAATTCGTTTTCTTGACTTAAAAGATACTTAATGGCCAAGTATCATCTAATTTGGATAATAAATAAATATATATAAGCCTTTATTACAAGATAATGGGAAATAAGTCAATAAGGTGAAATAAAATATCTAACTTACTCAAATGGGAAAACTAACTCCAAATCCGTAATCTACATATCAAAATTAGTCTATGTGTGATTTTTTTATTTATTCAATGTTTAATATTTTATTTTTTTCAGGAGAGAGAAAATGACTTAAAAACCAAAAATATTAAATATATGTTGAAAAAAATTAATTAATGGCAAAATCATGTTCCAAACATTTATTATTTCTTATAGGGCAAGTTTTAAATTTTTAGAAAGTTTCTAGATACCTCTAATAAATTAAAAGGATAAATAAGTGGTAAAATTTAAATGAATTAAATAAAATTATAAAAGCCCTAAAAAAATATATAAATGCAAAATTCGTGTTCTAAAAGTTAAAATAGACCTTTGGATGAATTTTGAATCAATTTGGAAAATATTTGATAAGAAGATAAATTCAAGAAAGAGAAAGTGTGCAAAACTTTCAAATCATTACTGAAAATAACAAACGACTTCAAAAAATGGAAATAATGATAAATTAGTGACTAACATACTTAATATGAGTTATGAGTGAAGTTTTGTAATTTTTGGATAATCACAGAGTCATAAATAAAGGAGGAAAGAGAACATGTATTTTGAATTATTTAGCACATTAAAGATTCTCAAAAGGCAAAACTAATTTCATATTTGTGTTCTACACATCAAAATCAGTCGGAATGTAACATTTGGTAATTTTTGGATAATGTTTGGGCATCCAAACGAGGAGAGAGAAAAACATTTAAATGAGTATGCCTTTTAAGTCGATTTTGAATAGGAATAAAGATGGCATCTGTGATTTCACACTGATTGTCGGCCGTTGGATCTTGATCGGAGAATCCGTGTGTTATATTCTTCCTCGGTCCAAATAGGCAACAGGTTGTTTTGTGTTCTGAAATTTCAAATCGCCTTATCTCCTTCAATTCTCAACCAAAACGAGAACTTTTTGGTTCGTTAGATTCCTCGTTGGATTCGGCTGTGTTTTATCCTAATATTTTTATTTTTTAGCGAATATTTTAGAAACACCCAACGTGGGCACCGCCACCCTCTACCTCCACCTAGTCCAACTCTAACTCAAGATCCCTTGCCTATATATATATATATATATATATATATATATATATATATATATATATATATATATATATATATATATATATATATATATATATATATATATGCCCCTAGGACCGCCATCACCTTAGCATCTCGCCTGTGCCTTCAATTTCGCATTTCGTTGGTATTTGACCCTGCTGTGAGCCATCGAGGACGCTGACATTGTGGCACTCTTTTATCCTTGATCTTTCCATCATCGAAACAATCAAAGGTACCATCGAGTTCGTCTTGCTCTGAGCTTTCCATCACATACTTGCACTTCGAATTCGGTTGAGTATAGCGCAAATGCCCAATCTTTCCCCAAGCAAGTTGTTGCTTGCTCGCAGCCATGGCGTGGGCTAGGTTGGGGAAGACAAGTCGTATTTTTTTAATTTTCTACCCCCGCACTCTCCTCTCTTCTCTTGCTATGCTCGCGCGGGAGCACTCCGGTCTTTTGGTTTACTTTTTTTTTCAAATGATGTGCCTACGTGGCAAGTTATCATTGGTCCGCCTTAGAAAATTCGTATCTTCTGATTCGTTGGTCAAAAAATAAAAGTAAGATATGTTTTGAAATCGGGAGAATGAGATCTATCTAAAAATAATAATTTCAAAGTTTGATTCAGATATTTTCGAATATGTGTTTTTAAGGATGAATTAAATTACTTAAAAATATGGAAAATAGCCTAAAAAGTCAGTATTTCAAAAATATACAAACATATATGTTATTTTGATCAAAAGAATGTAACTAAGATAGTAGTGAGGTTTTCAAAGTCTAAATTGATCATTTGTGGAAAAAGTCGATAGTTTTTAGGTTTTAAGCCTTTAATGAATATACATAGATCTAATACATGGATATAATGATGAAATTAGGGCAATTGGATCTGATCTCATATAAAGGTTATGAAAAGTGGTTTTATGGCTCTAATGATAAGGTATGTGCTATGTATGTGCATCTACCCCCTTCAGTTGGGAAATTTATTATACCATTACACATGTTCCCTAATGAGGCTTAATTTGACCTAATTCATGATTCTTGAAACTTAATTTGTTTATGCCTCAAAATCAGTTATAAAACTATCTTGTTTGGGTTTTTATACCCCACTACCATGTTAAGTAAATCTTTTGATTAATCTTGCCATAACTCTTTTTCTAGCATGTTGATTTTATTAGACTAATTAACTAGTGTAGTTGTACTTGTATGTACAACCACCCATAGTTGGGGAATGTGTTATTTCTCCCATGGGGAACGTGTTATTCTCCCCCGCACATGAAATATGTGTAGGTGACTGGGAATGTGTTACTCTCCCCTCACCCTTTTGGTTGAAGGTCCGGTAGGTGCCTCAACCCTACATAGTTAAGATAGTCAATATTAATCATACATGCAAATCCTTAGTTATATGTTGTTTATGGCAAGCATCTATTGAAATATTATTTTATATATATATATATCCTCATTCTCTTGATGTCTCATCTTTTGATGAATCTCTAGCCTGATTTACTTGTTATATTTATCTTGTCACTTTAGTATAGTTTAATGACACATACTTTTATTTCCCTTCCCTTTTACTGGGTGCTTTCCCAACCACCCAGATGTGGAGCAAGGTGATGGATATGGCTTGAAGATCTTAGCTTGGCTTGGACTTAGCAGATGAATATGTTGTTTGGAGACAAAACTGGAGTAGTCTAGACGTCCCTCTACTTAGATCCTCTTTTTGTATAAAGCATGTACACCCATATTGGGAGAATTTTTATGTACACTTTATTTAAATTGAATATAGTCAAAATTTTATCTTCCGCTACTATCCCAATTGGATTTTGTTTACCATTGTTATTAGTAGAGATGTGGATTGATTTCATTCTTTACACTCCTCTCCTCTTTAGACTCTGCCCGTGCCCCATCCTCTCTGTGGCTCCTCCTTGAACTGCCACCATCGTAGGTGTAACATCCCTGACCTGGGTTTAGGGATAACCCTATTTTTTAGCCTAAATAAGTTTCATAAAACTTTAATATAATCTACTAAAGTGTTTCTTTATCAGGTGAGAAACTTAAGTTTCAAGTTTGGTCTTGTTTGAATAATGTTTGAGCAATGTTCTCTTATTTTGGGCCGAAATGCAATTTACCCAATATGAGGGGTTATATTGCAATTTGTCACATGTTGAACGTTCCCTAAGTGTTTTTGCATAATAAGAAAGAGAATTATGCTAGGTGGTGGCTTATGGAAAGCCTAAATTCCAAGTTTGAACTTGTTTGAATAATGTTAATGACTTGTGTACCAATTTTGGTACAAGTTGTAATTTACTCAAAATGTAGGGTTGATATGCAAATTTACACCTCTAGAGTGTCCCTACTCCCTCCTAGTATCATTTGAAGTTGCTCTGGAGACAGGTTATATAACTTGAACTCAATTATGTTATTATTTACCATCAATCTTGCCTTAGTTAAATGATTTACTTTCAATTCAAATTTTCTTGCATGATTGATGAATCCATGAGATCTATTACTGACCTAGGACTATTTTCCATGAACTAGAATAGTAAGACAAGAGTCTAGAGGTTTATTATGATGACATCATCATGGTTCAACCCGATATTGGGTTGAAGCACCTCTAACCTGATATGACAAACCCTAGATGATGAGTAACTCGATATAGTGATGAGTTTATACCTCATGGGTGATATGAGTGACACATACATACACATTGTACACGATATGGTGTCAAGCATATACCTTGTGCATGACATGAGGTCAAGCATATACTTTATACATGATATGGTGTTATGTATACACCCTTACCTGATATGGTGTTGAAACCCTGGATGATGAGTAATCTGATATGGTGATATGAATACACCACTAGCACAATATATTGATGGATTTATACCTCTTGGGCAACATGGGTAGCAATCAAACACCTCTTTTCCTGATATTGTGTGAAGCACACACACACCTCTTTTCCCGATATGGTGTGAATCATACACACACCTCTTTGCCTGATATGGTGTGAAGCACGCACACAACTCTTTGCCTGATATGGTGGGAAGCAGACACACACCTCTTTGCCCGATATGGTGTGAAGCACACACACACCTATTTTCCCAATATAGTGTGGACTACACACACATCTCTTTACCTGATATGGAAGTAAGCACACACCTCATTGCTCGATAGGGTGGAAGCACCTCAATTCAATATACTTGATTGAGTGACACATGTAGTGTGTTATGTCAAATGATACATTAAGACATAAAGAGTTTAATGCATTTTGAAGAGTATGGGCCAATGTACATTGAGAGAAGGAATGAGCCAATTTAATAGAGTATGATGTAATCAACATTCTAGGGAGGATGAGAGAGAAACTTATACATATGAGATAATCTTGTTAATGAGCATACATTGATACTCCTAGTATGAATGGAGTATGAATTAGGGTTTGATTCTTGATAATATGATCTTGAATCCTTAATTTATTAATAAGGGGAAAGCCTGACCCTAATGAAGGGTGATGATATGACTTGAAACCCTAATCGGTAAGAAAAGGAAACCCTAACCCTAATAATGGGAAGGTGGTATTTCTCTTATTGCAATGGCCTTGTGAGCCATGTGAATAGTTGTTGCCTAGTGAGAGGTGACAAGATGTTTAATGGCCTTGTGAGCCATGTGAATAATTGATGCCTAGTGAGAGGTGACAAGACGTTTATAAAAGTCTCATGATCTAGAGATTGATGTAAGAGATGGTAATGCTCAAATAAACTAAGGAAATGGAAACCTCGTAACATAATAATAATAATAAATGGTTATAAGGATAATAATGAAATCTTGGTCATACATGCATTATGGTGATAGCCAAATGAGGGATATAGTGTCTTGAACATGCTAAAATATGAGGAATACTTGTATCACATAAAGGATGTGAATGGGTATGATGGCTTGACTGAGGTATAATGCCTAGTAAAGGTGATGTGGTATTCAGTGATGACTTTAAGGGATTTATATCCCATAATGAAAGTGAAAGGGAAACATAAAGGTATTCCAACTACTATGGAATCCTTAGCTATATGGTTGTGATTTCACAAGATTGGTATAATCTAATACCTGGATATGGTTTCATAGGATTGGTATAACCCAATACCTGGATATGGTTTCATAGGATTGGTATAATCCAATACCTAGATATGGTTTCACAGGATTGGTATAATCCAATACCTGGATATGGTTGCACAGGATTGGCATAATCCAATACCTGGATATATTGCACAGGATTGGGATAACCCAATACATGGATATAATTTCACATGATTGGGATAAACCAATACCTAGATATAATTGCACTGGATTGGGATAACCCAATACCTGGATATGATCTCACAGGATTGGTATAACCCAATACCTAGTTGAACTCTCACAGGATTGCGACAACCCAATACCTAGCTATGATCTCACAGTATTGGTACAACCCAATACCTGGCTATGATCTTACAGGATTGATACAATCCAATACCTAGTTGAACTCTTATAGGATTGGTACAATCCAAAACCTAGATGAACTCTTACAGGATTGGTACAATCCAATACCTGGTTGAACTCTTACAGGATTGGTACAATCCAATACCTGGTTGAACTCTCTCATAGGATTGGGATAACCCAATACCTGGCTATGATCTCACAGGATTGATATAACCCAATACCTGGCTATGATATCATAGGATTGGTATAACCCAATACCTGGATATAATTGCACAGGATTGGCATAATCCAATACTTGGATATAATTGCACAGGATTGGCATAATCCAATACATGGATATAATTGCACAGGATTGGCATAGTCCTATACCTAGATATAATTTGACAGGATTGGTATAAACCAATACATGGACTACACATAATGATGTATATTCACATGGTTGGTACAATCCAATACCTGACTAGAAAATTGGTTGAGGCCAACAGATAGAAATGAGAATGATTCATGGATGTCATTCCATGACAATATTATCACAGGATAAGTTTGAGATGTTGGTATAGTATGATGAGTAAATGATACACATGTTCTTCATATTCCTTATAAAGTGAATAGATGATTTACTGCTCTATCATAGACAGTCACAATGCTTTAAAAGATGACATATGTTCTAATCTGTTTATCCAGAGTGATTAACCTTGCTTATTAATATAAAAGAACCTCTGCTCAGTTTTATACTAATTACATGTGATAATAACATTGTTGACAGAGAGTTATATCTCTCGCTGGGACAATTGTCTCACCCCGTGGGATTCACATTTTTTTAGGTGGACATGCACGAGGGGGTAGAGACCTTTCTACAGAGGAAGAACAACATTAGGGATTGTAGTAACAGCTCAGGTTGAGTGTACTATCTGTCATATCTTGTAGATAGAAGTCTTATGTTTCATCTAGGTACTCTCAAGTCCTTGGATTTAGTATGTGATGGTTTTATGAACAATCTGCAATTTTGGCTTGTAAGCCTCGAGGTTTTATGTTGCTTCAATATATTTTTTGACAAAGCAATTGTTATATGTTATCATTGAGATGAGATGGTACAATGTATGTATGATATGAACCTTGATGTATATAAAGTTTTGGTTCTTTCATTAAGAGTTTTCCATGAAATGGATCTCTTTGCAAAATGGTTTTAATTTTTAGTGATTTTTGTTAATATGTTGCTTATGGTTATTTCGCATAATTAGTGACGATTTGGCTGTTAGTTTGGTGGCGGTCATTTCAAGTTTGGTATCAGAGATTAAGGTTCACTGAGTCTACAGAGACATAGGACTAAGGTGTTGAGTCTATTCTAGTGTCCTCCAGTATATCCTATAGTGACCTCTACTTATGCAGAAGAAAGGGTGAAGTTTAAAAATGACTGGAGAACACAAGGAACATGTTGCTAAGAGCAATGTTGTTGTACCAGGAGAAGGTGCAAGGGATCAGGCAAGAGAACAATAAGTGCCTGAGAATTCCCATCATGACCCAATTAGGATAGAGAATCCTGCTTTTTATGCTCTTGTTGGGCAGGTTAGGACAACAGTGATGAATATAGTGGACTGGATATTAGCAATACAACCTAGGTTACCAACCCTCAATGTAGAAACTTTGGGTTCTAAAAGGGCTCCTGAATGACATAGTCATGTTGGAATAGTGGAAAATGTGGAAAGGATTAACATGACAAGAAAATAGACTCTGCCATAAGTATAGACAGATAGTACATTTGTGATGGCAATACCCAATGAGGAATAATAAGCTGAGAATTAAGGAAAGATCTCTATAATTGTAGAGACATTTGCCTACTTGTTCTAAAAAGCCAAAGTTTTGGTGCCACCAGTGCAATAAATGCCTAGTGCACCAGGGAAATAGTCACTAAGTAAAGGCAAAAGTCCTAACTTTCCACTTGTAAGAACTCCTGACTTAGCTTCTACATCGGTAATAAGACTGATATGACTATGGTACGAGGACAAGACATGTTATAGATATGGACATGTTGAGCATACTAAACCCTTTTATTCAAAAAGAAGGGAGGAAATGAACCAACAACTGAGGCAAACTCGGCAGGGCTTACAAAAGTTACAACCCAATAGTGTAAAAAGGCAAAAGCAACAACATGAAACAGCTAGACTCTATGTTTGAGTCAACCTGAAGTGGTAGATAACCACGAGGGGTAACAGTCAGATAGAGCTTTTTCATTCTGATATGTCTTCTCTTGATTTTATCTGATAATCATAAGAAGGTAGTTGTTGTTGAGCTTCCTTTAATTAGTCCTATGAAGACATGAAGAAGAGATAAGAAAGATGAGAACTTATATCCAGTCCAATATTCTCTTATATGTTTTTGAAATTTCTCTCTTCATGAAGAAAGGGAAGAGATGTAAAAGAAACACCCAGAGAAAATCTGAGATACTAAGTAGTAAAACTTAAAGAGATAAAACATAATATAAAACAAATGCATACTACCTAATTTTAGTTCTTGAATACCCTGGCCAGGTATTTATCTATTGAAGGCAAGGTAAGTATCGAACTCTTATATTGCTATCTTTTTTATTACTCAGATCAAGTAGTCATTTTGAGACAATCTAAAGAGAATAAGGAAGTAGAAGATGTGGCACGGATATTTCTACCACATCCTAATTGATATACGAAGGAATCTAAGTTAATCACTGAAAAACTTATAAATAAAAGATGTTTAGTATTGGTCTGAGGACCTAGAGGTAACAGTTACCTGATGAGAGGTGACAATGTTCAGTAATGAACTAAGGGTTTGAATACCCATATCTAGTAATCATGATGACGATAATCCTAAAGGATGATGACATGTAATCATCTTTATAATTCCTATACTGATGGCAAGGAAACAAGATTGAATGACACATGAACGACTGAGAGTTCATCCAATACTCTAGGAAGGTGATAATCTCTTTCCTTTACTAAACAAACATGGATAATGATGGGATGATAAAAAGGACTACATTTCCTTGTATTCTTTCCTTTCAGGGACATGGCAATCAAGTAAATCATATGACACTTGATATGCATGAATAAGAAGTAATCTTTAGATGGATACTTTGAAAAGTATCATCTAGTCTTGGATTTTAGTTCCAAAACAAAGTATATGTGGTAAGAAAGGTCTTATTATATGTTTAGTTTTGGTAATAATAACATAAGATGGAAATGATGAGGATGAGAAGTGTTTTTGGCACGTATAATGGATACCAAGGTAAAGAATCCTAGTATCCAAGAACTTTCAATAATATGAGATATGAGAACATGACTCTTGATAAGATGAATAATGTTTGGTTACCTAGAAGGGCCAACTTTGAGATTAGTCTAGTAACATACTGTAGTATGGATACCATATGTTAGGGGTTTATGCTCTGCATAAACATGACATCAGCAAGGATGTATGAGTTGAAGGAACAATTGTAGAATCATTTTGGGAAAAAGCTTATCAAGCTAAAAATAATTCCTTAGAATATCCCTATCTAGATCTGTTGAGGTAGTTTATACACAACATCTAGAGATACCTCCGAGATAAGTTATTCTTTGACAAGTAGCCTCTCCTTATGATAAGAAAATAAATAGCTAACAGGATAGTTGGTATAAGTCACAAGAAAGTTTAGTGTTGTGTCAATAGACTAGACTACAAGAATAGAAGTATGATAAGACTTGTAGTCCCAAATGGATGATAGAATGTAACTCTAGTCTTTCCTTGGAGGTAAAATGTTAAACTAAGTGAGGAGTATGGAAGACTCCCAAGGTCAAGAATCTTATCACATAAGTTGTAAGTTGAGAAGGTGATAAATCAGTAAGGTTTGACACTTGAGTTAAATAAGGTATGTATAATGCTTCTCTGACTAAGAGAAGTGTTACCTGCCACAGAATTGACACTGCAGTCATTAATGAAAAGGATAGTTGAGTATGTGTCATGTATGACAGATTCAATGATGACCTTGAATGGAAAGACTTTGTGCTAACCAAAGTTCTTTGTCATCTCTATGACATCCAGATGTTATGTGGAGGCTTGATGATATGATGTAGAATAACAATTGTCTTCCTTCATTTGGGATTTTGGGGACGAAATCCTTGTTAGGGGTTTATAACTTGTAACATCCATGACCTGGGTTTAGGGCTAACCCTATTTGTTTAGCCTAAATAAGTTTCTTACAACTTTAATATAATCTTCTAAAGTGTTTTGTTATTAGGTGACAAACTTAAGTTTCAAGTTTGGTCTTGTTTGAATAATGTTTGATGGATGTTCTCTTATTTTGGACCAAAATGCAATTTACCCAAGATGAGGGGTTATATTGCAATTTGTCACATGTTGAACGTGCCCTAAGTGTTTTATCATCATAATAAAGAGAATGATTCTAGGTGGTAGCTTGTGGAAAGCCTAAATTCCAAGTTTGAACTTGTTTGAATAATGCTAGTGACTTGTGTACCAGTTTTGGTACAAGTTGTAATTTACTCAAAATGTAGGGTTGATATGCAAATTTCCACCTCTAGAGTGTCCCTACTCTCTCCTAGTATCATTTAGAGGAGAGAGAAATAAGTATACACCATGTTTGAATCATTTATGAATGGTGGTACTCTTAGTGATGAAAAGACCAAGAAAGGGTTGAATGTGAAACCCTAATTTGAGCTTGTATCGGGTTGTAGAGTTCATATGAGAGTGCCTATCAGCCAAGGAGACATAGGGGGAGTCTCATATAAATTTGTGAACTCTTGTAAAATACCATGATGGGAAAATCACCTCAAGGAGGTGATCCATGTCAAGTTAGATGCTCCTTGCAAAAGTTGTATCGGTTTGAATAATTTGTGAGATAAAGATGAGATATCTTATCAAACAAGATAACTAATGTCCGAAATAACATCTCTAGATTATCCTCAACTATTTTGCATGTCAAGATAAATGTGACTGCATGTCAAGATAAATGTGACTACATGCAAGAACACGTGTCAACTATGCATGGACATGTGGCACCTAGTAGCTTTAAAATGATGACACCTCATATACACTCTCTTTCATGAACATTTTTTTTTGTCGCAAAAGGAGTTTTGCAATAACCATCGGTGAAAGCATGCAATAAGAGTGACTCCGCTGGGGATCGAACCCAGAATCTCTGGTTCTGTAGACCAGTGCCTTATCCATTGGGCCACGGATGTTGCCCAGAATCTCTCTTTCATGAACATCAAGTATATATACCCTTCCTTTCACCTATAAGTGAAATTTTAGAAATTTATCACCTTCTTGATATTAGATATCATGCATAGAGTCTTAGTATAAAGCATAGGTGAAGGAGTATCGTGCATAGAGCTTTGGTATCGGCCATAGAAAAGTGATATCGGCCATAGCAAGGTGATATCGGCCAAGTGAAATGATATCGCCCAAGTGAGGGATATCAGCCACAAAGTGGTGATGTATCATGCATAGTGCTGAGGAGCTCAAGTCTTGTACCTTTGATAAGATCATATTCAACCTTGGGAACGTGATGCTTTGGATCTTGGACTTTGAAGTTGCTCTGCAGGTGGGTTATATAACTTGAACTCAATTATGTTATTATTTACCATCAATCTTTCCTTATTTAAATGATTTACTTTCAATCCGAATTTTCTTGCATAATTGATGAATCCATGAGATCTATTACTGACCTAGGACTATTTTCCATGAACTATAATAGTAAGAACAAGAGTCTAGAGGTTTATGATGATGACATCGTCTTGGTTCAACCTGATATTGGGGTGAAGCACCACTAACATGATATGACAAACCCTAGATGATGAGTAACTCGATATAGTGATGAGTTTATACCACATGGATGATATGAGTGACACATACATATACCTTGTGCATGATATGGTGTCAAGCATATAACTTGTACATGACATGAGGTCAAGCATATACTTTATACATGATATGGTGTTAAGTATACACCCTTACCCGATATGGTGTTGAAACCCTAGATGATGAGTAGTCCGACATGGTGATATGAATACACCACTAGCATGATATAATGATGGATTTATACCTCTTGGGAAAAATGGGTAGCAAGCACACACCTATTTTCCTGATATGGTGTGAAGCACACACACACCTCTTTGCCCGATATGGTGTGAAGCATACACACACCTCTTTGCCTAATATGGTGTGAAGCACACACACACCTCTATGCCCGATATGGTGTGAATCATACACATACCTCTTTGCCCGATATGGTGTGAAGCATACACACACATCTTTGCCTGATATGGTGTGGAGCACACACACACCTCTTTACCTGATATGGAAGCAAGCACACACCTCTTTGCCCGATAGGGTGAAAGCACCTCAATTCAATATACTTGATTGAGTGACACATGTAGTGTGTTATATCAAATGATACATTAAGAAATAAAGAGTTTAATGCATTTTTATGAGTATGGGCCAATGTACCCTGAGAGAAGGAATGAGCCAATTTAATAGAGTATGATGTAATCAACATCCTAGGGAGGATGAAAGAGAAACTTATACATATGAGATAATCGTGTTAATGAGCATACATTGATACTCCTAGTATGAATGGAGTATGAATTAGGGTTTGATTCTTGATAATATGATCTTGAATCCTTAATTTTTTAATAAGGGGAAAACCTAAACCTAATGAAGGGTGATGATATGACTTGAAACCCTAATTGATAAGAAAGGGAAACCCTAACCCTAATAATGGGAAGGTGGTATTTCTCTTATTGCAATGGCCTTGTGAGCCATGTGAATAGTTGTTGCCTAGTGAGAGGTGACAAGATGTTTAATGGCCTTGTGAGCCATGTGAATAGTTGTTGCCTAGTGAGAGGTGACAAGACGTTTATAAAAGTCTCATGATCTAGAGATTGATGTAAGAGATGGTAATGTTCAAATAAACTAAGGAAATGGAAACCACGTAACATAATAATAATAATAAATGGTTATAAGGATAAGAATGAAATCTTGGTCATACATGCATTATGGTGATATCCAAATGAGGGATATAGTGTCTTGAATATACTAAAATATGAGGAATACTTGTATCACATAAAGGATGTGAATGGGTATGATGGCTCGACTGAGGTATAATGCCTAGTAAAGGTCATGTGGTATTCAGTGATGAGTTTAAGGGATTTGTATCCCATAATGAAAGTGAAAGGAAAACATAAAGGTATTCCAACTACTATGGAATCCTTAGCTATATGGTTGTGATTTCACAGGATTGGTATAACCCAATACATGGATATGGTTTCACAAGATTGGTATAACCCAATACCTGGATATGGTTTCACATGATTGGTATAAAACAATACATGGATATGGTTTCATAGGATTGGTATAATCCAATACATGGATATGGTTGCACATGATTGGCATAATCCAATACCTGGATATAATTGCATAGGATTGGGATAACCCAATACCTGGATATAATTGCATAGGATTGGGATAACCCAATACCTGGATATAATTGCACAGGATTGGGATAACCCAATACCTGGATATAATTGCACAGGATTGGGATAACCCAATACCTAGATATGATGTCACAGGATTGGTATAACCCAATGCCTGGCTGAACTCTCACAGGATTGGGACAACCCAATACCTGGCTATGATCTCACAAGATTGGTACAACCCAAAACCTGGCTATGATCTTACATGATTGGTACAATCCAATACCTGGATGAACTCTTACAGGATTGGTACAATCCAAAACCTGGTTGAACTCTTATAGGATTGGTACAATCCAATACATGGCTGAACTCTTACAGGATTGGTAGAATTCAATACCTGGTTGAACTCTCTCATAGGATTGGGATAACCCAATACTTGGCTATGATCTCAGAGGATTGGTAGAATCCAACACCTGGCTGAACTCTCTCATAGGATTGGGATAACCCAATACTTGGCTATGATTGCATAGGATTGGTATAACCCGATACCTGGCTATGATCTCATAGGATTGGTATAACCCAATACCTAGATATAATTGTATAGGATTAGCATAATCTAATACTTGGATATAATTACACAGGATTGGCATAATCCAATACCTGGATAAAATTGCACAGGATTGATACAGTCCAATACATGGATATAATTTCACAAGATTGGTATAAACCAATACCTGGACAGAATATAATGATGTATATTTACACGGTTGGTACAATCCAATACATGGATAGAAAATTGGCTGAGGCCAACAGATAGAAATTAGAATGATTCATGAATTCCATTCCATGACAATATTATCACAGGATAAGTTTGAAATGTTGGTATAGTATGATGAGTAAATGATACACATGTTCTTCATATACCTTATAAAGTGAATAGATGATTTACTGCTCTATCATAGATAGTTACAATGCTTTAAAAGATGAGAAATGTTCTAATCTACTTATCCACAGTGATTAGCCTTACTTATTAATATAAAAGAACCTCTACTCAGTTTTATACTACTTACCTGTGATAATAACATTGTTGGAAGAGAGTTATATCTCTCGCTGGGACAATTGTCTCACCCTGTGGGATCCACATTTTTTTAGGTGAACGTGCGTGAGGGGGTAGAGACCTTTCTATAGAGGAAGAACAGCATCAGGGACAACAGTAACAACTCAGGTTGAGTCTATTGTCTGTCATGTCTTGTAGATAGAAGTCCTATGTGTCATCTCTATACTCTTAGGTCCTTAGATTTAGTACGTGATGGTTTTATGACCAATTTGAGATTTTAGCTTGTAAGCCTCGAGGTTTTATGTTTCTTCAATATATGTTTTGATAAAGCAATTTTTATGTGTTATCCTTGAGATGAGATGGTATAGTGTATGTACAATATGAACCTTGATGTATATAAAGTTTTGGTTCTTTCATTAAGAGTTTTCCAGGAAATGGATCTCTTTGCAAAATGGTTTTAATTTTTAGTGATTTTTGTTAATCTGTTGCTTATGGTTATTCTGCATAATTAGTGATGATTTGGCTATTGGTTTGGTGGCGGTCATTTGAGTAGGGTATTGCTCCAGTGAAATGAGTGGCAGAGTCATCTCTCCTCCTTATCACGACCAACTACGTCCATCAGCTTCACTAGACCACCTAAGTGTTTCTATCCCTTTAAGCTCATCGTTGATGGTTCAAAGACATCTCCTATGGCTTCAAGCCATGCCGCCCACAACCTCATCTCCATGAGGATCTTCTTCACCTAGACTCTACTTTCCTCTTTGGAAGCTACACAATACCTCCAAGAAATCCCTGCTATGCTATATAGTGTCACAAATATGGATCAACTCACCCCATAAACCACCATAGCCATCCCCAATACATCCTTCATCTCCAGTCCCATTCTTCCTTCGCTAATCTATTCATTGTGAAGGAGAAAAAATGAGTAAAAGTGACTCATTCTCCCCCTGTGCTTCACTAAAAGCCATCCCATAGGGGTCTATATGGAAGTTCTAAATAAGGCGAGGTCAACCGCCCAGTCTCCCGCTCCATTCACCCCATGATCAGAGATCGTGACTTTGTGGACTGTCACTTGACTCTCTGCTCCATGATCTTAGAGCAGTTAAAGATAGGGGATAAGTTTTGCATCGTTAGATCCATTTTTTTGAATCGCTAGATTAGGCCTCAACTCATCAATATGTGGCTCACTCATGTCATAGGTCACAACCACCTAGACAAAACATGTGTGACATCTCCTTTAGTCCTATCTTAGGCTATAGATTTTAAGGCCCATTAATGGTCAATATGCACATTATTTCACAAATATCAAACCTAAATAAACCCTTTTAGGAACCTCCAATCTTCCTAAAAAATTAACCATTGCTTTATCACAACTCAGGTATATTCCATTCCATATTCATCAATACACTCAATTGTATGACCAGTCAATTAAGTACTTAAAAATGCATAAACTTACAAATCATAATCACGATGTCAACACCAATTAGCATCCACATTCTACCAAATCACTAGGAACTCTTCAAATTACTTAAAGATATGAATTCACTTATGTCATTAGGTATCCAAATACTCCAAAACTTCACTCCAGTCAAATCTATCACACTCATGCAATCGCGATAAGCCAAGGATGCATGTTATTTCTACATAGATACAAGATGAAAATATAAGAGATATAAACACTAGAGGTGTAATCCCAAGTGTCCAAGCTAAAGAGATTATAATACCATCACATCCCATCATCAAAATGGGTGGGGTACCCTAATGCAATATAATATCCCCATTGTCTACTAGATAATGCAAGATGTGTTGATGGTCTTAATTTTCTCCACCGCCTTCAATAGGGTGGTCTACCTGGACTTTGGGGATGCTTGGCTCAGTTGCCTGGTTGTATTTCTCCTTGTGTGCTCTATCTTTGGGGCAACCTACATATAAGGAAATCATGGTAGTAGGCATCCAACTGTTGGTGTAATTGTTGAATTAATAGTTTGTGATTATCAAATAAAATATTTCTTTGTGATATCCATAAGGTCCACAAGATAGTAGCAATGAATGTGTCATGTTGCATGTATCTATTAGTCTGACTTCTAGTATTTTGAAGTCTATGGAAGGTGTTAAGGATAGGATGTGCTAAAATGGTAGTAGTCATGGTGTAGTGTGTCTAGATCGGTCTAGATGTGTGACATCCATAGAAGAGGTGTTGGGTGGTTTCTTCATGGTCATAACATAGTGAACATTTGTATGGTCCCTAAAATCCTTTGTTTATCATCATGTTAGTAGGAATTTTATCATGAAAGATCAACCAAATCAGGATGTGTATTTTGGACAGGCATTTAGTCTGCCATATAATCTTGTAGTCTCTGGTATGTCCTCTGAATGTAAATTAATTATATGTTTGTTTGGAAGCATGTCGAGTTCCCCAATTACAGGTGATGTCTCTAGATGTGTTGTATTTGAGTTGGTGTAAGATGCCCAAATATGTGGCTGGATCTGTCCATCCTCTAAGGCAAGTCTTGAGGATGTTGTTTCTGTGTGAACCTAATTTGGTAAAAACCTGCCTGTTGTTGTAATTGGTGATGGAGCTAGGACTAGGCATGGAAGGTAGTAGATGGTTGATGAGCTTACGTCCATGCCATCATGGATTGTGCTAAATTGATATTGTTCCAATGGTGTGGCGGTATCTAGATGGTTCTCAAGATGATGTGAGGACTTTTGTCTGTGCTTCCAAAGAGGTGATGTTGTTTTAGAAGCAATGAATGACCATGGTGGTTGAAGTTTGAGATATTTGTCTATAAAGATATTCAACCATAACTTCTCTTCTCTGTTCCAAACGTATATTATTATTTTGTGAGTGAGGAATAAGCTATGTAGCTTTATGTTGATGATACCCCATCCATCGTTTGTTTTGGGGCTGCATATGGTTTCCCAATTAACCAAGTGTAGTTTTATTGCCATGGTGTTCCCAAAGAAATTTATGGTGGATCTTATCAATGGTTGTGAGAATAGTGGATGGAAGAGGAATAAATGAAAGATGGTATATAATAATGGGTGTGAGGGTGGTGTTCAATAGAGATGGATGTCCTGCAAGAGAGAGGAAAATGTTTTTCCAGGAGTTAACATGGTGTTCAAATTTGTTGATAATTGAGTTCAATGTAGAGCATGGAAGTCATGTAGGGGTGAGAGGTAAACTGAGGTATGAAAAGGGAATGATTTGTGCTGACATCCCATCATGGTGATGCATTTGTTCATAACTGACACATCAACTAGGGTGACAATGATGGTAGGCTTGTGAAAATTGATCTTGAAAATATCACGAGGATCTTGATAAGATTGATGACATCTAAATCGTTTGGTTTGATGAAGATGTTGGTATCACCTGCATATTGGATGACGTTGTGTGTGAATCCATGGGCATGATGAGGTAGCTACTGTCTATAGCATTGAGTATGAGAGAGTTTAGAATGGATGTGGTAATGATGAAGATATATGGTGATAATAGATCCCCTTGCCTCAGCCCATCGGTGTTCTTAAAAAATCTAAATGGTGTTCCATTGATTAGTGAAGAGAATGAGTTGGTACCGATAAATGAGTGTATGCATGAACACCATTGAATTTGAAAGTTTAATTCATACATGCATTGTGTAAGGAACTCCCATTTGGTGTTGTTAAATGCTATTTCAAAATCCAGTTTAATGGTGAGGATTGGTTATGTGAGTGATAGACATGTCTGCAGGGTTTCCTGCACAATGATGAATACATCTTGCATGTTTATATGGGGTAGGAATGCACATTATCGTATTTATATGATGGCATGTAGATGAGGTTTCATATCAATGTTGAGCATTTTAGCAATAATCTTGTAATATGAGTTGATAAGGCTGATCGATCAATAGTCTTTAATGGAGGCAGGATGTTCTTTTTTGGGAATGAGATCTATGTGTGTGTAGTTGATAGGTTTGAGGAGATAAGAGATGTTATGGTATTGGTGCATCTATTGACATATTCGGACATGCTAGCACTCTATCAAAGCATAAGGCTACTCTTTCTCGTCGGCTTGAGAATCGCGATGTCGAGTTCCAATCCATTCGTGTAGACAAAGTAGAGACGCAAACACTATTGTTCCTACATTCAGAGGATAGACGCACATCACTATGTGAAGGTACGTCACTAGACTTTATTAGAGATGAGGTATATCCTGCCACCCTCTTTTATTATACATTTTTGACAACAAGATCTGGTAATAGGGTGCACAGAGAATTGTTTTTTTGTTTCCGTTGCGCTTGTCACCTCCGTAAAACCCAACAATGGTATCAATTCTGTGTAGATTGATAGTGTTTTTGGATTTATTTTGATATGAATGGATTTCTATATACCATTTTTTGTGCTTGCATGCAATGGAAACTCAAAACTATTGATGTGTGTATCTAACCTAATTTCGCATACACTGCTGACCAATTATTTTCCACCTGACAGGTAGGGTCAACTATGGAAAAAATCAATTTGTCCTAGTGCATAAAAGTGAGATCTCTTTGACCTCTCATAGGTGCTTCTCCTGAGACCCCATGAGGTGTGGCCTCCCCTCGACCCTCACTCGGTGACTGAGAAGTGAGATCCCCACACGGGGGCAATGCCTTTGTGTATCCCGCCTTGTCTGTGTGAGAATCAAATATATTTAATGGTGAATGTCTCACATCAAAAGGATTGCAATTTTAATAAATATATGTATATATAGATATACCTATAAAATTATACACATCGAAAAAAATATTTTATGTGGTGGATGCATGCATGGTTATGGCGTAGGACCCCTTTTCCTGAATGTTGTGCCTGGTTGTATATCTTGTTCTTGGATGTAAATGATTGTGCATGGATCCTTTGTACAAGTATCTGAATTTCATGTCGAGCCTCATCTATTATATTCCAGTGTAATTAATTATATTCCCGCTAAACTCCCCTCAAATTTAACTCCAGGTTCTCCTTCTTAGCATGATGTCATAGAGATAGGAATAGATTTAGTTTTGGAAGACTTGCTTTGAAGATGCAACTTGAAGATCCAACTCCAAGGAGTGTCCATGGATAGGCAAACCAAAGATCCAACTCCGAGGAGCATCCATGGAGAGACAACTTGAAGGTCCAGCACCAAGGAGCATCCATGGAGTTGTTCAATTTGATGTTGATCAAATGCAGGTTCATATTATATTCTTAGGTTAATTTTGCATGAGATGCAAAAGACCATAGGTGGAAAGTAATCCTTTGTGGCTCCAAGGAATTATATTAGTATGGACATAACTAAATCTTATGTGTTTGTGGTTTGCATGTATGTGGTTTGTGTAATGTGGATATAGTTTGTATATGATACATATTATAAGTATGTGGTGTTTGGATATGTGTATGTATATGTATATATGTATATATGTATGTATGTATGTATGTATGTATGTATGTATGTATGTATGTATGTATGTATGTATATATATATATATATATATATATATATATAATCCCTCAATATAATATCAAGTCTTATATTCTTTCCATAAGAAACACACAGGAAAAACTTGATGGACTAAGCATATGTTATTCCCAAGCGTGGTGTGTTCTTCATCTCAGGGAAGTTTGATGATAGATATGTAGATCTGCCAAAACAAGGTGCATATTCTATCGTGTTGGCTTTTAGGTCAGGATTAACTAGGTGATCTTAATAAGACTACGTACCTAGAAGTATAGAGATGGAATATGACAATGAGTTGTACATACCATCTATCAAGAGTTGTATATGATGTAATTGGAAAATTACACCTATAGTCATGTTGTGAGAAATCAGCCAAAGCTGACTCATGATTTGATGAAATATGGATCATGGCTCACTAGAAGATTGTACGATGCAATCTTCTGAATTGATAAGTGAGGGTTATCAATTTGAAAAAAATAGTGGGAGAGACAATTAATTAAAGGCCTAATTAAATATCATTAAATTTTATTTTAATAAAATCAAATCAATAGTGTTTTGACAAACTATAAATTTTCTCTTGTAGAATTAAATAATGAAAAATAATATGTTTTACTTGCGATCAGTCCTTGAGAAGGACAAGTTAAAAGGGAATAATTTCTGTGACTACTTCAGGACACTGAGAATTGTTCTCAAATAGGAGTGCAAGCTCTATGTCCTGGAAACACCAAAGCTATATGAACATGCTCCCGATGAGCGTAAGGTTTGCAAGAATGCTTACAAGAAGCACTCTAAAGATGTCATGGATGTCAAGTGCTTGATGTTATGCTTAATGAACTATGAGTTGTAGAGACAATATGAAAATACGGATGTGATTTAGATGGTAACACATCTTAAGAACATGAACCAATATTAGGCTAGACATGAGAGATAAGACATGAGAGATATGATATCTCCGAGGTTTTGTTCAAGTGCAACATGGCAGAAGGAGATCCAATAGGTCCCCATGTGCTCAAGCTTATTGGGTATGTGGAGAACCTTGCTAGATTTGGATTTCCCTTGGGTCAAGAGTTGTCTACATGTGTGATTCTATAGTCACTACCAGAGTCATATAGCTAGTTTGTCATGAACTACAACATGAACAATTTTGACAAGTTATTTTCAAAAGTTATTGGCATGTTGAGAACAATTGAAGGCAAATGAATAAAGATAAGCCCAATTTTGTGATGATGATCAGTAGAAAAGGGAAGTCAAAGGGCAAAGGCAAAGCTGAGAGAAGTTCGAAAGCTGGCCAAAATCCCAAGTCTTCCACACTCAAAGTAGAGGGAGGGGTGAACTAGGGAGGCAACTGTCACCACTATCACCAGCCTAGACATTATAAGAGAAATTGCCCTCTCTACCTGAAGGAATTGAGGTAAAAGAAGGAAGGGATAGAGATCTCCATTTTAGGTATGTATGTTATTGAGATAAATTTATCTACTTCATCTTGGGTACTAGATACTGGATGTGGATTTCACATATGCTCCAATATGCAGGATCTGAAAAGAAGTAAGCCTTTACGAAAGGGTGAGGTTGAACTGTGTGTCGCAAATGGAGCAAGAGTTGCTGCCACTATAGTTGGAACCTATAATTTATCTCTGACCACAGGGCTTGTAATAGAGTTAAAGAACTTCTATTTTGTACTTGCCATAAATAGAAACATTATTTCTATATCTTGTATGAACAAGGATGTATATAAATTTCATATAAAGAATTGTCAATGTTATATTTCACAAGATGAGATATTTTATGGCAATGCCCCAATGTCCTATGGTATTTATTTATTAGATCTTAAGAAAAATATTTATAACATAATTAATGAAAGATTAAAACTTGATAACTCAAACAAAATTTACCTTTGGCATTGTCATCTAGGGCACATCAACGAGAAGCACATTTCTAGACTCCATATAGGTGGTTATCTAAACTCTTTTTATTTTGAATCAATAGATACATGTGAGTCTTGTTTGTTGGGAAAGATGACCACAACTCCCTTCATTGGTAATAGTGAGAGGGCTAGTGATCTATTAGGATTCATACATACTCATGTATACGTCCCTCTAAGAATAAATTCTAGAGGTGGTTATCAATACTTCATTACCTTTACAGATGACTTCAGTAGCTATGATTATGTTTACTTGATGAAACATAAGTAAGAAACTCTTGAAAAGTTCAAGGATTTCATGAATGAAGTAAAAGACCAAATTGGTAAAAGTATTAAGGCACTTTGTTCTGATCGAGGTGGAGAGTACTTAAACTAATATTTTGAGGACCTTCAGATTTTGAGGACCTTCTATTAGCCCGTGGTATCATATCACAATGGACTCCACCTGGAACACCACATCACAATGGTGTATCGGAAAGAAGGAATTGCACATTTCTAGATATGGTGCGATCAATAATGAGTTGTATTGATCTTTTGACTTCCTTATGGGGTCATGCTCTTGAAATCGTAGTGTTTACACTTAACCAAGTACCATCTAAATCGGTGCAAAAGACAACATATGAGATATGGACTAGGAAGTGTGCCAAAATGTCTTTTATGAGGGTGGGGGATGTGAATCTTATGCCAAGAAAATGTTTTGTGTAAAGCTTGGCCCTAGATTAGAATGATGTTTATTTTTTTGGTTATCCCAAAGATACCAAGGGATATGATTTGTATAACCCAACTGACAACAAAGTGTCTGTTTCCAGCGATGTTGCATTCCTAGAAAAGGAATTCATTTCTAAAGGAATTCGTGGGAGGAAAGTAGAACTCAAAAAAGTTCAAGACAGACAAGAAAGGATTGAACCTATAGAAGTACAAGAGAAACATAGTGAATCACAAACTATTGTGGAATCTCAAATTCCTCATGTGACACAGGAATATTGCAAATCTAGTAGGACACACCTTGAGTCGGATAGATTTGATTATCTACTAACTCAAGAAGGTGATGATTCAATCATTGATGATGAGCCAACTACCTATCTAGAAGTTGGTAACGAACCAGAGTCTGTGAAATGGCTTGCATCCATGAGAACTGATATGGAGTCCATGTACACAAACAAGGTATGGACCTTGGTTGATCCAGTTGAAAGGGTAAAACCCATAGGGTTCAAGTGGGTCTTCAAGAAGAAGACCAACATGGATGGTAATGTACAAACTTACAAATGTCGATTGGCTGCAAAAGGTTTCAAACGAGTTCAAGGTATTGACTATGATGAAACCTTTTCTCCAGTTTCCATGGTTAAGTTCATCAGGATCATGCTTACCATTGTAACTTATCATGACTATGAGATTTGGTAGATGGATGTTAAAACTTTATTCCTTAACGGGGATCTTCTTGTGGATGTCTACATGACACAACCTAAGGGTTTTATAAATCCTAAGGATGCAGATAAAGTTTGTAAGCTACAATGGTCAATCTATAAATTTAAGCAACCATCTCAAAGCTGAAATCTTCAATTTGATGAAACAATGAAAGAGTTTGATTTTAGTAAAAATAAATATGAACCATGTGTTTACAACAAGGTTAGTCAGAGCATGATTGTATTCCTCATATTATATGTAGATGACATACTATTGATGGGGAATGACATCCCTACTTTACATATAGTAAAGACTTGGCAAGGAAATACATCCTCTAAGAAAGACATAGGAGAAGCTTCCCACATCCTAGGAACCGGGTTATATAGAGATAGATCTAGAAGGCTTCTTGGACTAAGTCAGAGTACATACATTGATAAAGTGTTGAAGAGGTTCAACATGGAGAACTCAAAGAGAGGCAACCTACCCATGTCTCATGGTGTTACTATCTTTAGAGCTCAATGTTCCAATTCTTGTAAAGAAAGAGAGTGCATGAATAAGATTCCATATGCTTCCACAATTGGATCTATCATGTATGTAATGTTATGTACTCGTTCAGATGTCTCATATGCCTTGACCCATGACAACCAGATATTAGTCAAATCCTGATGAAACTCAATGGACTTCTGTAAAGAACTTCCTTAAGTACTTTAGAAGAACTAAGGACCAGCTCCTTGTCTACAGAGGAGAGGAAGAGTTGGTGGTAAAGGTTTATAGGGATGCAAGCTTCCAAAATAAAAAAGATTACTACATATCATAGTCTGGATTTGTGTTTTATCTCAACAACAGAGTTATGAGCTAAGAGAGTTCCAAGAAAGTGGATTCTATAATGGAGGCCGAGTATATTGCTTCATCTAATGCATCTAAGGAGGTTATTTGGATTAAGAAGTTTATCTCAAAACTTAGGGAGGTTCCAAGCATTAGCAATGCAATTGAGCTATATTGTGACAACAATGGGGCTATTGAACAAGCTAAGGAACCTAGATCACATCAGTATCCAAGCATATAAAAGGCAATTCCCTCTCATATGAGAAATTATACAATGAGGAGATGTGAAAATTTGCATAGTACCAACTGAGAGCAATGTTGCTGACCTCTTAATAAAAGCACTTTTGTAGTAGAAACATGAAGGTCACGTTAGATCACTTGGGATTAAGTTCATGGGTGATTGGATCTAAGTGCAAGTGGGAGTATATTGGTATGTATGCCCAGAGAGCCAATAATATGATGAATATAATGGCATATCTTGTAAAAGGCTTGATTAATAATAAAGACAATATTCTAATTTACTATTTTATTCAGTTATGAGATAATGATGTAGCATAATAAATGTCTAAAGAATGATATTGCTCAATGACATATGTTTTCGGGTTAAGGACCTGAACGATGAGATCATACAAATGTCAAGAGTATATGAATTCTTGTTATGTCCCTAGTCAGATGCTATTATGGAAGGATAATAGACAACAATAACACTTAAGACTAGAGTGTGCGTTTCTTGTTGATATAATATCATTATTGATGATATGTGATATCATACCAAGCACATAGATACTTGTTAGAGAACGTTGTATCCGACAAACCTGCCTTTGAGTGACACATGGAAACGATACTTGGTAGTCATAGTCATCTCTCATAGTGATGGTGGTGATCGTGCTTCTTAGACTTGAAATCACTACACTCATCACATATCACTCGGTGTGATTTGAAATCATCTACCATGATCTTGAACAAGGGTTGTCATAAAGGTGGTGTTTGATGCACTGTGATACATGGGGATGACTGTGACTAATGTAGATGGGATTTTTCCCTCCTATAGGAGTTTGATATCCTGGACACTGCCTATATTCCAAGGAAGTAGTGAAGGTCACCTAGGTTCTAGAGGGAGAATTCAACTTCCAAAGATTTAATCGTACTCTCAATGAAGGCAGGAGAATCGTCATTGATCAGAATATCATCTACATATAGAGCCAGGTAGACAGTGCAGGATGACGATGAGAAAACAAAAAGGGAAGAATCACTGACACATGGAATGAATCTGAGTTCCTACAAGAACATGTTAATGCAGTTATACCAGGCCCTGGGCACCTATTTGAGTCCATAAAAGGATTTTCGGAGAGCGTACACATGGTTTGGTTTTATTGGATCTATAAAACCGGGTGGTTGGTGCATATAGACTACTGTGTCAAGCGTTCCATTAAGAAATGCATTGAAGACATCAAGTTGTTGAACTCGTCAGTTCTTGGAGGTATCAATGGTAAGTATGGTTTTGATAGTTGTAGACTTTACTACGGGGTTGAAGGTTTCTACATAATTGATGTCTTCTTCTTGAGGAAAGCCGTTGGCTACGAGGTGAGCTTTGATCCTGTCAAGAGATCCATCAGCATTGCATTTAGTCTTAAAGACCCATTTGCAACCGATGATATTCATGTGAGGGGTTCATTTGATGAGGGTCCAGGTATGGTTACTGTGAAGAGCTGAGATTTCTTGGGTCATGGTTGTCTTCCACCCAATCTGATTGAGAGAACTGCAGACAGTCCTAGGTATATCGATATGCAGGGAAGAATGAAGGGAACAATGAGGGTTATGTTTATGGATGCCAAACTTTTTGTGGGTGTTCATGGGGTGGAGTTGAGTGGGATGATGAGTGGGGTGGAGTTGAGTGGGAAGTTGAGTGGTGTCTTTGTCCTTAGGTGCAGGTTGTAGGGAGGAATCAGGAGTTGTGTGAGAGGGGGGTGATAGAGGCAATGATGGAGGGCAGATTGTGGATGCAGAGACATCAATTATGGGTGGTGTTGAGCCGTCGGTCAGTGAGGAAGCATGGATGGAGACGTCATTGTTTTTGGAAGGTAGGGTGGAAGAATCAGGACTGTCAATGGTATCTGTGAATTCTGAATATGAAAATGAGGGTGGGTTGATAGGTAGGGATGAAGGTTTTAGTTTTAAAGGGAAGACTTCTTAATTGAAAACTACATGCTTTGAGATGTAGAGGCATTTGGATCTGATGTGTAGGCATTTGTAACCCTTGTGTTGTGAACTGTATCCCAAGAACATATAGAGAAGTGATTGTCTATCAAGCTTATCTGTGGAGTAATCTTGTAGGTAAGGGAAGCAGAGGGTACCATAGGTTTTGAGGTGGGTGTAGGTTGGTTTGTAGTGGCATAGGAGTTCAAATGGGGTATGCATATGAAGAAGAGGTGTTAGTAGTCGATTGATTAGGTACACTAAGGTGTGGAAGGCTTCATCCCAATAAATTTTGGGTAGATGGGCATCAAATAGCATAGCTAGTTCCAATTCGGTGATGTGTTGGTGTATCCTTTCAGCAACACCATTCTACGATGGGTCATGTAGGCATGAAACTTGATGGAGGATGCCTTTGTTAGTGAAGAATTGTTGGAGTGTGTGGTTAATGAACTCACCACCGTCGTCGATTTGAAAAAATTTAACTGAGGTGTTGAATTGATTACGAATCATGTTATAAAATGATATGAAGATCAAACTAAATTCATGTTTATGCTTCATAAGGTAAATCCAGCTATACCGTCATAGTCATTGGTTAGCGGTACATAATATAAAAAACCATGTTGGGAGGAAACTGGAGCTTTGTCCCTTACATCACAGTGAACTAGGAAAAATAGTTCTTTAGACTTCTCATGCTTGTGACTAATAGAAAGATGCCTACTTTTGCTCAGTTCGCAGCTATTATAGAGACTGTCGAAGGTGGAAGTTGAAATGAGTTTCTTTTCATTCAGTAGATGATGCAAAATTAACTTATTGGGATGGCCTAATCGTCTGTGTCATTCTTCACCCGAAGCTTTGACAAACCTAAAACAAAATAAAATCAAGGGAGGCTGGGTGGGCAGAGTAGGAAGTAGGTAGATACCATGATCACATATGCCCTGTGCCAATGTGTTGTGGGTCTTGAGGTCCTTCACCATGACATGCTCCTTGGTAAGTACAATGTAACAAGGAAATTGTGATGTTAATTTAGAAATTGATAGAATATTGTGTTTGATTTCAAGAACAACCAGAACATCATGTAGAGGTATTTGAGGGATTGATGAGTCACCCATATGTGAGATAGGGAGAAAGTTACCGTTACCAACCATAATGGAATCAAGCCCCTTGTAGATGCGTAGATTGTGTATCATACCTGAGTTTTATGCTATGTGGTCAGTGGTGCCTGAGTCCACACACCAGTCATTGATGTCAGCTTCATTGAGATGAAGAGCAGCTGGGGTTGCATTGTCATTTTTAGAGACATGAGGCAGAATGTTTGTTATGACCCACATTGAGGTTAACCAGTAAATACCTCAATTAGCGTGAAACACCTTGATTAGTGTTGAGTATCAAATTAAACATCATGGTTAATCAAAATAAGTTAATATGTGAATAAATGGTTGAGATTGAAACATCTGAGATAATTAATGATAATTGTAGTGTTACTTGTTAAGTTAATTACCTAAGATAATTAACCTAGTTGGGATGATCTAATTACTGCGTTTATATGTCTTGAGGTTGTAGTGGGTCTCGCACTTAAATGTTTGCAAAAGAAATCGCGTGATTCGGACTTACAGAGAGAAAGTTATGATGGGTTCAAATTATTGGGTATAATATGTATTTTTTCCAAAAATCTTGGTTTATAACCCTATCTCCGTTTTTTTTTCACTTATCTGTTTCCTTCTTCACTCGCCTGATAGAACAGGAGCAGCCGTAAGCGGCGCCCTGTACCCCGCCCGACCTACAGCTAGGGCAGAGGAGGGGGTGGTCGTTTGGGAGTGATAACCAGCGATCGAGCTTTCTTCACTTTCGTCTTCCATTCCTCCACCATCTCCTTCCTCGACCTCGCTCCATCCAAGCAGCCAAGCTGCTACGGCGCCAGCTAGCAGAGCTGCGACCAAGCTGCAGCGCAGCAGTTGTACGGCTCCGGCCAGGAGCCCTAGGGCATGTAAGCACCACAAAAATGCCGGCATCGAGCTCGGCATGGAGATTCGAGCATGAATCTGCAGCGACCTACCTTTCAAAGCTCACCTGTGCCCCAAGCAGCAAGGGCAGCGCCCCATTTAATTGCAACAGTAGCTGCTGCAAGAAGCGATGGCCAATGGCATCTAGGGCGTGAGAAAGAACCAAGCAATGCTTTGACTTCGACCATGAGCCTAGAGCTCGAATTCACAGCCAATAACCAAGTATTAGCACCCAACCGAGCCTCCTCTCCACCTGTATGTGAGATAAATGGCTGCCTATTTGCAGCAGCAGCTAGAAACATCTAGGCGTGAGCCATCACTCCAAAATACTTCCTTTGAGTCCGGCCTTGAGGCTCGAGCATGATTCCACCGCCACTAAGCCACGAGCAGTGATACCTGTGTGTGTGAGGAAGCTGCTTGCTTGCAGCAGGTTGTTCCTGAGTAATCCAGAGGTAGAAGTCGATCCAACAAATGTCAGAATCCGGCCCTGAACGCATCTCCAGACGAATCAGGATAGACCAAATCACGATGAGTAGGAGTTCATTTCGTCATCATCATTTAACTCCTTCGTTGGAATTTTTCGGTAAACTGTGCATTTTTGCACTGATATCAGTGGTTATCAGGCGTTTCATCAGTATTTGATGAAACTTGAATTTTATTTTATAAATTGCTTCTGTATGATTATACATGATCTAGAACAGCTTCTGATCAGTGTAGAACAGTTCAATGATTTTATTTGGTGCAATGGAAACCAAAAGTGCTTAATACAATTACTGGAATAGAAATACTACAGATGATTTCTTACATGTGAAGTAAATTACTCTTAGCAGTGCACTAAGATGTTCAATTGAATGAATTCAATATGCACGTGCCAAATTGACTTGAATTTGGGATATTTATGAATTTGAAATCTACCTGCATGCATGATATAAGGATAGGGTGTTGCCATGTGATAAGTGAATGAGGTAACTGAAACCCTAAGAATAAGGTGTACAATGAATCAAGTATTTTGATATCAAAATTCTCAGTATGAGATGTGGTGATGCTTAACTGTTGAATTGTATGTTTCTTGTGCATTTAACTTTACATGCTTATTCTCTTTGAGTTGATATATATATACTACAGGGTTTCTTATTTTCACAATACATATCTCGTGAATTGCATGTGATGAGATATGACATGCCCTAGAAAGGGATGTTACTGAGATCATGCAGATATGTATGAAATGTTAGAATGAGAATACTTGTTGGGCAGACATGATATATGTTTGAATACATGAGCTATGATGTTTTATATGATATGATATGGCAGGCCGTGTGAGCCTTGTGAGAAATGTAAAATGAGTTATGATTTATGTTTAAAATGTATCTATAATGTTAATGTTAGACTTAGGTGACCTGAACACCGTAGAACCCCTTTGAGAGGTATGTACCTTAGGGGTGAAACTCGTGTCCAACATCAACCGGTTGAGTAATTCTGGTGGCACGAGGACAGAAGGGTTATCCAACACCAACCGGTTGAGTAATTCTGGTGGTAACCCAGTATTGACTCCATGCGCCTGTGTGCTCAGGTTAGAGGAGGAGTCCAGAGCACTCAGGATGAGTGCAGAGAAGGCCAGAGAGCCTATGAGTCAGGTCGGAGAGCCTGTGGGTCCTGTAGCAGACCAGGACTGGCAGTCAGACTTAGCATTTCCCGGGTGTGTCGCTAAGTCTTGTACGGTGTGGCCGTAGTGCACTGCGAGTCTCATATGCAGAGTACACTGCATAAGATCAGGGCATAAGCTAAAATATGATCATATAGGTTCACAGAGTTCCTTATAAATGAAAGAGTTAAGGAAGACTAGAGCATAGTCTTCTAGTAGTTATTCTTTGGATGCAATATTTACATTCTTTATTATTTCAATTATATTGTTTTAGAACTTCTCAGTGTAGTATTTCTTGTATATAAATCTGTATAATAAACTTAACGAGTTGTTTAGTGATAGTTAAATGAAAAACTATTCACTGAGCGAGTAGGATCACTCCTCTACTCAAACATTTTTAGGTCAGCGACAGTTCCAGGAATCTGAAGGATCTTACCACCCTAGTCAGTAGAAGGTATATGTAGTTAGTTAGATAGTGGTCTCTTAATCCTTTCCCCTCGGTCCTTGGGACATGGTGTGGGAGAGAGAGAGTATGTATGGCGAATGAGTAAAAGATGTAAATTATTTGTTCTGTTTTACTTTCTGTTAAACAATGTTACATGTTGTAAACTCTGTTTATGTTCTCTATCCAGTTTAATTGAAATGCTTCCGCAATAGTTTATTATGTTTTAGTTTACAGCAATAATCAGGATCTCATTATGAGGTTTTAAAAAGAAAAAGTTCTCAGTGATTTGTTTATGTGATAATCCCTCCGTCACGCCCTAATCTCGTGATTAGTGGTTAGTGTGAGATCGGGGTGTGACAGCTTTGGTATCAGAGCATAGGTTGAGTACATGGTTATTCTAAGTCAAGGTCAGGGGACGATAAGAGACCAATAGGATTAGGACTTAAGTGTCTTCCTTCTAACTGTAATTTTTCTAACAGGAAGTGTTCTGTTATACTATTGCAGATGGAAGGAAGAGGACGTGGTCACGAGAGCCAAGTATAGAGCTTAGGTTGAGTCGTTAAGAATCATTAGGATCAAAAGATAAAGTTATAAGTGAGGAAAATAAGAAGTGATGTGTCTTTAGCTCTGGAAAGTTTGAGTATTTAGGTACCCTGGCCAGGTATCTAAGTACTTAGATTGACCAGTATCAAGCTACTCTGTCTATTCTTCTCTGGATGCCTGGCCAGGTATGCAGAGGAAGGATAGGCTAGAGAGAAACCCTAGAAATCTTAGGGTTAAGAAACTGGAAATTTATGTAGGAGTAAAAGATTAAACATAGAATGTGATACAACTCTTGCCTTATATTGCTTATTTGATTGGAAATCACTAGAAATGCTCTTATATGTATGGATTTAGATTTTCAGTTTGTAGAATAAATATGATTCTTTTATATTGTTGTGTGTCATGAAGTGATTTATTTATTGTTTATATTCTTTGTATTAAGTAGACCAGAAGTTATGTTTAAATGAGTTTGCCTTAAGTGGATATTCTTTTCACATGTTTGAGATTAATAGGAGTTGGTTAATCCTGAGTAGCTCTTGGCTTTAGGACTACAGGTTTGGCCTGGTCCGGCTGGAAGGATGCGTTACTGGGATCTAATGACTCCTATAAACAGTATAATAAAAGTAGACTCTGGATAATTTAGACCAGTATCATAGTGAGGATGTGCATACACCAAGATGTTGAGATATAAAGAAAAGATTAGAATTGCTAAGAATTAGTTGGAACTGATATCGGAGACCCAACGTTGGAACCTCATATGAGCAATCCTTAATTGGAAATAAAGGAATACGACGTAAGGTTCAGATTAACTTTAATGATTAGTATTATATGATTTCTAAATATGAGAATATGGAAAAGATATGAGAATAGTCTGTAAGGGCTAAGATAGTAAGAATCAACCATGGAATGGATCATGTAATGAAGTAAAATACTTTTATGTACTTCAAAGCAAAGGGAAAATAGAAGAAAAGAGTTAAGTATACAATAAGTACATAGAAATAAAGAGCCTTATGTAAATCATAAGACCAGGATAAGAAATTTAGTTGAATCAAGAGAAATGATAGAAATGATGACCTTGATTAAAGAATGAAGATTGCATGACATAATTGAGAGTATGGAATGTATATCTTTATTATAAAGTTGAATACATTCATTCATACTACCTTTGGATTCTAAGTCTCTATGGACTAACAAACTAGTTTCAAAAAAAAAGAGAATGTGTAATTTTGAAAATGAATGCATCATATATGATACATAGCTACCATGGTAGAGACGTCTAAGTGAATGAAACAATGACACACAATATGATGATGAAACCCTAGCAGGGTAAATTGAGAATGTAACTTATCTGGATGTTCAAGTAAGAGGAAGGAAATTCCAGTGATAAGATAAGGAAGACTTGAGTAAAACTTATGAGATCTAAAGTTTGATTTCAAACTAAGGAAGCAAAGTCACATCACAATAGTGCTATGTTACTGATAAGGACCAAACCCTAGAATGTTTCGAGTTGAAGTAGTTCAAGGAACGTCGCTAGTGATTTGACCTTGAATACTAGCATCTCTATAAAACAAAATCATGAGATTTGCACTATGAAAAGTAAACTAGTATTGATAGTAATCCAGGGTTTAAAGGTAGTTAATCTGATAGGTAGATAAACAATATGAAAATGATTCAGAGAAAAGAGTAAGATACAAATTTGAAATGTAACAAATGTGTTTGAAACAAAAGGAGAAATACAATATAAGTGAAGTGCGATATGAAATAAATTTTTGCAGTAATAATAAGAATGAGGAATAATATATTCTTACCTTGTGTATTTCAATTTTTGGGATGTTTATTCTATAGGATCAAAATGAGAAGGATAAGTAACAAGAGGTAAGTAGCATAGAATGAGGAGAATTACTCGTCACATGATCTGGAATTAGTTGTTGTAGTTCATGCTCATAAGACATGATGTTACTATCTTTATGGTGAGGTGTGCCAGGTGTTTATAGATCATAAGAGCTTAAAATATATCTTTACCCAGAAGGATCTGAATCTTAGACAACAGAGATGATTAGAATTGATTAAGGATTATGATATAATGATATATTATCATCCTGGAAAGGTGAATGTGGTAGCAGATGCCCTCAGCAGGAAGTCAAGTTCAACAACTGATGCATTCTCTATGGCATGTTTCGAGAGAGACATGCTAGTAGAAATGTGAAAGTTGAACTTAGACTTAAGGGTGACATAACATAGTGGTTTGATTGCACAGATGCAAGTCAAGCCTACTTTTTATTATCAAATCAAGGAACTTCAACAGAATGACAGTGAGTTACGGCAGATCATGCGTGACATGACAGGGAAGAAAAAAATTAGAGTTTAGGTTTTCAGATGATGGTGTGTTATATCAGCATGATAGGTTGTGTGTAACTCGAGACAGTGATTTGAAAGAAAAGATTCTTGTGGAAGCCTATGCATCGATGTATGCTATGCATGCAGGAAACACTAAGATGTGCATGAATCTTAAGGAGTTGGACTGGTAGTCTGGTATGAAAAAGAATGTAACTAAGTACGTGGCAACATGTTTTGTGTGCTAGCGTGTTAACGCTGAGCATCAGAAACCACAGGTACTTTGCAATCTCTTCCTATACTAGAATGGAAATGGGAACATATCACAATGGATTTTGTGGTAGGGTTACCCAGGACACCTAAAGGTTGTGACTCGATATGGTGATTGTGGATAGATTGAGTAAGTCTGCTCACTTTCTTCATGTTAAGTCAACCTTTGATGTCCCGAAGTTGGCTAAGATATACGTAAATGAAATAGTCAGGTTGCATGGTATTCCTGTTTCAATCATATCATATAGAGATTCTAAATTCACATCCAGGTTTTTGAAATCAGTGGACAAAAGTTGAGATTCTGTACAACTTTCCACACACAAACGGATGGTCAGTCCGAGAGGACCATTCCGACTCTTGAGGACATGTTGAGAGTAGTTGAAAGCTGCTCATGACAAATAGAAGAGTTATGCTGAGAAGAAGCCTTGATCTCTTGAGTTTTAGGTTTGTGATGAAGTGTATTTGAAGGTTTCACCATGGAAAGGAGTGTTGAGGTTTGGCAAAAGAGGCAAAGTGATTCCTAGGTTTATGGGCCCGTATCCTATCATTGAGAGGATTGGACCTGTAGCCTATAAGTTGGATTTGCCATCCGAGTTGCTCAATTTACAGGACGTGTTTCATGTATCGATGTTCAAAAAGTGTTATCCTGATCCAGAGAAGATAGTGGACCCAGAACCTGTACATTTTAGACCTGATGTGTTCTATGTTGAGGGACCAATACAGATAGTTGATCGGAGAAATCAAGGAGCTTAAGAATCGAGATACCGTTAGTGAAGGTTTTGTGGAGAAATCATAACCTAGAAGAATCCACGTGGGAACTTTAGTCAGATATGCATAACAAGTTTCCTTTTCTCTTTTAGGAATTTCGGGATGAAATTCTTATAAGGGAGGGAGATTGTTATGACCCACATTGAGGTTAACCAGTAAATACCTCAATTAGCGTGAAACACCTTGATTAGTGTTGAGTATCAAATTAAATATCATGGTTAATCAAAATAAGTTAATATGTGAATCAATGGTTGAGATTGAAACATCTGAGATAATTAATGATAATTGTAGTGTTACTTGTTAAGTTAATTACCTAAGATAATTAACCTAGTTGGGATGATCTAATTACTGCGTTTATATGTCTTGAGGTTGTAGTGGGTCTCGCACTTAAATGTTTGCAAAAGAAATCGCGGGATTCGGACTTACAGAGAGAAAGTTATGATGGGTTCAAATTATTGGGTATAATATGTATTTTTTCCAAAAATCTTGGTTTATAACCCTATCTCCATTTTTTTTTTCACTTATCCATTTCCTTCTTCACTCGCCCGATAGAACAGGAGCAGCCGTAAGCAGCGCCCTGTACCCCGCCCGACCTACAGCTAGGGCAGAGGAGGGGGTGGCCATTTGGGAGTGATAACCAACGATCGAGCTTTCTTCACTTTCGTCTTCCATTCCTCCACCATCACCTTCCTCGACCTCGCTCCATCCAAGCAGCCAAGCTGCTACGACGCTGGCTAGCAGAGTTGCGACCAAGCTGCAGTGCAGTAGTTGTACGGCTCCGGCCAGGAGCCCTAGGGCATGTAAGAACCACAAAAACGCCGGCATCGAGCTCGGCATGGAGATTCGAGCATGAATCTGCAGCTTCCTGCCTTTCAGCGCTCACCTGTGCCCCAAGCAGCAGGGGCGGCGCCCCATTTAATTGCAGCAGCAGCTGCTGCAAGAAGTGATGGCCAATGGCATCTAGGGCGTGAGCAAGAACCAAGCAATGCTTTGACTTCGACCATGAGCCTAGAGCTTGAATTCGCAGCCAATAACCAAGTATTAGCACCCAACCGAGCCTCTCTCCACCTGTATGTGAGATAAATGGCTGCCTATTTGCAGCAGCAGCTAGAAACATCTAGGCATGATCCATCACTCCAAAATACTGCCTTTGAGTCCGGCCTTGAGGCCCGAGCATGATTCCGCCGCCACTAAGCCACGAGCAGTGATACATGTGTGTGTGAGGAAGCTTCTTGCTTGCAGCAGGTTGTTCCTGAGTAATCCAGAGGTAGAAGTCGATCCAACAAACGTCAGAATCCGGCCCTGAACGCATCTCCGAACGAATCAGGATAGACCAAATCATTGTGAGTAGGAGTTCATTTAGTTATCATCATTTAAATCCTTCGTTGGAATTTTTCGGTAAACTGTGCATTTTTGCACTGATATCAGTGGTTATCAGGCGTTTTATCAGTATTTGATGAATCTTGAATTTTATTTTATAAATTGCTTCTGTATGATTATACATGATCTAGAACAGCTTCTGATCAGTGTAGAACAGTTCAATGATTTTATTTGGTGCAATGGAAACCAAAAGTGCTTAATACAATTACTGGAATAGAAATAATACAGATGATTTCTTACATGTGAAGTAAATTACTCTTAGCAGTGCACTAAGATGTTCAATTGAATGAATTCAATATGCACGTGCCAAATTGACTTGAATTTGGGATATTTATGAATTTGAAATCTACGTGCATGCATGATATAAGGATAGGGTGTTGCCATGTGATAAGTGAATGAGGTAACTGAAACCCTAAGAATAAGGTGTACAATGAATCAAGTATTTTGATATCAAAATTCTCAGTATGAGATGTGGTGATGCTTAACTGTTGAATTGTATGTTTCTTGTGCATTTAACTTTACATGCTTATTCTCTTTGAGTTGATATATATATACTACAGGGTTTCTTATTTTCACAATACATATCTCGTGAATTGCATGTGATGAGATATGACATGCCCTAGAAAGGGATGTTACTGAGATCATGCAGATATGTATGAAATGTTAGAATGAGAATACTTGTTGGGCAGACATGATATATGTTTGAATACATGAGCTATGATGTTTTATATGATATGATATGGCAGGTCGTGTGAGCCTTGTGAGAAATGTAAAATGAGTTATGATTTCTGTTTAAAATGTATCTATAATGTTAATGTTAGACTTAGGTGCCCTGAACACCGTAGAACCCCTTTGAGAGGTCTGTACCTTAGGGGTGAAACTCATGTCCAACATCAACCGGTTGAGTAAGTCTGGTGGCACGAGGACAGAAGGGTTATCCAACACCAACCGGTTGAGTAATTCTGGTGGTAACCCAGTGTTGACTCCCTGCGCCTGTGTGCTCAAGTTAGAGGAGGAGTCCAGAGCACTCAAGATGAGTGCAGAGAAGGCCGGAGAGCCTATGAGTCAGGCCGGAGAGCCTGTGGGTCCTGTAGTAGACCAGGACTGGCAGTCAGACTTAGCATTTCTCGGGTGTGTCGCTAAGTCTTGTACGGTGTGGCCGTAGTGCACTGCGAGTCTCATATGCAGAGTACACTGTATAAGATCAGGGCATAAGCTAAAATATGATCATATAGGTTCACAGAGTTTCTTATAAATGAAAGAGTTAAGGAAGACTAGAGCATAGTCTTCTAGTAGTTATTCTTTGGATGCAATATTTACATTCTTTGTTATTTCAATTATATTGTTTTAGAACTGCTCAGTGTAGTATTTCTTGTATATTAATCTAAATAATAAACTTAACGAGTTTTTTAGTGATAGTTAAATGAAAAACTATTCACTGAGCGAGTAGGCTCACTCCTCTACTCAAACATTTTCAGGTCAGCGACATTTCCAGGAATCTAAAGGATCTTACCACCCTAGTGAGTAGAAGGTATATGTAGTTAGTTAGATAGTGGTCTCTTAATCCTTTCCCCTCGGTCCTTGGGACATGGTGTGGGAGAGAGAGAGTATGTATGGCGAATGAGTAAAATATGTAAATTATTTGTTATGTTTTACTTTCTGTTAAACAATGTTACGTGTTGTAAACTCTGTTTATGTTCTCTAGCCAGTTTAATTGAAATGCTTCCGCAATAGTTTATTATGTTTTAGTTTACAGCAATAATCCAAATATCATTATGAGGTTTTAAAAAGAAAAAGTTCTCAGTGATTTGTTTATGTGATAATCCCTCTGTCACACCCTAATCTCGTGATTAGTGGTTAGTGTGAGATCGGGGTGTGACAATGTTGGTAGCTTGGTGATTGTTGTCATAGAAGTACCAACATCTTAAGGTAGTGTGGCCTCTCTTCTTGCATATCTGTCAGAGAGGGAGTTCTTTGTTGTAGTAGTCGAGGGACTATGATTAAGAGATACCTCGTCCTTGAGAGTTCACTTGAGAGGAGTTATGAGATGGTGCATTACTAAGAATCCCTTGGTTGGTATGCTGGTAGCGGCCTCTTCTACGAATGGAAGTGCGACCTCTGCTTCCAAAGTTTGTGTTGTGAAATGTCTATTGAGGTCCGTAAGCACTGGACTGACCAAAAGAAGGACCTTTGTTGGATTAGAAATCAGTGGGAGTGAGAAGTTGAGGTCTTGGCTCCTTTCTTCTCTCGAAGTCTTGAAGGAGTGGGATGATATCGTCGAAGGTAGGAATAGGTGGCTTGAGCATCGTGATGATGAATTCTTTGTATTCGTTGCCATCGAGCCCATTCAAGAGGGTGAAGACCTTCTCTTAATCACTGACAATGTATCCAATGGCGTTAAGTTGGTCGCAGATGCTCTTAAGTGTCCTGGTGTAGTCGAGGAGACTGCCATTGCCTTTAGAGAAGGTGTGCAGTTGAGATTTCAATTCAAACTCAAGAGTTTGAGATGCTTCAACAAATCGTTTTGCGAGAGTGGACCATACTTGATGAGAGGTTGTGCAGCTAATGATCTCGCCCATTACCTCTTCAGAGAGGGAACCAAAGATCCAACCCTTTAATAGGTGATCAGTACGAGTCCATTCCCTGTGTTTGGGATTGCCATCAGGTAAACCATAAACATCGTTGATAATAAGAGGAGGAGCAGCTTCGGTTCCATCTAGGAAGCCTTCTAAACAACATGATTCAGTAAGATTCTTCACCTGGGATTCCCAGAGTAGGAATTTGTTCATGTTAAGTTTCAGAGACAAGAAGTTGGACACGTTTAGGCCAACATGGTAGGGATAGTTTCTAATTTTTGAGGATGATTTAGACATAGCTACTAGTTTCTATTCAACAGGTGAGGTGGGTTGGAGGAGGAAGAAGAAGATGGGAGAGGATGATTGCACAACTGATGATGCTTAGAGTAGCTCTGATACCATGTTAATAAAAGGAATGAAGAGATATTAATTTGCCCTTGATAATCTTCATTGTGTCAACATCATTGGTAGGGTTTACATTTATATAGAAAGGTTCATGACTGTTACATTGAGAGGTAGGGAAAAGGAAAAGCCAAGAGACATGCATTGAAGCCGAGACACATTGAATCCATGTCATAACTGTTTAGGACTCCTCGTATGTGATGCTTGACTACGGTCTTGAATGATTTCCCTTACAAAAGGAACTATACAGTCACTGTAACACCAACTATAGATTGTAGGTTAAGTTGTTCTCCAACTTCTCCAATCACTTGGGTAGAAATGATGTCTTGATAGATACCAATCATTATTTGTGAAATCATAATATGATTATGAATATCACTGCCAACATAATTTGGAGCATATCAGGTCACACACATAGGATGTATTGGAATAGGAGTATAATTGTTGAAGTGCTTGGAAATGTTCTAATTCAAATTAATTACTAAAATGTTTAGGTAATATCCTAGAATAATATCAGAATAAATTAAAGTTAAATGGTTAAAATGTTTAAGCCAATTATTAGATTTAAATTCTTAAGAAGGTTGGCTAATCCTAAGTGATTGACTAGAGTCAAATGATGAAAGTTAGTTAATCAATTAATATGACTAATTGGTTACTTAATTGATTCTAAAATATTATTTTAATAGTCAATGAGCGTCTCATTTTAAATGAACTCGTAGCCTTTTGCTTTCTCAAGGGTTTTAGAAAATCATGCTTCCTTTCCTCTACTATTTATAGGGGCATGGCTGGATTTTGAGATATGTAAAAACACACTCTTATATATGAATCCTAGTCATCATAGTCTTCAAGAGAGAGAGAGAGAGAGAGAGAAGGAGAACATTGATAGAACGTCATCAAAGCAGAAGGATATCCCTTTTGGCCGGCTTGAGAAGAGTGATGTGGAGTTTCAATCCATCTATGTGGATGGAGTAGAGACACATATGTTATTGTGCCTGCATTTGGAGGATGGACAAGGACCGTCTTTGCACCTGAGGAGAGAAACATATCACCTTGCTAAGGGACATCACCGGACTTGCTCTAGAATGAGGTATATCCCAGAATTATCTCTCTACATATGTTGTTGTTGACTAGATCTATTAGTAGGGTATGTGGAGAATTTTTTTATTATTTCCATTGCGCCTGTCTCCTCCACAAAACCCAACAACCTTATCATATATTATACCTCAAAATAGACAAATTTCCAAATAGAAATAATATTGTATTGTGAATAATGAACATTATTTTTTATTATTATGTTGAGACATTCCAAAAAGTAATTTCAAGTATCATATAGAACATTAAACCAAGAGTTAAATAGTCACACAAATTATTTGTACGTATACAACTGAAATTTAATGTAGTAGTATGCATTTTTAACTATTATTTCTTCTAAGAATATAACAAACCACACCTTGGAATGATTTTAAAATTCAATATCCACACCATAATGGCCTATTGTACTTATAGGATTGAAAATACGATGTAGGTTGAATACTGATTTTCTCTAGACTATTACAATCCCTGCTCTATGCATACATTAGTCCTTAAACATTGTTGTTTCATCATTTATGTTCTTATCTTCGATTAAGAACACCAATGTAGTTTCCCTAATCTCATCACAATTAGCATGCTACATAGTAGCCATTGTCCTTGGCAGTTGCAATGGTTATTTTGATTACATTTGGTATAAGTCATAACATCCCCAAACACTTCTCACTAATTGGTAATGAAAAATGATGTTATATTATTCCTAATATTGATGAACTAGCAAAACCTATGATAATGCTTGGCATTCTCAACTCCACAAAAGGACTTTGAAGATACCTTTAAGATTTGACATTTATTCCAATGTCTTCGACATGCTATTTTCATTGTTCTATCATGAAACAAGTATTATATTATTAACTTTTAACCACCTAAATGGAGTTGGTAAAATAATATTGATATATTTATATGTTGTATTGTATATAGATTCTTGATAACATATAACACAATAAATGTAGATTGACATGAGGTTGTTGTACCTCCAACACACAAGCCTCTATCGTAAGCCGAACTCCATAATGACTACATAAATTGACTATTTGATATAATAAGTGTGTCACAGTGTCAACCTCCTCTTACGTTAGTGCTACTCCATTCAATAATTACCATATTTTTGCAAAAATGACTTAAATTATTTCTTCTTGAATAAATCAAGTATTTATTATTAGTGAGTTTTATAGATTTATATATATGAAACCCGATAGAGAAGAAGTGTATGCTAGGTAATCTCAAATTCTACATGTGTCAACGATACAATGTGTGTGTATGAAATGTGCATGTTAATATCTTCTCAAATATTCCCACAAATTTATCCAACAAGACAATGATGTAATCGAAAGTAATTTACTATTATATATTAATATGCGCTAACAAAAATAACAGTGTTGGATAAACAACATGAAAAACAATTTTGTTACTACTGTAATATCATTAAGATGAAATCCATCTTGTATCTTTACGTAATAATGCAATAATGCAATTTTAATGTTGTTTTCATTTCCATATTTCCTATCTCATACCAGACATAATGTTCAAAGAAAATGGTTATACTCTACTTTACGTTTTACGGTTCTAAAATTTTCTCCTACTTATAGAGATAGAAAATAAAGTTTGAAAGATTATAACAAATCAAAAAATGTTTGAATACCTGTGTATGTTCAATTTGATAAAATGGATCGTTTTAGGTACATGTATGAATGGTTCTTATTTATATCTTTAGGATAAATGTTGGGTCATTTTTATCTTTTAAAATTCTATGCATCTTGATGTATGAATCATTTATGTGTATTTGATTTAAGTATCACTACTACAGAAATGGCTTATAACGTCACTTTTGAAGGCGTCGGTTGTATATAAAAGTCGACACCTTAAATATACAGCGTCGGTTAAATAAAAAAACTGACATCTATCTGTGGAAGGCGACCAGACACGGGTATCACTTTTATTTAGCATCGGTTCTTTAACTAGCAACCGACGCCTAAAAGTAACTGCCAAATCCAATTTTTCCAGTGAAAAAAATTCCTCCAAAATTTCACATACAGTGTCGGTTGTTAACAAATAAACCGACGCCTAAAGGACAGAAATTTGAACAATTTTTATCATCGGTTGTCTTATAATAACCGATGTCATTGTATTTTCACACGCTCAACCACGAAAATTTTCACCTCCCTTTGGCGTCAATTTTTTTATGGAAACCGACGACTATGGTCTTAATTCGAGAACATTTATTTTTGTCAGCATATAAAAGATAGACGTCGGTTTTGCTAGTTGGAACCGATGATTATAAATGAACAATGGTGTCGGTGTTTTGTTGGTAACCAACGCCTATAGTTTTGAGCGTCAGTTGTTTTTAATAACCGACGCCTATTGTTGACTTAATAGCACCCGCGTGAGCCTGACTCTTCCCCTTTCTCTGTTTCATTGTCGATTCCACTGCTCTAGGGTCTCACAATTCCACCGTCGGTTCCCCTCCTCTACTTCTTGCGCGTCATCACCGCTCCCCTGCTCCTTGTGCGCCTCTCCCCAGTTCCTTCCGGTCGCTGCTGCTCCGGCCACCACTGCTCCGGCTGTCGCTCTGGTCCCCTGGTCACTGCTCCCTTGGTTGCCACCGCAACTCCAGATGACCGTCACCTACCTCCAACCCAACCTGGTCACTGCCTACTTCACTGGTCGCCGCCTGCTTCACTTCTTGCTTCTCCTGGTCTTGTCGGTAAGGAAACTCCTTACACCATTTAAGCTCTTCACAAGTACAATCACCTACCTCCAATCCAACCTCTTCTTGTTCCTCCACCTCTTCTTCTTCCTGCTCCCCTTTTACCAAAATGCATTGATAAAAGCAAGGCAGGAGCTGCATGTGGGCTGGACACGGCGGCCATGGTTGTGTTGGCCAGCACGCCCGTGCTATCCCCATGGCTGTGTTGGCCATCATAGCCACAACCGCTGTTTCCAGCCCACAGGTCGTGCCTTGCTTTTATCCATTTTATAAGGAGGGATCGGGAAGAAGAAACATTTGCAATTGAATACTAATGCTTGACCTAATTCTGTAAATTTTGATGCATGTTGAATTAAGATATTAAAACCCTAATACACATTTCACCATAATCTTGAATTAACTATATTGCTGAAATCTTGTGATCAATCTATGTAAGATATTAAAACCCTAATATTAAATCTCTGATTTTGTAATGATGTGTCGATGTGTCACCCTAAGATCTACATGAATCCCTATTGTATGATGTAGATTGATGATAATGCATGAGCTAGTTTGAAGTTTTGAAATCAATTAATTATGAATCTCTCCATTCCTAGGTCATACTAATTTATGTGTAATCTTTATCTTGATGATGAGCATGCATGGACACTCGAAATGTTGAAATCAATGTTATAGAATGACAACATATGTATTTGTTGACCTAGAAACCCATCCAAGATTTACTCATTAGGAGTAAATCTTGGATAGTCACTGGTTTATGATTGTTCTTGAACACCTAATCTCACTTAGGATGTAATTGTATAATGTGTATTGGGTTTTCAAGAAAATTTCAACAGCATTTCCCCGTTTGTTCTCTAAGTACATATGTACTTGGAGAACAACGGGGAAATGCTGCCGAAATTTTCTTGAAAACCCAATACACATTATACACTTACTAGTGAGATTAGGTGTTCAAGAATGGGATAGGTGGTACACATTTATTGTATATAAGAATGACAACACATGTATTTGTTGACCTAGAAACCCATCCAAGATTTACTCATTAGGAGTAAATCTTGGATAGTCCCCGGTTTGGGACTATTCTTGAACACCTAATCTCACTTAGGATGTTTTGACCATTAATTATATATAAGACCTTAAACCCTAAAGTTTTAACCATGCATAAACTCTAATATGTTAATTAACCCTAGACCCTAATATTGTTGTAATATATACTTGTTTTCTCTTTGATCATAGAATGGATAGATCATGGACGTCCATTCACAATCGTTGCACCCCAGAGTTTATTATGATCTTGATCACTTTATTAGATTTGCCGAGGAACATAGGAAACAACCTGGAGATAGGTTCTACTGTCCATGTAGGCATTGCGGTAACAACTTGAAAGTCAACACTGGTGACGAAATCAAAAGTCATGTCATGTGAAATGGGATTATACAAGGCTATACAGAATGGCACTGGCATGGAGAAATTTCAAACCTGAAACTAGTGGATGTCGATAGCAATGCTTGTGTGGAAGAAGAAATTGCCTCCGATGATGTAGATGTGAATGAACCAGTTCCAATAGACATCATTGATGTGATGCTAGATAGTTGTGGGGTAGAGCACACCGATCCACCTCCCATGTTTAGAAACATTGTGCATGATGATGAGATACCGTTATACATAGGTTGTAAGTTTACGAAGCTTAGTGCTGTGTTGAGATTGTATAAACTGAAAGCTAACAATCGATGGAGTGACAAAAGCTTCATGTCATTGTTGTCTTTGTTGAAAGAAATTCTTCCTGAAGGAAACGAGCTGCCAATCTCAACATACCGGGTAAAGAAATTGTTGTGTCCAATGGAAATGGAGGCAAAGAAGATACACGCACGCCCGAATGATTGTGTATTATTTCAAAAGGATTATGTGGATTTGAAAGATTGTTCGAAATGTGGTGCGTCAAGGTATAAATTGACGACTTTGGGGGAGTCCAAAGCTGGTTCTCCTGCCAAGGTGATGTGGTATCTACCTATAATACCACATTTTCAACGCTTGTTTGCCAATCCTATAGATGCGAAGAATTTGAGGTGGCATGCAGATGTTAAGAAAAATAATGATGGGATCCTATGACATGCGTCTAATTCACCACAGTGGAAGAAGATTGATTTATTGTACCCTGAATTCGGTGAACAAGACAGGAATCTAAGACTTGGGCTTTGTACATATGGGATGAATCCGTACGGGACATTGAGCAGCCAACATAGCACTTGGCCAGTTATGCTTGTTATATACAATCTTCCTCCCTGGTTGTGTATGAAAAATAAGTATGTTATGTTGTCGTCTTTGATATCGGGCCCTAAACAACCTAGAAATGATATCGACGTTTATCTTGAACCTATGATTGATGACTTGAAGAAGCTCTGGGGTGAAGGTGTGATGACCTACGATGCTTCATGAAGAGAGACATTTCATTTGCACACTATGTTGTTTTGCACTGTGAATGACTTTTCGGCGTATGGGAATTTGTCTGGATATAGTGTCAAAGGATCTAAAGCGTGTCCTATATGTGAAGAGAACACTGATTCAATACGACTAAAACACGGTAATCCAACCCTATTCTAGGGTTGTATCCTGTGTCATTTTATACCTTTATCACATTCAAATGCATTAGAATTACATGGTATTCTTCCCAATATGATTATCATTGCAAATATGCTTATGGATGTTCTTTGCGCTATTTTTCAGGTACTTGGACCATGCTTAGATGGAAGAGAGAGAGAGAGGGAGTTCTAGGGTTCCCCCACTCAAGGAGGGGCCCAAAACAAGGCCCTAAAGTCTCCCTCAACCTACCTCCAGTGGCCAAGAATCATCTCCGAGCAAAGACATCCGAAAATGACAAAGTAAGAAGCAAAATCAAGAAGTCAAGCCTTACCACGGTCGTGGCCCCAAAGCCACGGTTGTGGGTTTATTGCCAAATTCCAACAGGTTGCAACAGGGAATTCCTTAGATCGCCCACGACCGTGGCCTCCCAGCCACGACCGTGGTCAGTGAAGACAACACGACCGTGGCCATCAGCACGGTCGTGGTCAGGAGAAGAGAACACGGTCGTGGCACCCTGCCACGGTCGTGGGAATTAATTGCGAAAAGTCAGTTGCCAACAGGGAATTTGCCCGGAAAGCCAAGACCGTTGCCAAGTCACCATGACCGTGGTCGAAGCTGATCAAGACGCCCATGGCCCCTCCCCACGATCACCTCCAACTCCTCCAAAACGGCTGTATTACCAAACACGGTCGTGGTGCATGCTACCCACCATGACCGTGGCACTCCGCCACGGTCGTGGCCACCACCATATTTTGTTTTTTTTCACCACTTCCTTCACCCCACGACTGTGTTCACCCCCCATGGCCGTTCCCCACTACCCTCACCACGGCCGTGGCACACCCACCATGACCGTGGTGATCACCTACCCTATACAACTTTCCACTATTTTTCCTTTTTTACCCCCACTTAGCTCTAGCTCCTATATAAGTACTAGTTGCTTCTAGGGCTTGAGAGAGACCTCCTAGCTGTCCCCATCTGCTCCCTTGCCTCCATTACTCCCATCCACCTGCTTTCCTTGCATTTAATCCCATTTCCACCCACTTTCCACTCATTTTCTAGGTTTCTATCCATCCATTCCACCATTTCCATGTCCTTGGGCACCATTGGAGGAGGAGGATCGTGGCTGGCAGCAAGGAGGTGAAGAAGTCAAGCTTCATCAAGCATCCATGGCGTTTCCTACTCTCTTTCCCTTCTCCTTTGTTTCTGTTTTGATCATGTATAGCTAAGCCCCCCCTTGGGTGGGCTGTTTGGGACAAAAATGTGACTTTGATACCGTGTTGGGGGAATATAATTTGTAATGAACATATTTCACTTATATGATGATTGCCTTTACTTGTATCTCATTTCCCATTACTTGTGCATGTGATTGTTGTTTAATTACATTAATTGCTTGCCTTGTGGTGCTTGAAGACATTTTCCTCTAGGGTGTTGGTTTCTATGTAGCTAGCATAGGATTGGCTCCTAGGTCCTTAATTCGGATCCCTAGCTAGCACCCTATCTTCCTACATAATCACCTTCTTCCTACATGCAAGTGTGAGTTCTAAGTGACTAGTATAAGTGTGATTAGTGCAATTGCCTAAGATTTCCTAAAGGCTGAGGTGGCTAGTGGCATGAGGTCAAATATACTCATCTCTACTCCCATCCTTACCCTTGGTCCTCAATTGACTAATACCACTTATCCTAGAGACCTAGACTTGGTAAGTCCTATGATAATTACACCTAGCCCTAGTTCTCTAACTAGTAGCATAGGGTACATCCTCATAGCACCCACCTTGTTGTTTGGTTTGGTAGTCTAGAATGAAATATGTTAATTGCTTATTATGGCGACATTCCCCAATTAATGTCAAGGTCACATTCCCAAACGGCCCACCTCCTTCATCTAATTGCTTAAAACCTTAATTGCCTAGTTTGCTCGTTAATGCTAGTGTAGTTCATTTGCTTTAGTTAACTTAGTTGATTGCCTAGTTTTGTTAGCTAAGTGTTAACTTAGGTCTTTGATCTTGATTAGTGGTTAACTTAGGCTCTCAATTGCTAGTTGCTTGCTTAGTCTATTGTAGTTTGTTCTTGCTCTTGTTTAGATAGCTTGTTGACTTAGATTGCTAATTTAGCTCTTTTGATAACTTAGTTTCATATTGTTTTTCCTACTTGATCTCTTAGCTTAATCAACAACCAACCAACCTTTAAACCCTAAAAACCTTAATCTCCACAAAAGGAACATAGCTTACGCCATCTAACTCTAGCGCCCCATCTATCTCCGTGGTTCGACCCCGCATCTTTCCCTTGATCTATACTACAACAATACCTCATATGCTTGCGGGCGAATTGTTTTAGTTTTAGTGATAGACTCCATCTGGGACCATAAAAATTCCGAAAGCAAAGATCCCATCACTCCTGTGCCTCCCGACCTCGTGGATTGCACTTGTTGCAAGCCTCTAGCGGGAATGCACCAAGATTTCTGGCACCATTGTCGGGGATAGAGGCGCTCAGCCTAGTTAGATAGTGTAGCTTAGCCTTTCATTTTGCCCTCACCATTGCTATTATTTATTCTTTGTGTTACTCTTGCATATTGGTTCGCTAACTTGGCTCCTTGTTGTTTGTTTGTGACTTGCACAGGTGACAGCTGTGCATGCGTAGCACGCGCTTGACTTGCACCGACTTGGTGGTTTATGACCCCGAGATTGGGAGAAGAAGACGTCAAGCTCGCCGCAACCTATACCGAGAGGCCGAGATGGCTGAGAACAACCCACCACCGGATGTTCCACCTCCACTGCCGCATCACCCGCTTCACGAGTACTTCACGTCGGGGAACTACAACTCCCCCATCACCACGCTGGTTGACCAAATGCCCGGTCAACAGTTCTCCATCCCACCGGCACTCTTGGGGCTTCTACCTACATACTTCGGCATGGAGAACGAGAACCCCTACCACCATATAGACGCGTTCCTTGAAACGTGCTCTACATTCCGCACTCCTGCCACCACCGACGACTCCATCAGAAGGATGCTCTTTCCCTTCTCCCTCAAGCAGAAAGCCAAGGAGTGGTACGTCTCGAGGCCAGAGCTCGTCACATGGAATGAAGTAAAGAATGAGTTTCTGAAGAAGTTTTTTCCGATAGCCAAGTTATCCTACATGAGAAGGTGCATCATGTCTTTCACCCAGAAAGAGAATGAGCCCTTCAACGAGGCATGGGAGAGGTTCCAAAAGTTGCTTCATGACTGCCCTCATCATGAGGTTCCTCTTTGGCAGCTAGTTCAGGCCTTTTACACCAGGCTTGAGGAGCAGAGCCAAAACAACTTCGATTCTTCTTGCGGGGGCACGTTCATGGCAAAGCCGCCCGAGGAATCATGGCCGCTGTTTGAGCATATCGCTGAGAATTCACACCACCGAGCTTCCACTAAAGGGGGACATTGTGGCCGGAACTACACCCCTCCACTTTCCTCTGTGGCTCCCGCACGCAATGCCACCGACCCCGACATGATGCAAATGATGGCCGATATGATGCGAATGATGAAGAATCAAGTGGGTGGCTCTTCTAGCCAACCCGCAATGGTTGTGGATACTATAGACGAGGAAGTCAACGCTTTACATTCCTTTGGTGGCCGCAACAACCAGGGCTCAATGTCCAGCTCCTACACTCCCGAGTGGAGGAACCACCCCAACTTCTTTTGGAAACAACAGAACAAGGATGGGAAAGGACAGGGGCAGCAAAAGCCACACTACAGCTCTAAGTTTGAGGACGAGGTACTAGGAAGGCTAAGGAGCCTAGATGAAGTAAAAAAGGATGTCAATGCACATGGGCAGTCTATAAACCATCTTGAGCAGAGGTTGGACCAAATTTCTCTCTCTTTGGCAAGAAGGGAAGAAGGTAGACTTCCATCTCAACCACTACCAAATCTAAATAATGATGGGATTTTTCTAGGGAACACTTCGAGTGCTTATGTTCCACCATCTTACCAAGCCCCACCAAACCCCTATGCTCCTCCGCCTCCTCAAGCGCCACTCAATTATCAATATGCTCCACCTCCACCTCACACCTACCAACAACCACCTCCACAATACCACCCCCCGCCACAACAACAACTGCAACCCCAATTCATTCTTCAAAATCCTAACTCTCCTCACCAAAGGCCTCCACCACCCCAACAGCCACAACCACCTCCACAAGCTCCCTCTCCTACCACCCATGAGCATGTGAAGGCGGTGACTACGTTGAGGAGTGGCAGGACTTTGGAGAGCCCCCATGGTACAGTTGTTGGCAGAGATGACATTGAGGCTGAGCAGGTTGATACTGAGATGCAGATGGATGATACTGTGATAAGAGGAAGTGTTGATACTGTGACGCCGAGCATTGATACTGTGATACTGAGCCATGATACTGTGATTCTAATGATACCAGTGGATGATACTATTGATTTGGACCGATTGGGGTCCCAACTCCCTCCATATCCTGATGCACTCGAGGAGCCTTCTGTTGCAAAGAAAAAAAAGAAGCATGCGGAAGATATTTTAGAGATCTTCAAGCAAGTGAAAATCAATGTACCTCTTATAGATGCAGTCAAGCAAATTCCGTCCTATGCAAAATTCCTTAAAGAGTTGTACACTTTCAAAAGAAAGACAATAGGGAGGACGCCTAAGAAGATCAAGCTCACTGAGCAAGTGAGCTCCATTCTCCAACACACCATCCCCCAGAAAAGAAAAGACCCAGGTGCTCCCATCATCTCATGCTACATCGGGGCACATCGCATAGACCAGGCGCTTCTTGACTTGGGGTCTAGCGTAAACTTGATGACGTATGATCTGTTTGTTGAGCTCCAAATGGGGGAGTTGAGGCCATCCCATTGCACTCTACAGTTGGCCGACCGATCTGTGAAGATGCCTAGAGGGCGTGTGGATGATGTGATGGTCCGTCTTGATGAGGATACTTCTGCCTTTTTCCCAGCCGATTTTATCATTCTTGATATGGAAAAGGAAGCTAGAAAGGTGCCAATCATCTTGGGGAGACCTTTCTTAGCCACAGTTGATGCTGTGATCCATGTGAGGACAGGGGCCATGTATGTTACATTCATGCACATGAAGATCCGATTGAACATCTTCAAGTCTTCTACTACAGCTGAAGTGATATGGGCCACCGAAGAAGATTGTTATTTGGTGGAATGCCTAGATGAGATTGTTGAAGAGTTCCTACCTGCGTGGATTGAGACTGCCACTCAAGGTAGAGGTCTTGAACCAATTGTTGAGTTCCCTGACGACGATGATGAAGATGATGAAGAGTGTGAGCTAGCCTTAGTGGCTGCAAGTCAGGACCTCCCTTCTATTTTTGCACCTTTGAAGAACTCCCTTGAAGCACCCCCCGTTCTTGAGTTGAAGAAACTTCCTGAAGGATTGAAGTACGCTTTCCTTGGCTCAAATGACACCCTCCCGCTGATTATTTCCTCCATTCTCTCTCCTGAGCAAGAAGATGCCTTGATGGAAGTCTTGAGGAAGAACATCCAAGCCATTGGATGGTCTATTGCTGACTTGAGAGGGATTGACCCCTCCATTTGTGTGCATCTGATATACTTAGAAGAAGATGCGAGACCGACCCGACAAATGCAAAGAAGGCTAAATCCAAAGTTGAAGGACGTTGTAACTCAAGAGGTTGTTAAGTTGTTTGATGCAGGGATCATCTATCCCATTTCTGACAGTACGTGGGTGAGTCCCATCCAAGTTGTGCCCAAGAAGGGTGGGATTACGGTTGCAGAAAATGCCGATGGTGAGCTTATACCGGTGAGAGAGCAATCCAAGTGGTGAATGTGTGTGGATTACCGGAAGCTCAACGAAAAGACAAAGAAGGATCACTACCCACTCCCGTTTCTTGATCAGATTTTAGAGAGATTGGCTGGGCAGAGCTTCTACTATTTTCTTGACGGATACTCATGATATTTTTAGATTGTTGTGCATCTGGCGGATCAGGAAAATACGACATTCACTTGTCCAAGTGGTACATTTGCCTACCGGAGAATGCCATTTGGATTGTGCAATGCCCCTTCCACTTTCCAGAGATGTGTGACCTCAATCTTTGCTGACATGCTTGATTCGTCACTTGAAGTTTTCATGGATGATTTTTTAGTTTTTGGGAAAACCTTTGATGAGTGCTTGCTACATCTAGCTGCTGTTCTGGAAAGATGTGTGAAAGTTCGCTTAGCTTTATCTTGGGAAAAGAGCCATTTCATGGTACCTGAGGGTATAGTTCTGGGACATCGAGTTTCTAAAGATGGGATTGAAGTTGACAAGGCCAAGGTGGGCCTTATCTCTACACTCGACCTTCCTTCGACCGTAAGACATGTTCGATCTTTCTTGGGAAATGCAGGTTTCTACCGGTGCTTTATCAAGGACTTTAGCAAAATCTCAAGACCACTCTGTCGATTACTTGAGAAAGATGTTGAATTTCAGTTTGATGACAAATGTGTTGAAGCCTTCAATCATTTAAAAGAAAGGCTTATCTCTGCTCCTATCATGCAGACCCTGAATTTCTCTCTGCCATTTGAGACCATGATAGATGCATCTGATATGGTGGTGGGGGCTGTGCTGGGTCAACGCATTGGCCGAATTCCTCATGCTATCTATTATGTAAGCAAAACATTAGACGATGCTCAAAGAAACTATACGACTACCGAGAAGGAGTTGATTGTGGTGATCTTCGCTCTTGACAAGTTCTGGCCGTATCTCTTGCAAAACAAAGTGACAATCTACACGGACCATGCTGCGTTGAAGTATCTCATGTCCAAGAAAGACTCAAAGCCAAGATTGATCCAATGTATTTTGTTGCTCCAAGAATTTGACATAGAAAGTATGGATAAGAAAGGAATAGAAAATGGTGTTGCAGATCATCTCTCCCGCCTTGATGGACCTTTTGATATGACAAGTCCAATCAAAGAGACAATGCCACATGAACAACTCCTCTTAGTCTCATCTATCCAAAAGCCATGGTACAAGCACATAGCGAATTTCCTAGCCAGTGGGAGGATACCGAGCATGTGGACAAGAGAGGAAAGCAAGAGATTGTTTGCTATGGTAAAGAGCTACATTTGGGATGACCCTCACCTCTTTAAGTATTTCCCAGACCAACTCATTAGTAGATGCATTCCGGAGATGGAGCAGCAATAAGTCTTAACTATGTGCCATTCCAGAGTGTGTGGAGGCCATTTTGGAGGGAAACGCACGGCCGCCAAAGTTCTTCAATGTGGATTCTACTGGCCGACATTGTTCAAAGATGCTCATGACTTTTGCAAGAGTTGCTTCAAGTGCCAAAAAGTGGGCACCATCTCAAGGACGGACATGATGCCTCTATCACCTATTCTTGTGGTAGAAGTGTTTGATGTTTGGGGGATTGACTTTATGGGTCCTTTCCCTCCCTCTTTCGGGTATGTCTACATCTTGGTCGCCGTAGACTATGTATCAAAATGGATTGAGACTGTGGCAACAAGGACAAATGATCATAAGGTGGTGTGTGATTTTGTGAAATCCAACATCTTTAGTCGTTTTGGTGTTCCAAGGGCTATGATTAGTGATGGCGGGAGTCATTTCATCCACCGCACCTTCGAAGGGCTGCTAAAGAGACATGGAGTGAACCATTGTGTGGCTACTCCTTACCACCCTCAAACGAGTGGTCAAGTTGAGTTGACAAATCATGAGATAAAGCTCATCTTGGAGAAGACGGTGCGACCGGGCCGCAAGGATTGGTCACTTCACCTCAATGAAGCTTTATGGGCATATAGGACTGCATACAAAGCCCCGATTGGCACTACACCGTTCAAGCTTGTCTATGGTAAGAGTTGCCATTTGCCGGTTGAGATTCAACACAAGGCACTTTGGGCCTTGAAGAAGATGGACTTTGATGAAGAGAAAGCCGAAATGAAAAGAAAGTTTCAATTGCATGAGCTAGAAGAAATGTGGCATGAAGCATATGAAATGTCAAAGAGCTACAAGGAAAGAACCAAGTTTCTACATGACAAGATCATAAAGAAGAAAGAGTTTGAGCCCGACAAATGGGTATGGCTATACAATTCAAGAATGAAGTTCTTTCCCGGAAAGCTTCATTCTAGATGGGAAGGTCCTTACCTTGTCAAAAAGGTGTACCCATCCAGGGTAGTGGTTATTTGTGCAAAAGAAGGATCTAAGGAATTTGCCATCAACAGGAAAAGGCTGAAATCTATTGTTGAAGTCGGCCCGGACAAGGCCAATCAAGACTTTGATATTGTTATGCTTATAGAACAAGAATATGAGGAAGAAGAATGCTTGGACGAAGATGAGAAAGGGATTTACTACAATGATCTTTTGAAGATTCCAAAAAAGTGAAAAGGTCCAACAATCAATAAGCCTGGCTGAAGGCGTTAAATTTAGCGCTAGTGGGAGGCAACCCATGTGGTTTGAGATTCTTGAACCCTTCTTTTGATACTTTTTCTTTATTTTACACAAAAACACACATGCACACTTGTGCTTTACAGTTTTTGTTTGAGTTCTGATGATGGCAGGTGATAGACATTAGAGAGAGAGGATCTAGAAGTTAATCATGGCCATTCAGTCAGATTTGTGGCAAAAGAACAAATAAAATCAAAAAGTTCAAGTTTTAAAGTTTGAAAGTTGAGGAGACAACTCCAACATGGTCGTGGAGCTCGACCACGACCGTGGTGTATGTGGCCAAGCACGACTGTGGGCTACTACCACAGCTGTGGGAATTATTGCTGCAAATTGGCCAAGTTACAGGTTGTTTTGAAGTTCAGCCACGACTGTGGCAAGTCACCACGACCGTGGCGGGAGGACAAGGCCACGGCCGTGGCGTGCGACCACGACCGTGGCGAGGTAAAGTCGGGGCTCTCTTCATTGACAACACGCCCATGACACCCGCCATGGCCGTGCTACCCAACCCTGGCCACGACCGTGGCCACCTTCCACGACCGTGGCCGAACCTGGTTCAGGAAAAAAAATATACTTTTAAGCATCCAAACACGACCCCCCCTCATTCTTTCGTCTTCCACCTCTAGAAACGCACTGTGGCGGTAGAAAACGGCTGTGTGCTCCCCCATTTGTCACCTCCAACCCCTAGAACCACCTCCATTTGATCCCTAATCCATCCCAAATCGATCCCCAGCCATCCCTCTCCCATTCCCACCGTCCAATCTCTCCCAATTGCATCTCCATCTCCATTTCCATCTCCGTTCTGCCCAGCAACTCCCCTACACAAAACCTCCACAAAAATCCTTCCACTTCTCCACCAAATCTGAAAATCTCCCTCCTACACCACTTTCACCTCCCTTTCCGCAATGAAAAAGATTGGGAAGGCTATTACAAAGGGGACGAACATCCTCACCGGAGGGAAATGGCATTCTAAAAATGCCTCCTCCGATGTATCCATTCCATCCCACACCCCCTCACCTACCACCTCCGCCCACCATTCCCTCCGTCGGTTGCAATCGGTGAGCGGATCACACTCCCGCTCATCTGACAGCCACCATATCACGGACGCCACCTACGAGGGAGAGGATGAAGAAGAGGAGGAGTCCATGGGGGTCGACCTGGACAACCTCATTGATGAGATCGAGTCGGCGGTCGCAAAAAGAAACCAGAGATCTAAAGCGGCGTTGTCCTCATCCAGGCTGCCTCTGAAGCCCACACCACCCCGCCACTCGACATCCAGTGCGGCGGCGAGATGTGATGTGCAGCCGCAACCCTCGCGGCAACTGCAGCAAGAAGAGGAGCAGTCGGCCCACTGGTACAATTTGGACACCAGTTCGGGGTCACACTCCTACAAAATGGAGGAAGAAGAAGATAGTGAGGAGGAAGAGGTCGAGCTTGAGCCGGAAGGAGCTGATGTTTTGGCACATTTGGAGGCTGACAGAGAAAGAACACTGGGCAAAGCACATGTGGGGGTGTCCTATGGTAGAGGACACAAGCAAAGGAAAGTCGAGTTCATTTACCCTGAGTGCATGACAAGGTGAGTCGTCTCCTCCAGGTATGGTTGCGAGAAGACAATTGAAGATCTTGGGATCAAAGAGATAGTGGAAATGGGCTTGAAGAGGATTGGGTTGTGGAATATTCTTTTCACACCCCAACCTACATATCCCACTTTGACCCGAGAATTCTTTACCACTCTGGAGAAGACAAAAGTGAGGGGTTGTGATGCACTCAGATTTGCCATGATGGGCAACATGCACACCCTCACTTCCACTGAGCTGAATGCTATCTTCGCCTCTAGTCCTGAAGAAGCCGTGAAATTGGATGACATCTTGTTAGAGAGAGACGACACTCTGGACTATGCCTATTACTGGAAGACCTTCACAGGCAAAGAAGACTACGCGGGTAGATCAAAAACTATTGCTATATGTAACCCGCTAACGCGCTACGTGCAGAAGGTCTTGGCTAACACGATTGTGGGCAGATACGACAACCAAGGCAGCATTTCCCAAAAGGATATGACTATCTTGATCGGTATGCACCACAAGAGGTACATTGACCTTGGAGTTCTTTTGATCGATCATATGAAGTCCATACCCTACAAGAGCACAAAGCCATTTGTCATGGGGGGATTTGTGACTTCGATTGCACTAGCATTGGGATATGATCTCTCGGGGGCACAAGATGCAATTGAGGCAGAACGTGTTGACCTCAACTATCTGACGTGCTCGCACACCATAAAAATGAAGGATAAAAGAATGATTTACTTAACTAGAAGTGTGTAGTATTTTGAACTAGAGCTGCCATATCACGTGGAACCCCTAATATCCATGTGGGGACCTGGCAACAGGTTAAGGGAAAAATTGATGGCATGGCAGCTAGATCACCTGAGAGAGACGTATACTAGGGCAGCCGTTGCCGTACAGGAAGACGTCACCGAATCAAACGTACAAGGGTAGGAGCAAGAACATGAACAACAAAGGCAACCCCGAAGAATAAGAAGGAGGGATGAGGAGACATCCCAGCTGCAGCCACCCTCAGGGAATGCCTATGACATGGCCGCAATCCAGGCACACCTTGAGAACATTCAGAAGATCCAAGGTGACATGTAGCTTGCCCAGCAGCAAATGTGGTATGATCAGCAGCAGATGTACAATCAGATCAACCACTCGTATCAATATCACCACGCTCAAGCAGAAAGAAACCCCGAATGGGGCGTAGATTTTTGGGGTGGTTTAGCTGGGTATCCACAGACTTACCCTCCACCCCAGGATGACTACTGGGGTCACTATTACCAGCATCCTCTGTCAAGCTCAGCTCCAGACTCAGCTCCTCCTCCATATCCTCTGAACATGCCAGACCAGCCACCGCAACCATGACACTTCCCCTATCTCCCCTAAGCTATAGTTTCATGCTGAGGACAGCATGATGATAAAGTTTGGGGTGGGTAGGGCGGTACGCATCACCCTATCTCTCTATTTTTTTCATTTTGATATCACCTCTGCCATCTAGTTTAGTTTTATTGTTTTTGCTCTTTTCATTGCATCTTTACATGGCATGTAGTTGATTTCTGCAGTTTTGAGTAATTTTTCAAAATTTTTGCTTTTTCAGCCATGCATTGCATCTCATGTAGTGTTTTTGCTAATTTTTGCATGTTTTAGCTAGGATTTACTTGCTTTTTACCTAAAATTGTGTTTGAATGTGATTTAGTGCAATTTGACACCTTTTTGGCCAATTTTTCCCAGATTTGATGTTTCTTGTCCAAAAAGCATGTTTTGACTCAATCTTTACCATATTGAATGAAATTGCTTATCTTTGACAAATACAAGATGATATGCTATGATGAAGTGTTATGTGGTATCAACGAGTGACTTCTTACATGCTCGTCACCTCCCTTGGGAATGTGTTGGTTTGATTGAATTATGATCCAAGCAAGCATAGAACGTTTAATGTTTGTGGAGTTACTTGATTGATATATGGATTTCATTTGGTTCATTCATGTGATGTGATATCTATGGTGAAGTGTCAGACTAGTTTTCATGTAGGAGACCTTATGTGGAAGATTATGCCAAGTGACCCCTCTTTGGCCCGACCACTCTTTCATCATCTTCATACTTCTCCGCCTCATAAAAAGATGCCAAAGTGCACATATTAGCCGTGGCCACCTCCAAAAGTTTGGGGTGGCCACATCTTTATCTCCCCACTTCACTCTATCCACAATATGCCCTATCTACACCAAGGGCAAAGAAAAAAAGAAAAGAGAAGAAAAAATAAAATAAAAGGATGCACCTATTTAAGAGCATTCAAATAAAGAAAAGAAGAGTGTGTAAAAGCACTCCAAATCTTACCGCAACCCTTTCTTCTTCTTTCATACCCATGGAGCTAGGAAACATTAAACCTAGCTCACTTTATCCCTTTCTTCATCCATGTGGGTCATTTGGCATAACTTGAAGCATAAGGTTGAACGCATGAAGGTGAAACAAAACTCCTAGTCATCGGCGATTAACATCATCATGAAACGGTCTACCCGGAACTTTATGGATGAGATATTGATAACTTGTGCAATCCATGCATTATATGTGAAGTTCATGTGCTTTGTGCTCTCTTCATGGTTGGTTTGTGAAAGTTGAAGAGGAGGGAAGTGATTTGCATGTACCTAATCACCATTGATCCCATTTAGCATTTGTCACCCATCATATTGCATTTGTCATACCTTTTGATTGTAGAAAATGGAAAAGAGATTGAGTTGGAGCATACTTGATTACAAGTATGTTTCAAGTTTGGGGTTGTGATCCAACCCTATTCTAGGGCTGTATCTTGTGTCATTTTATACCTTTATCACATTCAAATGCATTAGAATTACATGTTATTCTTCCCAATATGATTATCATTACAAATATGCTTATGGATGTTCTTTGCACTGTTTTTTAGGTACATGGACCATGCTTAGATGGAAGAGAGAGAGAGGGAATTCTAGGGTTCCCCCACTCAAGAAGGGGCCCAAAAGAAGGCCCTAAAGTCTCCCTCAATCTACCTCCAGTGGCCAAGAATCATCCCTGAGCAAAGACATCCGAAAATGACAAAGTAAGAAGCAAAATCAAGAAGTCAAGCCTCACCACGGCCGTGGCCCCAATGCCACGGTCGTGGGTTTATTGCCAAATTCCAACAGGTTGCAACAGGGAATTCCTTAGATCGCCCACGACCGTGGCCTCCCAGCCACGACTGTGGCCAGTGAAGACAACATGACCGTGGCCATCAGCACGGTCGTGGTCAGGAGAAGAGAACACGGCCGTGGCACCCTACCACGGTCGTGGGAATTAATTGCGAAAAGTCAGTTGCCAATAGGGAATTTTCCCAGAAAGCCACGACCGTGGCCAAGTCACCACGACCGTGGATGAAGCTGATCAAGACGCTCGTGGCCCCTCCCCACGGTCACCTCTAATTCCTCCAAAACGGTCGTGTTACCAAACACGGCCGTGGTGCATGCTACCCACCACGACTATGGCACTCCGCCGCGGCCGTGGCCACCACCATATTTTGTTTTTTTTCACCACTTCCTTCACCCCACGATCGTGTTCACCCCCACGGTCGTTCCCCACTGCCCTCACCATGGCCGTGGCACACCCACCACGACCGTGGTGATCACCTACCCTATACAACTTTCCACTATTTTTCCTATTTTACCCCCACTTAGCCCTAGCTCCTATATAAGCACTAGTTGCTTCTAGGGCTCGAGAGAGAGCACCTCCTAGCCACCCCCAGCTGCTCCCTTGCCTCCATTACTCCCATCCACCTACTTTCCTTGCATTTAATCCCATTTCCACCCACTTTCCACTCATTTTCCACCATAGAAACCTAGTTTCTCTAGGTTTCTATCCATCCATTCCACCATTTCCATGTCCTTGGGCACCATTGGAGGAGGAGGATCGTGGCTGGAAGCAACCAGGTGAAGAAGTCAAGCTTCATCAAGCATCCATGGCGTTTCCTACTCTCTTTCCCTTCTCCTTTGTTTCTATTTTGATCATGTATAGCTAAGCCCCCTCTTGGGTGGGCTATTTGGGACAAAAATGTGACTTTGATACCATGTTGGGGGAATATAATTTGTAATGAACATATTTAACTTCTATGATGATTGCCTTTGCTTGTATCTCATTTCCCATTACTTGTGCATGTGATTGTTGTTTAATTACATTAATTTCTTGCCTTGTGGTGCTTGAAGACATTTTCCTCTAGGGTGTTGGTTTCTATGTAGCTAGCATAGGATTGGCTCCTAGGTCCTTAATTCGGATCCCTAGCTAGCCCCCTATCTTCCTACATAATCACCTACTTCCTACATGCAAATGTGAGTTCTAAGTGACTAGTATAAGTGTGATTAGTGCAATTGCCTAGGATTTCCTAAAGGCTGAGGTGGCTAGTGGCATGAGGTCAAATATCCGAATCTCTACTCCCATCCTTACCCTTGGTCCTCAATTGACTAATACCACTTATCCTAGTGACCTAGACTTGGTAAGTCCTATGAGAATTACACCTAACCCTAGTTCTCTAACTAGTAGCATAGGGTACATCCTCATAGCACCCACCTTGTTGTTTGGTTTGGTAGTCTAGAATGAAATATGTTAATTTCTTATTATGGCGACATTCCCCAATTAATGTCAAGGTCACATTCCCAAATGACCCACCTCCTTCATCTAATTGCTTAAAACCTTAATTTCCTAGTTTGCTCGTTAATGCTAGTGTAGTTCATTTGCTTTAGTTAACTTAGTTGATTGCCTAGTTTTGTTAGCTAAGTGTTAACTTAGGTCTTTGATCATGATTAGTGGTTAACTTAGGCTCTCAATTGCTAGTTGCTTGCTTAGTCTATTGTAGTTTGTTCTTGCTCTTGTTTAGATAGCTTGTTTACTTAGATTGCTAATTTAGCTCTTTTGATAACTTAGTTTCATATTACTTTTCCTACTTGCTCTCTTAGCTTAATCAACAACCAACCAACCTTTAAACCCTAAAAACCTTAATCTCCGCAAAAGGAACATAGCTTACGCCTTCTAACTATAGCGCCCCCTCTATCTCCGTGGTTCGACCCCGCATCTTGCCCTTGATCTATACTACAACAGTACCTCGTACGCTTGCGGGCGAATTGTTTTAGTTTTAGTGATAAACTCAATCTGGGACCATAAAAATTTCTAAAGCAAAGATCCCATCACTCCCGTGCCTCCCGACCTCGTGGATTGTGCTTGTTGCAAGCCTCTAGCGGGAGCGCACCACACGGCGGCAAGACTGTATATCTTGGTCATCGAAGGTTTCTTCCAAAATATCATCCATATCGTAGGTTGCGCAAAGCATTCAATGGATGGACTGAGGAACAGAGTGCACCAAAACCTATATTAGGGGAGGATGTTTATGAAAGAGTAAAAGACATCGCCAATCTATTTGGTAAGAGATCACAATGTACGATGGCCACACGGAGTGACAAGTCTTTATTCAAGAAGAAGTCAATATTTTGGGATCTTCCTTATTGTAGTTCTTTGACAGTCAGGCATTGTATTGATGTCATGCACGTTGAGAAAAATGTATGTGATAGTGTCATCGGTACTCTGTTGAATATACCAGGTAAGACTAAAGATGGGATAAAATCCAGAATGGACCTACGTGAAATGGGAATAAGGACAGAATTAATAGAAGTAGTTAGTAGCAATCGGAGAACATACTTACCTCCCGCTTGTTACACGTTGTCTAGAAAAGAGAAGAAAGCTTTTTGTGAATGCTTGGTAAATGTTAAGGTGCCACAGGGTTACTCATCCAACGTCCGTACATTGGTATCAATGAAAGATATGAAGTTGATAGGTCTTAAATCTCATGATTGTCACACTCTAATGCAGCAAATATTGCTCGTGGCAATTCGATCTATATTGCCGAAGCATGTACGGTTTGCAATCACCAGACTTTGTTTCTTTTTCAACAGTCTGTGTAGAAAAGTTATTGACCCTGATGCTCTCGATAAATTGCAAAGAGAAGTGGTTGTTACCCTATGTCAGCTTGAGATGTATTTTCCTCCTTCGTTATTTGATATCATGGTACATCTTGTTGTCCACTTGACTAGGGAAGTGAAAATGTTGGGACCAGTTTTCTTGAATTGGATGTATCCCTTTGAACGATACATGAGCATTTTTAAAGGTGATGTTCGAAACTGTTATCAGTCTGAAGGGAGTATTATTGAGGGTTATGTGGCGAGAGAGGTTATGGATTTTTGCAATGACTTACTAAGTGGTAATGACGCTCCTGTGAATGACAAGAAAATTGAGGAGTATTTTGGCAAAGGAATTTTGGGATCACGGGTGAAAGTAATCACCCGTGAGAAGTTGGAGCAAGGTCACTTGTATATTTTACACAACATCGACGAAGTGAGTGTTTATATCGAGGAACATACCAATTTCATCAAGAGACAATATCCTTGATCCAATTCAATGTGGCTTGCTAGAGAGCATAACAAGACATTTATTAAGTGGTTTGAAGATAAAGTCTTAAAACAACTATCTCAAACACTAGATAATCTTACTGAAACCATCAAATTCCTCGCCTTTAAACTAAAATTGAATGTTATGTCTTATGAAGGGTTTGACATAAATGGATTCTTGTATTACACAAAGCGTCAAGATGATAAGAGTGTCGTCCAAAATAGTGGGGTCTCCCTTCAAGTGTCTTCATTTTTTTTTTGCAAGTGCAAAGGATAAGAGTCCACGTGGAGCTAAAATATCATATTACAGTGTCATTGAAGACATATGGGAGTTTGACTATGTAGATTTCAGAATTCTTCTCTCTAAATGTAATTGGGTTGACAACAATAAAGGAGTTATAGTGGATGAATTGGGTTTCACGTTAGCGAACTTTGAAAAGATTGGCAAGAAGGGTGAACCATTCATATTGGCATCACAGGCGAAACAAGTTTTTTATATCGATGATCCTGCAAATGATAAATGGTCAGTTGTTCTTCATGGTAAAAGACAGTTCATTGAAGATCCTATAGATGAAGAAGAGTACTATAATAAGTATGATGACTCCAGTCCATTCTCAGTTGGGTTGCCAACACCACCAAACATTGAAGTTGGGGATCACGATGACTTGTATGTTTGCGGCGATCACAATGAAGGATTGTTAATTGATAAAAGATCACAATATTAGAGGCATGAATGTTTATATTTTTTATATGTTTTATTTTTTTGATTGTGAACTTTACAATGTGAATGTGGAATTTACAATGTGAATTACTTTACAATGTGAATGTGAACTTTACAATGTGAATTACTTTACAATGTGAATGTGTAATTTACAATGTGAACTTTACAATGTGAATTACTTTACAATGTGAAATTTATAATTTGAATGTGAACTTTCAGATGGTTGAGCATTCCCATGATGACCGTGTTGATGATCACCGTGAGGGTGAGGACGTGTCAGTGCCGCCTGAAAATGTAAGTTTTAAGAATATATCCATGAGGTTTCTATCTATATGTTCATTTATAATTATATCATGTAAGTGTGTTTTTTTTATCAAATTTTAGGTTGGTGATGTACCCCCTGAAGAAATTACAACACTTGATGAGCAGCAAAAGAAAATTGAGAAAGTGAGGGGCATCACAATGATGAACAAGTTACTACAGCAAAGGGGCAATGGACCCAAATTGGTTGTGGATTTTGATAATGCAGGAAATTCATATGGAGTGAACTGCAACTCATTTGTTTCATATCTTGAGGTTCTTACTCACATCCATTGCAGTCCTAACATAGAATCCTGGCATAAAGTTCCTAAGGGGAAGAAAGACCATATATGGAAGGAACTATGCGTGAGTTATTATTATTTGTATTTCTATTTGTGTAGATTACTAATTTTTAGGATACTAGTTAATAACAATTCTATTTAATTTGCAGAGCATATTTCATCTGGATGAAAAGCTGCATCGTAAATGTGTGATGCAATGCTATGGGAGGGTCCTAAGGAATTATAGGACCAATCTCACCCGAGATTACATACGTGATGCTGAGAAGAGGTTCTTGATTGATTTCCAATTCTAAACATTGATCACTATTTGACTAACTCTACACTAATAATTTTTGTTTTGTATTCTCTTTAAAAAATAATTTCAGGCAAAAGGAAGCCACAAAGCAATGGAACTACCTGGACCCCAAAGACTAGGAGGAGTTTGTTACACAAAGAAAAATGGATGAATTCAAGGTATTAAGCACCACTCCCAATTTAATTAATATGTGTTATTATGTATTCACCTATTCAAGATTAACCTTTAGTGTTACTAACCAAATCAATGTGCTAACTAACTAGGCTAAGAGCGATGCTCAACGAGCAAGCACTACAAAAATTTGGCCTTTGTTGAAGAACATTTGTGAGGAACCAAAAATCATGAATAATGATGTCTATTTGTGAGGGCTCATCCTTCAAATATGGGACCAAATCCCTCAACCATGTTTTTAACATTCTTAGAATGTTTATGTGAACACAAACCCTCACAAATACATTACTCACTAATCACCCCGTGAAAAATGCCATGCCAAATGTTTCCCTCCATCTCATAACCCTTCCCTCCATTCTAAAACACAACATTTGTAAATCAAAATTAAAAATAAAAATAAAAACCCTTGTTCCTCCACGCAAGAACTGTTTCATCAATCCGTGCTTCCCCCTCTCACATCGTGCACTTCCCCCTCTCGCGCCGTGCACTTCCCCCTCTTGCGCCGTGCTTCCCCCTCTCGCGTCGTGCACTTCCCCCTCTTGCGTCGTGTGTGTCCGGCCGGTCATCCCCTCTTCGCGCCGTTCCTCCCCTCTCCACCCTCCATTGCTCCGTGCATAAGCCCTCGCAAGCCCGACGCCCTCAAAAGAACGGAAAACAATTTCCCATCCGACGTGCTCTCGTGACGGCATACAAAGTCTTTAGACTGCAAAGACACCCCGAGTGACCGAGTCCTCACGCTGTGAAGACCGACACTGTGATTTCTTGAGCCATCGCGTTGGGGAGACATGTGATTTCTAGAGCCATCGTCGGTGGACTTGAAGTCCAGTACTCTGACTCTCTCCACATCCTTATCAATGTCTTCATCAGAACCTGAACTATCTGCTGACTAAAGCAGAGCAAGGTACTTCTCTCCTTTATTAAGCTTTTTGCCTGCCCCATCAGGTTAGCCACCACTCTCATCATCTTCCTCAGTTTCATCATCATCTTATGCTAAGAAATCCTTCAATTCCATCTCATCAAGCTTCAAAAATAGAAAAGAATAGTCGAAACTAAAATGCATATACAAAAAAGAATAACACATTATGGTTTTAAAATATAAATTTGTACAATAATTATATATTAAGACTAGTGGCAGTATTACATGAAAGTGCATTTTAAAAATAACAAAAAAAATGGAGTCTAGGAAGACTGGCTGGCAGTGGGGATGAGCACAAACTGAAGTGATCTGATGACAACTTAAACGAACAATCAATCTTTGCTTGATCTAGTTCAAAGAGATTTACAAGTGTGGTTAAATTTGCAAAACTTGTGAGATGACTGCCAAGTGGTCTTTGTAAGGACCCTGACCTGCGTTTAGGGTTTACCCTGTTTGTTTAGCTTGATCTTGATGCTTTGATGCTTGCTAATCACCTTTGGTGGTGATTAGGGTTTTGTTGTGCCTTGTTGAGAGTTGAGGGGGGGCTACTTGCAAATAACCCAAGTTTAGGGTTTTGTGTGCAAGTTTGTCATCATGAGAGATGTTTTCCCCTCTTTGCTTCCTCTAGGGTTGAGAGGAAGGCTTGGGCTTGTTGTTTGTGCTCTTTGGGCCTGAGTTGAGCTTGTTTGGGCCTTGAGATGTGTTGTTTGGGCTTGTTTGAGCCTTGTGTCGGCCATGGCTTGCCTTGTGTCGTCCAAGGTGAGTTTGTGTCGACCTAGGGTGGTCTTGTGTCGTCCAACACCTTGGTGTGTCGCCCAGTAGCTTGTTTGTGTCGCCCAGCAGGAGTTGTTGCTTGTGTCGCCCTTGTGGCTTGGCCTTGGTTGGTGACACTTGGTGCCTAGCTTGGACAAGTGTCTCTTGGTGTGCTAGAGTGTTGGCTTGAACCCTAGGACAAGTGTCCCTTGGGTGGGCGACACTTGGCATGGTTGTACCTTGGTTTCTCCTCCCCTTCTTCCTATATAGGTAGCTCTTCTCCTTGCCTTGGTCTCCTTTGATCTCTTGGTCTCTCCTCCACCTTGAGTGCACGATATCCCTCTCCATCTTGCTTGTGGTGGCCGATACACCTTCCTAGAGGAGCTTGGTGGACGATAGCTTTGGACCTTGGAGTACCTTGGAGCTTGGAGCTTAAGGTGGGTTGCATAACTTCTAACCCTAATTCCTTTACCTCTAGCAATAACCTTGTTACATGATAATAGTTAGCTTAGTTCCTTAGTTTTGTACCTTTCTTGAGTTTCCTTTGGTGTCTGATATACCCTTAGGGTTTAGGGTTTCTAGTGATCTAGGGTTTGGGTTCCCTTGAGATGGAGGTTGATGGTGACCTAGGGTTGGGTGATATCCATTTGTTGTGGATGTGTTGGATGATATCCTTGAGGTTGGACGACATGGTTCCCTTTGTCCTTGTGTTGGACGATAGGGTGCTCTCTTTGATGGACGATAGGATACCTTGGTGGACGATATGGTGAGTCCTTGAGGTTGGCTGATACCCTGCCCATGTGTTGGGCGATAGGGTGAGCTAAGCTTCAGTTGGCCGATATGTTTGTATACCTTGTTGAGATATGTTCTTATCCTTCTCTTGGACGATAGGCCTTTGTTCTTGTGGTGGATGGCAGGGCTTGGTTGGATGGTTTGGTTTGGGTTGCACGGCATGCAACTAAGTGTAACGGCCGATAGCCCTGACGGGCGTTGTATCTTGGTGTGTCGGATGATAGGCCTAGGCTGTGACGCGCGACAGTGAGTGGGGTTGTGACGCGCGTCACGCCTCTAGTTTGGATGAGTGTTGGCCGTTAGGCCTTGAGAGTGGTTGCATGATATCAGAAGTACTTCCCTCTCTCCTTTCCTTCTCTCTCCTTCTCTCTCCAGGTTGTTGTGGAGTTGTTAGATGGGCATTACCCCTTGGTTATCAGGCGTCAGGTGTTGGCTGTGATGGGCGTTGCCCAATGGGGTGTATCGCGCGACACTCCCTGGTGCGCGACACTCCCTGGTGCATGACACTTCTTCTAGTAACGGGGCGTTGCGGGCTGGGCACTCGGTGAAACGCAGCGTTGCTCCCTTCCCATGCCTAGCCGAGCAAGTTAGCTATAGTGAGGGTTGTGAGGTCTTAGGTGAGGGCAGTTAGGTCCTTTTGTGACGGTCCCAAGTATCATGACAGTAGACGCTTATGCATAACCAAATCTCGGTAGTAATACCTTGTTTAGTAACAATAATAATGACATGGTAGTATTAATGATAGTCATGATGATAATGTTGTTGATAACTAAGATGTCAATAGTGTTGGTGATGTTAGTTGTGTTGATGAATGTGATGCCTTGCTAAGTAAGAGAAAGTAATAATAATGATAATGATTGGAATAATGTGGCTAAGTGGTAGTTACATTAATAGTTTGCTTAATGACATAGCAATGAAGATAACAGTATATGATGATGTTGATAATAGTAATAATGGTATCAAGAGTAGTAATGACATGATATTGATATGAGTCTTATGCTTGCTTATTAATGATAATAATAAATGGTAGTTGCATTGATGGTTGCTTAATGACAAAGATATGAAATATGATAGTGGATGGTAACAGTAATGATTTTGGTAACAATAGTAGTTGCTTTGTATACTCAACATAATTGTTATATAAAGTGAATACCTTGATTGTTTGTATAATCCAGAGATAAGGGTAGGCATGATTATGGTATGATGTGCTTAACAAGCTTGATCATCAAATAGTGCAATATTGATAAATAGGTTATCTTGAATGATAGCTCATGATAGTGAGCATATTCCTTATGTTGAATCTATGGTTATTGTGTATCCTAACCATGCAGGAGATGTGTAGCCATGAAAGGGCTATGTGACATATGTGATGAGTAACATTATCTTGATATTTGTTCTATGAGATTATATATGTAAAGTGTTGGTCCCATGATGATGATGTGAGCCTTGAGAGGCAGTGACAATACATGATGAAGGATTGATATCCTATGGTATGTGATGATCCTTGATATGGATCTGGATGGTTGGCAAGAGGTCAAGTGGTAACATGTGATGATGGATCCTTGTGATGGATCAGGTTGATGAGGTTTCAATAATAATATAATGTTCTTTATTTTCTATTATATCTTGCATGTTATATAACTTGGTTGAATCCTGCAATCCATCTAAAAGATACTAATTAATTATAGTGGAATTATATCATGTAGTTTGCCCTGGCCATAGATCCATCATCTTCAGGACTTGGTGATGGTGAAATAGGTTCTCCTACGGGTTAACCTGGAAGCGGATATTGTTGAATATGTGTAGGTTGCTCCTAGCCTGAAAATGAGGAGGTAAGAGTGTAACTTTGGTTACAGACTTAGGTACATATATAGAGAATGGTGAACAGGCCCATGGCTTAGGATAGGTGATGTGGAGAGCATGAATACGTTCATGGCTCAGAGCACGGTGAACAGACCCGTGGCTCAGTTTTACTAGCGTCGAGACCTGTACCAAGGCGGGCTAGAGTGAGGGTAGCCTATGGAGCTGACCCTGTGGCTTAGACCACTTCAGCATGTAACTGCGGTCCTGCTTGTGTTGTACTCGTGTACTGACCACGAGGTGGGAGGTCGTGGAGTCCGGCTCTTCCATTGACCTTGTATGGCACCGGCTTGGGTTTCATAACCGAAGGTTGGATTTGAACGGTACGGTTCAAATCCTCAGGGCATAATAATATGTAATACAGCCGTTTAGTATTTACTGCTCATATCAAAATACGAAACATTGGTTGAGGCCTTGTTTGTGTGATATCTCTATTATATCTTGCAGGTTATGTGATAATATGTCTGATCTTGATAAGCATGTTATGTGACATTATATCTTGTTCTGATAATCATGTTACATAGGGATACATCTTATCTTACTAATCATATTCCTTGAGATATATCTGGTTATATGCTTTTGTATAGCTGGTAAGCTTGTCGGTAAAAATAATCCATTTTATATAGACTTCTCTTGTTTTATCTGTTATTAGATATTTGCTGTTATAGTCTATCTTGCTGAGGTTCTGTAGTTGCGGTGTGGAGTTATGTTTCCCGCTGGGACAATTGTTCAATTGTCTCACCCCGCTGTTTTAACCCCTTTTTAGGTGGTCGAGGTAGACGTGGTCGTGGTCGTGGTCGTGGTGTTGCGGCCGAGCAGCTTGAGGAGCAGTAGAAGGCAAGCATTGGACATGCTGCTGTTTTGGATGTTCTGTAGTAGAGTCTAGAGTCATCCCTGTACTCTCAGGTCCTTGGCAGTGTTTTGACGTTGTTTCACGATGATCGATCGATGATGTTTGTATATCCTGCTGTTGGCCAGATGTGGGCCTTTTCTGTATATGAACAGGTGGTGAACTCATGTGATGGATGAACAGCTGTTTCTGAGCTTTGGACACGTATCAGCTTTCGTGGATGTATATATATATATATATATATATATATATATATATATATATATATATATATATATATATATATATATATATATATATATATATATATATATATATATATATATATATATATATATATTTGACATGTTTCTGTGCAGGATGAGGACTGGAAAGTAATAGTTCCACAGTTTATATGTTTTCCGCAATCAGTTTTAATTAACCCGTATTTTCATAATCTGTGGTTATGGTGATTTCTGCACGTTTTCGCATAACACCTTGTTATCTATATGATAATGGGATGTGTTGCCACAAGTTTTGGTATCAGAGCCTTAGGTTCACTGAGTCTACAGGGATTTAGGACTAGGTTGAGTCTATTCTTATGAGTGTCCAGGTTTTCTTACAATATCTTCTGCCCTCAGCGAAAGAAAAGTCAAGATGTCTGGAAACAATGAAGAACACTCTGCTGAGTATAGTGATGATGCATCGGTTGATGGAGCAGATGGACAAGCACATGAAGATCGGGTGTCTGAGGTCCCCCAATTTAACCCAGCCATACTTGAACATCCTTCTTACCAACAGCTTATGGGGCACTTAATGGCTACGATGAATCTCATGGTTGAGCGATTACCAGTGCCTCCCCCACGAGCACAAGTTCCCCATGGAGAAGCATCGAGTATTGGGAAGACCTTTGAGTGGCTTCGCTGAGTTGGAGCTTCAGATTATGCTGGGATGGCTAATCCAGCGGATGCAGATCTGTGGCTGACAAGTCTCGAGAAGGCTTTCCGAATCCTTGACATCCCCGAAGCAGACAAGGTAAAGCATGTTGTCTACCTTCTGAAAGGTAGTGCTGGTCACTGGTGGACCATCAAAGAAGAGAAGCGGCCTGGTGAGGTGATCTGTTGGGAAGTGTTTCGACGTGAGTTCGTCACCAGATACTTTCCGAAGACATATCTGGATGAGAAGGTCAGTCAGTTTGAGAAGTTGCGACAAGGAACGATGAACATCACTAAGTATGAAGCTAAGTTTATGGATCTGTTGAGGTTCTGTCCTCACATGGCGGCAACAGATGAGGAATGGATCAGACGCTTCGAGAAGGGTTTGAGTGCTGAGTTGAAGACCCTGGTATCTGCGTTGGAGAACCAAGAGCGGTTTGCTATGTTCATGGAATCTGTTCGACGGATCGAGAGGACAGTAAGGGAGAAAAGAGAGTCTATGTCTCTCAAAAGACCTGCTCAGTTTCAAGGACGTGGGTTTGGTGGCTCTAAGAAGCCTAGATTTTCAGCACCATCAGCAATGAGAAACGCTGGTGTACCATCTCAGTGGTCTCTGAGTAAGGGAAGAGGTTATGTTTCTTCACCATCTAAGGCACACAGTTCAGCTTTTGTGACAGTGACAGGGCCATCTAGGCCACAGTTTGAGGACAAGTCATGTCATCTTTGTGGTCAAGTCGGGCATTTCAAGCTTAATTGCCCGAATAGAGATTTTGAAGTGACACAGCAGCCGAGGCAGAGTTATCAGAGGTCAGAAAGGCCACAGCCTAGTGGTAGCAGAGGATGAGGACGCGGTCAAGCGTCTCAGGATGGATCGTCTGCTCAAGGAAGCAGAGGTCGTGGACAGCAAGCAACGGCTCGATTCTATGCTATGAGTCAGCCGGAGGCGATAGTCAACCCGCGAGTGGTGACAGGTCAGATGGAGTTATTTCATTCTGATATGTCTTATTCTTGCTTTATATCTGTTCTGGTTGACCCGGGTGCTACACACTCTTTTATCGCCTATAGTATGCTTGAAAACTGTCGTTTACCTGTTAGCTGTAAGAAGGATAGCTTGTTGTTAGAAACCCCTCTTGATGGTTCCTCTTTGCTTCGAGAAGAGTGTCCATCTTGTGTTTTGTCTTTCTCGGGACATCGTATCTAAGTGGATCTTATACCACTTGATATGCATGGTTTTGATGTTATCCTTGGGATGGAAACCTTAGAGAGGTATAAGGTTGTCTTGGACTGTGGTTCCAAGTGGGCAGTGTTTGATGTTGCTGGAGAGAAGTGGATCTTCCAGGGAGATAGGAAGATTCTTCCGACGTGTTTGGTATCAGCTATGGTGGCAAATAAGTTGTTACAATAGGGATGTGAAGCGTTCTTAGCTCACGTGGTGGATACCGTTGTAGTTACCAAGGCGAAAGGACCCAGTCTTGAGGAAGTGTCAGTAGTTCGAGAGTTTGCAGACGTGTTTCCTGAGGAGTTTCCTGGTGTTCCTCCACCCCGAGAGATTGATTTCGAGATCAATCTGGTTCCTGGAACGCATCCAGTTGCTCAGACAGCGTATAGGATGGCTCCAGCAGAGATGGCAGAGTTGAAGAAGCAGTTACAAGAGTTGTTGGAGAAAGGTTTTATCCGACCAAGTACATCATCGTGGGGTGCTCCCGTGTTGTTTGTTAAGAAGAAGGATGGTTCAATGCGGTTGTGTATAGACTACCGGCAGTTGAACAAGGTTACGATCAAGAATAAGTACCCGTTGCCGAGGATAGATGATCTGTTTGATCAGTTGCCTGGTGCTACAGTGTTTTCGAAGATCGATCTACGGTATAGATATCATCAGTTAAGAATAAAGGCAGATGACATACCAAAGTCAGCCTTCAGGACGAGGTATGGTCATTTTGAGTTCGTGGTTATGCCATTTGGGTTAACCAATGCACCTACAGCTTTCATGGATCTGATGAACAAAGTGTTTCGTCCGTTCTTAGATCAGTTTGTTGTAGTCTTTATAGATGACATCTTGATCTATAGTCGGGACAGGCTAGAGCATGAGCAACACCTTCGTCAAGCGTTGACTCTTCTTCGTCAACATCAGTTGTATGTCAAGTTCAGTAAGTGTGAGTTTTGGTTAGATGAAGTGACTTTCTTGGGTCATGTGATATCTGCTGAAGGAGTTAAAGTAGATCCTAAGAAGGTGGAATCCGTTGCGGATTGGGAACAACCGAAGACGCCGACAGAAGTTCGTAGTTTCCTTGGGTTGGCAAGATACTATCGGAGGTTTATCAAGGACTTCAGTGTGATCGTGTTGCCAATGACGAAGTTGACCAGGAAGGATGTACCTTTTGTTTGGGATGATCGGTGTCAGCAAGCTTTCCAGAGTTTGAAGGAGAAGTTGACAAGTGCTCCAGTGTTGATCTTGCCAAAGCCTGGGAAAGGCTATGTTGTTTTCTGTGATGCTTCCAAGAAAGGTTTAGGTTGTGTGTTGATGCAGGAAGATCATGTGGTTTCTTTTACCTCGCGACAGCTTAAGAAGCATGAGGAGAACTATCTGACCCATGACTTGGAGTTGGCAGTAGTGGTTCATGCGTTAAAGATTTGGAGACACTATCTATATGGGGAAGTGTGTTAGATCTTTACGGATCATAAAAATCTGAAGTACATCTTTATGCAGCAAGAGTTGAACATGCGACAACGACGATGGATGGAGTTGATCAATGATTACGACTGCACTATCGAGTATCATCCTGGTAAGGCAAATGTGGTAGCTGATGCGCTTAGAAGAAAGTCTTCTTCTTCTCTTTCGGTATAGAAGGAACAGTTGAGTTCTCTGGTATGCCATAGACGAGATATGTTTGTTTCTCTGCGACAGATGAATGTGCAGATGGGAGTTTCTTTGTTGACTGGTCTTTTTGTACAGATGCAAGTTAAGCCTACGTTGAGACAACAAATCAAGGATGTGCAGCAGATAAATGATGCGGTACAGTTGATTAGATCCGAGTTCGGTATCGACAAGCGTGATGGTTTTCATGAGTCCGAAGATGGGCTAGTTTGCTATCGTGACAGGATGGCGGTTCTAGATGTTGATAATCTGAGGGAGTTGGTTCTTGAGGAAGCACATACGTCAATGTATGTGATGCATCCAAGTGTCACCAAGATGTACCATAGTCTGAAGGATTTGTATTGGTGGCCCGGTATGAAGAGAGATGTAGCTGAGTCCGTAGCGAGATGTGCGGTGTGTCAGCAAGTGAAGGCTGAACATCAGAAGCCGGCAGGTACGTTGCAACCTTTGCCGATACCGCAGTGGAAATGGGATCATATAACCATGGATTTCTTAGTTGGTCTACCCCGGACAACTAGGAATCATGATTCCATTTGGGTGATAGTGGACAGATTGACTAAGTCTGCCCATTTTCTACCAGTGAAGACGACATATACAGCTGAGAAACTAGCTCGAGTGTATGTGGATGAGATAGTACATTTGCATGGAGTGCCAGTGTCGATAGTTTCTGACAGAGGTCCTCAGTTTACCAGTCGTTTTTGGGAACAGTTGCACAAAGCGTTGGGAACGCAGTTGAGGTTCATTACAGCTTTTCACCCGCTGACAGATGGACAGTCTGAAAGGACTATTCAGATTTTGGAAGATCTTCTTCGAGCTTGTGTTTTGCAGTTTCTAGGCAACTGGGATGTACATCTGAGTTTGATAGAGTTTGCCTACAATAACAGTTATCAGCGGAGCATCGACATGGCTCCTTATGAGGCTTTGTATGGAAGGAAGTGCAGATCCCCTTTGTGTTGGTATGAATCAGGTGAGTATCAGCTTTTGGGTCCTGAGTTAGTTCAGCAGACGACAGATAAGATCAAAGTGATACAGCAACAGTTGAAAGTGGCACAGGACAGACAGAAGTCTTATGCAGACAATCGCCGACGACCTTTGGAGTTCCAGGTAGGAGATAAAGTGTATCTTAAAGTCTCTCCGTGGAAAGGTGTGCTAAGGTTTGGACGGAAGGGTAAGTTAGCTCCCAGGTATATGGGGCCTTATCTAGTGATAGCACGTGTTGGCAAGGTAGCTTACGAGTTAGATTTGCCTCCAGAGTTGCACAGGTTGCATCCAGTGTTTCATGTCAGTATGTTGAAGAAAAGTCATCCGGATTCAGGTACAGTGATACAACCAGTTGAGGTTGAGCTTGATGCAGATGTGACCTACAATGAAGGTCCTGTGGCGATCCTTGACAAAAGGATCAAGAAGTTGAAGAGGAAGGACCTGGCTCTTGTGAAGGTTCTTTGGCAGCGTCGTGGCGTTGAGGAAGCCACGTGGGAGCTTGAGGAAGAGATGAGGAGGAAGTATCCCTCGCTTTTCTCTTCGTATTTCGGGGACAAAATCCCTTAAAGGGGGTTAGATTGTAAGGACCCTGACCTGCGTTTAGGGTTTACCCTGTTTGTTTAGCTTGATCTTGATGCTTTGATGCTTGCTAATCACCTTTGGTGGTGATTAGGGTTTTGTTGTGCCTTGTTGAGAGTTGAGGGGGGGCTACTTGCAAATAACCCAAGTTTAGGGTTTTGTGTGCAAGTTTGTCATCTTGAGAGATGTTTTCCCCTCTTTGCTTCCTCTAGGGTTGAGAGGAAGGCTTGGGCTTGTGTTTGTGCTCTTTGGGCCTGAGTTGAGCTTGTTTGGGCCTTGAGATGTGTTGTTTGGGCTTGTTTGAGCCTTGTGTCGGCCATGGCTTGCCTTGTGTCGTCCAAGGTGAGTTTGTGTCGACCTAGGGTGGTCTTGTGTCGTCCAACACCTTGGTGTGATGCCCAGTAGCTTGTTTGTGTCGCCCAGTAGGAGTTGTTGCTTGTGTCGCCCTTGTGGCTTGGCCTTGGTTGGTGACACTTGGTGCCTAGCTTGGACAAGTGTCTCTTGGTGTGCTAGAGTGTTGGCTTGAACCCTAGGACAAGTGTCCCTTGGGTGGAAGACACTTGGCATGGTTGTACCTTGGTTTCTCCTCCCCTTCTTCCTATATAGGTAGCTCTTCTCCTTGCCTTGGTCTCCTTTGATCTTTTGGTCTCTCCTCCACCTTGAGTGCACGATATCCCTCTCCATCTTGCTTGTGGTGGCCGATACACCTTCCTAGAGGAGCTTGGTGGATGATAGCTTTGGACCTTGGAGTACCTTGGAGCTTGGAGCTTAAGGCGGGTTGCATAACTTCTAACCCTAATTCCTTTACCTCTAGCAATAACCTTGTTACATGATAATAGTTAGCTTAGTTCCTTAGTTTTGTACCTTGCTTGAGTTTCCTTTGGTGGCCGATATACCCTTAGGGTTTAGGGTTTCTAGTGATCTAGGGTTTGGGTTCCCTTGAGATGGAGGTTGATGGTGACCTAGGGTTGGGTGATATCCCTTTGTTGTGGATGTGTTGGACGATATCCTTGAGGTTGGATGACATGGTTCCCTTTGTCCTTGTGTTGGACGATAGGGTGCTCTCTTTGATGGACGATAGGATACCTTGGTGGATGATATGGTGAGTCCTTGAGGTTGGCCGATACCCTGCCCATGTGTTGGGCGATAGGGTGAGCTAAGCTTCGGTTGGCCGATATGTTTGTATACCTTGTTGAGATATGTTCTTGTCCTTCTCTTGGACGATAGGCCTTTGTTCTTGTGGTGGACGGCAGGGATTGGTTGGATGGTTTGGTTTGGGTTGCACGGCATGCAACTAAGTGTAACGGCCGATAGCCCTGATGGGCGTTGTATCTTGGTGTGTCGGCCGATAGGCCTAGGCTGTGACGCGCGACAGTGAGTGGGGTTGTGACGGGCGTCACTCCTCTAGTTTGGATGAGTGTTGGCCGTTAGGCCTTGAGAGTGGTTGCACGATATCAGGAGTACTTCCCTCTCTCCTTTCCTTCTCTCTCTCCTTCTCTCTCCTGGCTGTTGTGGAGTTGTTAGATGGGCGTTACCCCTTGGTTATCGGGCGTCAGGTGTTGGCTGTGACGGGCGTTGCCCGATGGGGTGTATCAAGCGACACTCCCTGGTGTGCGACACTTCTTATAGTAACGGGGTGTTGCGAGATGGGCACTGGGTGCAACGCAGCGTTGCTGCCTTCCCATGCCTAGCCGAGCAAGTTAGCTATAGTGAGGGTTGTGAGGTCTTAGGTGATGGCAGTTAGGTCCTTTTGTGACGGTCCCAAGTATCATGACAGTAGACGCTTATGCATAACCAAATCTCGGTAGTAATACCTTTCTTAGTAACAATAATAATGACATGGTAGTATTAATGATAGTCATGATGATAATGTTGTTGATAACTAAGATGTCAATAGTGTTGGTGATTTTAGTTGTGTTGATGAATGTGATGCCTTGCTAAGTAAGAGAAAGTAATAATAATGATAATGATTGGAATAATGTGGCTAAGTGGCAGTTACATTAATAGTTTGCTTAATGACATAGCAATGAAGATAATAGTAGATGATGATGCTGATAATAGTAATAATGGTATTAAGAGTAGTAATGACATGATATTGATATGAGTCTTATGCTTACTTATTAATGATAATGATAAATGGTAGTTGCATTGATGGTTGCTTAATGACAAAGATATGAAATATGATAGTGAATGGTAACAGTAATGATTTTGGTAACAATAGTAGTTGCTTTGTATAATCAACATAATTGTTATATAAAGTGAATACCTTGATTGTTTCTATAATCCTGAGATAAGGGTAGGCATGATTATGGTATGATGTGCTTAACAAGCTTGATCATCAAATAGTGTAATATTGATAAATAGGTTATCTTGAATGATAGCTCATGATAGTGAGCATATTCCTTATGTTGAATCTATGGTTATTGTGTATCCTAACCATGCAGGTGATGTGTAGCCATGAAAGGGCTATGTGACATATGTGATGAGTAACATTATCTTGATATTTGTTCTATGAGATTATATATGTAAAGTGTTGGTCCCATGATGATGATGTGAGCCTTGAGAGGCAGTGACAGTACATGATGAAGGATTGATATCCTATGGTATGTGATGATCCTTGATATGGATCTGGATGGTTGGCAAGAGGTCAAGTGGTAACATGTGATGCTGGATCCTTGTGATGGATCAGGTTGATGAGGTTTCAATAATAATATAATGTTCTTTATTTTCTGTTATATCTTGCATGTTATATAACTTGGTTGAATCCTACAATCCATCTAAAAGATACTAATTAATTATAGTGGAATTATATCATGTAGTTTGCCCTGGCCATAGATCCATCATCGTTGGGACTTGGTGATGGTGAAACAGGTTCTCCTACGGGTTAACCTGGAAGCGCATATTGTTGAATATGTGTAGGTTTCTCCTAGCATGAAAATGAGGAGGTAAGAGTGTAACTTCGGTTACAGACTCAGGTACGTATATAGAGCATGGTGAACAGGCCCATGGCTCAGGATAGGTGATGTGGAGAGCATGAATACGTTCATGGCTTAGAGCACGGTGAACAGGCTCGTGGCTCAGTTTTACTAGCACCGAGACCTGTACCAAGGTGGGATAGAGTGAGGGTAGCCTATGGAGCTGACCATGTGGCTTAGACCACTTCAGCATGTGACTGCAGTCCTGCTTGTGTTGTACTCGTGTACTGACCACGAGGTGGGAGGTCGTGGAGTCTGGCTCTTCCATTGACCTTGTATGGCACCGGCTTGGGTTTCATAACCGAAGGTTGGATTTGAACGGTACAGTTCAAATCCTCAGGGCATAATAATACGTAATACAGCCGTTTAGTATTTACTGCTCATATCAAAATACGAAACATTGGTTGAGGCCTTATTTGTGTAATATCTCTGTTATATCTTGCAGGTTATGTGATAATATGTCTGATCTTGATAAGCATGTTATGTGACATTATATCTTGTTCTGATAATCATGTTACATAGGGATACATCTTATCTTACTAATCATATTCCTTGAGATATATCTGCTTATATGCTTTTGTATAGCTGGTAAGCTTGTCGGTAAAAATAATTTGTTTTATATAGACTGCTCTTGTTTTATCTGTTATTAGATATCTGTTGTTATAGTCTATCTTGCTGAGGTTCTATAGTTGCGGTGGGGAGTTATGTTTCCCGCTGGGACAATTGTTCAATTGTCTCACCCCACTGGTTTAACCCCTTTTTAGGTGGTCGAGGTAGACGTGGTCGTGGTCGTGGTCGTGGTGTTGCGGCCGAGCAGCTTGAGGAGCAGTAGAAGGCAAGCGTTGGACATGCTGCTGTTTTGGATGTTCTGTAGTAGAGTCTAGAGTCATCCCTGTACTCTCAGGTCCTTGGCAGTGTTTTGACGTTGTTTCACGATGATCGATCGATGATGTTTGTATATCCTACTGTTGGCCGGATGTGGGCCTTTTCTGTATATGAACAGATGGTGAACTCATGTGATGGACGAACAGCTATTTCTGAGTTGTGGACACGTATCAGCTTTCGTGGATGTGTATATATATACTTGACATGTTTCTGTGCAGGATGAGGACTGGAAAGTAATAGTTCCACAGTTTATATGTTTTCCGCAATCGGTTTTAATTAACCCGTATTTTCATAATCTGTGGTTATGGTGATTTCCGCACGTTTTCGCGTAACACCTTGTTATCTATATGATAATGGGATGTGTTGCCACAGTCTTAGTTTGAAGACTGTTTCCAGCAGTTCATATTTCTTTTGGTCTAATGTACATTTAGGTACATGTTAGATGCAATATAAGGTGGTTGCATATTAGTGCATAAAACAAGATACAATAAGGACATGTTTATAGGAATGGGTTTAAATGTAAGGATTTTTAATCAGAATAATGATTTGGTATTATGTAATCAGATGTAAATGTAAGGGTTTTTAGTCTATATATTCATTGAGGTATCGAAGGATTCATATATGTAAAATGGATAAAAAAAGGTCCATTGGGATATCACTACTCCCAAAAAAATGGATAAAAAAATTCCTAATCTCATCAACTATCTAGTTGACATGCTTAAATATATATAATAACCATGTTAGAGATTTAAAGGATTACCAAAGTATTTATATACAGAGCTTATACATAGATATGTGCAGCAATCAACCATTGCCCCACAGCTCAAAAATGCACACAAGCACTGCACATGCCCCACATGAAGATGTTGCATCCACACCCAGGCACCCTCATCCCAAACTGCATGTTGATGTACCCCTCTTCTTCATGTCCATGCATTAGCTGGCATGTCTCAGAACACCTGTGTGCTGCTAATGCACTACCAACAACTATTTATACAAACAGAACCCACACAGATATAGCTGTGACCACCAGTACTTGCACCATACAAGTCACAGCCATAACCTCCCCCTAACCAGGGCGTCCACTGTCCAGTCTTTTGGGTGTCACATATCTCAATGACTTCACAGCTAACCAAAGTATTTAGATGCTATAGATTCAAGATAGTGCCTCAAAAATCCCTTGAATTTCTTATTGAGCTTGCACTGCCTATTTGAACTGAATGATTAGAGATAATTTCTAAGAGAGTCGACCTTAATTGATATATCCTGAGAATATCATCTACCTCTTGTAGTATCATTCTTTCAAAGTTAATTTAATATCTACCTTGGAGAAGGAAAATTTAGGGTAGCTTGCAATAGATAGGGTTGGTTTACCCTTGGATTGATTATTACAATTTTTCCCAGAAAGAGTGCTAGTTACTCTTTGGATAAAAAGAGGGGGTTACTTGATGTTTTATCTTGGTGAGTTAATATAATAGGATACTCAAGTGGTTAATGAATCCTAGAGAAGAACTTCTCTAGGTAGTGGAGTTATGACATTTTAAGATAAAACAACTATACATCTATGTATTCTATTGTGTTTATTCATTCTCTCTCCCCATATGTTTTGATTATAATTTAATATATTTTATTGATATATAAAGTTGTTCTCAATCTTAAGAATCTCAATACATCCCCTTCTTGAACATGTATCCTAATGGATTCTTGCATTAAAATTCAACCCATACTTCAGATGTATAACAGATATCAAAGACAAATCCCAAGTCATCCCTTTGAACCTCAGTCAACCAAATATGCAACTATGGACTGATAGGAAGTTATTACATAGAAGCATGAAGATCTAAACAAAATTATGTAGACCAAATCACCACCCTATTAATCAATTGACTATGACAATATGACTCCAAGACTCGAGGTCAATCTAGTTGAACACTATACATTTAGTAGAGATCAACCAATCATCACTTCTACCAATAAATTAGTGGTTTGATATCAAGAAATCAACATGTCTAGTTACCTATTTGTTCCAAGACACAATCCATAAGTTTCAACCATTATTGTTTCTCGATTTCAACCATTATTGGACTTTACCAATGACCTTTGTTGGCTGGTACCTATTTGTTGGGTCACTAATTGTCGGGTTGGTCCATCAACAATAGAATCATAGGTCCTCCAAATAGTCATATTGGTAATCCATTTGATCAAACAAGGAACCCATATTGTCATCATAAGAAATGGCATTCAACCATACATGGGCCATGAATATTACACTCCCATATTGGTTGAGTGAAACCCTCATTCATTAGATTGGTATAGGAAACCAATCATAACAGACATATGAAAAAAATGAGGAAACAAGATAAATCAATTTACCATTTAGAGACTAGTCTACTTAGTAGACCACACACAAAACATTGGAGAGGTGCACAAGTCAACTGGCCATAGGCTCTGCACCCATCACAAAGGATACTTGAAATGATTCTAAAAGCATAATCACTTTGTCTTTGACACTTCATCTACAAACCCTATAAATAGACTAGCTCAATAGATAGAGGGGAGGATCTCTCATTATACGGTTGAAATAGAAACTTGAAGGACACAACATCAAATCAGAGTGATAAAGACTTCCTAGAAAAAAATATCCTATGACAAAAACAAACTAATAATTGAGAGATTCTCACATGAAAACCACAGAGTTCTTATCATTTTTGGATATTCTTTCCTCACATATTATGTGTTCTTATTCTTCATCTAGTTTCCTAGTTGTAACTAATATCAAGAATAAGTATTCCATTTATTAGCCATGGGAAGTAGAACCATGAAATCAGATATGCAGGTTCAGGTTATTCTACAGATCAAATTATGAAGTAGGAGTTATTATACCGATCATAATTTCCCAGATTCAGATTCAGGTTATTCTACAGATCAAATTATGAAGTAGGAGTTATTCTACAGATTCAGGTTGGCGATTCACCAAAACCTAAAAATAGGAAAAGACTACACATTCATGTATTTGATGGGTCCAGCAAATAGTATAGGGGACAGATATAAAATATGAAGAACAAATTTACTCTAAATCAGACCTATATCAGGTTACTCGATTATTTATATATATATAATCAAGGAATATAAATACCTAGATAGACTGAAAGGAATATAATCAATATACTATTTGAATTGCATATATATATATATATTTCTTGTAATGTGTGCTTAACTTATTATATATTTTCCTTCATGTAGATGGATTTTCTAATAGATCGGAGTTGGATGTATATTGGGAACAGAGTGCAAAGTGATGTATTCAAGGCAGGGTTACGAAAGTTCATTGAGTTTGCTCTTATCCATCAGAGACCAACTAGACAGGGGAAATTAATATGTCCTTGCAAGGTATGTTTGAATAGATACCTTAAAACAGAGGAGGAGGTATTCTCACATGTATTATAAAAAGGATTTGTGCATAGCTATGATGTTTGGACGTTTCATGGGGAGGTGATTGGTAGGAGCAATCCTGTTGTGGCACCAAACATGCCTAGCACTGACAATATGCATCAGATGCTGGGGGATTTGTTTGGTATGGGTGACACAACAAATGACCACTCTACTGAAGCTAGAGAGGAACCTACAAATGTAGATGCACAAAGATTTTACAAGCTACTGAAAGAGGCGGATCAACCACTCTATAGAGGTTGCACAAGTCATTCTAAGCTATTGTATTTGGTTGCCTTGCTATTTCTGAAGGAGGAATCTGGATGGTCCAACGATTCTTTCACAAAGTTGTTATAGTTGATTATCTTAGGATTTCCAGAAGAAAATTGTCTATTCCCGGAGACATACTATGAAGAAAATGTGGTCGTGAAGGATTTACGACTTGATCATTCTACTATAGATGTATGTACAAATAATTGCATGCTTTTTCGCAAAGATGCAGCTTCAAAAGAAAATTGTGATACTTGTGGTGCTTCAAGATGGAATGAAAAGCAATACAAAACAAAGGGAAAAAAGGTAGCTGCTAAGTTCATGTATCACTTCCCTTTGATACCTCGGTTAGAGAGGCTCTATATGTCTTCATCTATTGCTAAAGATATGATTTGGCCATCTGAAGGAAAAGGCAAGGATGGTCGTATTCATCATCCTTCAGACACACCAGAATGGTTTTCTATTGATGCCAGGTATCCAGACTTTGCTGCTGAACCACACAATATTAGATTGGTATTAGCAACAGATGGATTTAATGCATTTGGCAATATGAGTGCATCACATAGCATCTGGCCTGTGTTGGTGACACCTCTCAATCTTACGCCTTGGTTTCTTATGAAAGAACGATTTATTATGATGTCCCTATTAATCCCAGGTCCACATATGGTTGGCAATGACCTTGATGTATACTTGGAGCCATTAATTGAGGAGCTGCAACTACTTTGGGAGCTTGGAGTCAAAGTTTATGATGCATATAGAAAAAGGAATTTCACTATGTGGGCATTGATTTTATGGACCATTAACGATTTTCCAGCATATGGTGACTTATCTGGTTGGAGCACTAAAGGTAAGAAAGATTTGGGATGTCCTTGTTGTAATGTGGAGATTGTATCAAAATGGTTAAAGTTTGGGAAAAAGAAATGTTATGGTTTCCATCGATGTTTTCTTCCAATGAATCATCCATATAGATGTGATAGGAAAAGTTTTGATGGTGAAAAAGATTTTTGACTTCCACCTAAGCCACTATCTGGAGAAGATATACTGAGGCAATTTGATGGATATGAAAATATCACATTTGGATAAATGAATAAGTGCAAGAGGCTTGGAGATCAAATTCAACCATTACCTCCTGGTTGGAATAAGATAAGCATCTTTTTTCAGCTACCTTATTGGAAGTATTTATCTATTAGACACAATCTGGATGTGATGCACATAGAAAAGAATGTGTGCGAGAATATTTTAAACACATTATTGGGTGATTCTAAGAAAAGTAAAGACAACTTACAAGCTCGTCAAGATATGAAGAAAATGCACATTCGAAGAGATTTATGGCCAGTAGATGCAGGTGACCGCTATTACTTACCTCCAGCATCTTACACCATGACTAATGTGCATAAGATAAGTTCCTATCTGTGTTAGAAAAGTTGAAAGTTCCTGATGGCTATTCTTCTAACAAATCTAGGTGTGTTAGAAAATCTGATAGAAAACTTGTTGGGCTGAAAAGTCATGATTGCCATGTTCTTATGCATCAACTTCTACCTGTTTCCTTGAGACATTGCATAAGCTTAGATGTGTACAAGCCTATTGCTAATTTTTGCTCATTTTTCAACAAGCTTTGCTCCAACATTATTGATGTGGAGGAATTCAAAGAATTGGAACAAGAAATTGTTGTCACTCTTTGCTAGTTGGAGAGAATCTTCCCTCCTTTCTTCACCATCATGATGCATTTTCCCATTCATTTAGCTTATGAAGCCAGGCAAGCTGGATCTGTCCGAACTAGGTGAATGTACCCAATAGAGAGATACTTGAAGAAATTGAAGAAGTATGTAAGAAACAAAGCTAAACCGGCTGGTTGTATTGCTAGTGGCTATTTAGCTGAAGAAAGTTTGACATTTTGTGCTAGGTACTTGCATAATTTTGAGACAAAACTCAACCGCACTCCTCATAATGTTGATGGATCTCCAATTAGAGTTGGAGTGTCAAGAAATTTTGACATCCACACTTTGGAATAAGCCCATCGTTATGTCCTTTTCAATAAAGAGGAATTGGATGTTTACAGAAGGTAAGATTTAATTACGTCCTAAAATTCTTGCTGATATTTATATATTTGTTGTACATTAATTTAGACACTTCTTATAAAGCAGTGAACACATGTGTATTCTTCAAGATATGGAACCCAACATTGCCCCACGGACCCTAGAAACAAAACATGCAAATGAGTTTTCTAAGTGGTTGAAAGAGCATGTAAGTCTCAAACATAAATATTGTTGTCACTCTTAATGTTCAAGTTAGTGTAGATTACATTAATGTTTTACTTTTTTATGAAGGTAATGCAAATGCGAGAGATTAGGCTGAACAGTATTAGCGATGATTTGAGATGGTTATCCCAAGTCCCTTGTGCTGAGGGAATGTCTTATGAAGGATTTTCAGTCAATGGATATCATTTCCGTTCAAAGCACATTGAAAGTACATGTACTACACAAAATAGTGGAGTGTATTTGTGTGCTGACACTTCAAGTTATTCAAGTGGTAGAGATCGAAATCCTATAAATGCTCAAGTCACGTACTATGGCTACTTAGAGGAGGTTATTGAGCTAACTTATGGTCCAGGAATCAAAGTTTTGTTGTTCAGATGTTCTTTGTATGATGAAAGCACTTCTAACGGGTTTCAAATTGATGAGTATGGGTTCACACAAATCAACACTTCAAGGATAAAAAAAAGGAGGAACCCTTTATCCTGGCTTCTCAAGCATTGCAATGCTTTTATGTGAAGGATCCTAATGCTGATGATTGGTGCACAGTGCTAAAGCATCCTCCTAAAGGTTATTCTGAAGTACCTCTTATTGAGAATTGTTTGACTGGTTTACAATCTGAAGCTATTGATGGTGGTGTAACTAGTGATGTGTCTTGGACGAGGAGTGACACCGAGGGATCTTTTGTTGATAGAACTAAAAAAAAGAATGATGGGGCTAATGTTTAGTTCATTAATCTGTCTGTTTTCATCAAATTATTTTGTTTGCAATTAAGTCTAGAATAATTTATTTGGGGAATATGTTCTATTGCATTTTTTGGCAAACTGTTACTATATGGCATATTCTTTGCAATTTATTTAGTCTTGTTTCATATACCAGCAAGTAGGACATCATTATAACTCGTCATTATTCTTTTTTGGGATATGAAACCAAGGTACTCTACAATTTATATGTTTTTCAAATGCTGAATATTCATATGTTGGTGTCTCATATTCTCCACAATTTATTTGTTTTTCAAAAGTAGCTACTACTTTTGTTACTGACATTTCTGCACTAATAATCTAATTCTTTTTCTTGTCAGTTGAAGGACGACAGGAAGAAGAATCACTAGATCTAGTTGTAACAACACACCCAGTCAACCTATTGATGTCCCTCCATCCACAATTGTAGAAAATTGTGAGGATGAACCTACTCTACTGTCCAACAATATTGAAAATGATGTAACAGTTGAAGAAAATGTTGAGGATGAATAGGATAATAGGAAGTATGGATGTGGGCCTGCAAGTGAGCAAAGCCTACTTCCTAGGCAAGGGGAGCCATGTCACAAGGATCAATGGGATAATGAAGGAAATGTTATTGGGGAGAATGGTGCCAAATTGAATCGTTATTGTCATATGCTAGCAAGGAAACCACACATATGGCATCTAGACTTGAAGTGGAACGAACAACCACAACAAGCTTTTGTAGATAGAAAATCATTTATTGAGGTAATCTTTTTCATAAAAAGACCAACAAATTGTATGATTGTTATATCTAAAGTAATATTTTCTATGTTTTTGTAGAAATACTTCGATTTAGGCAGTCACCCTAATGCATGGAATCACATTGATGAACACATTAGCAAAGGGATATCAGTGTGGAGGTCTCGTGTAAAGAAAGATTACTATGAAAAGTACAAGATTGAACCAGAATTGATGATGAAGAAAGTTGAGAAAAATGCTTCCATAGATATGGACCAGTTTAAAAATCTTGTTAAAGAATGGGGAACCGAGAAGTCTAAGGTACAATGGTTTCATATAACTTGCATGTATACCTATCTACTTTTTCTAATTATATGTTTCTTATGGTTTAGAAAATTTTTGAGATCAACAAGGCAAATAGAGCAAAAAAAGTGATGGATCATACCACAAGATCAAAGCCATGGAGTTGTTATCGGGCAGAAATGGTATTAATAATGGACACTTGTCTTTCTTAGTAGGAGTTGAACATATAACATGGACAATTATTATGTTATCTATCATGTGTAGGCCAGTGAAGATCAACCCATTGTGCCTCTTAAAAAAATTTTGGAAAAAGTTTACGACAAAAGCCCACAAGTGGTTAGAAAATGGATATTTGCTTTCCTATGATGTCTACAAAGCTACATATGTTTAGATATCTCAATTTAAGCTTTCCTTTTATGATGCTTTCTAATTATAGCTTGAAATCTCTGATATTGTGGAAAACCAAGTAGCAAACCAAGAAGAAATAGATCCTAGAAGTGTTGATAATCTAACACATGATGCTTATTTGCAAGTTTTAAATCCTTCCAAAAAGGCTAGGATCTGAGGTGTTGGAATTGGGCACAAAGAGATAGGACATAGGGGAAAAGTTGCCCGTATAACATATGAAATGCTTCTTGAGGAAAGCAATGCAAAGGATGTATGTTGGATTATAACTAAACTTGAACTATTAGTTACAACTAGTCTATTAGATCGATGTTTGTAATTTGTTTTCTATTTCAGGATAAACTTAAGGAACTTGAAGAAACAGTAAATGGATTGAAGAACTCCATCTCCCAAATAATGACTTGGTATAATCAATCATAGGTAACTTAGATTCAGTTATCTATGTCAATGTAATATATAATTTTTTTTTGACATTGTTGATCTATTTGTTATAGGATGGCGGTATTAATGTTGATTGTGTAGCTGAATACCCCAATCAAAATACTGCAAGTGTCTTACACATGCAAAGTGGCACAAATAGGTCAGGTGTGGGTTCTTTTCACATACAAGACAATACAAGTAGTGGTGCAGATGTAGGCATGTTTCCCAGGAAAAATAATTCAAGCGGGGATGGCTTAGGAAGACTTTCTAGACAAAGCAATTCAAGGGAGACTGTAGTAGGCATGCTTTCCATACAAGGCAATTCAAGGGAGAATGGAGTAGGCAGGCTTTCCATACAAGGCAATGGACATCCACTAATCTTTCAGCCACAGGTACCTCATAACAGCTATAGATTATTTTCAATATTCATACACATAAGAATATTAACATGTACACTTTATTAAAGGTTGCAGTTGAAAGTTGGTGCCCTAATTCTGGTAATAATCGACAAAGTCATCCTCAAATGCAGAGCACACTAAGCACATCTTCATCGGTGTCTTTCACACCAAGAACTCAGCGTTTAAATTAGGTATTCAATACGTGCTTGATTAAACTTCTAGGGTATCCATCCATATATCTTGTACTTATACCAAATCTGATATATAAGGCCAAATCAAATATATAAGGCATGAATCTACTTAATGGTTAATGCCTCAGGCCAGTCGGTATCCAAACCAAAGACATGTATCTTCTTCTCAAGAAGTGTTGATAGGTCCACAAGAAGGCATGTGTTGTTGTTCTTGAAAACTTTCTAGGGAGTCTAGATCAGTGGTCTTATAATAGCCTCCCTCATAAGGAGACAATCAACTTTATATTCTTTGGTTTTTCACCGAAGACTGTGTTACTAGCAAGGAAAATGACAAAATTTATTGCTAGGTCCATATGCGTATGTTCTGGAGTTTCAGATTAAGCTCTTGTATGTGTTGTCACTCACGTCATCTCTTATCTAGTATGTGCTATAGCACTATATTCTATAATCACCAAGTGACATGAGCAGATGTACGCTTATATAATATAGTGAAGTTGACCAGTTGAGATGTTGAAGTCACAGGGATAAAGTAGGAAGTCACGGGGAACCAACTGCAGGGTAGAGGCATCTGGGAAAGACTTGTACAAGTTAATTCAACACCTCCACAAGCTTCTTATTTAGTAGGGGGCTAGTCCCTAATGAACTGAAGTAGTCTTTGAAGGGAGAGTATTTGTTAGAGTCAAAGCTGAAGATTATTTCTATAATCTCTTTCATATCTAATTAGATGTGCATTAGGCAGTTAGGTCTATTGTGGCTCATAAGGTAGCTACCTGGACTGAAATGTGTTCTTAAACTCAGTAAGAGCATTATTACAATTCACTGGAGCCGATATGAGGACAATGTATTACATATTACCTTATCCAAATGTGGAGTTTGGAACTTTTATATATCCTGGTTGTCTTTGTTAAGGTTTGTTTAGTCAGGTAGGAAATTGGGAAATCATATTCCTCAAGGTTGTTGCACGCATGCACCCCAAGATTGTGGATATTTATTCTTCGACCCCAAATGACTACCATCAGTTGTTTTGTTTTGTCAGTTTCGATGTTGGAGATCTATAGCATGGTAGATCACAATTTGCAAACTAGTCAGTCAAATCATCTAAATAAAAAATCTATAGAACATGATTATCCTAGCTACTTAGCTCTGATTACATCTTAATTAAGGGATACTAATGCATTATACTTTCATGCTCGTGGTGGACCTAGTTATCCCACAGAACACTAGTCTACCTTCCTTGTCATTGTTCCTGGAGGTTTTCTGTTTGTCATACATCCATTGCCATTGTTTCACTGGCACCCGCTGTTAGATCTTTTTTAGTGATAATTTGCTGATTCAATTAGACTGACTGATATAGTTAGTGCAATATCTGGGAAGTCAGATGCCTCCCAAAATCCATAGAACCTACAACCACTACATACTTTAGCTGAGGAGTCAGGTGGATTGTTTACATACAAGAAACACCAGAAAGATGAAGGAAGCTTTTCTTTCATCTTATCCATTCAAATCTTGTGATTAGTGTATAGAGATTCCATGGCATTGGTGACTACATTTGCTTATGTTAGAACAATCTGCAATGCGTAACAGAACATTGAATGAGCCAATTGTTCTATCTTGCCAGAACCCAGTAGCTTAGAAAGACCTTGGCAATTAGCTTGTCATTCAGTTATAGTCGTTAGAGGGTAGAGAAGTAACATGCATAATTTCACAAAGAGAAGTAGTAAAGGTAACATCTTCAGCTCTTTGCTTTGGATAAACTATTGCATCAACCCGTTAGCAATTTAACCCAATGATGAATCAGCTGGAATGTGGTTTAGGCAGATCTATAGCAGCAAAACAGCATATATGATTTTCCTGAGAAAAGCAATGACAAGTCGAGTCAATCCCATGAAGCACTGAATTCCAACTGTGAATCTGAATATGCTAAATGATGGCACCTGATCATAGCCTTAGATGTCGGAAAAATCCATTCAGTAAATGTAGATAGAGTGTTCCTTTAACCAAAAAGGAACAGATAGGTGTATGCATCTGGAAGGCACAAATGGTGAGCTTCTGTCTACATATTGTGCATGTTGAAGCAGGGTAGATTATAGGGAGGAAGATGGAGTATGCCTTTGTAGATTTCGAAGTTTTCTTTTTTGGTGAGAGATTTTAGGGGACACAACTAATGAACAAGTGTAGCATCAAGACAAGCAATGTTAGAATTTTGTGTTTAGTACAGTAAGCTGAATTGCAGATAAACCTTGTAGATCAAACAATCCTGTTGAATGGGATTATGTGGCAATAGTATGTGTGTGTTGGGGGGGTATGCTTTTGCAGATACAGAAGTTAACTTTTGGCTGCAAACTTTTGGAGGATACAAATTATGAACAATCCCAAATCATTAAAACGAAATTTTTTAGAAATGGTGTTGTAACATCCCTAACCTGGGTTATGAGTTAACCCTAGGTGTTTTGCCTAAATATGTAATTAAACCTTTGTGATTAACTCTGAGCATGTAATTAAGTTCTCAGAAACGTATATTTCAGTATTTGCTCCTTTTTATTTAGAGTTGTAGCATTGTTTTGATATACAGGGACTTATGTGCAATTTACCCAGTTAAAAAGGGTTAGTTTGCAATTTTGCACATGTTGAGATGTTCCTCTAATGTTGAGACATCATGAGAATCTCTTTGGCAAAGTTTGAAGGATTTCCCAAGCTAGAGCACCAAGGTGCAGCTGTGGAAGCAATCCCAGGGCTTGAAACCCTAATTTGGGGTAAAATGCAATTTACCCAAATGATGGGATGCAATTTGTAAAGAATGTCATCTAATGTATCTTTTTAGACTTTTTCCATCATTTAGAGAATAAATGATGAGGAATTCACCTCAATTGAGTTATCAAGTTAAGAAATAGGCTTTGTGATTGAATAATCAGGGTATATGTGCAATATCCCTTTGAGTATGAACTTTATTATTAGATTGTTCTTCCTTGCCTTCTTTTCTATAACTTAAGTTAAGGTTTGTCCTTAGAATAAAGAGGAAGGGACGAGCAAGTAATAAAGGAAGGATTTAGTTGGAATTAAGGGAAACCTATGATCTAATGTTGAAAATCCTATCCCATGTATATAAGCTCTCCTTCCCTTAGTTGCAAGGGAACTTACCCTTCGTTCCCTTACTGTTTCATTTCACCAAAGACGACCAAGGACTTCCTTGGAGCTAAGGAGGACGAACAAGGGGTGCAAGGTAGGTTTAAACCCCTCTTCTTGCCTAATTCCATGGTTAGAATTCGAATTCAAGGTCAGCTTCATGGCTAATTTTCGAAACCCTATCTTTCTAGCCGTCTCTTTTCATCCTTCCTTGGAGTTTTCACCTTGGCCAACCTGTGGGAACTCAAGGACGCCATTAGAGCTTGGAGCTTGAAAGCTTGGAGCTCAAGAAGCAAGCTTTAGGCGGGTTTTATAACTCTAAACCCATGTTTTACTATGTGCATCCTTATATGCGTTTTAATGATAGCTCTTAGTATTTCCCTACTTTTCCCTGCTATTTTGCAAGAAAACCCGTGGGATATCTGTACTGTTCTTGAGCTAGAAGATGAAGGCGTGATTTCCAAGGAAAACCCACCGCTTTTCTTTTCCTTAAACGGTCCTAACAGTTTGCCCTCTCGGACTCAAGACCGCGAGGTGAGCAAACGGTCTCGAGACCGCGACAGGGCAAACGGTCTCAAGACCGTTTGGCCCCGTTGACCGAGCGTGGACCGTATAAGAAATCTGTTCCTAATTATATAGGTTAATTACCCTCAAAATTTGGGAGACTAACTCCAAAGGAATCGGGAGATATGACCTTTTTAAGTCACAACTTTAAATGAATTAATTGCTGATTTTCAAACGGTCTAAAATTGCCTTTTTGGGCAAACGGTCTCAAGACCGTGTAAGGTCGTTGACTAAGCGTTGACCGTATGAGATTACTGTTCAAAATTATGTTAATTAACAACTCACCAAGTTTGATGGTCTAATTCCAAACGGGCTAAGAGTTGAAGGGTGAATACTAGGGCTAACCCTAGGTGAAATCAGTACTGAAATTATGGTGACCTAACTAGGGTTTTTAGGGTTGATTGACCTAAACGGTCTCAAGACCGTTTGGGAGTCACCAAACGGTCTCAAGACCGTGAGGGAAATCAACCAAGACCGTTTGGAGGTCTGGGGTCAAGGATAGTTGACCAATTAAAGGTACAATTACACCAAATTACATTACAATTAAATATTGACATGATCATCAACTCAATGGGTCAGACCTTGATGAATCTGCATTAGAATCCAAAATTTGGATGGGCAAACGGTCTCAAGACCGTTTGGAACTCATCCAAACGGTCTCAAGACCGTGAGGGCAATCAACCAAGACCGTTTGAAGGTCTAAGGTTGAGTAATTTGACCAATTGAGGACCCAATTGCAAATACGTTAGTAATTTAATCAAAATTCTGTTTTGTGGTTCAATCATGGTTCAACCCCTATCAAATCACCTTAGACTTTGATGAAATCTTGGGCAAACGGTTTTAAGACCATTTGGGGTCCACCCACATGACCTCAAGACCATTTGGGCCAAGTTTGGGCCCAATTGGAGCTCAATTGAAGGGTTCAACCTTGTGTTGATGCAAACTGTTGAGTGTTGATGGGTGAACATTGATAGACCCTAATTGAATCGATTTCAACCATAATTGGTTAACTATTATGGGTAAATTGAATGACCAAGTGATCAAGCATAACCTTAATTGACTAAATCCATGAGTGTTCAACATAGCTTTGACCATTTGAGGGCTTCAACATGGGTTGACATTATCGGTTGCACCTTTGAGCCTTGTTGAAGGACCAAGCGGCTGAGACCATGAGAGCCTCGCTGTCTCAAGACCGTGAAAGGGCTCGCGGTCTCAAGACCGTGAGGGGGCTCACGGTCTCAAGACCGAGAGGAGGCTCACGGTCTCAAGACCGCGAAGGGCCTCGCGGTCCTGAGGTCAAAGAAGGGCAAACGGTCTTCATGACCCTCGTGGTCTCAACTCAAATTGGTCTTCGCGGTCTCAACATTAACTTGAACCAATGGGAGGCTTCGCGGTCTTGAACCCTTGAAGAGGCTTGCGGTCTTGAATGAATCATGGCTCGCGGTCTTGGGGTTAGAAATAGGCTCGCGGTCTTGGAGGGTCAAAGTGGGCAAACGGTCAACACTTCCAACCAATTTCAACCCAATTGATGATTAATGATTGAAATCAATCAATGTGATTCAAGGTTGACCTCATTCAATCACTTGATGATGTGAATGGTTCAATGTTGCCCAAATCAAACCCTAATGATAATCTAGGATAGTAAGGGGTTATTTGACTAAGGTTTTTGACCATGATGATGATCAATGGGGTGAATTACCAAAATACCCCTGAAGGGTCAATTAAGTTATACCTTGCTCAATTCAAACCCTAATTACATGAGAATGATGTTTTTAGTCATAATGACTCTATCCAACTTGATCTAGTGTAATGTTACCATCAACCATTAGTATGATGAAAGAGAGAGTACTCTAGAGAGAGAAAGTAACCTAGAGAGAGAAAGTAACTCTAATCACATAATGGTGATGTTTTTGGCTATGTTAGCCTATGATGACTCAACCCAACATGTTTTAGAGTGACGTTGACATCACCTAACCTTATGATGAGAGAGAAAGTACCCTTTTTAAGTAGAAACTCAACTAAAGCACCTCCAATGCACATGAGTGAGTATAATTAGGGTATGATCCACCTGTGTGAGGTCATAGAAACCCTAATTATGATAAATGATGAACCTTTAACCAATCTAAGAGTATCAATGAAGATGTTACTCATACATGATGATGTTATGAGTTTAATTCACCTTAATGTGAATAGTAAACCCTAATTCAAGGGTAATGGCATGCTTTTGAGTATTAAACTCCATTTGATATGAATTAGAGATTTAACTCTTATGACAAGAGTAGGAAGTACATTCTTTATTGTTGTATTACCTTTATCAGATGTATTAACCATGCAGGTTCTGATATGAAGGTAATCATATCCAGGTATGGATGTTGATGTTATATTCATTAAGGGCATGTTGTTAGCCTTATGAATGAGTAAAGTAATTTGATGCCTTGCCAGTGGCATCCTATGCTGATAATCGGCTATGAGAGACATGAATACCATCAAAGTCATGCCTTAGAGGTGACTTGTGATGAGGATAATGAGAAATGATGATTGATATGAGTTAGGCCTGTTACATTTAGTATTCTTCTTTTATAGCTGTTATGCTATTGTTATTGTTTGCAGAACAATGTATGCTGTTAAAGAATACTGAATGTACCTAACTAATCAAGTATAATGTAGAGCCCTGATCATAGATCCATCATTGTCAGAAATTAAGTGATGGTGAAACAGGTTTTCCTCAGGGAACTCCTGGAGCACATACTTTTGAGTATGTGGGGTACATGGATGTGTAGAACCTTACATCCTGGTGTAGGAAAGTGATGTAGATGTGGAATCCATCCATCCTTCACTATAGTTCCATACCGTATCAGTGGTAGGTAAACATGAAACCTCCTGATGACGAAGAAAGTACAGATATCCGTATCAGTGGTAGGTAAATATGAAACCTCCTGATGACGAAGAGAGTACAGAACGCCACTGTGACTCTAGAATAGCGAAGGACCAGTTTACCCTGGTGAGCTATAGTAGTAGAGACATGATATGTCCTACAAGTGATCCTCTTACTGACTGAGGAAGGTGAAGGTCATGAGAATCCGGCTCTCTTAATGACCTATGTATGATACTGATGCGGCTTCTCAGCAATCAGTTGGGGTATGAGTGGTAAGCCTCATCTCCACAGGGCATAATGTTGTTTGTAAAACACAATCAACCATGTAGTATAACTTGTTAGAGATGACTCCAAGTTAGTTGATTGATGTTACATTGCAATAATGTTGATATTCTCCATATCTCCTAAATTGTAGAGATCTTGTTATACCTGCAACTGTTATAGAATGCTTTGAAGGCTTTACTGCTTAAAATATTCTTTGATGTTATAATAAAGCTTTTGGCGAAGAGTTATAACTCTCGCTGGGACAATTATGTATAATTGTCTCACCCCGTAGGCTTCAACTTTTTAGGTGGACGTCGGAGACGAAGGAACCAACCTGCAGGTGACCAGTCTCAGCAGCAGCAGCACCAGGGGCAGTAGTAATATCAGGTGGAGATTTGTCCTGCCATGCGGTGTAGTTAGAGTCAGTCCTATGTGTCCTCTGTACTCTCAGGTCCTGGAGTCTTGTGTTATGTGATCTTGAGATTTTGTATCTTGATGTATATAATTACTCAAGAAGTAATTATCCTGAGATGTAAACAGTTACCTCTCTTTATGAAAGGAGTTTTTATGAATACAAGCTCTTGTCTCGAAAAGTTTTAATTTCCCATGATTTCTGTCTTCCGCTGATTACCGATTCGCTTCTGCTAAGTTTTAATCGTGTTTATGTCATGGTTTGGAGAACAGAGCCCACAGCTAGTGGTATCAGAGCTCCAGGTTCAGTTGAGTCTACAGAGGCATAGGACTTAGGATGTCGAGTCTACCTTTAGTACTCCTTCCTTATCTAATAGAATCTTCTGCTCCTCAGGAGAAGAAGATACATAAGAATGTCAGAACATCACGATGAGCACGTGGCAGAAAGTAGTGCTAGTGCACCTCGAGGCGGTGCAAGGGTTCCGAGAATAAAACAACCTGCACCTGAGTCGCCAAGAGAGCCACCCCAGTTCGACCCAGCTGACATGAGTGATCCAGCTGTACAGACGATGTTCGGGCAGTTCATGACTGCCATGACACATATAACCGATAGGATGCCCATTCTTGCACCTAGGGCACCTGTCCAGCCTGAAGCACAAGGTATCGGTAAGACATTCGAACGACTTCGTCGTGTCGGAGCTACCGAGTACTTCGGAACTGCCGACCCTGCAGATGCTGACTTATGGTTGACAGAGTTGGAGAAGGCTTTCAGGATTCTTATGATTCCGGAAGCTGAGAAGGTTAGACATGCTGTTTATCTTCTCAAAGGCAGTGCTGGTCACTGGTGGAACATGGAAGAGCAGAAGAGACCTGGAGTAGAGTTCTCATGGGAAGAGTTTCGTCGGGAATTTATCAATAGATATTTTCCAAAGACCTTCCTAGATGAGAAGATCTCTCAGTTTGAGAAACTAAGGCAGGGTATGATGAACATTAGTGAGTATGAAACTAAATTTATGGAGTTATTGCGGTTCTGTCCGCACATGGATGCTACGGATGAGGAAAGAATCAGAAGATTCGAGAAGGGTTTGAATTCTGATATGTCAACCCCTGTGTCTGCCTTAGAAAATAGAGAGAGATTCTCTACCTTCGTTGAGTCAGTCCGAAGGATAGAGAGATCTGTGGTTGAGAAAAGACAAACCCATAAAAGATATCCACAGTTCCAGGGTTCTTCATCTAGGGATTCCAAGAAACCTAGATTCTCTACACCTAACCCTCCACCACCCAGATCAAGTTTTCAAACTCAATGGACACCAAGCAGAGGTAGAGGGCGGAGTCAACCGCTTCAAGGGACACATAGTTCTGCATCAGTGTCAGTTACTGGACCACCCAGACCACAGCAACAGGAGAAGAGTTTCTACAACTGTGGTAAGGTGGGACACTTGATGAAGGATTGCCGTTCTAGGCCTGTCGGTGTGACACAACAACCTCCGAGACAGAATCAACAGGGATCTCAGAATAGACAACATCAAGGAGCAGCTCGAGGACGTGGACAAGCGTCTCAAGCTGGATCATCAGCACCACCTCAACACCAGGCGACTGCGAGGTTCTATGCTATGAACCCACCTGAGGCAGTGGTCAATCCACGGGTAGTGGCAGGTCAGATGAAACTTTTATATTCTGATATGTCTATATCCTGTGATGTATCTGTTCTGATTGATCCGGGTGCTACGCACTCTTTCATCACTCGTGAAATGATTCATAACTGCAATGTGACTGTTAGTCATAGAGCAGATAGTTTGTTGTTAGAGACTCCGTTGAGTGGGTCTGCCGTTTTGCAGGAGGTATGTTCTCCCTGCATCCTTTTCTTTTCTGACCATCGCATTCAAGTGGACCTTATACCACTTGATATGCAGGGGTTTGATATAATCCTTGGTATGGATACCTTAGAAAGGTATAGAGTTATCTTGGATTGTGAGTCCAAGTTGGCTGTGTTTGCTGATGAAAGCAGCACATGGATCTTTCAAGGTGAAAGAAAGATTCTGCCCACCTGTCTTGTGTCAGCTATGGTTGCTGATAAGCTGTTGAGGCAAGGATGTTATGCCTTCTTAGCCCATGTGGTAGATGTTACCAGGGAAAGTTCCAATCCTGCCGAAGTTCCCATAGTCAGGGAATTCGAGGATGTGTTTCCTGAAGAACTTCCTGGTATACCACCACCTCGGGAGATTGATTTTGAAATTAATCTGATCCCAGATACAAAACCCATAGCTCAAACTCCGTATAGGATGGCGCCTGCCGAGATGGCAGAACTCAAGAAACAACTTCAAGAGTTACTTGAGAGAGGTTTTATCCGACCAAGTACTTCACCTTGGGGTGCTCCGGTCTTGTTTGTTAAAAAGAAAGATGGGTCAATGCGGTTGTGCATCGACTATAGACAACTCAATAAAGTAACAATAAAGAATAAGTATCCTCTGCCGAGGATTGATGATCTCTTTGACCAGTTGCGTGGTGCAACAATCTTTTCAAAGATAGACTTGAGGTCTGGATATCACCAACTCCGTATTAAGGATAGTGACATATCCAAGTCTGCCTTTAGGACAAGATATGGTCACTATGAGTTCACGGTGATGTCATTTGGACTAACTAATGCACCAGCTGCATTTATGGAACTCATGAATAGAGTTTTTTGACCTTTCCTTGATCAATGTGTTGTCGTCTTCATAGATGACATACTGATTTATAGTAAAGATGCTCAACAGCATGAGCAGCATCTTCGCCAAGCTTTGACCTTGCTAAGAGAACATAAGTTGTATGCTAAGTTTAGCAAGTGTGAGTTCTGGATGCCGAAGGTATCTTTTCTTGGACATGTAATATCCGCCTCGGGAATTCGTGTTGACCCTGCAAAGGTAGAATCTGTTCTACAATGGGAACAACCGAAGACACCGACGGAGATTCGAAGTTTCTTGGGGTTAGCTGGCTATTATCGAAGGTTCATAAAGAACTTTAGTTCTATAGCTTTACCTTTGACCAAGTTAACCCGGAAAGATGTTCCTTTTTCTTGGAGTGATAAGTGTCAACAATCTTTCCAGTTGCTGAAGGAGAGGTTGACAAGTGCACCTGTATTAGTGCTACCTGAACAAGGAAAAGGATATGTAGTTTTCTGTGATGCTTCTAAAAATGGACTAGGATGTGTGTTGATGCAGGATAAACAAGTGATTTCTTTTGCTTCCCGACAGCTTAAGAAACACGAGGAGAATTATCCAACACATGATCTGGAGTTAGCAGCTGTGGTTCATGCTTTGAAGATCTGGAGACATTATCTCTACGGAGAGACATTCCAGATTTTTACAGACCACAAAAACCTTAAGTATATCTTCTCTCAGCATGAGCTCAACATGAGGCAACGTCGCTGGATGGAGTTAATCAAGGACTACGACTGTACAATTGATTACCATCCAGGTAAGGCCAATGTTGTTGCAGATGCCTTGAGTAGGAAATCAGCAACATCAACCATGAATAGAGCACAACTAAACTCTTTAGTATGCTCTAGAAGAGATATGCTTATCTCTTTAAGGCAAGACAATGTACAATTGAAGGTGTCATTGCTAGCCGGTTTGTTAGCTGAGATGCATATTAAACCTACCCTAAGAGAGCAAATTAAAGAAGCACAGCTAGGTGATGCTGCAGTTCAACATATAAGATCTGAGTATGGGAATGAGAAGCAAGATGGGTTTCATGACTCAAAAGATCAAGTAGCTTGTTATAATGGAAGAATGATAGTGCCGGATGTGGACAACTTAAGGAAGTTAGTCCTGGAAGAAGCCCATTCTTCCATGTATGTTATGCATCCAGGGAGCACCAAGATGTATCGGAATTTGAAGGATCTGTATTGGTGGCCTGGGATGAAGAAGGACGTTGCAGAGTTTGTTCTGAGGTGTCCTGTGTGTCAGCAAGTTAAAGCTGAACACCAGAAGCCTGCAGGAATAATGCAACCTTTACCCATATCACAGTGGAAATGGGACCATGTGACCATGGACTTTGTTGTTGGCCTACCCAGGACAAGCAAAGGGCATGATTCCATTTGGGTAATTGTTGATAGGTTGACTAAGACAGCACATTTCTTACCTGTCAAAACAACCTATTCTGCTGAAAAGTTATCAGAGTTATATGTTCAAGAGATAGTGCGTTTGCACGGAGTTCCTGTCACAATAGTTTCTGACAGAGGTCCTCAGTTTACCAGTCGTTTTTGGGAACAGTTGCACAGAGCCTTAGGCACTAAGCTGAGGTTTAGTACGGCCTTTCATCCACAGACTGATGGACAGTCGGAAAGGACCATACAAACCTTAGAAGACATGTTGCGAGCATGTGTTCTCCAGTTCACCGGAAGTTGGGATCTACACTTAAGCCTGATAGAGTTTGCCTATAACAATAGCTACCAGCATAGTATTGATATGGCACCTTATGAAGCCTTATATGGTAGACGTTGTAGATCACCCTTGTGTTGGTTTGAGACTGGTGAGCACCAGTTGTTAGGTCCTGACCTGGTGCAGCAAACCACAGAAAAGATTAAAGTTATACAACATAAGATTAAGACTGCTCAGGATAGGTAGAAATCTTATGCTGACAAACGTCGTAGACCCTTAGAGTTCCAGGTTGGAGACAGAGTGTATCTTAAGGTCTCACCTTGGAAAGGGGTCCTTCGTTTTGGAAGGAAGGGGAAGTTAGCTCCTAGATATATGGGGCCTTATCCAATCATTGAATGGATTGGAAAGGTAGCATATAAACTAGAGCTTCCCCCAGAATTACAGAGGTTACATCCTGTGTTTCACATTTCTATGTTGAAGAAATGTCACCCAGACACCGAGTCAGTTCTACAACCTATGGAGGTAGAATTGAATGATGACATATCCTATGAGGAGGGACCAGTGTCAATCCTTGATAAACGAATTAAAAAGCTAAAGAAGAAAGATATAAGTCTTGTGAAAGTCCTCTGGAACCATCGTGGTATTGAAGAAGCCACTTGGGAATTAGAGGATGAGATGAGAAGAAAGTATCCTGCCCTTTTCTCTTAGTATGTTTTATCGATTTCGGGGACGAAATCCTTGTAAGGGGTGGATAATTTGTAACATCCCTGACCTGGGTTATGAGTTAACCCTAGGTGTTTTGCCTAAATATGTAATTAAACCTTTGTGATTAACTCTGAGCATGTAATTAAGTTCTCAGAAACGTATATTTCAGTATTTGCTCCTTTTTATTTAAAGTTGTAGCATTGTTTTGATATACAGGGACTTATGTGCAATTTACCCAGTTAAAAAGGGTTAGTTTGCAATTTTTCACATGTTGAGATGTTCCTCTAATGTTGAGACATCATGAGAATCTCTTTGGCAAAGTTTGAGGGATTTCCCAAGCTAGAGCACCAAGGTGCAGCTGTGGAAGCAATCCCAGGGCTTGAAACCCTAATTTGGGGTAAAATGAAATTTACCCAAATGATGGGATGCAATTTGTAAAGAATGTCATCTAATGTATCTTTTTAGACTTTTTCCATCATTTAGAGAATAAATGATGAGGAATTCACCTCAATTGAGGTATCAAGTTAAGAAATAGGCTTTGTGATTGAATAATCAGGGTATATGTGCAATATCCCTTTGAGTATGAACTTTATTATTAGATTGTTCTTCCTTGCCTTCTTTTCTATAACTTAAGTTAAGGTTTGTCCTTAGAATAAATAGGAAGGGACGAGCAAGTAATAAAGGAAGGATTTAGTTGGAATTAAGGGAAACCTATGATCTAATGTTGAAAATCCTATCCCATGTATATAAGCTCTCCTTCCCTTAGTTGCAAGGGAACTTACCCTTCGTTCCCTTACTGTTTCATTTCACCAAAGACGACCAAGGACTTCCTTGGAGCTAAGGAGGACGAACAAGGGGTGCAAGGTAGGTTTAAACCCCTCTTCTTGCCTAATTCCATGGTTAGAATTCGAATTCAAGGTCAGCTTCATGGCTAATTTTCGAAACCCTATCTTTCTAGCCGTCTCTTTTCATCCTTCCTTGGAGTTTTCACCTTGGCCAACCTGTGGGAACTCAAGGACGCCATTAGAGCTTGGAGCTTGAAAGCTTGGAGCTCAAGAAGCAAGCTTTAGGCGGGTTTTATAACTCTAAACCCATGTTTTACTATGTGCATCCTTATATGCGTTTTAATGATAGCTCTTAGTATTTCCCTACTTTTCCCTGCTATTTTGCAAGAAAACCCGTGGGATATCTGTACTGTTCTTGAGCTAGAAGATGAAGGCGTGATTTCCAAGGAAAACCCACCGCTTTTCTTTTCCTTAAACGGTCCTAACAGTTTGCCCTCTCGGACTCAAGACCGCGAGGTGAGCAAACGGTCTCGAGACCGCGACAGGGCAAACGGTCTCAAGACCGTTTGGCCCCATTGACCGAGCGTGGACCGTATAAGAAATCTGTTCCTAATTATATAGGTTAATTACCCTCAAAATTTGGGAGACTAACTCCAACGTAATCGGGAGATATGACCTTTTTAAGTCACAACTTTAAATGAATTAATTGCTGATTTTCAAACGGTCTAAAATTGCCTTTTTGGGCAAACGGTCTCAAGACCGTGTAAGGTCGTTGACTAAGCGTTGACCGTATGATATTACTGTTCAAAATTATGTTAATTAACAACTCACCAAGTTTTATGGTCTAATTCCAAACGGTCTAAGAGTTGAAGGGTGAATACTAGGGCTAACCCTAGGTGAAATCAGTACTGAAATTATGGTGACCTAACTAGGGTTTTTAGGGTTGATTGACCTAAACGGTCTCAAGACCGTTTGGGAGTCACCAAACGGTCTCAAGACCGTGAGGGCAATCAACCAAGACCGTTTGGAGGTCTGGGGTCAAGGATAGTTGACCAATTAAAGGTACAATTACACCAAATTACATTACAATTAAATATTGACATGATCATCAACTCAATGGGTCAGACCTTGATGAATCTGCATTAGAATCCAAAATTTGGATGGGCAAACGGTCTCAAGACCGTTTGGAACTCATCCAAACGGTCTCAAGACCGTGAGGGCAATCAACCAAGACCGTTTGAAGGTCTAAGGTTGAGTAATTTGACCAATTGAGGACCCAATTGCAAATAAGTTAGTAATTTAATCAAAATTCTGTTTTGTGGTTCAATCATGGTTCAACCCCTATCAAATCACCTTAGACTTTGATGAAATCTTGGGCAAACGGTCTTAAGACCATGTGGGGTCCACCCACATGACCTCAAGACCATTTGGGCCAAGTTTTGGCCCAATTGGAGCTCAATTGAAGGGTTCAACCTTGTGTTGATGCACACTGTTGAGTGTTGATGGGTGAACATTGATAGACCCTAATTGAATCGATTTCAACCATAATTGGTTAACTATTATGGGTCAATTGAATGACCAAGTGATCAAGCATAACCTTAATTGACTAAATCCATGAGTGGTCAACATAGATTTGACCATTTGAGGGCTTCAACATGGGTTGACATTATCGGTTGCACCTTTGAGCCTTGTTGAAGGACCAAGCGGCTGAGACCATGAGAGCCTCGCGGTCTCAAGACCGTGAAAGGGCTCACGGTCTCAAGACCGTGAGGGGGCTCACGGTCTCAAGACCGAGAGGAGGCTCACAGTCTCAAGACCGCGAAGGGCCTCACGGTCCTGAGGTCAAAGAAGGGCAAACGGTCTTCATGACCCTCGTGGTCTCAACTCAAATTGGTCTTCGCGGTCTCAACATTAACTTGAACCAATGGGAGGCTTCGCGGTCTTGAACCCTTGAAGAGGCTCGCGGTCTTGAATGCATCATGGCTCGCGGTCTTGGGGTTAGAAATAGGCTCGCGGTCTTGGAGGGTCAAAGTGGGCAAACGGTCAACACTTCCAACCAATTTCAACCCAATTGATGATTAATGATTGAAATCAATCAATGTGATTCAAGGTTGACCTCATTCAATCACTTGATGATGTGAATGGTTCAATGTTGCCCAAATCAAACCCTAATGATAATCTAGGATAGTAAGGGGTTATTTGACTAAGGTTTTTGACCATGATGATGATCAATGGGGTGAATTACCAAAATACCCCTGAAGGGTCAATTAAGTTATACCTTGCTCAATTCAAACCCTAATTACATGAGAATGATGTTTTTAGTCATAATGACTCTATCCAACTTGATCTAGTGTAATGTTACCATCAACCATTAGTATGATGAAAGAGAGAGTACTCTAGAGAGAGAAAGTAACCTAGAGAGAGAAAGTAACTCTAATCACATAATGGTGATGTTTTTGGCTATGTTAGCCTATGATGACTCAACCCAACATGTTTTAGAGTGACGTTGACATCACCTAACCTTATGATGAGAGAGAAAGTACTTCTAGAGAGAGAAAGTACCCTTTTTAAGTAGAAACTCAACTAAAGCACCTCCAATGCACATGAGTGAGTATAATTAGGGTATGATCCACCTGTGTGAGGTCATAGAAACCCTAATTATGATAAATGATGAACCTTTAACCAATCTAAGAGTATCAATGAAGATGTTACTCATACATGATGATGTTATGAGTTTAATTCACCTTAATGTGAATAGTAAACCCTAATTCAAGGGTAATGGCATGCTTTTGAGTATTAAACTCCATTTGATATGAATTAGAGATTTAACTCTTATGACAAGAGTAGGAAGTACATTCTTTATTGTTGTATTACCTTTATCAGATGTATTAACCATGCAGGTTCTGATATGAAGGTACTCATATCCAGGTATGGATGTTGATGTTATATTCATTAAGGGCATGTTGTTAGCCTTATGAATGAGTAAAGTAATTTGATGCCTTGCCAGTGGCATCCTATGCTGATAATGGGCTATGAGAGCCATGAATACCATCAAAGTCATGCCTTAGAGGTGACTTGTGATGAGGATAATGAGAAATGATGATTGATATGAGTTAGGCCTGTTACATTTAGTATTCTTCTTTTATAGTTGTTATGCTATTGTTATTGTTTGCAGAACAATGTATGCTATTAAAGAATACTGAATGTACCTAACTATCATACACAATGATAAGATGCATATCAGGTATGAATTACTACAACTATCATACACCTTTAATTTAACATATAGCTTGCACAAATACACTGAACTCATATGTAGAACCAACTTTTATACCTTAATATGCCTTCAACAAATCATACATGTAAAAACAAATTCACATATTACACAAAGCTAGTGTTTTCCCATATCTCTCTGCTCATTCATTACTTCTTTACTTTTTGCTACCTATCCTTCTCATATGATTATATACAATAAACATCATTAGCATTGAAGCATTTAAGATAGGAATATATTATTCATCATTCTTGCTATCACACAAGAATTTATTTCCTATCGCACTTCATCATATTGTATGTCACTATTACATTCACTAGATGACCCTACCAAGGTAGTTATGTACCATATATGACTCATTTTCTCTTATTATTTCATTCCCACCTTGCTCTCATTACGGAATATATGAAAGAGAAGATGATTTTAAGACTTGGAATACTTGTATTCAAACATTCCCTTAATACATTCTCGTATGTAGATTTACTTAGTTATCAACAGAGATATTTGATTAATTAGCACTTGCCTGAATCTCACAACCTCTTTATTTTATAACTTCTCCATCATATTTCAAACCCTTTCTTATGTTTCATAGTCCTCTTACCATATACTACTCTTTAACCCGTCATCTTTAATTCTAAATTTTTCTCTTATGATCATGTTGCTTATTCATATGTATGGTCATGTATACCATGTTGCACCTATTTCCTCCTTTATCTTTATACTATTGTGAAGTTAACATTCTAAATTAATAGTCCATCTATTAGTTTTTACTCATGTTGAATACATTACATATTCTTCATTTTTACATCAAGTGGATCATGCATGGGTCAAACATAATTTCTCTTTCAATCAAGTTTTTCTCTTCTGAATACAGTCTACCTTTGTATGACTTATTCATTCGTCAAACTACACCTATGTCCTTTGCTTAGAAACTAGTTTGTTGTTCTAGTCTTATGAATTACATATTCATACGATCCTTTTTACTTTCCTGGACCTATTGAAAGCTCACTCTATTCTTCTACTTAGCCTTTGCTTTAGAGTTCATAAAAGCATTGTACTCTATTATATGATTCATTCATCATGATTGATTCTTGCTATCTAGAACCATACATACATTTCACATATCTTTTCTATATTTCAAATGTATAGTTCATATAATATTGATCAATAAACTGATTATGAACTTCATATCATGTTCTATTATTCCCAATTAAGGGTTTCTCATATGAGGCCCCAAAATTGAACCTCATATATCAGTTTCAACTAATTCTTAGTTGTTCTGATCTTGCCCATCTGTTTCAACATCTTACTGTATGTACATTCTTACTCTGATGTGGGTCTAATTATTCCAATTCTATTCTTATTATGCTATTGATAGGATTCATTAGATCCTAATAACGCATCCTGCCAACCAGACCAGGCCAAACCTGAAGTCCTGAAGCCAAGAACTACAAAGGATTACATTCTTCCTGAACTGCCACTCACAGCTCAGAAACTCGTCCGATCCGCTTGAAACTCGGCCGATCAACTTGCCGTTTGATTTCCTGAAAAAGGAAACTCGGCCGAATTACATACAACTCGGCCGATCAGTTTCCTGTTCGATTGCCTATTAAGGAAACTCAGCCGAATCACATACAACTCGGCCGAATCATGTACAGACTGAAAACCTAAACAGACCTGCTGATGTCAATTTCACTCGAACCAGCGGGCAAAACTATAGAAACAAAAGCTCCTTCAAAGGTCAATTCTAGTCTACTTGTTATAAAGAATGAAATCAATAAATGCTACAATTGCATAGTATACAACAGATATTAAAGACCCATATTTCAAAGTATTGAATATTTCAGTTCAAACATATAAGAGCATTTCTGTACATTTCCAACAAAAACAACATTATGAAATGTAAGTTCTATCTCCTTTTACATGTATGCTCTTAATTCTTGTTTCTTTTCTCGTTTTCTAACCCTAACATTTCTAGGGTTTCTCTCTAGCCCATTCTTCCACTGTATACCTGGCCAGGGTATACGTGAGAGAATAGACAGAGTAGCTTGTACTGGCTGATCCAAGTACTCAGATATCGGGCCAGGATATCCAAATACTCAAATCCCCAAAGCTAACATCAAACATCTCCTATCTGCCACACTTAGGACTCTAACTTACTAACTTAATGGTCCTTGACAACTCACCCTAAGCTCTGATACCAAGCTGTTACACCCCAATCTCACAATTTCCTCAAATCATGAGATTAGGGCATAAGATGGGATTTATATTTAACACAATGAACACCCTTAACTTTTTGCTTTTCTTAAAAACTCTTGTTTCTTCACATTGAACCACATAAAACATCGGAGCAAGGGAATCTGAACATTTCCTTTACTAATCAAACTTTAATAGAAAAGATACATGTATAAGCATTCACGATGCCTTTCACACATTAAGCACATTAAACTTGCTAATTAGCATACACATCAAAGAGGAACAATATTACACCTCGTATTTACAACTCTCTCTCTTATCTCTTACTGAGGACCTAGAGTGACAAGGACCGACTGACTCAACTAATCTCATACTTGACTCCTGTGGCAGATCTACTCTGACGCTCTGATCATCTTCAAGTCCACGCGATTAACCCTAAAATGTTTGAGTAGAGGGGTGAGCCTACTCGCTCAGTGAATGAGTACTTCATGGAAACAGACTAATGCACTAATGTGATTACAGATATAATTTGAGGAAATGATATGAGAATTAACAACAATAAGTACTACACTGAGCAGTTCTAAAACAATATAATTGAAATAACAAAGAATGTAAATATTGCATCCAAAGAATAACTACTAGAAGACTATGCTCTAGTCTTCCTTAACTCTATCATTTATAAAGAACTCTGTGAACCTATATGATCATATTTTAGATTATGCCCTAAATATATGCAGTGTACTCTGCATATAAAGATCCGCAGCAAATTCATGCTACGATCCCACCGTACAAGACTTAGCGACACACCCGGGAAATGCTAAGTCTGACGCCAGCCCTGCTCTGCCACAGGGTCACTGGCTCGCCGGCCTTATAGCACTACTCTGAGTGCACCAGACTCCTCCTTAAACCTGAGTACACCGGCGGAGAGTCACAGGGTTACCTTCGTGACACAAGCACGAATGGTGTTAGATAACCAAGTTTTCTTTTTCTTTTTCCCAGTGCCATCGTGACACAAGCACGATTGTTGTTAGACACTGCATTTTCTCTTTCCTCGTTTGTCCGTGACACAAGTACGGATGATGTTGCAACACGAGTTTCACCCCTAAGTTGCAGATACCTCTTAGGGGTTCTACGGTGTTAGGGCACTTAGGTCTATACTTGATTAACAAATAAATATCATAGCTCATGTATTCAACATATACCATGTCTCAGTAACATCCCTTTCTAGGGCATATCATATTTCATCACCTACAATTTCCGAGATATATATATTGAAATATAAGAAGCCCTGCAGTATGTAGATAACATTTCAGAGAGAACAAGCATATAAAGTTAAATACACTAGAAACATACAATTTAACAATTAAGCATCACCACATCTCATATCGAGACCTTTCATATTACCATAGCATGATTCATTGAACACCCCATCCTTAGGGTTTCATTTGCCTTATTCATTCATCACATGCCAACACCCTACTCTTAGGGTTGCATTTGCCTCATTCACCTTTTCGTTTACCTCATTCACTTGTCACATGGCTCTCATAAGGATTTCATAGGATATAAGCATTCACTAAATAAAGATTGTTTCCAACAAATCATATGCAATCAATATAGACATGAAACCATGGAAATTCAACTAAATTTATATTTTCCATATCATCACTGTGATATCATGTATCCAGAATAAGATTCAATTAAGATAACCCACGAGATACATCCTAACCACTTATAGAGTTACTAGTCCTTTTCAATAAGGTTGAAACACTAGTGATGTCTCAATTAGGTTAAACCCTAATTACATCATTTGATATAAATCTGTAAAGCATTCTCACTAGGAAGTGTTGCATATGTTTCTGATATGAATCTACCATTTAGGAATCATTTAAAACAGAGAAGGAATCCATATCATATCAATTTGCAACAATCTTAAATCAAACGGACATTTTAGGTTTTAGAATCACATACTAAGCAATTAGGGATTTGGATGCTATAATCAAATTCGTGCACTAGAATGTTTGAAGGAAGAACCCACTCACCCTAAGGTGTGAAAACACCTCACAACTTCAGCTCAACTCAGGGAATCTCAAATTCCTATCAAATCCCTAGCAAATCTCCCAATTCTTCTTCCATTCAACTCGGAAACCTTGAAAAAGAGGGATTATGAAGAAAGGGTGAGAAAAGAGGGAATTTAGACATCATCTTGGATCAAATCAGAGCAAGGACGGAAATCTTGAAATGAGAGAGAAGATTCACCATAAAAGTCTATGCAAGGAATCCGAACTTACTTGATTTCACCCTTCCTGGAATCGCAAAACCCTAATTCAGCAATTCCCCCACTTTCTCCACTCAAGCCCTAATTCTCCCTCTCTCTCTAGGAGCTCGTTTCTCTGGAGTGAATGACGAAGAATGAGAGCTTCTTGTGTGTGTGGTCGTTCATATAAGTCAATTGAGCTGCTTGGGTCAATTGCATATTGACCCAACACTTAACTTTAATTATATAGGCTGAATATTCAGTTATACAAAAGTTACTGTAATTCGTTTATTTCAGAGATCAAACATTCTCCAACAATTATGGGAATTTATAAAGTTGTTTATAATTATTCTATAAAGCTTCAGTTAAAATTTGAGATCATTTGGAGTTACCACGAATTAATTAAAAATCGAACAGTGCACTGCTATATTGCAGTCAGCAATATATTCGGCCGAGTTTGTCCTGCACAAACTCGACCGACACCCTTACTGTAAGGATTCAAAAGTCATCCAAAAATTATTCCAATTTAACAAAGTGTCTAAAATTGTATTTTATCAAATACTGTTAAAATTTGAGATCAATTGGATATACCAATAAAAAGATAAAATTCAATTACCACACTGCTGTAAAATTCTGAAATTGTGATCGGTCGAGTTTGAAACTCGGCCGACAAACAGGTCAGAACCTTCTTCAAAAATTCTGATATTTGCCAATATTGTTCACATTTTATATATCCAAATCATATCCAAATTTTAAGTAAATCAGAGTTACACATAAAATACTAAAAATCATTTAGTGAGACATTCTACTTATTAAATTCTGTATTCATGTATCATCAAAACCCTATTTGGGCCGATTAGGGTTTATGCTTCTCAAACCCTAATTCTCAAGACCAAAGAACATTTAGACTTCTTATCATAGTTAAAACATCCTAATTGTGTTATTGTCATTCATTAGATTTCAAGAATGATTATTCCAATTAATCTTTGCAATTGTCTAGGTAAACCCTAGTTTACCAGTTAAGCTCAGATGGGGTCGTAACATGTCCTATCCATTGTGGTCCTTTTTGCTGCCTGCACACAGCTGGACACTGCCCGGACCCTTCCTTGACACATCAGCCTAGCAGTTGCTGCAGCTGAAGCCTATTTTAGTGTGTAAAAATCCGAATATGCAGCTACTCTTTAATTCCGTCTTGTCATTGTTGATTTATATTACAAAGCTGAGCTATAATCAAAATGGCTATGTCTTCAAAAGAGACCATATATAAAATCCAAGATGAACTAGATATCATGAATCATATTCTGGTCTATGAAATTGACTAAATGAGTAGCAGGAGATTACTTACCTACACAATTGTTTGCATATTGCACTTCAGTACTAGAGAGCAATGCCAGTATGTCTCCTTTTCTTAAACATTAGTCCTTCCATGGAGATTCTTCAAGGCCATGTAGTATGTGACATATGGCCAAGTAGGAACTGTTGATATCCTATTCTTAAACATTTGTCCATCTATTAGTAAAACCAAGTAGGAACTGCAAGCTCATGTTGCATTTAGTAATATTGAGATATATTCTTATAATCTTATTCTTTCTTTGTTTTCACGTTATTACACAATTATGCCACTACTTCTGTTTCTTTTTCTTTTATCCCATATCCTGTAGTTGGGATTTGTCTTGTTCCCTCATCCATGTATATAAGCAGTCACTCCTTTCTATGCATCATATGCTTTTTTCTTTTCATAATAGGGTATTAGAGCAGGCACACCTAGGGGGGAGGGATTTGCTCTACCTCCCCTCTATGCCCCGCCTAAAGTAGGAAATTTCTACAGATGATAATAAGAAGTGCTTTTATACTCTAAAAAAATACCAGCTGACAGAACAAGCGTTAAAAAGCTGACAGATCAAAATTGTTAAAAAGCTGACAGAACAAAATTGCAGCTGGATATCAGCTTCTTTAGGGACTAGGATATCAGCTTCTTTTGGTTGTATCTCTTGTGTTCCTTAGGCTCCGGTTTTGTAGGCTTAATTTTGGACAGATCAGACTGGATTGCAACATGTACCTTCTTGTAACCAACAAACCATTATGTCTTCAACTCCACTAATTAACAGAAGATGATCAAGAAGACAAGTTCAGTAATAATCCTTTTGTATCATGTGAGGATCGTCCTCTTTTTGTATCTATAGATGCATCTCACTGATGACAGCAACTAAGTGCAGTCAACAGAGATATAGGCATATAACCCACTGAGTTTTTTTTTTAATTATGTACTATTTACTAAGTTCAATCATAATTTTAGTTTACGGGTGTATGTTGCTGCTATGTTGGTTCACTTACATTTATCTCTACTTCGCACTCACTCTGATTCCTTTTTGTATTTATATTGATAGGGTAGAATTACTTTTAATGATGGATTTAGACGGACAATGCACCTTGGAGTAGACAAAAATCAAAATATAAGGGTAAGTTGTTTGTTGTACTATGATTTATGTATAAACTTTAAATTCTATTAATATAATGATTTGTCATTTTTAGGAGAAGAATATTCAAGTACCTAACTGTATGAGGCCTGACATTGATGAAGAGCACCACACCATTTGAAGGAATATGGAGACATTATAGATCTTAAGAGTTTCTAGCATGATATGTTGATTGTCATCAATCTCAAATTTTAGAACCATATGTACTCTTTATTTATATCAACGTTGAGCACGCATTGTATGGATAATATTTTGCTTCAATAAAAAAAATTGGTTTGAGGTGATTTAACATTTTTATGTGTCATTTTGGTGTTGAATCTTCTTATGATGTCATGTGAATTAGTATAAAAATATTGCTTGAGGTTATGTATACAAAGTTTTCATTTAAAATTTGATATTCACTACAGTAACAATTAATTAACATTTAATAAACCATTCAATAATCAATAACCAAATCATTTACAGTAGTCCCTCATAAATATATTGATGAAGGTCCAGATTGACCATCAAAATTGCATTGATGACGACCACATAGCCCCTCAAAAATAATATTAATGAAGGCATTATCCCTTCAAAATATATTCTCCAGGACCATCAAGTCCCTCAAAAATGTATTTATGAGAACTAAACATGCCCTCAATAATGTTATTATGAAGGCTAAATAGTCCCTCAAAAGTGTATTTATGAAGGCTAAATATTCCCTCAATATAACATTCTTGAGGGTCAGTTGGTCCGTGATAATTATATTCGTGAGGGCCACTAGTATTTGTCATGTGAGCTCTCTTCACAGACCATTTGTGAGGGCCAGGCTCACAACCGTCCCTATTTGTGAGGGCCTGTAGAGAGGGGTTTGTGACATGACTCACTCGTGAATAATGGCCCAATTTTTACTAGTGAAGGCGTGCACTGAATGTGCACGACCACACAATGGGTCTAAGAGGATATGTAGGCGTTCACCAAAGACTACATGTTGAGTTTGCTCAGCCTGCTGCTACTCAGGATACTGTAGAGTCCTCTACTACTGCTCCCGCACCTCTGCCTCGCCATGCTATGTGGATAGATGGGAGGCAAAATAAGAAGGGAGACATACCGAAGCCTACAACTGCTGAGGCGGCTGCAAAAATGGTAAAAATAAACTCTTAGAGAAATCGATTGATATTGCTTATTGTTATGTTTACCAGATAATTTTTGTTGATGGTGATTAGCAGGAGCTGCATGAGCAGAGGAAGGAAGGCAAGTTCATCCCTCAGGGCACAAGGGATGAACTGATAGTTGCTCTGCGTAACCCAGCGCATCCTAGACGTGTTATGGGTGCAGGCGCTGGTGTGGGCATCAAAGCGTTCTTTGGGCCATCCCAACGCAAATATGTCCCAAAAGCGGGACTTTCACAAACTGAGGTAACCTATTCTTTTTTAGAATGTTATTGCGAAAGGAATTCAATAATCAGAAGCTAGTGTTTCTTTTATCCATGTATAGGTAGATTTGTTAATTACCTAGAGAATCCAAGAAGCAATGGTTCAGTGGCAGGCGTCTCAAACGGTCACTCAGACGTGTTGCGCTTCTCCTACTACTACTGCAGAGGTTGGGAGTAATCCTATAGACCCACCAGCTAACACGTCCTCTGTAAGTATTTTTATGACATAGTGGCTAGTATGTTCAAGATGATATGTTTGTGTATATATGCATATAACATTCTTTACAAAAATTTGTAAGGGTTGAGGCCATGCCGACTAAAAAGTCAAGAATATATCGTTGCAGAGGCGTCGGCTTACCCACCCATTAAAGGGTGCATGTTTCATGGGCATCCAATACCAGATGGTGTGGTACGCATGAGTCCAATACATATACTCCCCGGCTGGACGGATTTGGCACTGCCTCATGCCCACCTAGATGCTGAAACACTTGGTGATGCGGTAGGCAGAGTGATACTGTGGCCCGAAGCGGATGTCCTCTATACTAATATTGTATGATAAATTTCCATTACATTAATTTGTTAGTCTGTATATATGAGTCAATTGATCTGAAATTATATATACATGTAAAAAAGACGAGATCCGCTACATCTCGGCCTCCACCTCCTCGACTACCAAGTTGGCTTCCAAGGGACCTACACGCCTCGATAGGTCCTAATTGTAGGGGTGTGGCAGTATGGATCGGCAAACATGATCCAAATTTCCCTATAAATGTTACTATTCCAGAGGATGATGCAGGTAAATCATACGATAACAATCTATTTATACAAGTTTAGCATACGTATTAATGCATACGTAATACAAGTTTTACATACATGTTAATGCATAGGTATTAATGCAGGTCAATCATACGAAAATAAGATATTTATACAAGATATTTTGGAGTTGTTTAGTTATGCTTGGCTGAACACATCTACAATAGAGTTGTGGATATGGTGAGATCTTGTTTATACATCCATATACCTTGTTTTATATACGGTGATCTGGTTTCTTATATATTAATGCATACGTAATACATGTTTTGCAACCACTTACACACGATATGTACAGATTTTGGGTTTTCCCATGTGGGATTTTTGGTTCCATCTTTGATTAGTCTTGTAGATACAGACCCTTCTTCAGTTACTTCATACTGTTGTGATGCTTTTCAATATTTTGGTAAAAATAATAAGACGGTGATAATAGCTCCATTCAATGTCGAGTAAGTTTACTTCTCTTATAATTTGGACTTAAGCAAATTACATTTTTATTATGGATTTTGAGTTATTAATTTTTTACTTTCTTACCTGTAGTGGTAAACATTGGGAGTTACTAGTTATTGTCCCCAAGACGTTCACTATCTATTATCTAGATCCTACGGGGAATGAGTTGAATACATTACATGGACATGCAATTAAAAGGCCATTATTCTCGTAAGAAATATTTCATGTTTTTATATCCGTTAACATCTGTTACTTCATTACTATTTAATTATGCAATTTAATGTGTTACATTAACTTATGTAGGGCTTTACATGAGTACAAAAAAGCTGGAGGAAAGGTCCCCAGGAAAAAGGATCTGTCACTAATTTGGGAGAATGTGAAAGTAACTTCGTGACTCCAATGTATATATTATTTATGTGAACTGTGCTTATTTGTATTTTTGAATATTTTGTATGTTTCAATTTATAGTGTGCTACACAAGACAACGGATGGGCATGTGCCTACTATGTGATGCAATTTATGGACCTAATCATCAAACATGTCGCAATGGAAATCGATAAGATACAACATGTATTCTACATAGTCTCATTAGATAATATGAAATATATCAATCTTATTATATATTATTAATTATATATATACGTCATTCTCTTTGTAGGTCTTTAAAACTGCTGACTTCAACACAGGTGGAAAGAGTTTCGATGTACATGCTCCCTATACGAAAGATGAATTACATTATGTAAGAGAAGAATGGGCAAAAGCCCAACAAAGAGTGGGAATTTTTATAAATAATTTTATTGACAATGATGACAATGATGAATAAAGAATAACTTTGTTCTCATAATTATTTTTGTGTGAATGTGAATGAATTTTTATGAATTGTCATATGTGTGTGAAGATGATCACATGAATGTTTCTACATGTGTCTGAATTGTGAAAAGAGATGAAATGAATGGAACTGCAGGTTGCTACTGGTTTCTACATGTGTGTGATGAAAAAATAATGTGAAATAAATGTACTTATACATGTGTGTGAATCACATATATATAATATTGCCCATCTTATTAATTTTGTAGGTTTGTGGCTAGTTGTTGGCTGATATCAATGGATGTCATAAATCTGCAGTTCAGAACTGAACTGCAGGTTCTCATCCTGCGACCAGCCATATAGCAGGCCTGCAAACAGATTTAAAAAAAAATCATAACATAGGCGTCGGTTATTTGGAAAAATCGACACCAAAGACGTAAGGTGGGATTTTTTTTATAACAAACTGACGTCTATGTACCCAAAAAGCACGGCCATACTGGGGAGCACGGTTGTGGTGGCAAGGGGATAACATAGGCATCGGTTATTTGTAAGACACCAACACTAAAATGTACTGCGGAGGTTGTTAAAAAACAATCGATGTTTATATGAACAGGAACCACGGCCGTCCTAGGAAGCACGGTCGTTGTGGCAGGGAATATGGCGTCGGTTATACTAAAAATCCGACGCCTATAGTCCCATTGCTGGCGCATTTTTGGTGGCGGGAATCGTTTTGGCGTCGGTTATTTTACTAACCGATGCCTGTAACCATTCTATAGTGTCGGTTTTCTTAAATAACTGACGCCTATATTCCCTTTGCTGGCGCGTTTTCGGTGGTAGGAAGCGTTTTGGCGTCGGTTGAGAACCGACGCTGAAGGCCCCCACCTTTAGCGGCGCCCACTTGGGTGTCGCTTGAAAACCGACACTAAACCCCTTAATTAACCGACGCTAAAGGCATGTTCTGTAGTAATGTATTGTGATATTAAGCTATAATAATTTAATGTAAATGTGTTATGAATATTTATACAACAAGGTTACAAATAAGAAAAAATGATTTGGTACGTCACAACATTTTAGAAATAATATATATACAATTAAGCTAGTAAAACTTCAAAAATTTGTTAAGGAATCATTTAGCCTTCTATTTTCCCCTTCAAAGTATTAACATAATATGTACAACTATTTTATATTGTTACTTTCCTCTATTATATAAATCTCATATTGTTGGTAAAAAATCTAAATCAATTGGAAGAAAAAATAGGTATAGCATATTTGTCCAATTGTTACATATGTTAAATATTGTAAATATTACACAAATGTAAATGCACTACAAATAAGATCATGTTTGGGGTTAAAGTAACTCATGGAAAACTTTTTTTTTGTCCTTAACTCATGGAAAACTTTGTATGTCAGTTCAAATATGTTTTAATATAATGTCAAATCTGAAATATAATTTACATTTTAGCATATAAACATTTATGTATAATAAAAAAATTAGCATGACCAAATTAGACGTTTATACTTTATCACCTGGAATAAACATTCGTCACACTCTCCCAACTACCAAAGAAATGAACGGTGATGAGTAAGCGTCAAGTAAAAGATTGTAAATATATTAGAAATATCTTACATCCTACTCTAAGAGGGTAAGAGTATCCGTAGCCTATGTTAAATATATTTAACGAACTCAAGCATAAACTTACCATGGACACACACTAAAAAGAAAACTAAACAATAATCATTGACATTTTCAGGGATTAGGAAGTATTACCTTAACATTTTTCTAGATTTTAGAAAGAAATCATAATGAGATTACAAATCCCGAGGGGTTTCTTAGGGTGATTTAGAAGCAAAAAAAAAAAAGATAGTGAAAACTGAGATGCAATATTAAATCAATGTATAGCCAATAAAAATGTACACTTAATTAGATATAGAGGAAGTCGAGAGAAACAACAGTCAAACCAATATAATTATATGATAGAAAAGATCAAGTAAGCATCAATTATTGGATGATGTGAAGTTGATCAAATATAATGATAATGAAAAAGACAAATTGAAATTTCTTCCCTATGGAATTAGATTTTAAAACAATTTGCAGACCTTCATATTGAGCAACAATATACGTTTCGTCGTTCAATTTCCTTTTATCACTTTTGTCTAATTGCACATGGCATTAAATGGTATACCGTATACATATAGCGCATGCCGGTTATATAATAGTCAAATATACAATTGTATGTTGCACGTATATCTTTTTTCTATTGGTTATTATATATATTAGTAATGCAGCATATATTTTCGTTATGGGCTAACTGACTTAATAACGTTCGAAAAACAACGTCAATCTTTAGAATTTTATTGTACTTGTGTGCGTTAGTTTATAATAATTCTGAATTAAACAAATTCGGGTGTCTTTATAAAATGCGTATTGCGTAGTTTGTATGTAGTGTTGGAAGTAAAAGTGAGTGTAGGTCGATGAAACAATTGACGTATTGGTACTAAAAAGTAGTTATTCATCTGAAACTATTGCAGCCGGTCCACAGCCCAAGCTGTCCAAGCTTCCAAAAGAGAAGAGAAGCTCATCAACCAACCTCGTTACGAAAATAAACGTGATGCTTCCTTGCCCTCCACCTCCTACGGCCACAGATGAAATATCAACCTTCGATCTACCGAACAGCTGGCCAGTAGTGCATTATTGATCCGGAAGAGGACGAACCCGAACCCAAGTGCACAAAACTGAGATCGCAGCAGCAGCGAGTCGCAACAAAAGACCAACCGGTTGTCGCCACTCGTTCAGAGTGAGTGGGAGAAGATGGCGCAGTACAGCCTACTTGGGCTGACCCAGGCCCCAGCCCCGCTTCATCCAGCTAGCAAATAAGCAGGAATTAAAAACCGAAAAACCGGAAGGAGGAGGAAAAGGTGTATCGGACGGTTAATCCTCTGCCGCGGCTGTACGCCACGCCAAGAACGACACGCTGTCTAGCCTCCATACTTGCAAAAATCAAACCGCGGCGGAAAGGCTCCCTTCTTCCTTTCGTCCTGTCCCGTCTGATCTGAGCAGGCATTTCCTCGTCAGAGAGATGCCTGCTGCCACCTTCTACCTCCTCCTCCTATCCTGGCTCGTCGTCTACCTCGGCGATCCCATTTGTGGAGTCGGGTTCTCGGCAGGTGGCGGCGGTAACATTGGCGGAGTCGGTGTGTGGGTGGGAGGCGGAGCTGGAGTGGGGATACAGACACCAGCGCCGGCTTCTGGATCTTCTTCATCCTTGCCGGCCTCCAACTCTCTCTCCGACTCCTATAGAGCCCTGCAGGCGTGGAAGTTGGCCATTACGGAGGATCCTAAAGGCATTCTGTCTAGTTGGGTTGGACCTAACGTGTGTAACTATAAAGGCGTCTACTGCTCCGACCCTCCTCAGGAGGGGGCGGCGCTGCACCATTCGGCATCTACTTCAGCTGGTTCCACCGTCGCCGCTGCCGCGTATCAGACCAGTAACCAAGTAGTGGCAGTCATAGACCTCAACAAGGCGTCACTCAAGGGCACACTCGTAGACGAGCTATCCCTCCTGACCCACCTCTCAGTCATCCACCTCAACAGCAACCGATTTACCGGCACAATCCCATCCGCATTCTCCAACCTCGGGTACCTGACCGAGCTGGACCTCAGCAACAACCTCTTCTCCGGCTCATTCCCCTCCTCCGTCCTCTCAATCCCAAACCTCATCTACCTCGACCTCCGCTACAACCGCTTCACCGGCCAGGTTCCATCGGAACTCTTCGACATGGACAACCTCGACGCAGTGTTCCTCAACAACAACATGTTCGAAGGCGAGATCCCGGACACACTCTGGAGTACCCCAGCAACAGTAGTATCCTTCGCCAACAACCGCTTCAGCGGCACACTCGACCTACCAGTCCCCGCCGCACTAGGCCTCGGCAGCATAGGTCGTAACCTCCGTGAACTCCTCTTCCTCAACAACCGAATCGGCGGGTGCATCCCAGAAGGCCTAGGCATGCTCCGCGGCCTAGAAGTCCTCGACGTCAGCTCCAACGCATTCACGGGCCACTTGCCCGGATCCCTCAACTGCCTGTCCGGGATCCAGGTCCTCAACATCGCGCACAACCTTCTGTCAGGTGAAGTCTCCGACCTCGTGTGCTCGCTCCGGAGCCTCGTCAACCTCACACTCTCCTTCAACTTCTTCTCCGGCCTCAGCCAGAACTGCGACAGGTTAGTCGGGAGAGGGAACGTCGGGTTCGACTTCGCCGGCAACTGCATCCCAGGACGAGAGTCACAGAGGCCGGAACCGGAGTGCAGCGGGTGGGTCCCCGGTGAGGGACTCAGCTGTCTGGGTGTCCCGTCAACTGGATCGATCACCTGCGCACTTGGTCGGGCCGTCAAGCTCCCTGTGCCAGCGGACTCACGGCGTGCCTCCCCCGGTGCAGCTGTTCCATGATGATGCGGCTAAGCTAGCTAGCCAGCGGACTCACGGCGTGCCTCCCCCGGTGCAGCTGTTCCATGATGATGCGGCTAAGCTAGCTAGCCAGCGGTGGAGGGTAATTAATTGTACGTACTGTTCGGTGAGCTGGTGGGTAGGGTCGATCGATTTTTAATATTTGGTTGGGGACCGGCAGGCTTGCAACTTGTATGTAGAGCTGGAAAAGCCTAGTGTACACATGATTCGTTTTTTTCCCCTCCCTTTTGGCGCGCCTTTTCATGGGGTTGACTGTGGTTGACGAGTCGCTGGGTGGATAGCTCCGTGATCGGAGCTGGTGGTTGGGACTGTGAATTTACTAGCTGCGCGTCAGTCAAGCATAATAGCTCACTCCTCATCTCGTGGTGGAGGACCTTATTTAATTGATTTATTCTATGTTTTTTCTTTTCTTCGCTACTTGTGTCCTCTCATTCAATGCCACGTGAAGTAATTGATGCTGGCTTGATTGCCTAGTTGTAAGACTGGTTAATGTCGACTGTATGCGACCTCATAAACATATCGAAAGGTTTGTTTGATCGGGTCTATTCGGCGAGTTTGCTTTGTAATTTTACATCACAAATGAAAGTCCTACAACCTATCAAACAATCCCCAACCATTGTCCACTATTCATGTTTCTATGAAGAAAGTGAGGGGCTTGTACAGGAAATTTGTTCATGATACTTTATTGGTTTCAATTATTGCAATATGGATGTATAACACAACTTACCAAATTTGGCCTAAGTTGTTGTGCTATAGATGGTTTATAATGTCTCTTTGGAAGCGAAGGATCCATGGTAGGCCTCATCAGTGAAAAGTTACTTAAAAATGAAGGCGGTGATTTCATGTAAATATCAGGTACGTCATGTAATTCAAAGCTTGCCTCTATTAAGATGGCCTGGAAAAGGTCGATTGCACATGGGCACTTCTAGGGCCTTGGACACCATCATCGAAAGTCCACCCCACCTAGCAGGGTGCCAAACTTCTTGTTGGAAGGGAAAACTGTCATCTAATACTAAAATTTCATTGTAATCTTCTATCAAAGCCCCCTTAGACTAAATAAAGGATCTAGCCTAGACAATCTCCATATTGGATGGTGTATTCAAGCTCATAAATTCTTGTGCAACACCTTGTTATTAGACACTGCTTGTAGATACAATCTCTCATGCTATATCCAAATGTGGCTCAAAACCAACGAGATGGAGACCAATAGACATTTATTTTCTAATAATACTTCACAAAGGATCTTTTTTTTCTCAATACCACTTCTTATTGAGATCTAATTAGCTTTGTTTTATAACTAAGAGCAAAGAATTAAATACAAACTAAAATGGTTGTGATCAAGAATTGATGGATTTCTTAGGACTATAGTTTCACCACGACATATATTGCATTCAGATTATGTTTCATTCATAACTAATCACCCATAACTCTGGACCACAGACACGTAGCAAGTGTTATCTGCTCCCACAACGTAATACACTACCTAACTAAAATAAACCCCACTCCTGTAGCAGTTTAAAAATTAGTTAGGTGCATTATCAAAAACTCTAGGTTGTTCTTTCACAACTGTAACCCTTTCCCAAGACGCAATATTGGCTATATAGATCTATGATTTGTCCAACCCCTAATTCATCTCCCAAAGCAATTAGTGGTCTATTACTTTGATTATGGTGATCAAGCTTAAACAAATTGATAGAAGATTATTGATTCACATCCAAAATGAAGAAAATAGATTATCAATTCATAGAATTCAAATACAAAGCAATACTGGACTAATCGCGGGTCCTCAAGAATGTGTGTTTAGCCCCACACGATTGCTATCATCATAAAAGAGAAGAAAAGGAAGAAAATAGGCTAAACATTAGAAAACCACTGTGAAAACCCCTAACGTAGTTGTCTGGGCAATCCCCTCTGTTGAACACCTTGATCTGTAGTGTTCTGACCAAACATCTACCCTCCAAAAGTGTCTGAAAAGTGTCTGTTTCGTGGCTATCTCCTTTATTTCCTCCTCTCCTGACCTCATGTTCTGTAGTAACATGACAAAACATGATATCCTCTTTCAGTCGCACTCCCCTTAGGTTATAAGTGGGACTTTGACCGTCATTAAGGTGTAGTTGTTGGATCTAACTTAATCTCATATTTAAATTGATCACACAGTGTCACTACCACCAAGAGGGAGTCGGTGGCACCGAGTTATGGGTTGACTTGTAACCCTTGAACTTTGTTGGTATTATCGACTTTGGGAGTCACGAACATTGAGTTGTTATCTTCAATTTGATCTTGAATGGGTAGCACTAACTCCTGGTTTTGGTATAGCATCACAAATTGAAGTTCACATCCTATGAAACAATCCCCAACCATTGTCTAGGATTCATGTTTCTACGAAGAAAGTGAGGGGGCTTGTACAAGCAATTTATTCATGATGCATTATTGGTTTCAGTTATTGCAATGTAGAAGATACATTATTCCAATCATCTAGGATTTATCAATGACCAAATGCTTCCTTGAGATTCCATCATTATTGTAGAGTTGTCAATTCTTTCATAAAGGATCTTTTTGAGAGTATGAGTCAGGTTGTCACATTTTTGGAAGAAGATATGAGAGGATATGGAAACCAATCCTTACATAATATTGCTTATGTTTTTGGAATAACCACAATGGTCTAAAACATCCTGGTATGCGGCTTTAAACCACATATGTCGTTCATATAAGCAAGTACCAAGCCTAGGTTTGAAGAGAAATCCATAATAATACACTATTTACCAAAGTTGGTGTAAGTGTTTTTATTATACATGGTTTATCGACATGTCTTTAGATGGATCCACATGATCTCATCTGTGAAATATTACTTAAAAATGTAGGTGGTGATGTCATGTAAATATTAGGTATGTCATGTAATTCAAAGCTTTTCTGTATTAAGATGGGATAGAAATTGTCGATTTCACATGGGCACTTTTAGACCTTAGCCACCATCATCAAAATTCTTGTCCACCTAGCAGGGAGCCAAACTCGTTGGAAAGGAAACCCATTATCTTATACTAGGATTTCATTGTGATCTTTTATCAAACCCCCCTTAGACTAAATAAAGGATTTAGCCTAGATAAACTCCATATTGGATGACGTAGTTAAGTTCAAAAATTCTTGTGCTACACCTTCTTATTACGCACTACTTGTAGATGATCTCTCCTATATCCAAATGTGGCTTAAAACCAATGAGATGGAGACCAATAAACATACACGTCTATGAGGTTAAAGTGTCAAAATCAGACAAACATTCACCAAAGATCACTACTATTGAGATCTAATTAGATAGCCTAGAAATTCGTTGATTGGTTGTTTTATAACTAAGAACAAAGATTAAATATAAACTAAAATAAATGTGATCAAGAATTGATGGATTCCTCGGGACTATAGTTTCATCATGACATACATTGCATTCAAATTATGGTTCGTTCATAATTGTTCACCCTTAACTCTGGACTAAAGACATGTAGCAAGTATTACTCTCTCTTGGAACATAATACACTACCTAAATAAAACAAACCCCACTCATTTAGAAATTTAAGAATTATTTAGGTGCATTATCAAAATCTCTAGGTTGTTCTTTCAAAACTATAAGCCCTCTCCCAAGGCATGATATAGGCTATGCAGATCTATGATTTTCCAACCTCTAATACCTCTCCCAAAGCAATCAGTGGCCTATTACATTGATTATGGTAATCAAGCTTAAACAAATTGATAGAACATTATTCATTTATGTCCAAAATGAAGGAAATAAAGTATCAATTCATAGAATTCAAATACAAAGCAATATTGGGCTACTCTCAGGTCCTCATGAATGTGGGATTTAGCCCCACATGATTTCTGTCGGGACCCACTTTTTTAATCAGCATAAAACCAACAATTAGAGATAAACCCAAAACCTAAACCCAGATTATGAAATAAAACAATGAATTCTCGACAAAGGCAAATAAACAATATATAAAAAACACAGATAATTTTTTTCCTTTTTCTTTCTTCACAAATTCATGAATTAATGTCACATTTAGAACATCACATTTAGATACCACAAATCTTATTCAACTACCTTAAAACCATAATCAAATCTTATTCTCATATGCGGATCAATTTACATCAGGTACATGTACATTGATGAACAAACTTAGTCTACAACCCATCCCAGAAAAGAGAGAGTATAGGGACATTCTAATCTATCTACATTATGCTATTTATATCTTCTTTATCACGACCTCTTTGTTGGATATCATTATACCTAAATACATTTGAAATAACCTCATGAGACTCATATAGAGCCCCAGTGAGTGGATACCTCCCACTCAAGTTAGGTACATGCATCAACATCAAATTAAGTATAATAAACTTAATAGAAACATGCTGATATTGAAAAAAGTCTAGCATATAGTTCTATCATAAGTCAAATCTATCTTGCAATGGTAATCTAATCCAAAAGATAAGGTAATCACTTAAACCAATTATAACCTTGAAACATCTTTTAGAGTGTGTCTATGAACAAATCAGCAGACACTTCTTAGTTCAAATTAAGAATCCTACTGAATGAGCAATAAGTCAAGTTTTAAGCATTTTAAATCAATACATAACAATAACATTATCCTTGTAAAACTCCACCAGCCGGACCAGGAACACATCATGTAGTCCTGAAGCTGAAGTATACATAATACATATCTACCAAACAATACTATCAAATAGCAAGAATCCAACTCATATTCAGAATGGATTTGAATACCATCATTTATAACTTTTCAACATGACATATCATAATATGAAATAGAAATTGTCCATATCAACATGATTACTTTCCTCAACAAGAAGCATAATCAATAATAACAAATCATCAAGTAGTAGTACAAGGAAGGTAACAACCATTCAAATCATGTTCTACACAGCTTATCATCTTTTATTCATTTGCCCTGAAATTACTTGGCTTGTACCTCTTGTTGTGTGATCTGTATATCATCTTTTCACATGTTATCACACACAAATTTGGTTCTTTCTAGTATATTTCAGTCTCTTTCATATTAGTTTTTCCATCTTTTAGTTGTTCTACGTGTCCCATAACTTGTATTGCAAAATTGCCACAAAAAGGACTAAATTCAGATGTTATTTCTACAGAAACAGAAGAATGCACGGCGTGCAGTTACAGACGCACGGCGTGCACCTTTCCAGAAAAGACTGGTTCACTGAAGCAGTAAAGTGCACGGCGTGCAAAATTCCAGAGAAAGTCGTTCTGTTCAACGAAAAGAATGCACAGCGTGCATGAGGGAAATGCACAGTGTGCAAGTTTCCAGAAACTTACAGAACACAAAGACACGACGTGCACATCGAAGAGACACGGCGTGCACCTGGGACGCAGACTGCTGAAGTAGTTCTAGAAAGTTGCACAACGTGCAACTTCTCAGTGCACGCCGTGCACGGATCAGCCCGGTTACAACTGCACTGCAGGTGCAGGACGTGCACCCAAAAATGCACGACGTGCACCTGGCAGTTTCAGAATTTTGAAAATTTAGAATACGATTTTAAAAGAAAGAGGGAAGCGATGGGACAGTTACGTTCGGCCATTTGGAGGTTTTCTCTCGTCCCAAAGACAGAGGAGAGCAGAGGAGGGCGATTTGGGAGGAAACTAAGGTGGTTTCTTGCACAAAGAGACCATTTCTTCTTCTCCACTTCTCCTTAGTCATCTTCAAGGTGCAACCAGCGTTCCCAACTCCGAGAAGCTTCTTGAGAGAGGAGTAGGCCTGACTTGGAGCAGCTAAAGGAAGGTAATTTCGTCCTAAAGCCGGAATTCTTGCTCCTTGTGGTTACATCTTCAGTTCTTCTTGTCTTTTCTTCTCTAAACCATGTCTAGCATTGAGAATTCTGTAGAAATTCTGCTGTACATTGTTATGGACAAGTAGATCTTTTTTCTTGGGCATGGGAGAGTAACTCCCGTGCCATAGCATGTAATGAACAAGTAATTTCGTACTAAATGCATTTGTTTCATGTTTCCTTACCTTGAGAGTGTCGGTTATTCTTTTCCTTGCATGTAATGTTGGCCACCTTATATGCATGATTTCTGCTTTCTTGCTTAGTTTGAGAAGACAAGTAGGTTTGTATGGAGACACTCTTCTTGGAAAATCTTCTTCTTCTATGAGAGTAGAGAAGAATGAGTTGAGGATCTGTTTGTGATCATAAATGAAATTCATGCACGAGAGTGCTGTCTTGAGTTATGATCGTTACATTTACACCAGGAGAGGAAATGTAACACAACTTTTCCTTGAAACATGATCTTATGTATGTTTAAATTATTTTGTTCTCTTGATTGCTATGTCATATGATTGAAATCCTAATGTCCAAGATTCATAAACTTTCTGCAATCGGACTTTCCTTGTAATCCTTGTTTGTTAGCTAAAATCTGAATTTCCTGTAGCTAAAACCTAATCTTTATGCTTTTAGAACAAATCTTTTCTACTCTTAAAAATCGGTCTGGATTGTTGAACTTTAGTACTGTTGCGTTCAATTAATTTAGCTCAGCTCCTTGTGTTCGACCTTAACTATACTACCTATGTATACTTGCGGAGTTTGGTTAAGTTGAGTAAACTATCCATTACTTGGATTGAAACTCGTTGCATAAATAAACCAACAAGTTTTTGGCGCCGTTGTCAGGGAGCTACGGTATTTTAATTGGAGTAATAAGTACTATTTAGTATTCGAGACTAGACCATCATTTCATCATTTTCGAATTTCCATTTACCTCTTAGTGTGTTCTTAATTTCTCTTGTTATTTTTCAGGTTGTATGCGTCGTTCACAACGAGGTCTTCAAACATCCGCTTTGCTAGACCTTGAAATAGAACAAACTCTTTCAAGTTTGAGGAGAACAAGAAGAGTGGAACAACCACTGTTTGGAGGTACTTCACCGCCATCATCACCACCACCGTCTTCTTCATCTTCTGCAGTAGCTTCACCAACCATTTCAGCCATGGAGGACGATCACCCTCTAAAAGATTTCGCCATGCCGGTTGCCACAAATATTTGTGGAGCCATCGACCTACCTGCTGTGGAAGCAAATAACTTCTCAATTGCCCCTTCCATGATGCAAATGGTTCAGCAAAATCGTTTTGGGGGTACGGCCAATGAAGACCCAAGTCTTCATATTGCAGAATTTCTGGAATATCTTAATACTTTTAAGATTAATGGAGTGTCTACCGATGGGATTAGACTTATGCTATTTCCCTTCACTCTAAGAGATAGAGCCAAGGCGTGTCTTTTTTCTCTTCCCAAGAAATCTATTAGAAGTTGGGACCAATTGCTTAATGCTTTTCTGGTGAAGTACTTTCCGCCAAGCAAGACAACTCACTTTAGGAACCAGCTCACAAATTTCTCTCAAAGTGAAGGAGAAACCTTATATGATACATGGGAACGGTTCAAGGATCTTCAACGTCTTTGCCCGCACCATGGTTTGACAAACTGGCTCTTGCTGCAAACCTTCTACAATGGACTGTTCTACAATACTCGGTTGACTCTAGATGCCGCAGCTGGCGGTGCACTAATGACCAAGTCTTATAGAGTGGCCTATGATATCATTGAAGATATATCTCTCAATTACTACCAATGGGGAGGAGATAGAGGAGCTAAATCCACTTCTACAACATGCTCTTCAGCCGGAAAGCAAGGAGGAAAGCATAATATTGATGTCGTTGATCTAATTGCTGCAAAGCTAGATGTTCTCACACAGAAATTTGAGAAGATGACCACTCTACCAATTCAATCTGCTGAAGCCACATGTGAAGCTTGTGGTAATGTAGGGCATACTTCTTCCTCTTGTTTTGCCCCTAACACTATGGAAGGAAATTTTGAACAGGTTAATGTAGTTGGGATGCAAGGAAACAAACAATACAACCCTTATTCCAACCAATATAATCCAGGATGGAGAGACCACCCTAATTTCTCTTACTGGAATGCAAGCAATACCCAAAATTTCCAGCAAGGGAAGCAGCAACAACAACATGTAAACCGTCAAGGAAATCCGCTAGGTTTTAATAACAGGGGTTTTCAGCAGCAACAACAACCCCAAAGTTCTTCCTTGGAAGCTATGATGGAGAAGTTCATATCAACACAGATGCAACAAAATGAGGAACTCTGAGGAAATGATAAGCTTTTAAAAGATGCTATTGTGCAACTCTCTGTAAAAGTGGATGGAATTTCCACCCACACCAAGATGTTGGAAAATCAGATAGCACAACAAGCTTTAAATCAGCAAAGGACTCCACAATCTGGTTCTCTTCCAAGCCAGCCGGAAGTGAACCCAAGGCAGCAAGCCCATGCCATTATCTTGAGAAGTGGAGCTGAAATTGAAAGACCTTCCCCATCTGAGGAGAAGAACATGAAGCAAATTGTTGAAGAAGAAGACAACACTCCGAATCACAACGAGGAGAAAGGTAAAGCTGAAATACCACCTTCTTTTAAAGCAACTGCACCTTTTCCTCAAAGATTAGTCAATAAGAAGGAAGATCAAAAATTCAGGAAATTTGTGGACATAATCAACAAACTACATGTAAACATTCCTTTTTCTAAAGTTATTGCCGAAATGCCTTCCTATGCAAAATTCTTAAAAGATATTCTGACTAAAAGAAGAAAAATTGATCAAGTAGAAACTGTAATGCTTTCTGAACGAGTCAGTTCCATTATTCAAAACTGTCTACCTCAAAAGCTTGATGATTTGGGAGCCTTCACACTACCTTGCAAGATTAATGACACCACTTTTGACAAAGGTTTAGTAGATCTCGGTGCGAGTATAAGCCTTATCCCATTTACTTTATGGAAAGAATTAGATCTTGGGGACTTGAAGCCCACAAGAATGGCTATTGAATTAGCTGATCACTCTATTAAATATCCAAAAGGTATAGTGGAAGATGTGTTTGTACAAATTGGGAAATTCTATATACCTTGTGATTTTATTGTTCTTGACATGGCGGAAGTTCCTTCCAACCCTGTTCTTTTTGGGAGGCCCTTTTTGAGAACTGTCAGATGCCTTGTGGATGTCCGAGAAGGGAAGCTCACTTTACGTGTCGGAGAAGAAGCTATGGAATTCTCTATTTATGAAGCTATGAAAGCACCCACACGTGTTGAAGAAATATGTTTGCTTGATATTGTTGATCCTATTGAAAATTATAGCGAAGATATGTCGATTTGATGGTTGATCTCTATGATGATGATGCAACTGAATTCAATAATTCTGAAATTTCTAGAGCACTTTCTATTTCCAAAGCAACAACTATTGATGACGATGCTCCACTTGTTGAAGATAAAATTGATGAAGGTACGACAGGAAAAAAGGTAGAATTAAAAGCCCTTCCACCCGGGATAAGGTATGCATTTCTTGACCCAAATTCTACATCTCTTGTCATAATAAATAGTGAACTAACCAATGATCAAGAAAATAAATTGCTTGCTGAATTGCGTTTGTACAAAGATGTCATTGGTTACTCCATAGATGATTTAAAAGGAATTCATCCTTCTATTTGTATGCACAGAATAAATATGGAAGATGATGCTAAACCAACTGTTGAACCACCTAGACATTTAAATCAAAATATGCTTGAGGTGGTAAAGAAAGAAATTTTCAAGTTAATTGACGCCGGAATCATTTATCCAATAAGTGACAGCCCTTGGGTTAGTGCCATTCACGTGGTACCTAAGAAGGGGGGTGCAACTGTCATCAAAGGAGATAATGATGAGTTAATACAAAAACGCATTGTTACAGGTTGGCGCATGTGTATTGACTATAGGCGTTTGAATAAAGCAACCCGCAAAGATCATTTCCCTTTGCCTTTTATTGACTTGATGCTTGAACGTCTTGCCAAACATTCGTATTTATGTTACTTGGACGGGTATTCAGGATTTTTTCAGATTCCCATCTACCCTCCTGATCAGGAGAAGACCACTTTCACATGCACTTATGGAACATATGCTTATCGCCGCATGCCGTTCGGTCTTTGTAATGCTCCCTCTACTTTTCAGCGGTGCATGATGGCTATATTCTCCGATTTCATTGAAAATATAATGGAGATTTTTATGGACGATTTCAGCGTATACGACGATTCTTTTGATCAATGCTTATTAAATCTGTCTCTTGTCTTAGCCCGTTGTAAAAAGGTCAACCTAGTACTAAACTGGGAGAAGTGCCATTTTATGGTACAATCAGGTGTAGTACTAGGACATGTGGTATCTAACAAGGGTATTGAAGTGGACAGGGCAAAGGTTGAAGCAATTGAAAAGATGTCTACTCCATCTTCGGTAAAAGACATTCACAGCTTTTTAGGACATGCAGGCTTTTACAGAAGATTTATTAAAGACTTTTCCAAAATTGCCAAGTCGCTATGTTCTCTTCTTGCAAAAGACACATAATTTGTATTTGATGACAATTGCCAAGCAGCATTTTCCAAACTCAAAGAAGCTCTCATTTAAGCTCCAATCATCCAGCCTCCAGATTGGGATTCCCCCTTTGAACTTATGTGTGATGCAAGTGATTTTGCTGTGGGAGCTGTTTTGGGACAACGAAGAGACAAGAAGGTTCATGCCATCTATTATGCTAGCAAAACTCTCAATGAAGCACAAATCAATTACTCGACCACGGAGAAAGAAATTCTTGCGATCGTATATGCTTTCGACAAGTTCCGATAGTACTTGGTAGGATCAAAAGTGATTGTGTACACTGATCATGCTGCCATCAAGTATTTGCTGAATAAGAAGGATGCCAAACCACGTCTCATTCGCTGGATACTTCTCTGGCAAGAATTTGACCTTGAAATCCGAGACACAAAGGGTACAGAGAATAGCATTGCTGATCACCTCTCTAGATTGACCACAAAATCTGAATATTTATTGCCAATTGAAGATCATTTGCCGATTGAAAAACTTTACACGTTATCATCCATCCAAGCACCATGGTTTGCAGACATTGCTAATTTCCTTGCCACTGGACAACTACCTCCGGGTTTGACATATCAACAAAAGAAGAAATTCTTTCATGACGTCAAATTTTATTATTGGGACGACCCGTTGCTATTCAAGCATGGAAGCAATGGGCTAATCCGGAGATGTGTTATTGAAGAGGAAATCCCAAGTATCATTGCTGATTGCCATGCCTCTCCTTATGGAGGCCATTTTGGAGGAGAAAAGACCGCTGCAAAAATTCTTCAAGCTGGTTTCTATTGGCCTACATTATTTAAAGATGTCAATCTATTCGTCAAATCTTGTGATAGGTGCCAAAGAACAGGAGGCATATCCCGCCGAGATGACATGCCACTCAACTCTATTCTAGAAGTTGAGGTGTTCGATGTATGGGGAGTGGATTACATGGGACCATTCCCATCTTCCTGCAGATATCAATATATTCTTGTTGCCTGTGAATACGTTTCTAAATGGGTTGAAGCCATTCCAACCCAAGCACCAGACACCAAATCTGTAGTTAAGCTTTTCCAAAAGATTATATTCCCTCGGTTTGGAGTTCCACGTGCCGTTATTTCTGATGGAGGCACACACTTTGCAGAAAAACAATTCAACAATCTTCTCTCAAAGTATGGTGTAACTCATAAAATCTCTACACCCTATCATCCCCAAACATCTGGGCAAGTAGAGATTTCAAATAGGCAACTGAAGACTATTCTTGAAAAGACTGTCTCTAGTTCAAGGAAAGATTGGGCACTAAAGATTGATGATGCATTGTGGGCATATCGAACAGCCTACAAAACCAGCATTGGGACTACTCCATTTAAGCTAATCTATGGAAAATCATGTCACCTTCCGCTTGAATTAGAACACCGCGCTTTATGGGAAATAAAATTCCTGAATTTTGACATGAAAAGAGCAGGAGAAAAGTGTCTGTTATAGCTGCAGGAGCTCGAGGAACTTTGACTTGATGCATATGAGAATGCAAGGTTTTATAAAGAAAGAACAAAAGCTTGGCACAACAAAAGAATTCGCAGGAAAGATTTTTCAAGAAGGAGACAAAGTATTGTTATTCAACTCCAGATTGAAGCTTTTTCCAGGAAAGCTGAAGTCCAAGTGGTCCGGCCCGTTCTTAGTACTCAAGATTTTTCCATATGGAGCTGTAGAACTCCAAGGCAAGGATGGAACCTTTAAAGTAAATGGACAACGCTGCAAATGCTACTCAAGTGGAGAAGATGTGGAGAAAGGAGCTTCTTGCTCCCTACAAGATGCCTAAAGTCTTAGAAGAAGTCTTACTCCAGACTCTAAATGGAGGACCTCGTGGGAGTTGACCCCACATTAGGATAGATTTCTTTTAAGTTCTTCAAATTAAATACACTCTTTAATTTCACTAATAAGCCTATCATGGATGAATGTAATAATTTAGACTTAACTTCTATTCAATCCGTCATAATTTTCTGCTAACTAACTGCAATTTTCTGCAGAAATCGCATAGTGCACGACGTGCAAATCAAAATGCACGGCGTGCACTTCAATACAAAATACAGCAGAGAATGTTCTGGAAAAAGACACGGTGTGCGTTTTCACCTTGCACGCCGTGCGCCTGGAATGCAGAATCTACAGGAAACTTACTGGAATGATGCACGACGTGCACTTCAACAATGCACGCCGTGCAGCTGGAGACTGGATGGTCTATAAACTTTCTGGAAACGTGCACGACGTGCATTTCACAAATGCACGGTGTGCACTTGATCTTCGAGTTTGCTATTAAGTTTCTGGAAATATGCACGACGTACACCGCACAGAGACACGTCGTGCACCTGGGCGAATGGAAATCTGTAAAAGTTTTGGAAACGTGGACGCCGTGCACGACAAAAATGCACACCGTGCACTTTTAAGTGAAGTCTGGACAAAAAGGGCTGGAGTGCACGGCCTGATACTCTAACCCTAGAGCCCGTGCACCCCGACCCCAAAAGCTCTAACCCTAGTAGCCGCCCGTGCGCAGCGCCCTGCAACCGTGTCGTGCGCCGCTCCACCGTCAGCTGTTCCGCAGCCGTGCACCGTCCTTCAGCCGTGCACTCCACACCGCCATCCCACAGCAGCAGCTCCGTTCCGCCATTCTGCGCCGCCATCATCTTCCTTTCTTCTCCACGACTCCAGAAGCACAGCAACGCCGTCACTCCGCCGTCAGCAGGCGCCTTCTTCTTCTTCTTTTCTCCAGCCGTGCATTCCACGCCACCATCCAACAGCCATGCACGAAGCAGACGAGCTGTCGACACCTTCTTCTTCCTCACAGTCATGCACCTCTACACACAGCAGCCGCCGACGTCTTTCTAGCAGCCACTGTTCCTTCTCGGTCGATCAAGCAAAGCCAAAGCAATAGCAGCGCCGCCAATTGCATGCTTTTCCCAAAAATCGGAGTTGTCTCTGAAGATTTATGGTTTCTCCCAAATCCGCAAGTGCACGCTGTGTAGTACAAAGACACGTCGTGCAACTACCTGCCTGAGACAGACGTCCAGTCCACTCGTGCGCTCTACTGATGGCGCCAATCAAGCGGAAGGCCAACAACCGTCCAAGCTATCACGTTACAGCTGAAGCAAGTTCCTCCGCACCATGACCACAATCTTTTGTACCATCCACACAGTTCATGGTCAGGCCTGAAGAAGACACCGATTATCAGTTTCTCATTACAAGGCATGTTCTCCCGTCAAGGTACATGTGTGAAGAAGTAGTAACCAAGCTGGGTTTCAAGGATGAGGTAGTAAATCACTTAACCTTTTTGGGACTACACTATCTCTGCACTCGGGTTACTAAGACCTACCCCCATCTTGTGTACGAATTTCTTACTACCTTTAAGGCCGAGAGTGACCCACAACGCTTTCAAATCCCTTTTCAGAAAATCAGTTTCCGCCTGTTGGATAAGCCGTTTTCCATGAATCTCGAGCGGTTTTGCACTTTACTCAAATTCAATTATGGCGGTTATACTGATTACCCTCCGGCTTTCAACAACGATCTGTTTTGGTCCAAAATTACTTCTGATACAGTGCATAGGGCACAAAATGCACGTGCTTCTAGCATCCATAACCCTATTTTCTGAGTCCTTCATCACCTTCTTAGCACGGGACCATTTGCAAAGAATGAAACGTAGGGTGTTGTGGGGAAAATTGATCTGTTCTTCTTTTAGTGTGTGGTACAAAATGAGCACATAAGTTCAGGTTATTACATTGTGCACAAGCTGCTTGATACAAAGAAGCAAAAAGAAAAGGGAAGCAGGCGACATCATGTGTGGCGGGGTAATTAGCATCCTTGCTATGCAGTTGGGGTTGGATATAGGTTCCTTAGAACCTGCACCAGGGAAGAATCTCGTACATATAAGCTATCTTATCTCTTGCGGTCTGATCTCTAGACATGGCAGCAGTGACTCAAAGTTCAATGTTTATATCACAAAGACACAGTTCATCACAATCCCTGATGCGAGCCGTAATGATATCAAGAATAAGGCAACTTGGAAAGTAGAGCTTCAGCCAGAGAACGATGAGGGAACACCCGCCAGGGGTGCCAACAGCTCTACACTAGGGCCTACTCTAGGAGCACCTACCCCTCTTCCACCGTCCATGAGTACTCAGACCGAGTACAGCTGGACAACGCCGGATTTTCAGCACCTCTATACCTACGTGGAGCGGCGTTTTGATCATTTGGAGACCCGCCTTGATCAGATGGGCACGCATCATGACACCAGGTTTGACCAATTGAGTGCACAGTACTCAACTGTGTACGACATGGTCAACAGGATGGATGCGTGGCACATATCGCAAGGCCACTACCCAGCACCACAGTCCTTCCAGTCTCCTACCTACCAGCAGCAGACCACAGCTCCTGACGTCCCACAGCACGAGTTTCCTGAGGATCCACAACACCAATATCAGCAGCAACAGCCAGGATCATCATCCGCAATGCCAATGGATATCCCTGACATCGTTAGTCAATTCTTCCCGGAGCAGGGAGGCGGCAGATCATTTTTCTGATCTCAAGCATAACAGATATCCGGTTGTGAACTCCTAAAGTTTGATTGAAGTAGTGAGGACACTACTGATTTCCGGCTTAGGGGGGGAGCAACCGGACGGTATTGGTATCCTAGTTAGCTTTTACTTTCCATGTTATTTTCTTTTATACTTTTGTTTTGTTCTCTCTTTTTATGTTGTTGTTTATAGTTCTTCTTTTTCTGATGGCAAATCTAATACGATATGAGATTCATCCTTTTTATGTGGAAAGAACTCCTATGCTTAACTGTTCGTCCTCCTTTGATGAGAAATTTCAATTGAAGAAGTTGTAAAAATCATGCATTAATCAAATGAAACCTTTGGACCATCAACATGTGTTTAACTCAAGTTTATGCTTCTAGCCTGAACATTCATCTTTCACATCCCTGATTGTTTAAAAGATGTAATGGTTTCAATTTTTGTGAATAAATCAACTATACAACATCATTTAGAATATGGGATGACTTTGCCAAGCTCTTAGTGCATATGCAAACATTCTTTCAATGAAAAATTTTCAAAACAGATGAATGAAATCTAGTTAATGTTGCAATTTAGTTGACTCTCCCAAGTTTTGGAAAAAATTAAATAACTCTTATACCCCATTAAAGATGGCTAATCTTCCCACATATCATGCTAGCCTAGTGTAAGTCCGATCTGGCCATGATGGTTAGGTGGTATGTCTTAAAAGAGGGTAATATACCCCAACCGACACTCCTCGTGTGCATAATCCTACATTAGCAGTCGAGTGTCGGAGCCCATAATCTTTGTCATATCATTTCTGGGAAAAGGAGAGTACAACAAAAATTGTCAAAATTTTAACTAAGATTTCATCTTTTGTTATCCTTAATAATTGAGAGTTGGAGTTGCACATCTACTGATTGCTTGGTTTGGTCATCCAAATTCTACCTAGTGTTGTTTAATTGATTGTTTCATTGAAATTGATGCCACCCCTGCTGAACTAAAAATCTCCTTCTTGGGTGTTTGTGTTGAATTGATGGCTATGAGAATAAACATGTTGATCATGGTTGGTTTGGTCTTATACACATCTTTCATTTCATTTGATCTATTCATGTTCTTGCAAATTCTTCATTTGTATTTCCATGTTCTTTTTGCTTGAGGACAAGCAATGGTTTAAGCTTAGGGGGATTTGTTGTGTGATCTGTATATCATCTTTTCACATGTTATCACACACAAATTTGGTTCTTTCTAGTATATTTCAGTCTCTTTCATATTAGTTTTTCCATCTTCTAGTTGTTCTACGTGTCCCATAACTTGTATTGCAAAATTGCCACAAAAAGGACTAAATTCAGATGTTATTTCTACAGTAACAGAAGAATGCACAGCGTGCACCTTTCCAGAAAAGACTGGTTCGCTGAAGCAGTAAAGTGCATGACGTGCAAAATCCAAATGCACGGCGTGCAACATTCCAGAGAAAGTCCATCTGTTTAACGAAAAGAATGCACGGCGTGCATGAGGGAAACGCACGGCGTGCAAGTTTCCAGAAACTTACAGAACACAAAGACACGACGTGCACATCGAAGAGACACGACGTGCACCTGGGATGCAAACTGCTGAAGTAGTTCTGGAAAGTCGCACGGCGTGCAACTTCTCAGTGCACGCCGTGCACGGATCAGCCCGGTTACAACTGCACTGCAGGTGCACGGCGTGCACCCAAAAATGCACGACGTGCACCTGGCAGTTTCAGAATTTTGAAAATTTAGAATACGATTTTAAAAGAAAGAGGGAAGCGATGGGACAGTTACGTTCGGCCATTTGGAGGTTTTCTCTCGTCCCAAAGACAGAGGAGAGCAGAGGAGGGTGATTTGGGAGGAAACTAAGGTGGTTTCTTGCACAAAGAGACAATTTCTTCTTCTCCTCTTCTCCTTAGTCATCTTCAAGGTGCAGCCAGCGTTCCCAACTCCGAGCAGCTTCTTGAGAGAGGAGTAGGCCCGACTTGGAGCAGCTAAAGGAAGGGAATTTCATCCTAAAGCTGGAATTCTTGCTCCTTGTTGTTACATCTTCAGTTCTTCTTGTCTTTTCTTCTCTAAACCATGTCTAGCATTGAGAATTCTGTAGAAATTCTGTTGTACATTGTTATGGACAAGTAGATCTTTTTTCTTGGGCATGGGAGAGTAACTCCCGTGCCATAGCATGTAATGAACAAGTAATTTCGTACTAAATGCATTTGCTTCATGTTTCCTTACCTTGAGAGTGTCGGTTATTCTTTTCCTTGCATGTAATGTTGGCCACCTTATATGCATGATTTCTACTTTCTTGCTTAGTTTGAGAAGACAAGTAGGTTTGTATGGAGACACTCTTCTTGGCAACTCTTATTCTTCTACAAGAGTAGATAAGAATGAGTTGAGGATCTGTTTGTGATCATAAATGAAATTCATGCATGAGAGTGCTGTCTTGAGTTATGATTGTTACATTTACACCGGGAGATGAAATGTAACACAACTTTTCCTTGAAACATGATCTTATGTATGTTTAAATTATTTTGTTCTCTTGATTGCTATGGCATATGAGTGAAATCCTAATGTCCAATATTCATAAACTTTCTGAAATCGGACTTTCCTAGTAATCCTTGTTTGTTAGCTAAAATCTGAATTTCCTATAGCTAAAACCTAATCTTTATGCTTTTAGAACAAATCTTTTCTACTCTTTAAAATCGGTCTGGATTGTTTAACTTTAGTACTATTGTGTTCAATTAATTTAGCTCAACTCCTTATGTTCGACCTTAACTATACTACCTCCGTATACTTGCGGAGTTTGGTTAAGTTGAGTAAACTATCCATTACTTGGATTGAAACTCGTTGCATAAATAAACCAACACCTCACCAAGTAGAATTCGCCACGCCTGATTCTCATGTCAACAAATCACCATCACTATCTTAGGGTTTAGCTGACTACCCTAAGATATCAACAACAGACCCTGGCCACCTCAGGTCTTCCTAAAGAGGCTCATGTCCTCATCTCAGGTACATGAGATAGGAACCAACAAAATAGTATATCACATATCACAATATTTCACATATTTTTCATCACATTTCACATATTTCATTTCATCAGAGTCTATTCCATCTGGATATAGACTTTCACATCAAGGATTTAGGGCCAGAGCCACTCCATATGGCTCACTCCTAAATCCTAGTGGTCTAACCTTTAAGGTCTCGATCCACACTCCAGAAATTGTTCTCATAATTCATCAATTACTACAAGGAGATCCGTTTTGTTTCCCCAGTGTGGTCCTCGGGGGAACTCACGGTGTTCAGGGTACCTAACTAGATGTTCCATCTTTTCACTTGTTATTAATCTCTTTTACTCATCTTAATAGAATTCAAAACATCATATAGCATATCTGTGTATTCTCGCGTAACTAGAATAACATGAAACAAATTAAGTGTATCAATAAGGGCAATGATCAAAGCAAGAAGCACAATAAATCTGAATATTGCAACACATATGATTATTTTTATCTTCTACATCATCTCATAGCAAATCATCAACAATGGGCCTTCAACCTGAGACATAATCTTATTGTAAGGAGCCTGACCTCCGTTTAGGGCTTATCCTATTTGCTTTGCTTAACCCTGATGCTTAGTTGCTTGCTAATCACCTTTAGTGGTGATTAGGGTTTGTTGGTGTTTTGTCGAGAGCTGGAGGTGCTACTTGCAATATACCCAAGTTTAGGGTTTGTGGGCAAGTTTGTCACCTTGTGAGGTGTTCCTCTCTCTCCTTGCTTCCTCTAGTGTTGAGAGGAAGGGTTGGGCTCGTTGCTTGAGCTGCCTTGGGCTTGGTTGAGCTTGTTGGGCCTTGTTGTGCTTGCCTATGCTTGGTTGGACCTTTGTGTCGGGCAGGTGATCCTTGTGTCGACCTAGTTGTGTCGCCCATGGTGGTGTCGGCCTGAGTTGTGTCGCCTAGGGTGTGTGTCGGCCTAGGGAGTGTGTCGGCCATGGTGTGGAGGTGTGTCACCCATGGACCCTTTAACCTTCTTTGACCTCGTTTGTGTCACCACTAGTGGACACTTGGTGCTTGATGCTTGCATGTGGCAATGGCCATGGACATGTGTTTAGGGCATGCTAGAGTGGTGGCATTGCTCATGGACAAGTGTCCCTAGGTGGGCGACACCTTGCCTTGTCTTACCTTGGTTTCTCCTCCATTCTCTTCTATATATGTGTTTCCTTTCTCTTGCTAAGGATCCCTTTAGTTCCTTAGTCTCCCTCCCCCTTGGTGCACGACACCTTCTTCTTTTTCAAGCTTGGTGGTCGATCCTTCATGGAGTATCCTTATTCCTCTAGTGGTGGCCAAACCCTAGAGTACCTTACTCTCTTCTTGTAGTGGTGCTTGGAGCTAGGAGCTTGGAGCTTGCTTAAGGGGGGTTACATAACTCCTAACCCTAACTACACTACCTTCTTTTATGTTCTTATATGTTGCTTATGATCATATCGGCTATGCATATGGCTAGTTTAGTTTCTTGCTTAGTTGCTTCTTGTTGGCAGAACCTATGTTCCAGGGTTTCTTAGTGAGCAACACCCCTTTCTCTCCTAGGTCTAGAGGAGTGAGCTCGAGTTCTAGTAATATGGGCAATACCCCTCTCTCATTTAAGTTGAGAGGTGAGCTTGTGTTCTGGTGGCTTGAGCAACACCCTCCTCTCACCATGGACTTGAAAGGTGAGCTACGTAGTGGTTGTGGACCTTGGTTGTGGTTGTTCCTTGAGTTGCCCGATTGGTGATAAGAAGTGTGCATGACCCCTCTCTTGGTTGTTGAGAGGTGAGCATATTCTTGATCCATTAGGGTTTTGGTGCCCTTGTGCTTGAGGTTGGTGATGACCTTGTGGAGTGGTATTCTTCCCGATATAATCTTGAGGTTGATGCTGCCCGATATCCTCCTTTGGTCTAGAGCTTTGGTCAGTAGGTTGTGGTGTTGTGACGGGCGTCACACCCTGGTCCTTGCCTTGTTATGCCGGGCGTCACACCTTGTTGAGTCCCTGCCTGACACACATAACTTAGGAGGTGGCCTGGTGTCATTATACCTTGGACGTTGGGGCTATGTGGATAGCTTGTGTTGGGTGTTATGGCTTAGTAGTGATGCCTGAAAGAGTGTCACATGGTATCCCTAGCCGTTGCACACAGATGCCCGACGGAGTGTTGCACGACACCAAAGTGCACGACACATGTGGTTGCACGATATGCATGGGTGCACGATATGCTTTGGTGACCTGATGCATGACACACCATTGCACGACATGGTGTTGCATGTTACACCTATTTCACGACACGCCCTTGGACCAAGCTGCACGTTATGCTAGTGGGGGTCGTTGTGCTTTGGTTTCCCGATACACCTTAAGGTAGCCCGACACCCTTGCTGTTATGCTTGGCCAATATGTAGCTGGTTTCTTGGCCGATATGAGGTTAGAGTACCTTGGGTGATAGGGGAGAGTACCCTTCCTGATATCTCTTTAGTGAGGGTGCCCTACCCGTCACACTTCTTGTGAGGGTAGTGGGCACTTCTAGTGAGGGTCTTGTTCCTTATATGGAAACCGATATGCTAGTCCTTGCTTATGCAAACATGTTTGGCTTAAGATGATGACCCTTGAGATGCTTGATAGTAATTGAGGTAGTAGTTTATATCTATGTAACTTGACATATGTTTATGATCATCTTGAATTATCTGTAAAATGCTGAGAATGGTAAGTATATAACATGCTTTGCTTAATGACATGACTTATGTCTATGGTCACAGGTTATGGCATGAATGATAAAGCATATAATCATCAAGGTCACCCTATGTTGATAATATGATCTTTCTGTTAATCCATGATGACTGTGTATACTAACCATGTAGGTGACCCATACAGATGTATAGCCAGATAAAGGGATATAAAGTATATATGTTTGAGTAACACTGCTCTGATGGTTACTCTTGATGATGAGATGATATATGTGTTTTGGTCTGAGGACCTGAGATGGCTAAAGTGCCCAGTTGAGGTGTTATCCTATGATGATGATCTGGGATTGATATCCCAAGTGATGAGAATGCCTGTTGAGGCAGTGGTTTCTTGTGATGAGGGCTTGAGATCCCAGAATAGCATGATGGTGGTATTAATAATGAAGTTTTATGTTATGCATGTGTTACAACTTGGTTGCCTCAACAATCCACTTAAAATACATTAAATAATCACAGTGGAACATATCATGTAGTTTGCCCTGGACATGGATCCATCATCATCAGGAGCTGGTGATGGTGAAACGGGTTCTCCTGTGGATTAACCCGGAGCGCATATTGTTGAATATGTGAGGTTTCTCCTAGCCTAAAATAGAGAGGACGTGAGTGCAGCTATGGTTGCAGACTCAGGATATGTATAGAGCATGGTGAACATGCCCATAGCTTAGGATATGTGATATGGGAGCATGAATGTGTTCATGGATCAGAGCACGATGAACATTCCCGTAGCTCAGTTTCACTAGCGCCGAGACCTATACCGAGGCGGGCTAGGAAGAGGGTAGCCTGTGGGAGCTAACCCTGTGGCTGAGGCCACTTAAGCATGAGACTGCGGTCCTGCTTGTGTTGTACTCGTGCGCTGACCATGAGGTGGGAGGTCGTAGAGTTCGGCTCTTCCATTGACCTTGTATGGCACCGGCTCTGGGTTTCGCAGCTGCCGGTTGGATCTGAGAAGTACGGCTCACTTCCTCAGGGCATAATAATACGTAATCCAGCCGAATAGTATTTACTGCTTATGGCAAAACACGGAACATTGGTTGAGGCCTTTCTTGTGTAGTTAATCTTGTTATACCTACAGTTGCTTATATGTTCCCTACGTTATGTAGTAAGATCTTATAAATCTTATCTTGTCAATCATGTTCCGTAAAGAGATAATTGGTGATATACCTTCCGTACAGATTGGTAAGCTTGATGGTATGAATAGCTTTGCTATATAGACTGTTCTTACTTTATGCTTTATCAAGTTATCTACTATTTTTGCTTTAATCTTCCTTTGGTTTTATAGTTTCGGCAGGGAGTTATGTTTCTCACTGGGACTATGTGTCTCATCTCGCTGGTTTGTAACCTTTTTAGGTGTTCGAGCTAGATGTGGTGGTGGTCGCGGAGTTGTGGCCGAGCAGCAAGACGAGTAGTAGAAGGCTAGAGATGGACATGCTACTGTTTTGGTCATTTTGTAGTAGAGTCTTAGAGTCATCCCTGTACTCTCAGGTCCTTGGAAGCGTTTTGACATTGTTTCACAATGTATAGATGATGATGTTTTGTATATCCTATTGCTGGCAGGATGTGGGCCGTTATATATGTATATAACTTGTGATGAACTCATGTGATGATAAGATAGCTGATCCACTAAGCTGTGGACACGTATCAATGCTTGTATATGTTTATATAACCTGTTTCCTTGCAGGACGAGGATCGAAATGTAATAGTTTCTCAATTCTTCCGCTTTCTGCAATCGGTTTTAATTAACCCGTGTTTTTGGTAATCTGTGGTTTATGGTGTTTTCCGCACATTTTCGCGTAACACCTCACTGTCTCTGTGATAGCGGGATGTGTTGCCACAAGTTTTGGTATCAGAGCTCTAGGTTCGCTGAGTCTACAGGGATTTAGGACTAGGTTGTGTTTGTTCTCATGAGTTTTCTAGATTTTCTTACAATCATCTTCTGCCCTCAGCGGAAGAAAAGTCAAGATGTTTGGAAATTATGAAGAGCATGCTGCTGAGAATAGCGATGCTGCATCAGTTGATGGAGCTATAGGGCAGGCACATGAAGATCGAGTGCCTGAGGTTCCCTAACCTGACCCAGCCATTCTTGAACACCCTGCCTATCAACAGCTTATGGGGAAGATGATGTCTACGATGAATCTCATGGTAGAAAGATTGCCAGTGCCTCCGCCAAGAGCACAGGCTACCCATGGTGAAACATCGAGTATTGGGAAGACCTTTGAGCGGCTTCACCGAGTTAGAGCTTCGAATTATGCTGGGACGGCTGATCCAGCGGATGCAGATATGTGGCTGACAAGTCTTGAGAAGGCTTTCTGGATCCTTAACATCCCCGAAGAAGACAAAGTCAAGCACACTGTCTACCTTTTGAAAGGTAGTGCTGGTCACTGGTGGACCATCGGGGAGGAAAAGCGACCTGGTGAGGTGATCGGTTGGGAGGTTTTCCAGTGCAAGTTCATCAGTAGATACTTTTCGAAGATGTATCTGGATGAGAAGATCAGTCAGTTTGAGAGCTTGCACCAGGGAACGATGAACATCACCGAGTATGAGGCCAAGTTCATGGATATGTTGAGGTTTTTTCCTCACATGGCAGCAACAGATGAGGAGCGGATCAGACATTTTGAGAAGGGTCTGAGTGCTGAGCTGACAACACCTGTTTCTACGTTGGAGAACCATGAGAGGTTTGCTACATTTGTGGAATCTATCCGGAGGATTGAGCGATCAGTAAGGGAGAAAAGAGAATCCATGTCTAAGAAGAGGCATGTTCAGTTCCAGGGATAGAGGTTTGGTGGCTTCAAGAAGCCAAGGTTTTCAGCACCTTCTGTGATGAGAGGTTCCAGTGCACCATCGCAGTGGTCTCCAAGTAAGGGAAGAGGATATGCTTCTTCACTATCAAAGGCACATAGTACAGCTTCGGTGGCAGTGACAGGGCCATCTAGGCCACAGTTTGAAGATAGGGCATGCCATCTGTGTGGTCAGACCAGGCATTTCAAGTTACATTGCCCGAATAGAGATGTTGAAGTGACGTAGCAGTTGAGACATAATCAATGAGGGTCAGATAGAAAACAACCCAGTAGTAGCAGAGGGTGAGGGCGCGGTCAAGCGTCACAAGCGGGATCGTCTGCTCAAGGAAGCAGAGGACGTGGACATCAATCAACAGCTCGATTCTATGCTATGAGTCAGCCGGAGGCGATAGTCAACCCGCGAGTGGTGACAGGTCAGATGGAGTTATTTCATTCTGATATGTCTTCTTCTTGCTTTATATCTGTTCTGGTTGACCCGGGTGCTACACACTCTTTTATCACCTATAGTATGCTTGAAAACTAACATTTGCCTGTTAGTGGTAAGAGTGATATCTTGTTGTTAGAAACCCCTCTTGATGGTTCCTCGATGCTTCAAGAAGAGTGTCCATCTTGTGTCTTATCTTTTTTAGAACACAGTATACAAGTGGATCTTATACCACTTGATATACATGGTTTCGATGTGATCCTTGGGATGGATACCTTAGAGAAGTATAAGATTGTTTTGGACTGTGGTTCCAAGCAAGCTGTGTTTGATGATGGTGGTAAGAAATGGATCTTCTAAGGAGATAGGAAGATTCTTTCGACGTGTCTGGTATCAACTATGGTGGCAGAGAAGTTGCTACGATAAGGATGTGAGGCGTTCTTAGCTCATGTTGTGGATACCAAGGCGAAAGGCCCCAGCCTTGAAGAGGTGTCGGTTGTCCGAGAGTTTGCAGATGTGTTTTTTCATTAGTTTCCTGGTGTTCCTCCACCTTGAGAGATTGATTTTGAGATCAATTTTGTTCCAAGAATGCAACCAGTTGCACAGACACCATATAGGATGGCTCCAGTGGAGATGGAAGAGCTGAAGAAGTAGTTGCAAGAGTTGTTGGAGAAAGGTTTCATTCAATCAAGTATGTCGCCTTGGGGTGCTCTAGTGTTGTTTGTTAAAAAGAAGGATAGATTGATGCGGTTATGTATAGACTACCGACAGTTGAACAAGGTCACGATCAAGAACAAGTACCCGCTACCGAGGATAGATGATCTGTTCGATCAATTGCGTGGCGCTACGGTGTTTTCAAAGATCGATCTACGGTCCGGATATCATCAGTTGAGGATTAAGGTGGATGACATACCAAAGTCAGCTTTTAGGATGAGGTATGGTCACCTCGAGTTCATGGTTATGCCGTTTGGGCTAACCAATGCACCTGCTGCTTTCATGGATTTGATGAACAAAGTGTTCCATCCGTTTCTAGATCAGTTTGTTTTAGTCTTTATAGATGACATCTTAATCTATAGTCGGGACCGACAAGAGCATGAGCAACATCTTCGGCTAGCATTGACTCTTCTTCGCCAACATCAGTTGTATGCCAAGTTCAGTAAGTGTGAGTTTTGGTTGGAAGAAGTGACTTTCTTGGGTCATGTGATATCTACAGAAGGAGTCAAGGTGGACCTGAAGAAGGTGGAGTCCATTGCAGAGTGGGAAAAGTCGAAGACGCCGACAAAAGTTTGTAGTGTCCTGGGTCTAGTAGGTTACTACAGGAGGTTTATCAAGGACTTCAGTGCGATTGCGTTGCCGATGACAAAGTTGACTAGAAAGGATGTACCTTTTGTCTGGGATGATCGTTGTCAGCAAACTTTCCAAAGTTTGAAGGAGAAGCTGACTAGTGCTCCAGTACTAGTGCTGCCAGAGCCTGGAAAGGGCTATGTTGTATTCTGTGGTGCTTCCAAGAAAGGCTTAGGATGCGTGCTGATGCAGGAAGATCATGTGGTTGCTTTTGCTTCACGACAGCTTAAGAAACATGAGGAGAACTATCCAACTCATGATTTGGAGTTGGAGGCAATGGTTCATTCGTTAAAGAATTGGAGACACTATCTTTATGGGGAAGTGTGCCAGATCTTCACAGATCATAAGAATCTGAAGTACATCTTCTCACAGAATGAGCTAAACATGCGACAACGTCATTGGATGGAGCTAATCAATGATTACGACTGCACCATCGAGTATCATCCTGGTAAGGCGAATGTGGTAGCTGATGCGCTTAGTCGAAAGTCTTCTTCTCTTTCTACAAAGAAGGCACAGTTGAGTTCCTTGGTATGCCATAGACGAGATATGTTTGTTTCCTTGCGGCAGATGAATGTGCGGATGAAAGTTTCCTTATTAGCTGGACTTTTAGCACATATGCAAGTCAAACCTACGCTAAGACAACAAATCAAAGATGCACAACAAGCAGATGATGCAGTGCAGGATCAGATCAGAGTTTGGCAGCGAAAATCATGATGGGTTCCATGAGTCCAAGGATGGACTAGTTTGCTACCGAGATAGGATGGTGGTCCCCAATGAAGATGATCTGCGGAAGCTAGTGCTCGAAGAAGCACACACGTCGATGTATGCTATGCATCAAGGAGTCACCAAGATGTATCATAGTCTAAAGGACTTGTATTGGTGGCCCAGTTTGAAGAAAGATGTAGTGGAGTTTGTGGCTAGATGTGCGGTATGCCAAAAAGTTAAGGCTGAGCATCAGAAGCTGGTAGGTACATTGCAACCCCTGCTGATACCACAGTGGAAATGGGATCATATAACCATGGATTTCGTAGTTGGTCTTCCCAGGACAACTAGGAATCATGATTCCATTTGGGTGATAGTGGACAGATTGATGAAGTCTGCCCATTTCATACCTGTGAAGACAACGTATACAACCGAGAAACTCGCACGAGTATATGTGGATGAGATAGTACATTTGCACGGTGTGCCAACGATGATAGTTTCTGACAGAGGTCCTCAGTTCATGAGTCATTTCTGGGAACAGTTGCACAAAGCGTTGGGAACGCAGTTGAGGTTAAATAACACTTTCCACCCACAGACAGATGGACAATATGAGAGAACTATTCAGACTTTGGAGGATCTCCTTCATGCTTGTGTTTTGCAGTTCCTAGATAGTTGGGACATACATCTCAGTTTGAAGAGTTTGCCTACAACAACAGTTATCAGTGGAGCATTGACATGGCTCCTTATGAGGCCTTATATGGCAGGAAGTGCAGATCTCCATTATGTTGGTACGAGTCTGGTGAATATCAGCTTTTGGGTCCTGAGTTAGTGCAACATACAACAGAGAAGATCAGAGTGATACAACAACTGTTGAAAGTGGCACAGGACAGGCAGAAGTCTTACGTAGACAATCGACGATGGCCTTTGGAGTTCCAGGTAGGAGACAAAGTGTATCTTAAAGTCTCACAGTGGAAAGGTGTGCTAAGGTTTCGCCGGAAGGGTAAGCTAGCACCCAGATATATGGGACCATACCTAGTCATAACACATATGGGCAAGGTAGCTTACGAGTTAGAGCTGCCTCCAGAGTTGCACATGTTACATCCAATATTCCATGTCAGTATGCTAAAGAAAAGTCATCCAGATACAGGAACATTAATATAGCCAATCAAAGTTGAGCTTGATGAAGATGTGACCTACGAGGAAGGTCCTGTGATGATCCTTGACAGGAGAGTTAAGAAGTTGAAGAGGAAGGACCTGGTTCTTGTGAAGGTTCATTGGCATCATCGGGGCATTGAGGAAGCCACATGGGAGCTTGAGGAAGAGATGAGGAGGAAGTATCCCTCATTTTTCTCTTCATATTTCGGGGACAAAATCCCTTTGTAGAGGGTTAGCTTGTAAGGACCCTGACCTCCGTTTAGGGCTTATCCTATTTGCTTTGCTTAACCCTGATTCTTAGTTGCTTGCTAATCACCTTTAGTGGTGATTAGGGTTTGTTGGTGTTTTATCGAGAGCTGGAGGTGCTACTTGCAATATACCCAAGTTTAGGGTTTGTGGGCAAGTTTGTCACCTTGTAAGGTGTTCCTCCCTCTCCTTGCTTCCTCTAGTGTTGAGAGGAAGGGTTGGGCTCGTTGCTTGAGCTGCCTTGGGCTTGGTTGAGCTTGTTGGGCCTTGTTGTGCTTGCCTTTGCTTGGTTGGACCTTTGTGTCAGGCAGGTGAGCCTTGTGTCGGCCTAGTTGTGTCACCCATGGTGGTGTCGGCCTAAGTTGTGTCGCCCAGGGTGTGTGTCGGACTGTGGTGTGTCGTCCATGGTGTGGAGGTGTGTCTCCCATGGACCCTTTGACCTTCTTTGACCTAGTTTGTGTCACCACTAGTGGACACTTGGTGCTTGATGCTTGCATGTGGAAATGGCCATGGACATGCGTTTAGGGCATGCTAGAGTGGTGGCATTTCTCATGGACAAGTGTCCCTAGGTGGGCGACACCTTGCCTTGTCTTACCTTGGTTTCTCCTCCATTCTCTTCTATATATGTGTTTCCTTTATCTTGCTAAGGATCCCTTTAGTTCCTTAGTCTCCCTCCCCCTTGGTGCACGACACCTTCTTCTTTTGCAATCTTGGTGGTCGATCCTTCTTGGAGTCGCCTTATTCCTCTAGTGGTGGACAAACCCTAGAGTACCTTGCTCTCTTCTTATGGTGGTGCTTAGAGCTAGGAGCTTGGAGCTTTCTTAAGGCAGGTTACATAACTCCTAACCCTAACTATACTACATTCTTTTATGTTCTTATATGTTGCTTATTATCATATCGACTATGCATATGGATAGTTTAGTTTCTTTCTTAGTTGCTTCTTGTTGGCCGAACCTATGTTCTAGGGTTTCTTGGTGAGCAAAACCCCTTTCTCTCCTAGGTCTAGAGGAGTGAGCTCGAGTTCTAGTAATATGGGCAATACCCCTTTCTCGTTTAAGTTGAGAGGTGAGCTTGTGTTCTGGTGGCTTCAGAAACACCCTCCTCTCACCATGGACTTGAAAGGTGAGCTACGTAGTGGTTGTGGACCTTGGTTGTGGTTGTTCCTTGAGTTGCCTGATTGGTGATAAGAAGTGTGCAAGACCCCTCTCTCTTGGTTGTTGAGAGGTGAGCATCTTCTTGATCCATTAGGATTTTGGTGCCCTTGTGGTTGAGGTTGGTGATGACCTTGTGGAGTGATATTCTGCCCTATATAATCTTGAGGTTGATGCTACCTGATATCCTCCTTTGGTCTAGAGATTTGGTCAGCAGGTTGTGCTGTTGTGATGGGCGTCACACCCCTGGTCCTTGCCTTGTTGTATCGGGAATCACACCTTGTTGAGTCCCTGCCCGACACACATAACTTGGGAGGTAGCCTAGTGTCAATATACCTTGGACGTTGGGGCTATGTGGCTAGCTTGTGTTGGGCGTTATGGCTTAGTAGTGATGCCCGATAGAGTGTCACATGGTATCCCTAGCCATTGCACATAGATGCCCGACGGAGTGTTGCACGGAACCAAAGTGCACGACACATGTGGTTGCACGATATGCATGGGTGCACGATATGATTTGGTGCCCTGATGCATGATGCACTGTTGCACGACATGGTGTTGCACGTTACACCTATTGCACGACACACCCTTGGGCTAAGCTGCACGTTATGCTAGTGGGGGTCGTTGTGCTTTGGTTGCCCGATACACCTTAAGGTAGCCCGACACCCTTGCTATTATGCTTGGCCGATATGTAGCTGGTTGCTTGGCCGATATGAGGTTAGAGTACCTTGGGCGATAGGGGAGAGTACCCTACCTGAAATCTCTTTAGTGAGGGTGCCCTACCCATCACACTTCTTGTGAGGGTAGTGGGCACTTCTAGTGAGGGTCTTGTTCCTTATATGGAAATCGATATGCTAGTCCTTGCTTATGCAAACACGTTTGGATTAAGATGATGACCCTTGAGATGCTTGATAGTAATTGAGGTAGTAGTTTATAACTATGTAACTTGACATATGTTTATGATCATCTTGAATTATCTATAAAATGCTGAGAATGGTAAGTATATAAGATGTTTTGCTTAATGATATGACTTATGTCTATGGTCATAGGTTGTGGCATGAATGATAAAGCATATAATCATCAAGGTCACCCTATGTTGATAATATGATCTTTCTATTAATCCATGATGACTGTGTATACTAACCATGCAGGTGACCCATACAAATGTATAGCCAGATAAAGGGATATAAAGTATATATGTTTGAGTAACACTGCTCTGATGGTTACTCTTGATGATGAGATGATATATGTGTTTTGGTATGAGGACCTGAGATGGCTAAAGTGCCCAGTTGAGGTGTTATCCTCTGATGATGATCTGGGATTGATATCCCAAGTGATGAGAATGCCTGTTGAGGCAGTGGTTTCTTGTGATGAGGGCTTGAGATCCCGGAATAGCATGATGGTGGTATTAATAATGAAGTTTTATGTTTTGCATGTGTTACAACTTGGTTTCCTCAACATTCCACTTAAAATACATTAAATAATCACAGTGGAACATATCATGTAGTTTTCCCTGGCCATAGATCCATCATCGTCAGGAGCTGGTGATGGTGAAATAGGTTCTCCTGTGGGTTAACCCGGAGCGCATACTGTTGAATATGCGAGGTTTCTCCTAGCATTAAATAGTGAGGACGCGAGTGCAGCTGCAGTTGCAGACTCGGGATATGTATAGAGCATGATGAACAGGCCCATGGCTCAGGATATGTGATATGGGAGCATGAATGTGTTCATGGCTCAGAGCACAGTGAACAGGCTCGTGGCTCAGTTTCACTAGCGCCGAGACCTGTACCGAGGCGGGCTAGGCAGAGGGTAGAATACGGGAGCTAACCCTATGGCTGAGGCCACTTAAGCATGAGACTGTGGTCCTGCTTGTGTTGTACCCGTGCACTGACCACGAGGTGGGAGGTCGTGGAGTCCGGCTCTTCCATTGACCTTGTATGGCACCGGCTCCGGGTTTTGCAGCCGTCGGTTGGATCTGAGCGGTACGACTCACTTCCTCAGGGCATAATAATTCGTAATCCATCCAAATAGTATTTACTGCTTAAGGCAAGACACAAAACATTGGTTGAGGCCTTGCTTGTGTAGTTAATCTTGTTATACCTGCAGTTGTGTATACATTCCCTACGTTATGTAGTAAGATCTTATAAATCTTATCTTGTCAATCATGTTCCATAAAGAGATAAGTGGTGATATGCCTTCCGTACAGATTGGTAAGCTTGATGGTATGGATAGCTTTGCTATATAGTCTGTTCTTACTCTACGCTTTATCAAGTTATCTGTTGTTGTTGCTTTAATCTTCCTTTGGTTTTATAGCTTCAGCGAGGAGTTATGTTTCTCGCTGGGACTGTGTGTCTCACCCCACTGGTTTGTAACCTTTTTAGGTGTTTGAGCTAGATGTGGTGGTGGTCGCGAAGTTGCGGCCGAGCAGCAAGACGAGCAGTAGAAGGCAAGAGATGGACATGCTGCTGTTTTGTTCATTTTGTAGTAGAGTCTTAGAGTCATCCCCGTACTCTCAGGTCCTTGGCAGTGTTTTGACGTTGTTTCACGATGTATAGCTAATGATGTTTTGTATATCCTGTTGCTGGCCGGATGTGGGCCGTTATGTATGTATATAACAGGTGATGAACTCATGTGATGACAAGACATCTGATCCTCTAAGCTGTGGACACGTATCAAGGCTTTTATATGTTTATATAACATGTTTCTTTACAGGACGAGGATCAAAATGTAATAGTTTCTCAATTCTTCCGCTTTCTACAATCGGTTTTAATTAACCCGTGTTTTTGGTAATCTGTGGTTTATGGTGTTTTCCACACGTTTTTGCGTAACACCTCGCTGTCTTTGTGATAGTGGGATGTGTTGCCACACTTATTGTCCAACATTTACCCCATTATGGTTTTATCATCATCAATGGTCTTTCAGTCCTAGACATAATCTCATTATGCAATATTTATCGTTATATGGGTTTCTTAATGTAAGGAGTGCATATTAAATTCAATTTCAAAATAAATCTTATCAGTTCATTGTATATCACAGTTCTGAACAAATATTAGCAGAGGCATTAGAACTAGCAATAGTAAAAGCATATAGATATCATGTATCATTCCTCATACTCAGAATAGATTTATCATACGATATATGCTTGTTCCATCCAATCTGAATAGGTGCCAATAAATTTCATGCATATACGTTCATAACAAACTTAGTTCTCTTCTTCTTTTATTTCACATTCTTCATATGGGTTTACTAATCAACACATGTTGATTATCATTTGAATTCCATCAAAATAGTTCAATCTCATAGTACATGTATTCTATCAAACATTCACAATGCAAGAACACATTCTTGTAAATCAATTCAAATACTTGAGTTTGATCTCTTAGTTGAATTCAACTACAGTTATGTACATCTCTTAATCCCCCATTTGAGATTGTCATTCACTAGCATCATCAAACTCATCAGTTTAGGGTAAGAGTTACATTCTTAGAATCATCTACTAATTCCTATCTTTTTCCATCATTTTATACTCAGTAGTCTCAACTTCTTTCATTTCATGTTCATTACATTATCTAGACCAATCTTTCTTGATTCACTTTACATACAATGATTCTCTTCTACATAACATGTATCAAAGTAAAATTCTTAGTATCTTTCATTTAATTTGGGTTAATACACATGTAATTAAAATAAAAGATAAAATACTTCATCATACTATCTTCATTAGTTTCATCTTTATCTTGCAATCACCATTAAGTACATCTTGTTCATATTGTCTCTTATATTTAGATAAGTGTACCTTGTCATTGACTACTAATGTCATTCCCATAATCAACGATGATCATTCTTTATTATACTAAAACAGATGCATTAGACTTAGATGATATTAGTAAGACTCATCATATTCAATTGAAGTATTAATACTTTCAATTTCAACATTTGATCACGTTTACAACATCACATACAAGTTCTAGCTTTATCACTCATAATCATCTTAATACTAAAATTTTAGGGTTTTCAAGAAGTCATTCTTTAGTTCAACATATCATTAGAATCATATCTTTCAGTAATCCAATCATGATTCAAGGGTTCATTAGGGTTATTCACAAACATGGAAACCCTAGTTTCCATTTTCACACATTTCATTCATCAATCATAAGTATGCATTGATTAATTGACTCATTTGATTCACTTCCTTAACACAAATCCTAATCAGGATATGTGGTCATTCAATTCCATTAACATTCCACAATACACTTGTATAATACAATCTAGTACAATTCAAATATGATTTTATACATGTCAATTCAATTCCAAGCATATCGACCATTGGGCTAATTTTTAGGCAAAATTCACATGAAATAGCAAAGTCATCTACCCATAAGAATACATGTAATGACCCCGCCTCCCAGTAACCCCCAATTAAGAGAGACCAAAAGGTCAGAGCCGTTATCCCAATTGTCTGGATTAATGGTTCGTCAAATAATCAATAACAATTACTAAATTCTACCAAAAACTATACTGAAAAGCTGGAATAAAAAAAAATTTACATACCTCTTTAAAATCTTGGATTTCTAAACTTCTATCCACATCTGGAGTCTATTCTAACTAATCCTCCTTGTACTTTAATTTGTTGATTCACAATGTGTCACTTTATTGTTTGTCCTTTTCATATGGTACCTAAAATGTCGACAAACAAAACGTCGATCAGCATATATGAATATGCCGGTATGTGCGGACAACCAAAATTTCACAAATATTGCTAACAACCTAAATATCACAATTAAGTTATTTAACAATCCAAATTACGTTTTCAATGTGACATTCTCCACCGCTTTTGCCCTAACCCCGGAATACCCTCTCTAGGGTTTTTCCTTTGCACTAGACATAAGGCCACCTTCTCCATCCTGAGCTTGGTGCCTGGGGTCACCTCTCATGGTGCCCAATAGTCATGCAAGAAACATAAGGCCACCTTCTCCATCCTGAGCTTGGTGCCTGGGGTCACCTCTCATAGTACCCAATGGTCTTCCCTCTTGGGCTTGACCTAATTGACCTTCCTTCCAGGGCTTGGTCACACATCATACATTAGGGTGGCATGTAGGTGCGAGAATGCACATTTATAATTATTTGTGATAATCATAGTGACTTTAAAGATTTGCATAACTAAACATCTAACAGTTAGGTTGCATCCAATTCGATCAATCATTCGAGAAAACTTCGTGAAACTAAATCGGTTACTCATAAATAACCACATACCTATACTGCTGATTTTTGAGATAGAATCAACCAAGTAGAGAAATCTAATCAATCAAGCAAGTACAAGAATCCTAAAATAAACATACAATTTCCTTTTATCAAGATCTATCCAAACCAACTTGCTTCTTAGGATTTCTATTCCTTTTTAGGGATTCTACCCCTTTCTAGGGTTTCACTTGCAATTAGGGTTTTTCCTTCACTTTTAGTACCACAAACCCTAATTAGACAAAACTACTTATAAACCCTAAGTTTCACATCCTGTCTCTCCTAGTAGGCTTAGGAACAATATTTATCAACCTTTTCCATATATTTTGAATTAAACATAGTTTTCTCTTCTTTTACCCTAAATTAGGGTTTCTAGATCCATTATCTTGCATTTTTGGTTTATAACCCTAACTCATGCAATTTCTCATCAAAATCAGGTTCAAGCCTATCATTATCATTCAACAGGTTAATATTACTCGAATTAACCTATTAAGCTTCATAGATTCATTCATTAACCTCAATTAGGATCTCTAACCAAATTTTAATACATTTTCCATCAACTTAACATAATTTTGCAAATTGAAATGAAATTAGGTTCCAAACCATTTTTATTGTGTTCCTTGTATTTTTTTGATCAACTTTCATATATTAAGTTTTGTCATTAGAGCTTCCTAGTAATTTCTACGAATTTTACAAGGAAAACATATTTTCTAGAATATTTGAGCAGAGAGGGCAATTTACCAAAAATCCGGGGCCGCTCGATCAGTAGTCCACTGGTCCTCCCTTTGGATTCAACAATCTGCATCACACACCTCCACTCTTGAGGTAACTAAGCCGGTTGTACCTGAGACTGTTGGATCTCTTCACGATACCATAGTGGAATGCAATCAGACAATCATTGCTCTTCGTCCTCTTCCTTTGCTGATGCTCGACTCGCGGCGACACCGAAGCGGAGTTCTCTCTGGAGAGGGATTGATCTAGAGGTAGAGAGGGAGCTAGGACTCAAGAGGCATTCGTTTGGGATCGCGATGATGTGAGGAATTGAGAGGGGGGTCTATTTATAGGATTTAGGGGCTCCATTGGGGTTTCCCTACCCTCACTGCCGCCTGTCCCTCAGTTCAATTGGGCTTTTCCTCTAGAAACCTGAGAACACCCTAAGAATAGGGTCAGTTGTGCGCGGAATTGCCTCCCAAAGACTCTCGTGGTCTTATATTTGTGGCAGGTGGGAAGAAATGCGAGGAAATCACATTGGGAAATCTCAGTTTCCCTCTCCCTTTCCTTCTCTAACTCAAGGTGGGCGATGGACAACCACTGTTGGATCCGTGATCCCATGGACCACATGGGGTATCCAATGGCTGCAATCGCTCTCCCATTTCTGATTTCTTAAAAATGAGGGGAAAAGGGTATTAAATAATGAAATCTTGTGAAAATCATATCTCTCTCCCCATTTATTATTTTTGACTCAAATTTTAGTAGAAACTCTGTCTTGGCATTATTTACTTGTATATCAAATTTGAAACCCAAATTCTAAAGGAAAATGATGTTTCCTTCATATGCAATTTATTCATTAATAAAACCAAATTAATTGATATTTCCTCTTTCTTTTGCCATTATCTTATCATCTTGGATTCCTTGGACCTCAAGGAACCCTAAAGGCATGAAATCCCATCTTGGGAAATATTCCTTTGCATTTTCCCATTATTCTTTTCTCTCTTTCTTACTTATTCCTTTTATTAAATAAATTCCTTTTTCTTTTATCTTTCTTTTTCTTGTAATTGGGCTCAATAGCCAATAAAGCCCACTAAGCAACCAAACAAGCCTAATGTAAACGAAATCCATCCAATACAAACAAATAAATCAACCATTGATTTCATTTATCATTAAAAAGATACTTACAAATCTCATTACATAGTTTAGTAAAAATGAGGTTATAACATCCTCCCCTCCTTAAAGGAATTTTTCCCTCAAAATTCAACAATCAAACAAACAAGTCAGGATATGATTTTTCCATGTCCGTCTTCAGCTCCCATGTGGCCTTATCCTCTCCATGGTGCTTCCAATGAACCTTTACCATCTCTATATTCTTACATATGAGTTCTATCACCTTGGTATCTAGAATCTGCAAAGGTGACTCAGGATAGGTCAACTTCCCTTGTAGCTCAATAGGCTCAATGCTCAGCACATGGCTTGGATCTTGCACATATCGCTTCAGATTGGACACATGAAACACATCATGCATCATACTATACTGAGGGGGTAATGCCAAATGATATGCAGCTTCACCAATCCGTTCTAATACCTCAAACAGACCCACGTATCAGGGACTCAACTTTACTCTGTTCTTGGCTATAGCTCGGAGTGGTCAGATTTTCAAAAATACATGCTCTCCCACAGTGAACTGCACGTCAGTCCGCTTTACACCAACATACGACTTCTGTCGATCCTGGGCTCTCTTCAGCCTCTGCTTGATCAAAGCGACTTTATCAGCATACACTTGGAGTTCCTTTAACCTCAACAAGGTCCTCTCACTGACATCATCCCAGTTAAGTGGTGACCGACACAGTCTCCCATAAAGAGCTTCATACAGAGGCATCCCGATACTGGCTTGGTAGCTATTGTTGTAGGCAAACTCATCTAAAGGTAAGTACTGTTCCCACAATCCACCCCAATTGAGCACACAAGCTCTCAATAGATCCTCTAATGTCTGGATCATCATCTCTGACTGACCATCCGTCTGGGGGTGATAAGCGATACTAAACTTCAACCTTGTACCAAGTTCCTCTTGAACTTGCTTCCACAACTTGGAAGTAATCTTTGGGTCTCCATCAGAGATGATGGAATCGGGTATGCATGCAAACATACTATCTCTCTAATATAGAACTTAGCTAGATCTGACACCTTGGTAGTGGTCTTTAGGGCAAGGAGAAGTGTGATGACTTGGTAAGGTGATCTACCACAACCAATATCGCATCATGACCTTTCTTGGTCTAGGGTAGACCCACCACAAAATCCATGGTGATCTGTTCCCATTTCCACTCTGGAATCTCTATCGACTGTAAAAGTCCACCGGGTCGTTGGTGTTCAGCCTTCACCATCTGGCACGTAAGACAACTGACCACATATGTCGCAATGTCTCTCTTCATTCCTGGCCACCAGAAAAACCTCTACAGGTCCTTGAACATCTTGGTAGTTCTCGGGTGCACTGTGTACTTAGAACCATGAGCCTCTTGTAGGATACATTCCCTTAGCGGTGAATCCTCAAGAACCCATATATGATTTTTGAATCTAATCCCTCTGTCTACTCCCACTGAGAGAGGGGTCTATGGCTTCTTCATCAAGCCCTTCATCTTGTCGAGTTCCCCACTGACCAACTATGCCATCACGATCTCGCCTAACAACTCTGACTGAATCTGGATGTTGGCCAGTTGGACTTGATCTTCTAGCGGTTGTGGAGTCCATTTCACCAGCTCCTCTAAGCTCTTCCATTAATTAGACAAAACAATTTCACACCTGAGCTGTTTCTGACTCAAAGCATCAGCTACGACATTTGCCTTACCAGGATGATAGGCGATGGTGAAGTCATAATCCTTCATGTACTCCATCCATCGTCGCTGTCGTAGGTTCAAGTCTCTCTGTGTCAGGAGGTACTTGAAACTCTTATGGTCGGTGAGGATCTCGAAGGTAGCACCGTACAACTAATGTCAACATATCTTCAACGCATGGGTGATAGCATCTAGTTCAAAGTCATGCATTGGGTAATTTACCTCGTTGGGCTTGAGTTGTCGGGAAGCGTATGCAACCACATGCCAGACTTGTTCCAACACACATCCAAGTCCTATCTTTGAAGCGTCACTGAATATCAAAAAACCCTCATTGTCGGAAGGTAGGGTCAACACTGGGGCAGTGGTCAGCTTCTCCTTTAGCTCCTGGAAATGAGCCTCACATACATAGGACCACACAAACTTCACATCCTTCTGAGTCAACATGGCCAACGGCAATGTGGTCTTTGAGAAATCCTTGATGAAGCGCCGATAGTATCTGACCAAACCCAAGAAGCTATGAATCTCAGAGGGGTTCTTTGGTGCAGGCCAGTCTCGAACTGTCGACACTTTGGCTGGATCTATGGTGATCGTTCCTCCTGAGATGATGTGTCTGAGAAACATGACTTGGTCTATCTAAAACTCACATTTCGAGAACTTTCCTATAAAACTTCTACTTTCTCAGGATATCAAGGACTCTACCCATATGGTCACCATGTTAGGCTAGGTCATCGGAGTACACCAAGATGTCGTCTATGAACACTATTACAAAGGAGTCAAGGAAAGGTTGGAACACACTGTTCATAAGGTTCATAAAGACGTTGGGTGCATTGGACAACCCAAACGACATGACCACAAACTCATAATGGCCATATCAGGTTCGAAAAGCCGTTTTAGGTATATCCTCACTTCTCACTCTCCCCTGGTGGTATCATGACCTCAAATCAATCTTGGAAAAGATTCGAGCCATTTTGAGTTGGTCAAACAAGTCATCTATCATGGGTAAAGGATACTTGTTCTTAATGGCCACCTGGTTGATCTTCTGATAATCAATACACATCCGGAGCAATCCATCCTTCTTCTTCACAAAGAGGACTGGTGCTGCCCATGGTGATGTTCTGGGCCAGATAAAACCTTTATCTAACAACTCTTGCAATTGGGTTTTCAACTCGAGCAATTCAGAAGGGGCCATCTATAGGGTGCCTTAGATATAGGGTTAGTTCCGGGAGCTAACTCAATGGAGAAATCCACCTCTCTCTCAGGGGGAATCCCTGGTAGATCATCTGGAAACATATCCGTGTACTCTCGAACCACCACTATCTCCTCTAAGGGTCGCACCCTGGTCTTAGGTTCGGTAACTATGGCTAGGTATGCTCGGAAACCTTTGGATATCATCTGCTCAGCCTTCAAGGCTGAAACATAAAGGCTGGTAGTTGCATTTCTCCTTCCTCGAATGGTGAAGGGTGGATGTCCAGGCTTTCTAATAAGAATCTTCTTCTCCCTACAGTAAATATGGGCTCTATATGTGTAAAGCCAATCCATACCAATGATTACATCAAAATCATTCATATCGAGGAGGATGAAGGAAATGGGAAGTTCATGGTTCAAAGACTTAACTGGCAAGACATGGGTTTTTAAAAGAGATGTATATATGCAACCACTCAGGGTTGTGACATCCAAAACATAACCTAAATCCTTGATGTCCAAACAAAGCATAGTTGCCATATTTCTCAAAATAAAAGTATTAGTAGAACCAGAATCAAAAAGAGCTTTTACATTTTGTCCCATGACTTCAAGCATGCCTACATAATTCATACCATATCAGATAGCTATTACGTGATCTACTAAACTAAAAGGAAAACTCTATGGGTTATTACCCTTGATCAACCTATTAGCATTTTCTTGGGATTCTTCATTGTTGATGGTGAATACTCTGGCTTGCTTCTCTCTCCAAGAGGGGGATCTCTAGCTGGTGCTCATCCTCCTGCTGGGGGTGCTACTGCCACTGGCTGTGCTACCACCGAACCTCTCAAATTAGGCTGAGGATAGTTGGCGACTAAGTTTCCCTCTTGTTGGCAATGGTAGCACACCCTCTTCTCGAAGCGACACTTCCCAGGATGTGACCGTCCATAGGTACGACACTTTAGAAAGTGATTCTCACCACATGACTTTCCTTTGTGTCCATGCTTGCCCTTGTTGTGATTATGCCCTTGTCCTTTCTTATGGTCATTCTTCTATCCCTTAGTTCCTTCAGTGAAACCCGAATATCCTTTGGAGGAGTTCTGAGCAGGCATCACAATCCTCTCCATGTCCAAGGCGGTGTTGTAGGCTTCAACAAAGGTTTTTGGTTTACTTTCCATCACATGGGGCTTGATGGAAGGATGAAGACGCTCTATGAAATGGTCCACCCTTCTTTCCTCATCCATCATGTATCCAAAGCGTTCCAGGATGCAAAACTTGCAACCAAAGTCCGCAACAGATGAGTTACCCTAGGTCATGTTGGTGAACTCACTTTCCTTCTCCTTCTTAGCTGAGACGGGGATGAATCTGGCGGTGAAGATAGTCTTGAAGTCGGTCCACGCCATCAGTTCTTTACTTAGATCTCATCCCATGATGTGGTTTTCCCACCATATCTTGGTTGCTCCTTCCAAGAGGTGAGCAGCAAAAAGAACCTTCATGTTGGGCTGTACCTCAAGCATGCAGAACCCATTCTCGACTGCCAACAGCCAAGCCTCCACTTTGTTGACCACTTCTGTCTTATCCTCTCCCCAAGATCTCTCGATGTTTAGGTTGACGAAGTCCAGGATGGTGACTCCGATTTGGTGACGAATGGGAAGATGTTCACCCTTCGCGTATCTAGCTATGTCCCTGAGGGCCAGAGTGCTGATGGCCTCAGTCAGCCTCTTCTACTGTTCCATCCATAAGGCGTCAGGGGTGTGAACCACCATTGTTGGTTCTGGACCTCCAGATTGGTCCTCTTCCACTTTGGCCTCATCCTCGAACATAGGTTCCTCTTCCTATTCCATCTCAAGGTTGTCAAAGGGTATCAGTTCAGGATCAGGGACTTCACCTGCAGCTCCCTCAGGTCTCTTCCTCTTATTTGAGGATTCACCAACTTGGTTCCTCTTCCTCTTCTCTGAAGACCCCTTTCCCTTGCGATAAGGCCCACCACCATTGGTGGCCTCAGGGATAGCAACGATCTTCACTCAAGAAATATACATAAGCATACAAACAGACATTTAGTCTACATTTAAACTAATTATACTTATGTCAATGACATCTTATTTACGTATCTTTTATTAATTTGATGGAGGATTCCTTAAATCTTATCATACTTACCCATACCTTAGGAGGGTGGGGAAGAGAGAGAAAACCCTAAATCTTAGAATCCTTAATTGAATTAGGGTTGAGAAGGGATGAAAAAGATGAGAGAGTCCTAAATGTATCTTATTTTGAGTCAGAACCTAAGACATTGGACAGGCAGTCACACTACATTCGGGAGTCCTCGTGACTGATTAGCATGACAGAGGAAAGTATTGTCAACCCCCGGACCGTGATCCTTTTCTAGACACCTATGTCTTTAGGAAAATCCTCTAATAACTCCCTCAGTTCTAAAAAGTTCATAAAATTTAATAATTACCAAGGATTAAATGAGGAATCAATGCTCTGATACCAAATGTAACGACCCCGCCTCCCGGTAACCCCCAATTAAGGGAGACCAAAAGGCTATCCCAATTTTTCGGAATCAATGGTTCAGCAAATAATCAATAATAATTACTAAATTCTACCAAAAACTATACTAAAAAGCTAGAATAAAATAAAACTTTGCACACCTTTTTAAAATCTTGGATTTTTAAACTTCTATCCACAACTGGAGTCTATTCTAACTAATCCTGCTTGTACTTTAATTTTTATATTCACAATGTGTCACTTTACTATTTGTCCTATTCATATTGTACCAAAAACGACGACAAACAAAATGTCAGTCAACATAAATGAATATGTCGGTATGTGGGGACAACCAAAATTTCAAAAATACTGCTAACAACCTTAATATCACAATTAAGTTATTTAAGAATCCAAATTACGTTTTCAATGTGACATTCTCCACCACTTTTTCCCTAACCCTGGAATACCCTCTCTAGGGGTTTTCCTTTACACTAGACATAAGGCCACCTTCTCCATCCTGAGCTTGGTGCCTGGGGTCACCTCTCATGGTGCCCAATAGTCATGCAAGAAATATAAGACCACCTTCTCCATCCTGAGCTTGGTGCTTGGGGTCACCTCTCATACTGCCCAATGGTCTTCCCTCTTGGGCTTGACCTAATTGACCTTCCCTCCAGGGCTTGGTCACACATCATACATCAGGGTGACATGTAGGTGTGAGAATGCACATTTATAATTAATTGTGATAATCATAGTGACTTTAAAGATTTGCATAACTGAACATCCAATAGTTAGGTTGCATCAATTCGATCAATCATTCGAGAAAACTCTATGAAACTAAATCGGTTACTCATAAATAACAACATACATGTACTGCTGATTTTTGAGATAGAATTGTAACGACCCTGACCTGGGTTATGAGGTAACCCTATTTATTTTGGTTAATAAAGTTTCTTAGAACTTTAATATAATCCTCTAAGGTGTTTTGTTATCATGTGACACACTTATGTTTCAAGTTTGGTCCCGATTGAATGTTGTTTGAGCAATGTTCCTTTGTTTTGGACCAAAGTGCAATTTACCCAAGTTGAGGGGTAATATTGCAATATGTCACATGTTTAACGTGCCTAATATGTTTTAGAATCATAAGATAGAGAATGATTCTAAGTGTTGGCTTGTGGAAAACCTAAATTCCAAGCTGAACTTGTTTGAAACAATGTTGGTGCATTGTGCACCAATTTTGGTACAAGCTATAATTTACCCAAAATGTGGGGTTAATATGCAAATTACCACCTCTAGAGTGTTTCTACTCCCTCATAGTATCATTTAGAGGAGATAGAATGAATGAGATACCATGTTTGAATAAATTATGAGTGATGGTAATCTTGGTGATGAAATGACTAAGAAAAGGGTTGAATATGAAAGCTTAACTTGAGTTGTATCAAGATGAAAAGCTTATATATGAGTGCCTATCGGCCAAAGAGCCCAAGGAGGTGTCCCATATCGTTTTGTGAACTCTTTTCAAAGTACATATCGTGCAAAGCACCTCAAGAAGGTGAGGTGTGTCAGGCTACAACTTCCTTAGGAAAGTTGTGATGAGTTGTGAATAAAGTGGTAATTTTGTTGATATATCTTATCCAAATGGATAAGTAATGGACGAATTTTCATCTCAAGATGATCGTCAACCATTTTGCATTACAAGATAAATTTTGATGCATGCATGTACACACGGAACCCATGCATGACACGTGGCACCTACTAGCTCAAAATGTTGACACCTCATTTTTGCTTTCCTTCATGAACAACAAGTATATATACCCCTAGTTTCACCCCTTGGTGCAGTTTTGCGACCCTTACCACCCTCCTACCCTAAGGTATCATGCATAGAGCTCCCATATCGTGAAGGGATGCTGTGGTATTGTGCATGGGCCTTGGGATATTGCCCATGGCAAGAGCATATCGTCCAAGTAGGTGAAATTGGCCATATAAGGTGATGTCGGCCAATAGGGTGAAGTGTTGAGTGCCATATCGTGCAAGTGAGTGCCATATCGTGCATGAGGGTTGGCATATAGTGCAAGGACACTTGTGTATCTTGCAAAGGTGTTAAGGAGCAAGAAGGAGCTCATACTTAACCCTAAGGTAAGGATAAGATCATCTTCAACCTTGAATTGAAGCATGATTTTAGGGTTTTGATCTTCTTTTCTTTTCTTCTTCACTAATTGCTTATCCATGGTGATTCCTTGTATATGAAGGAGTTGTGAACGAGCCTTGGACTTTTCATAAGTCATCTTCAACCTTAGGAACGAGGATCTTTGGAGCTTGGAGCTTTGAAGTGGTTCTTAAGGCGGGTTATATAACTTGAACTCAGTCATGTTATTATTCATCACCTAAATTTCTATACTTAGTGAAATACTTTTAATTCCGAAATTTCCTGAAATAGTTGATGCGATTATGAGTTCTAGTAGTTTTTTAGACCTGTTGACATGAACTATAACAGTTATAACTAAGGTCTAGAGGTTGAAGATGGTGGTATCACTTTATAAAAGTGATATCGGGTGCAAGCATATAAACAAGCACCTCTAACCCGATATGGTGATGCACCTACTCCATTAAAATGATATGGATATGATTGTATACATTTTTGCACGATATGGGGTGTAGTATACACCTCTTGCAAGATATAAAGTCTATTATAAACTCCATGCACGATACAAGGTCAATTGTATAATTGAAAGATGACAAGAAACCCATATTTGGGTAACCCGATATAAGTGAAGAGTAACAAGTGCTAATGCACGGTATGATAATATAATAAACCATTGGTACTTAGTATCATGAGTCCTACATGACCGTGCATGACATGGTTGCACGACACATGATCTTGCACAATAGGGTTGCACGATACACAACCCTAGACAATATGGTAGTCGATATGGTGATGAGTTGAAACTCTTAAGCATCATGGGCGACACATATATGTACCATGTGCCTGTCACAATCAACCCTAACCTGACATGAGTGTTGCAACCAAATGGTTCATAGTGTATCCCAATATGATTTGGTTCCCTACACTCCAATTGACTTGTATTTTGGGTTGAGCCCGATATGGCAAACCCTAATCTGTCACCACCAACCCTAGATGGTGAGCCGCCTGATATGGTGATTGAATGCACCTCTAGCCCAACATGGTGATGGCTTAGTACCTCATGCACGACATGGGTAACACATACAAATACCTCTATCCCGATATGGATGATGGCCATATAGCTCTAGCCCGATATGGTGAGTGCTCATACACCTCCAACCTGATATGGTGGTGCTTGTACACCTACAACTCGATATGGTGAATATATGCACATATTTAACCCTATACACCTTGTAAAGATGAAGGCAAGACGCTCTTAGAAGTGATGAGTGTGAAACCAAGTAATGGTGTGGCTAATACCTTGATAGGTGAAGCACCAAGAGTGGTTGATAATGGACGAACTTATATCAATAATGCCTTAACCCGAGATGAGTCCATATCATTGATAGTGGATGGATAATTCAAATGTGTGACTTATGACCAATACATTACATGATAAATGTGATGAGCTAGTACATAAAGTATTAGGATGGGACATACCCTAATACAAGATAAGTTGATGAACTTAAGTATGTTAAAAGTGATGAGGGAAGTGATACATCAAGACATGATAGATATCACATCCAACACTTCATGGTTGATGCACCTTAAATCCAATATACTTGGATGAGTAACACATGAAGTGTGTCATGTCAATTGTTACGTTGAGATGTAATGAGATTAATGCACCTTGATGAATGTAGGCTAACATGCCTTATGAAAAGATTAATCCAAATCAATAGACTATGATTTAATCATATTCCGATAAAGATGAGAGAGAAACTCATACTTTGTGTTGTTAATACATTCAATGATGAATGATGAGAATAAATAAGTATGTTGCATACTTATGATATCAATATTAGCTTCTAGTTGTGAGAAGCAATGAAATAGGGCTGATCATTAATAATATGATCTCAAGAACCTAAGAGGTTATTTTTGGAAAACCCTAATGGAGGGTGCTGATATGAAAGAGATACCATGAACCCTAAAAAAGGGAATAGTGATATTACTTAGTGTTGTATGGTGATGATATAAAAGAGGAACCATGAACCCTAAAGAGGGAGTAGTGGTATTACTTAGTGTTGTATGGTGCTGATATGAAAGCATTATAATTGTTATCATGAATATTAATCATGTAGGAATGATGAGATGAGTATATCCAGGTATGGGCTATGATGCTCTGTATTTTGAGAATGTTTATAGGCTTTATAAGCCTTCATATGTTTTGATTGCTTAGTGAGAACTAATCTGAAAATTTATGAGCCCTGTGTGTCATATGATGTTTTAATTATTGAGCTTGTTTATGAGTTTTATAAGCCATAATATGCCTTATTGCTTTGAGGGGGTAATAAGAGGTGATATGAGCTTTGTGTACTATGTGCAATGCTTTGTGTAACAAGAATCATTGAGCTTTGTGTTCTATGTGCAATGCTTTGTTTAGTAAGAATCATAATGTCCTTGGTCGGATGACCTGAAGATATTAAGTTACCTAATAAGTGGTAACAAGTATCCTATTATAAGTTAAGGGTTCAAATACCATATTCTATAATCATGATGATGAACTTGTTCGGAAATGGAATTATACTTGATGAGTTGAGGGATTAAGATCCCAACACTTTGTGCAAAGAGTATGGCTATAGGCCATGACTCCACAATGACAATGCCATGCAATAGATATAAGATCTAAGATTGAAGAGAGTTAATGTTGTGGAAATGATTCTATAGTGAATAAATGTTATACATGTTCTTCATATTCCTTAAAGGATAAGTGGCATGTTGCTCTTCCAAGATATAGCTATAATGTTTTAGATAAGAATGATATTCTAATATGTTAGACATTGAATTAACTGTTGTCAAACAAATATGATTCTTCTGTTCATATTTATCTTCTTTAGTTGCAATAATAATATTTCTGGCGGAGAGTTATATCTCTCGCTGGGGCAATTTACAATTGTCTCATCCCCATGGGAACCACATTTTTAGGTGGACTCAGACGAGGAGGCATGAATCCTTCAATAGAAGAAGGACAACAACAGTAGGGACAGTAGTGAAGTCTCAGGTGGAGACACTGGTTGTTATGCCATGTATAGATGTATATATAGTCCTATGATTCGTCTCTATACTCTCAGGTCCTCGGAGTAGTAGTTAGTGCTTTTGGGATTTTGGCTTAATGCCTCAAGATTTTACATAGCTTGTGTTCAGTTTAACAAGCACATTTGATGCTTATAATTCTCAGAAAAAGATGATGCAGGTCATGTACCTTTTAACCAGAATGTAAATGTGTTACTTTTGTTCTATGTGAGAAAGTTTTCGTTTGATGGATCTCTTGGTAAAAATGTTTTAATTTTTAGTGATTTTCGGTAATCCGCTGCTTAGTGAACGCTTCCGTACTAGTTAATTATGTTTTTATGATTTGGATGTCACAATTAAGTGGTATCAGAGATCTAGGTTCGCTGAGTCTACAGAGACATAGGACTAAGGTGTTGAGTCTGTGTTGGTGTCCTCCAGTATACCCTATAGTGACTTCTGCTTATGCAGAGTAAAGGGTAAAGTTTATAAATGACTGGGGAACACGAGAGGAACACATTGCTAAGGGCAATGTTGTTATACCAGGAGAGGGTGCATGGGACCAGGCAAGATGAGAACAAGTGCCTGGGGATTCCCATCTTGACCTGATCAGGATAAAGAATCCTATGTTATGCTCTTAAAGGGCAGGTTAGGATAATAGTGATGCATATAGAAGACTGGATACTAGTATTACAACCTAAGTTACCAGTCTTTAATGCATAAACATTGGGCTTTGAAAGGATTCCTGAGTGACATGGTCATGTTAGAATAGTGGAAATATGGGAAATATTAATAAATGACAAGAAAGTAGACTCTGCCATAAGTCTGGACAAACTGTATATCTATGATGATAGTGCCTAAGGAGGGGCCATAAGCTATGAATTAAGGTAAGGTCTCTACAATTCTAGAGACATTTGCCTAGATATTCTGAAAAGCCAAAGTTTTTGGTATCACCAGTGCAATAAATGCCTAGTGCACCAGGGCAGTAGCCACTAAGTAAAGGCAAAAGCAGCAACATGAGATTACTGGACACTATGTGTTGAAATCAATCTAATGTGGTAGGTGACCTTGAGGGGTAATACTTAAATAAAATATATTCATCCTGATACTTCATTTCATGATTCTACGTGTTAAAGATATGAAAGTAGTTGTTTTTGAACTTCCTTTGACTAGTCCTATAAGGACACAAGGAAGATGAGAAATTACATTTTACTCAGTGCTCTTTAAAATGTTTTATTATTTCTCTTATCTTTGTGATATAAGATGAAATATAGAAGTGATGCTTGGAGAAAATCTAGAAATGGAAAATCCTGTGTGTATAATGATATGAAAAGTGAGGAATATGATAGTAAATAAAGTGCATACTACCTAATCTCAATACTTGTATACCCTGGCCAGGTATATGATTATTGTAGATTAAGCAAGTATAAAACTCTTATATTTTTATCTTTTTGATTACTCTGATCAAGTAGTCATTATGAAACAATCTAGAGAGTATAATGAAATTAAATAGGAAGAGCTAAGTGAAATTTTCAAAACAAATCACTTAGTGAACATACTCAGTGAACTTGCTCCGTGGATATTTTCAAAACAAATCACTTAGTGAACATACTCAGTGAACTTGCTCCGTGGATATTTTCAAAATAAATCACTTAGTGAACATACTCAGTGAACTTGCTCTGTGGATATTTTCAAAACAAATCACTTAGTGAACATACTCAGTGAACTTGCTCCGTGGATATTTTCAAAACAAATCACTAAGTGAACATACTCAGTGAACTTGCTCTGTGGATATTTTGAAAACAAATCACTTAGTGAACATACTCAGTGAACTTGCTCCGTGGATATTTTCAAAACAAATCACTTAGTGAACATACTCAGTGAACTTGCTCCGTGGATATTTTCAAAACAAATCACTTAGTGAACATACTCAGTGAACTTGCTCCGTGGATATTTTCAAAACAAATCACTTAGTTAACATACTCAGTGAACTTACTCCGTGGATATTTTCAAAACAAATTACTCAATGAACATACTCAGTGAACTTGCTCCGTGGATATTTTCAAAACAAATCACTTAGTGAACATACTCAGTGAACTTGCTCCGTGGATATTTTCAAAACAAATCACTTAGTGAACATACTCAGTGAACTTGCTCCGTGGATATTTTCAAAACAAATCACTTAGTGAACATACTCAGTGAACTTGCTCCATGGATATTTTCAAAACAAATCACTCAGTGAACATACTCAATGAACTTGCTCTGTGGATATTTTCAAAACAAATCACTTAGTGAACATACTCAGTGAACTTGCTCCGTGGATATTTTCAAAACAAATCACTTAGTGAACATACTCAATGAACTTGCTCCGTGGATATTTTCAAAACAAATCACTTAGTGAACATACTCAGTGAACTTGCTCTGTGGATATTTTCAAAACAAATCACTTAGTGAACATACTCAGTGAACTTGCTCTATGGATATTTTCAAAACAAATCACTTAGTGAACATACTCAGTGAACTTGCTCCGTGGATATTTTCAAAACAAATCACTTAGTGAACATACTCAGTGAACTTGCTCCGTGGATATTTTCAAAACAAATTACTTAGTGAACATACTTAGTGAACTTGCTCTGTGGATATTTTCAAAACAAATTACTTAGTGAACATACTCAGTGAACTTGCTCCGTGGATATTTTCAAAACAAATTACTTAGTGAACATACTCAGTGAACTTGCTCAGTGAATATTTTCAAAACAAAGTACTTAGTAAACTTTCTCAGTGAACTTTTCCAAACCAATAGAGGATTGCTGAGTGAATTATCTATGTTAGATATGTATATGTTTCTCTTCTGGTAAATATTCTGGGGTGATGATAGAAGTATGTTCTTTTATGCTTCTTCTTTTCAATAATATGGACATCATATGTTAGGGGTTTATGCTCTGCATAAACATAAACATTGATAAGGTTGAATTAATGAAAGGAACTTTGTGTGGATTATAGATCCATGATATCTCCATAAAATTAAGATGTTATGTGGAGACTTGATGACATGATAAATGAGTAAGATATGTCTCTCCTTTTTCCTGGGATTTTGGGGACGAAATCCTTATTAGGGGTTTATATCTTGTAACGACCCTGACCTGGGTTATGAGGTAACCCAATTTATTTTGGTTAATAAAGTTTCTTAGAACTTTAATATAATCCTCTAAGGTGTTTTTTATCATGTGACACACTTATGTTTCAAGTTTGGTCCCGATTGTATGCTGTTTCAGCAATGTTCCTTTATTTTGGACAAAAGTGCAATTTACCCAAGTTGAGGGGTTATATTGCAATATGTCACATTCTGAACGTGCCTAATGTGTTTTAGAATCATAAGATATAGAATGATGCTAAGTGGTGGCGTGTGGAAAGCCTAAATTCCAAGCTAAACTTGTTTGAAACAATGTTGGTGCATTGTGCACCAATTTTGGTACAAGTTGTAATTTACCCAAAATGTGGGGTTAATATGCAAATTACCACCTCTAGAGTGTTCCTACTCCCTCATAGTATCATTTAGAGGATATATAATGAATGAGACACCATGTTTGAATCAATTATGAGTGATGGTAATCTTGGTGATGAAATGACTAAGAAAAGGGTTGAATATGAAAGCTTAACTTGAGTTGTATCAAGATGAAAAGCTTATATATGAGTGCCTATCGTCCAAGGAGCCCAAGGAGGTGTCCCATATCGTTTTGTGAACTCTTGTCAATGTCCATATCATGCAAAGCACCTCAATAAGGTGAGGTGTGTCGGGCTACAACTTCCTTAGCAAAGTTGTGATGAGTTGTGAATAAAGTGGTAATTTTGTTGATATATCTTATCGAAATGGATACGTAATGGACGAATTTGCATCTCAAGATGATCCTCAACCATTTTGCATTACAAGATAAATTTTGATGCATGCATGTACACGTGGAACTTACTAGCTCAAAATGTTGACACCTCATTTTTGCTTTCCTTCATGAACAACAAGTATATATACCCCTAGTTTCACCCCTTGGTGCAATTTTGCGACCCTTACCACCCTCCTACCCTAAGGTATCGTGCATAGAGCTCCCATATCATGAAGGTATTCTGTAGTATCGTGCATGGGCCTTGGGATATCGCCCATGGCAAGAGCATATCGGACAAGTAGGTGAAATTGGCCATATAAGGTGATATCGGCCAATAGGGTGAAATGTTGAGTGCCATATCGTGCAAGTGAGTGCCATATCGTGCATGAGGGTTTGAATAGCGTGCAAGAACACTAGTGTATCGTGAAAAGGTGTTAAGGAGCGAGAAGGAGCTCATACTTAACCCTAAGGTAAGGATAAGATCATCTTCAACCTTGAATTGAAGCATGATTTTAGGGTTTTGATCTTCTTTTCTTTTCTTCTTCACCAATTGCTTATCCATGGTGATTCCTTGTATATGAAGGAGTTGTGAACGAGCCTTGGACTTTTCATAAGTCATCTTCAACCTTAGGAACGAGTAGCTTTGGATCTTGGAGCTTTGATGTGGTTCTTAAGGTGGGTTATATAACTTGAACTCAGTCATGTTATTGTTCATCACCTAAATTGCTATATTTAGTGAAATACTTTTAATTCCGAAATTTCCTGAAATAGTTGATGAGATTATGAGTTCTAGTAGTTGCTTAGACCTTTTTACATGAACTATAATAGTTAGAACTAAGGTCTAGAGCTTGAAGATGGTGGTATCACTTTATAAAAGTGATATCGGGTGCAAACATATAAATAATCACCTCTAACCCGATATGGTGATGCACCTACTCCATTAAAATGATATGGATATGATTGTATACATTGTTGCACGATATGGGGTGTAGTATACACCTCTTGCAAGATATAAAGTCTATTATAAACTCCATGCACGATACAAGGTCAATTGTATAATTGAAAGATGACAAGAAACCCTAATTTGGGTAACCCGATATAAGTGAAGAGTAACAATTGCTAATGCACGATATGATTATATAATACACCATTGGTACTTAGTATCATGAGGCCTACATGACCTTGCATGACATGGTTGCACGACACATGATCTTGCACGATAGGGTTGCACGATACACAACCCTAGACAATATGGTAGCCGATATGGTTATGAGTTGATAACTCTTAAGCATCATGGGCGACACATATATGTACCATGTGCCTATCACAATCAACCCTAACCTGACATGAGTGTTGCAACCAAATGGTTGATAGTGTAGCCCAATATGGTTTGGTTCCCTACACTCCAATTGACTTGTATTTTGGGTTGAGCCCGATATGGCAAACCCTAATCTATCACCACCAACCCTAGATGGTGAGCCGCCCGATATGGTGATTGAATGCACCTCTAGCCCAACATGGTTATGGCTTAGTACCTCATGCACAACATGGGTAACACATACAAATACCTCTAGCCTGATATGGATGATGGTCATATAGCTCTAGCCCGATATGGTGAGTGCTCATACACCTCCAACCTGATACGGTGGTGCTTGTACACCTACAACTCGATATGGTGAATATATGCACATCTTTAACCCTATACACCTTGTAAAGGTGAAGGTAAGACACTCTTAGAAGTGATGAGTGTGACACCAAGTAATGGTGTGGCTAATACCTTGATAGGTGAAGCACCTAGAGTGGTTGATAATGGACGACCTTATATCAATAATGCCTTAACCCGAGATGAGTCCATATCATTGATAGTGGATGGATAATTCAAATGTGTGACTTATGACCAATACATTACATGATAAATGTGATGAGCTAGTACATAAAGTATTAGGATGGGACATACCCTAATACAAGATAAGTTGATGAACTTAAGTATGTTAAAAGTGATGAGGGAAGTGATACATCAAGACATGATAGATATCACATCCAAAACTTTAAGGTTGATGCACCTTAAATCCAATATACTTGGATGAGTAACACATGAAGTGTGTCATGTCAATTGTTACGTTGAGATCTAATGAGATTAATGCACCTTGATGAATGTAGGCTAACATGCCTTATGAAAAGGTTAATCCAAATCAATAGACTATGATTTAATCATATTCTGATAAAGATGAGAGAGAAACTCATACTTTGTGTTGATAATACATTCAATGATGAATGATGAGAATAAATAAGTATGTTGCATACTTATGATATCAATATTAGCTTCTAGTTGTGAGAAGTAATGAAATAGGGCTGATCATTAATAATATGATCTCAAGAACCTAAGAGGTTATTTTTGAAAAACCCTAATGGAGGGTGCTGATATGAAAGAGATACCATGAACCCTAAAAAGGGAATAGTGATATTACTTAGTGTTGTATGGTGATGATATAAAAGAGGAACCATGAATCCTAAAGAGGGAGTAGTGGTATTACTTAGTGTTGTATGGTGCTGATATGAAAGCATTATAATTGTTATCATGAATATTAATCATGTAGGAATGATTAGATGAGTATAGCCAGGTATGGGCTATGATGCTCTGTATTTTGAGAATGTTTATAGGCTTTATAAGCCTTCATATGTTTTGATTGCTTAGTGAGAAGTAATCTGAAAATTTATGAGCCCTGTGTGCCATATGATGTTTTAATTATTGAGCTTGTTTATGAGTTTTATAAGCCATAATATGCCTTATTGCTTTGAGGGGGTAATAAGAGGTGATATGAGCTTTGTGTACTATGTGCAATGCTTTGTGTAACAAGAATCATTGAGCTTTGTGTTCTATGTGCAATGCTTTGTTTAGTAAGAATCATAATGTCCTTGGTCGAATGACCTAAAGATATTAAGTTACCTAATAAGTGGTAACAAATATCCTATGATAAGTTAAGGGTTCAAATACCATATTCTATAATCATGATGATGAACTTGTTAGGAAATGGAATTATACTTGATGAGTTGAGGGATTAAGATCCCAACACTTTGTGCAAAGAGTATGGCTATAGGCCATGACTCCACAATGACAATGCCAGACATTAGATATAAGATCTAAGCCTGAAGAGAGTTAATGCTGTGGAATTGATTCTATAGTGAATAAATGTTATACATGTTCTTCATATTCCTTAAAGGATAAGTGGCATGTTGCTCTTCCAAGATATAGCTATAATGTTTTAGATAAGAATGATATTCTAATCTGTTAGACATTGAATTAACTGTTGTCAAACAAATATGATTCTTCTATTAATATTTATCTTCTTTAGCTGCAATAATAATATTTCTTGCGGAGAGTTATATCTCTCGCTGGGGCAATTTACAATTGTCTCATCCCCGTGGGAACCACATTTTTAGGTGGACGCGGATGAGGAGGTAGGAATCCTTTAATAGAAGAAGGACAACAGCAGCAGGGACAGCAGTGAAGTCTCAAGTGGAGACACTGGCTGTTATGCCATGTATAGATGTATATAGAGTCCTATGAGTTGTCTCTGTACTCTCAGGTCCTCGGAGTAGTAGTTAGTGCTTTCGGGATTTTGGCTTAATGCCTCGAGATTTTACACAGCTTGTGTTCAGTTTAACAAGCACAGTTGATGCTTATAATTCTCATAAAAAGATGATATAGGTCATGTACCTTTTAACCAGAATGTAAATGTGTTACTTTTTTTCTATGCGAGAAAGTTTTCGTTTGATGGATCTCTTGGTAAAAAGGTTTTAATTTTTAGTGATTTTCGGTAATCCGCTGCTTAGTGAACGCTTTCGCACTAGTTAATTATGTTTTTATGAGTCGAATGTCACAAGAATCAACCAAGTAGGGAAATCCAATCAAGCAAGCAAGTACAAGAATCCTAAAATAAACATACAATTTCCTTTTATCAAGATCTATCCAAACCAACTTTCTTATTAGGATTTCTATTCCTTTCTAGGGTTTCTACCCCTTTTAGGGTTTCATTTGCAATTGGGGTTTTGCCTTCACTTTTAGTACCACAAACCCTAATTAGAAAAAACTACTTATAAACCCTAAGTTTCACATCCTATCTCTCCTAGTAGGCTTAGGAACAATATTTATCAACCTTTTCCATATATTTCGAATTAAACATAGTTGTCTCTTCTTTTACCCTAAATTAGGGTTTCTAGACCCATTATCTCGCATTCTTTGTTTATAACCCTAACTCATGCAATTTCTCATCAAAACCAGGTTCAAGCATATCATCATCATTCAATAGGTTAATATTACTCGAATTAACCTATTAAGCTTCATAGATTAATTCATTAACCTCAATTAGGGTTTCTAACCAAATTTTAATAGATTTTCCATCAACTTAACATAATGTTGCAAATAGAAACGAAATTGGATTCTCAAACCATTTTAATTGTGTTCCTCGTATTTTTTTGATCAACTTTCATATATTAAGTTTTGTCATTAGAGCTTCCTAGTAATTTCTACAAATTTTACAAGGAAAACATATTTTTTGGAATATTTGAGCACAGAGGGAGATTTAACAAAAACCCGGGGCCGCTCGATCAGTAGTCCACTGGTCCGCCCTTTGGATCCAATGATCTGCGTCACACGCCTCCACTCACGAGGTAACTAAGCCGGCTGAGCCTGAGACCGTTGGATCTCTTCACGAGACCACGGTGGAATGCGATCGGACGATCATTGATCGTCGTCCTCTTCCTTTGTTGACGTTCGACTCGCGGCGGCGCCGAGGTGGAGCTCTTGCCAGAGAGGGATTGATCTAGAGGTAGAGAGGGAGCTAGGACTCGAGAGGCGGCCGTTTGGGATTGCAATGATGTGAGGAATTGAGGGGGGGGTCTATTTATAGGATTTGGGGGCTCCATTAGGGTTTCCCTACCCTCGCCGCCGCTTGTCCCTTAGCCTGATTGGGCTTTTCCTCTAGAAACCTCGGAACACCCTCAGAATAGGGTAGGTTGTGCACGGAATTGCCTCCCAAAGATTCTCGTGGCCTTGGATTTGTGGCAGGTGGGAAGAAATGTGAGGAAATTACATTGGGAAATCTTGGTTTCCTTCTCCCTTTCCTTCTCTGTCTCGAGATGGGTGATGGACAACCACTGTTGGATCCGTGATCCTTTAGACCACGCGGGGTAACGAACGGCTGCAATCGCTCCCCTATTTCTAATTTCTTAAAAATGAGGGAAAAAGGGTATTAAACAATGAAATATTGTGAAAATCATATCTCTCTCCCCATTTATTATTTTTCACTCAAATTTTAGAGGAAGCTCTGTCTTGGCATTATTTACTCGTATATTAAATTTGAAACCCAAATTCCAAAGGAAAATGGTGTTTCCTTCTTATGCAAGTTATTCATTAATAAAACCAAATTAATTGATATTTCCTCTTTCTTTTGCCATTATCTTATCATCTTGGATTCCTTGGACCTCAAGGAACCCTAAAGGCATGAAATCCCATCTTGGGAAATATTCCTTTGCATTTTCCCTTATTCTTTTCTCTCTTTCTTACTTATTCCTTTTATGAAATAAATTCCTTTTTCTTTTATCTTTCTTTTTCTTGTAATTGGGATTAATATCCAATAAATCCCACTAAGCAAGCAAACAAGGCTATTGTAAATAAAATCCATCCAATACAAACAAATAAATCAACCATTGATTTCATTTATCATTAAAAGGAGATTTACAAATCTCATTACATAGTTTAGTAAAAATGAGGTTATAACAATACCCATTTATCTTCAATCAATATATCAAGAACTAATCAAGTTCCAATCAATGAGAAATAATGAAAATCAGTAGAATTGGGTCCCCCAATATCTTTCCCAAATCAAATCCAATCACATACATATACAAACAAGGTTTCTGATTGTTTTAGTCGGATATAATTAGGCTTTGAACATGAATACAAATCTTAGGAGGGAGAAAAACACTCACCTCAGGTGCCAAGAACCTTAAAAACGTAGGTCAACCTCTGAAATTTTGGAAACCCAATCAAACTCTCACAAATGAATCCAATTCTTTCTCCTCTCAACTCAAAAACCCTAGAAATGGGGATTAGAAGAGAAAGAGTGAGAAAAGGGGGAAAATTGATGTGATTTTGTATCAAATATGAGGAGGGATGGAATCTTGACATGTGAGAGAATATTCACCATGAAATTCTATGCAAAGAAGATAAATTTACTTGAGTTCATCATATCTTGGATAAAGAAACCCTAGGTCAACATCTGCACCACTTTCTCTACTCAAAACCCTAGCTCTCCTCTCTCTCAAGAGTTTCATTTCTTTGACATGAATGATTAGTAATGAGAGCTCCTTGTGTGTTAGGTTAGTCATATAGATGAATTGAGGTGCTTAGAACAATTGCAAACAAGCCCTTCATTATATTTTTATTTTGCTCAGACTAGCTAGTTGGTCGGCTGAGTTATAAACTCGACCGACACCACACTTTTAAGAACTCAAACCTCGTCCAAAAATTATGAAACTTTAACCCAATGTATGAAATTGAGTTATTAATCAACATTAAAAAATTTAGATCATTTAGAGTTACCAATAAATAACTAAAAATAAATACTACACTGCTATATTGCAGTCTGCAACATGGTCGATCGAGTTTGTCCTTCACATAACTCGACTGACACCCCTCTCTGTAGAGATCAAATATCATCAAAAAATTATTCCAATTTAATATTATGTCTATAATTGAGTTTTCAACTAAGGTTAAAATTTGAGATCAATTAGATATACCAATAAAAAGATAAAATTCAATTACCACACTGCTATATCAATCTAAAAATATGGTCGGTTGAGTTTGAAACTCGACTGACAAATACGTCAAAACATTCTTAATTTTTTTTGATATTTTGGAATAATGTTCACATTTGAGATATAAAAATCATATACAAATTTGAATTAAATCAGATTTACACATAAAATACTAAAAATCATTTTGTGAGACACTATGCTTATCAAATTCTATTTTCATATGTCATCAAAATCCTAATTTGGGCCAATTAGGGTTTCTAAATCTTAACCCTAATTATGTGGATCAAAGTATGATTAAATCTTACCATTATATTTAAAACATAAAAACTTAACTACCATCATTAATCAAGGTTTAAACAATGATCAACTTAATTAAGCATACAATCATCCAAGTAAACCCTAATTAAATTACTAATTTGAAAACGGGTCATTATAATTGCTATCATAATAAAAGAGAGGAAAGGTAACATAACATGCTAAACATTAGGAAACCAATGTGAAAACCCCTAGAGTACTCATTTGGGAAATCCCCTCTATTGAACACCTTGATCTGCACGTTTTGACTGCAAATCTTCCCTCCAAAAGTTCCCGGAGCATCTAGTCCAAGGATGAAACGAAACGATTCATAAACCACGATATAAACTTAGCGGAAGCATTCAATTAACAACGGAATACGAAAATCATCGGAAATTAAAACTTTTTGAGACAAGATCTTGAAATCATGAAACTCCTTTTATAAGAAACAAGGTAAACAGATTACATCTTTGTTAGATCACTTCATGAGTGATTATACACAGCAGATACAAAATCTCAAGATTTAAAACCCAAAATCTCAGACCAAAAGACTCCAAGGACCTGAGAGTACAGAGACGACATAAGACAAACTATCTACATGACTCAGCAGTCAGTATCTCCACCTGAGATTCACTACTGCTCCTGGTGCTGCGGCTGATTCTGATCACCTGCAGACTGGTTCCTTCGTCCTCGACGACCACCTAAAAAGTTGAAATCTACGGGGTGAGACAATTTTAAATAATTGTCCCAGCGAGAGTTATAACTCTCCGCCAGAAGCTTTATTATAGCAGTCACAGATCAACATAAGCAATAAAGCTTTAAGGTAATCAACAACAGATTGTTATCAAGTAGAACAACAACATTTAAGGAATATGAAGAACATGTATACTAAGCAGTGTAACCATCAATCATTGTATCTCGTATTTCAACCTAAGCAGATATGCTACACGGTTGATTATGTTTTACAAACATTATTATGCCCTGCGGAGATGAGGTATACCGCTCATACTCCAACCGATCACTATTAAATCGCATCGGTATCATACATAGGTCATCAAAAGAGCCGGATTCTTATGACCTCATCTTCCTCAGTTAGTATGAGGATCAACATACAGAACATCTAGTATCTCTGCTACTATAGCTTACCAGGGTATTCTGGTACTTCGCTATTAGAGTCACAGTGGCATTCTGTACTCTCTTCGCCATCGAAAGATTTCTTGTTTATCTCTCATCGATGCGGTACAAAAGATTTCCTCGGGAGATTAGTGTTATATCACCCCAGCATAAACACATAGTGCAGGATTGATAGATTAAGATACATCTACATCAATTCCTACACTAGGATGTAAGGGTATTCACATCCATATTCCCCCACATACTCAAAAGTATGTGATCCAGGAGTTCCCTTAGGAAAACCTGTTTCACCATCATTTAACTCCTGACAATGATGGATCTATGATCAGGGCTCTACATGGTATGATTATACTTGATTAGTTAGGTACATTTCAGTATTCTTTTTAACATCATACATGTTCTCAAACATTAATCATTAGAACATCAGCTATGAAAGTAGAATACTAAATGTATCAAGTCTAACTCTCATCAATTATCATTTCTCAATCATCTCATCACAAGTCATCTGATAAGCATGACCTTGATGATACTCATGGCTCTCACAGCCTATCATTCTCATAAGATGCCACTTACTAGGCATCAACATATGTCATTATTCATAAAGCTAATAACATGCTTTCAATGAATATGAAATCATAATCCTTACCTGGATATGATCATCATCATGTATAAGAACCTACATGGTTAATTCAACTAATAATAGTAAGCAATTCATATCAAAAGTTGTACCGGTTAGGTTCCTTGATTTTCACCAATTAGGGTTTACTATTCACATTACATGTCATCATCCTAGAATTAGGGTTTACTATTCACCTCATGGTGAATTGATCTCATAATATCACCATGTATGAGGAACATCATCATTAAAGCCCTCGGATAAGATTAAGATTCACCAATTATCATATTTAGGGTTTCCATGATCTCACATAAGTGGATCATACCTAATCTTGCATATTCGAGTACATTGAAGGTATTTTACTTGAGTTTTGAACATAAATGGTACTTTCTCTCTCCTCTCACTAGTAGATGGTGATTACACCACTCTAGATAGGTTGGGTCAAGTCATCCTTGATTAACATAAACCAAATCATCACTATCAAGTGATTAGGGTTTGATTAGAACAAGGTATCACTCAAATTAACCCCTAAAGGGCATTTTGGTCATTTACCCATTGATCATCATCATGGGTCAATTCATTAGTCACTTAGTCCCTTAATGTCTTAAGTTACCATTAGAGTTTATATTAGATCATCATTGAACCATTTACACCTTCAAGTGATTAAGTATACATAAACTTGAAAGTCTCGAATTGGTTTAGGGTTTAACCTTCAACCTTCAACCCATTTAGGTTTTAAACGACCTTGAACTCGTTTAATCTCAAACGACTTTGAACCCATTTGATCCTTAAATGAGTGTGGACCCACCTGACCTTAAACGGGTGTGAACCCATTTGACCTTAAACGAGTGTGAACCTGTTTGACCTTAAACGAGTGTGAACCCGTTTGGGCCTAAACGAGTGTCAACCTGTTTGATCCTAAACGAGTGTCAACCTGTTTGAGCCTAAACGAGTGTCAACCTGTTTGCCCAAAGTTTGACCAAAAACCAAGTCGGTTGGATAAGGGTTGAACCCTAAATAGATCTAAAATCAACATTTTTATCAATTCATCAACCTGTTGAAATTGGACCCTCAAACCATCAAATTTCCTTAACCCTAGACCTCCAAACGGTCTTGGGGTGTCACTAAATGAGTGTGAGACCGTTTGGATGAACCCCCAAACGGTTTTGAACCCGTTTGGGTCCTTCAACCCAAAACTCAACAAGATCTATACTTGAAATCAGCAATTTCAACCCGATTAGGGTTAGGGTGTTGAAGTGCCTTCAACTCTCAATTGGTTAGGAATTAGTTTATAATTGTTTGTAGAAATGAAACTCAATATATTATCAGCAGACCCTCAAATGATCATCCCTTGGTCAACCCTATCAAATGGTCTTGAGATCGTTTTGATCCAAACGATCTTGCAAGATCGTTTGAGATCAAACGGGTTGAACCTGTTTGACCTTAAACGGTTTGCACCGTTTGGACCAAAAGGGTCCAAGGTCGTTTGATAAAGTTACCTAGGAATCCACGCCCATCATCCTCAACCTCTGTTCAGGTCAGTTACACCACCGTTTTTCTTGCAAAAGTGCAAGGAAGAAGGGAGGTAGAAGAAGAACTAAGCACAAAAAGTAAGAACAAAGATATGCATAATAAAGCTAGGAGTTTAGAGTTATAAAACCCACCTTAAACGTGGTTCCTAGAGCTCCAAGCTTCCAAGATTCAAGCCTTTAATGGAGTCTTGAGCTCCACAGGTCATCCAAGGTTGTTTCTTCGAGGAAAAGATGGGAATGGTCGGCTAAAACAAAGAATCTAAGTGAGTTAACCATAGAACCAACCTTTTAAGAAGAATTCCTCCATGAATTCGAGCTTGAAGATGGTTCCTACTCACCTTAGCACTAGTTGGTCGTCTCTCTGAGGTCCAGAGCTCTGCCTTGGCCGTTTTGAGAAAGATGAGAAATGAAGAGGATAAAGGATACATTCACTTGGTTTGCAAGGGTGAAGGCTTATATACTTCAGGCTAATTTCCACCATAAGGACCTCTAAATCATGGAATTCTCATATAAGTCCCTACTTGTTTCTAAGGCACCCCCAAGATATGAAACTTATGTAAATATCATCAAAACTCTATATCTAAGGGTAAAGAAAACCAACTTTCAACTAGAGTTCATATATGACAAGTCTCCATCCTCATACTTAGTGAATTTTATGCACAAAGATCATTTTTTTATTTGATCACTCATTCATGTGTCCCTTTCATCATTTTTACTCTAAATGATGTCAAGAGTCATAAAAGATGTTCTAGATGGTGTATTTTATAAGTTGCACCCCACATTTGGGTAAATTGCACTTTAATCCAAATTAGGGTTTTTAAGCATAAAGATCATTCCACAAGCTGCATCTTGATGCCCAAGCTTGGGAAATCCATCTTACCTCATCATATCCACTCATATGATATCTCATCATCAGAGGAACATCTTAACTTGTGAAATTTGCAAGTTAAACCCCTTAACTGGATAATTTGCACATAGGTCCCTGTATTACCACACAATACTACAATCATTGTTTAAAAGGGACATAAATGAAAATGTATGTTCCTTAGGAACTTAATTACATGCCAAAAGATAATCACAAGAGTTTAATTACATATTTAGGCAAAACACCTAGGGTTAGTTTATAACCCATGTCAGGGATGTTACAAATTTCCCACCCCTTACAAGGATTTCGTCCCCGAAATCGATAAAACGTATTAAGAGAAAAGAGCAGGGTATTTCCTTCTCATCTCATCCTCTAGTTCCCAAGTGGCTTGTTCAACACCATGGTGGTTCCAGAGGACTTTCACAAGGCTTATATCTTTCTTATTTAGCTTTTTAATTTTGTTATCAAGGATTGACACTGGTCCTTCCTCATAAGTTATATCTTCATTCAATTCTACTTCCATAGGTTGTAGAACTGACTCGGTATCAGGATGACATTTCCTTAACATAGAAATGTGAAACACAGGGTGTAACCTCTGCAACTCAGGTGGTAACTTTAGTCTATAGGCTACCTTTCCAACCCGTTCAATGATTGGATAAGGCCCCATAAATCTAGGAGCTAACATTCCTTTCCTTCCAAAGCGAAGGACTCCTCTCCAAGGCGAGACCTTAAGATACACTCTGTCTCCAACCTGGAATTCTAACGGTCTACGACGCTTATCAACATAAGATTTCTGCCTATCCTGTGCAGTCTTAATCTGTTGTTGTATCACTTTAATCTTCTCTGTGGTCTGCTGCACAAGATCAGGACCTAACAACTGATGCTCACCAATCTCATACCAACACAAGGGTGATCTACAACGTCTACCATACAAATCTTCATAAGGTGCCATATCAATACTATGCTGATAGCTATTGTTATAGGCAAACTCTATTAGGCTTAGGTGTAGATCCCAACTCCCGGTAAAGTGGAGAACACATGCTCTCAATAGGTCTTCCAAGGTCTGTATAGTCCTTTCTGACTGTCCATCCGTCTGTGGATGAAAGGCTGTACTAAACCTTAACTTGGTGCCTAAGGCTCTGTGCAACTGCTCCCAAAAATGACTTGTAAACTGGGGACCTCTGTCCGAAACTATAGTGATAGGAACTCCGTGCAAACGCACTATCTCTTGAACATACAAATGTGATAACCTCTCAGCAGAATAGGTTGTTTTGATAGGTAAGAAATGTGCTGTCTTTGTCAACCTATCAACTATTACCCAGATGGAATCATATCCTTTGTTTGTCCTGGGTAGGCCAACAACAAAGTCCATGGTCACATGGTCCCACTTCCACTGTGGTATGGGTAAAGGTTGCATTATCCCTGCATGCTTCTGGTGTTCAGCTTTAACTTGCTGACACACATGACACCTCATCACAAACTCTGCAACATCCTTCTTCATCCCGGGCCACCAATACATATCCTTCAAGTTCCGATACATCTTGGTGCTTCCTGGATGCATAGAATACATTGAAGAATGAGCTTCTTCCAGGACTAATTTCCTCAAGTTGTCTTTATCTGGCACTATCATCCTCCCATGATAACATGCTACTTGATCATCTGAGTCATGGAAACCATCTCGCTTCTCATCACCATACTCTGACCTAATCTGCTGAACTGCAGTATCAACCTGTTGTGCCTCTTTGATCTGCTCTCTAAGGGTAGGTTTGATATGCATCTCAGCCAACAACCCGACTAACAATGACACCTTCAACTGTACATTGTCTTGCCTTAAAGAGATAAGCATATCTCTCTTAGAGCATACTAAAGAGTTTAGTTGTGCTCTATCCATGGTTGATGTTGCTGATTTCCTACTCAAGGCATCTGCAACCACATTGGCCTTCCCTGGATGGTAATCAATTGTACAATCATAGTCCTTGATTAACTCCATCCAACGATGTTGTCTCATGTTAAGTTCATGCTGAGAAAAGATATATTTAAGGTTCTTGTGATCTGTGAAAATCTAGAATGTCTCTCCGTAGAGATAATGTCTCCAGATCTTCAAGGCATGAACCACAACAACTAACTCCAGATCGTGTGTCGGATAATTCTCTTCGTGTTTCTTAAGCTGTCGGGAAGCAAAAGAAATCACTTGCTTATCCTGCATCAACACACATCCGAGTCCATTCTTGGAGGCATCACAGAAAACTATGTATCCTTTGCCTTGCTCAGGTAGAACAAGTACAGGTGCACTTGTCAACCTCTCCTTTACTAGCTGAAAAGATTGCTGGCACTTATCGCTCCAGTCAAAAGGAACTTCTTTCCAGGTTAACTTAGTCAAGGGTAAGGCTATGGAACTAAATTTCTTAATGAACCTTCGATAATAGCCGGCCAACCCCAAGAAACTATGAATGTCTGTCGGTGTCTTCGGTTGTTCCCACTGTAGAACAAATTCTACCTTTTTAGGGTCAACACGAATACCCGAAGCAGATACCACATGTCCAAGGAAAGATACTTCTGGTACCCAAAACTCACACTTGCTAAACTTAGCATATAGCTTGTGTTCTCGTAGCAAAGTTAGAGCTTGACGAAGATGTTGTTCATGCTGCTGAGCATCTCTACTATAGATCAGAATGTCATCTATAAAGACGATAACACACTGATCGAGGAAAGGTCGGAAGATTCTATTCATGAGTTCCATAAATGTAGCTGGTGCATTAGTTAGTCCAAACGACATAACTGTGAACTCATAGTGACCATACCTTGTTCTGAAAGCAGACTTGGGTATGTCACTGTCCTTAATACGAAGTTGATGATATCCAAACCTCAAATCTATCTTTGAGAAGACGGTTGCACCACGCAACTAGTCAAAGAGATCATCAATCATCGGTAAAGGGTACTTATTCTTTATCGTTACTTTGTTTAATTGTCTGTAATCAATGCACAACCACATTGACCTGTCTTTCTTTTTAACAAACAAAAACGGAGCACCCCAGGGTGAAGTGCTTGGTCGGATGAAACCCTTCTCAAGCAACTCTTAAAGCTGCTTCTTGAGTTCTGCCATCTCAGCAGGCACCATCCTATATGGTGTCTGGGCTATAGGTTGGGTATCTGGGATCAAATTGATTTCAAAATCAATTTCCCGAGGCGGTGGCACACCTGGAAGTTCTTTAGGAAACACGTCTTCGAATTCCCTGACTATAGGAACTTCAACAGGGTTAGGACTCTCCATGGTAGTATCTACCACATGGGCCAAGAATGCATAACATCCTTGCCTCATCAACTTATCAGAAATCATAGCTGACACAAGATAGGTGGGTAGAATCTTTCTCTCTCCTTGAAAGATCCATGTGTTGCTTTCATCAGCAAACACATCCTGCTTGGATTCACAATCCAAGACAACCCTATACCTTTCCAAGGTATCCATCCCAAGGATTATATCAAATCCTTGCATCTCAAGTGGTATAAGATCCACTTGAATGCGATGATAAGAAAAGAAGAGGATGCAGGGAGAGCATACCTCTTGCAACACAGCAGACCCTCTCAATGGAGTCTCAAGCAACAAGCTATCTGCCCTATGAATGACCGTCATATTGCAGTTACGAATCACTCTTCGATTGATAAAGGAGTGCGTAGCACCCAGATCAATCAAAACAAATACAACACAGGATGTAGACATATCAGAATATAAAAGTTCCATCTGACCTGCCACAACTTGTGGATTAACCAATGCATCTGGTGGGTTTATAACATAGAACCTTGCTGTCGCCTGAGGTTGAGTTGGTGTTGATGACCCAGCTTGGGACGCCTGTTCATGTCCTCTAGCTGCTCCTTGAGACTGCTTTCTCTGTGATCCCTGTTGATTCTGTCTCTGAGGCTGTGTCACATTGACAGGCCTAGACCTGTAGTCTTTCATCAAGTGTCCCACCTTCCCACAGTTGTTGCAGCTTCTTTCCAGTTGTTGTGGTCTGGGTGGTCCTGTGACTGACATTGATGATGAACTGCGAGTCTCTTGTAGTGGTAGGCTTTGTCCTCAACCTCTACTTGGGGACCACTGTGTCTGAGAACTAGATCTGGGTGGTGGAGGTGTAGGTGCAGAGAATCTAGGCTTCTTAAAGTCTCTAGATGAAGAACCCTGGAACTGTGGATATCTCTTATGGGTTTGTCTCTTCTCGACTACGGATTTCTCTATCCTTCGGACTGACTCAACGAAGGTAGAAAACCTCTCTTGACTCTCTAGGACAGACATGAGAGTAGTCAAGTCGGCGTTTAAACCCTTCTCGAACCTTCTAATCCTCTCTTCTTCTGTGGCAGCCATGTGCGGACAGAATCGTAGAAACTCCATGAACTTAGCTTCATACTCGCTAATGTTCATCATGCCTTGTCTCAATCTCTCAAACTGAGAGATCTTCTCATCCAGGAATGTCTTTGGAAAGTATCTGTTGACAAATCTCCAACGAAAATCTTCCCACGAGATCTCCACTCTAGGCCTCTTCTGCTCTTCCATGGTCCACCGGTGACCAACACTTCCTTTGAGAAGATAGACAACATGTCTAACCTTCTCAACTTCTGAGATGTTCAAGATTCTGAAAGCTTTCTCTAACTCGGTTAACCACAGATCGACATCTACAAGATCAGCTGTTCCAAAGTACTCGGTTGCTCCGACACGACGAAGTCGCTTGAACGTCTTACCGATACCTTGTCCTCCAGGCTGGGCAGGTGCCCTAGGTGCAGGCATGGGCATCCTGTCGGTGATGTGTGTCATGGCAGTCATAAACTGCCCGAACATGGTTTGAACAGCTGGGTTTCCCATGTCAGCTGGGTCAAACTGAGGTGGCTCTCTAGGTGGCTCAGGTACAAGTTGCTCTATTTCTAGGTTCCTTGCACCTCCTTGGGGTGCAGCGATACTACTTTCTGCCACGTACTCCTCATGTGGTTCAGACATCCTTAATTATCTTCTTCTCCTGAGGAGTAGAAGACTCTATTAGATGTAAAAGAAACACTAAGGATAGACTCGACATCCTAAGTCCTATGTCTTTGTAGACTCAGCGAACCTAGAGCTCTGATACCACTCTGAAACGACACAATTCATAAACCACGATATAAACTTAGCGGAAGCATTCGATTAATAGCGGAATACGAAAATCATCAGAAATTAAAACTTTTTGAGACAAGATCTTGAAATCATGAAACTCCTTTTATAAGAAACAAGGTAAACAGATTACATCTCTATTAGATCACTTCATGAGTGATTATACACAACCAGATACAAAATCTCAAGATTAAAAACCCAAAATCTCAAACCAAAAGACTCCAAGGACCTGAGAGTACATAGAAGACATAAGACAAACTATCTACATGACTCAGCAGTCAGTATCTCCACCTGAGATTCACTGCTGCTCCTGGTGCTGCTGCTACTGATTCTGATCACCTGCAGACTGGTTCCTTCGTCCTCGATGACCACCTAAAAAGTTGAAATCTACGGGGTGAGACAATTTTAAATAATTGTCCCAGCGAGAGTTATAACTCTCCACCAGAAGCTTTATTATAGCAGTCACAGATCAACATAAGCAATAAAGCTTTAAGGTAATCAACAACAGATTGTTATCAAGTAGAACAACAACATTTAAGGAATATGAAGAACATGTATACTAAGCAGTGTAACCATCAATCATTGTATCTCGTAGTTCAACCTAAGCAGATATGATACGCGGTTTATTATGTTTTACAAACATTATTATGCCCTGCGGAGATGAGGTATACCGCTCATACTCCAACCGATCACTATTAAGTCGCATCGGTATCATACATAGGTCATCAAAAGAGTCAAATTCTTATGACCTCATCTTCCTCAGTCAGTATGAGAATAACCATGCAGGACATCTAGTGTCTCTGCTACTATAGCTTATCAGGGTATTCTGGTACTTCGCTATTAGAGTCACAGTGGCAATCTGTACTCTCTTCGCCATCGAAAGATTTCTTGTTTATCTCTCATCGATGCGGTACAAAAGATTTCCTCAGGAGATTAGTGTTATATCACCCCGGCATAAACACATAGTGAAGGATTGATAGATTAAGATACATCTACATCAATTCCTACACTAGGATGTAAGCGTATTCACATCCATATTCCCCCACATACTCAAAAGTATGTGATCCATGAGTTCCCTTAGGAAAACCTATTTCACCATCATTTAACTCCTGACAATGATGGATCTATGATCAGGGCTCTACATGGTATGATTATACTTGATTAGTTAGGTACATTTCAGTATTCTTTTTAACATCAAACATGTTCTCAAACATTAATCATTAGAAGATCAGCTATGAAAGTAGAATACTAAATGTATAAAGTCTAACTCTCATCAATTATCATTTCTCAATCATCTCATCACAAGTCATCTGACAAGCATGACCTTGATGATACTCATGGCTCTCACAACCTATCATTCTCATAAGATGCCACTTACTAGGCATCAACATATGTCATTATTCATAAAGCTAATAACATGCTTTCAATGAATATGAAATCATAATCCTTACCTGGATATGATCATCATCATGTATAAGAATCTGCATGGTTAATTCAACTGATAATAGTAAGCAATTCATATCAAAAGTTGTACCAATTAGGTTCCCTGATTTTCACCGATTAGGGTTTATTATTCACATTACATGTCATCATCCTAGAATTAGGGTTTACTATTCACCTCATGGTGAATTGATCTCATAATATCACCATGTATGAGGAACATTATCATTAAAGCCCTCAGATAAGATTAAGATTCACCAATTATCATATTTAGGGTTTCCATGATCTCACATAAGTGGATCATACCTAATCTTGCATATTCGAGTTGAAGGTATTTTACTTGAGTTTTGAACATAAATGGTACTTTCTCTCTCCTCTCACTAGTAGATAGTGATTACACCACTCTAGATAGGTTGGGTCAAGTCATCCTTGATTAACATAAACCAAATCATCACTATCAAGTGATTAGGGTTTGATTAGAACAAGGTATCACTCAAATTAACCCCTCAAGGGCATTTTGGTAATTTACCCATTGATCATCATCATAGGTCAATTCATTAGTCACTTAGTCCCTTAATGTCTTAAGTTACCATTAGAGTTTAGATTAGATCATCATGGAGCCATTTACACCTTCAAGTGATTAAGTATACATAAACTTGAAAGTCTCCAATTGGTTTAGGGTTTAACCTTCAACCTTCAACCCATTTAGGTTTTAAACGACCTTGAACTCATTTAATCTCAAACGTCCTTGAACCCATTTGAGCCTTAAATGAGTGTGGACCCAATTGACCTTAAACGAGTGTGAACCCATTTGACCTTAAACGGGTGTGAACCCGTTTGACCTTAAACGAGTGCGAACCCGTTTGGGCCTAAACGAGTGTCAACCTGTTTGAGCCTAAACGAGTGTCAACCTGTTTGAGCCTAAACAAGTGTCAACCTGTTTTCCCAACGTTTGACCAAAAACCAAGTCGGTTGGATAAGGGTTGAACCCTAAATAGATCTAAAATCAGCATTTTTATCAATTCATCAACCTATTGAAATTGGACCCTCAAACCATCAAATTTCCTTAACCCTAGACCTCCAAACGGTCTTGGGGTGTCACTAAACGAGTGTGAGACCGTTTGGATGAACCCCCAAATGGTTTTGAACCCGTTTGGGTCCTTTAACCCAAAACTCAACAAGATCTATACTTGAAATCAGCAATTTCAACCCGATTTGGGTTAGGGTGTTGAAGTGCCTTCAACTCTCAATTGGTTAGGAATTAGTTTATAATTCTTTGTAGAAATGAAATTCAATATATTATCAACATACGCTCAAACTATTGTCCTTGATCAACCCTATCAAATGGTCTTGAGACCGTTTTGATCCAAACGATCTTGCAAGATCGTTTGAGATCAAACGGATTGAACCCGTTTGACCTTAAACGGTTTGCAACCGTTTGGACCAGAAGGGTCCCATGTCATTTGATAAAGTTACCTAGAAATCCACGCCCATCATCCTCAACCTCTGTTCAGGTCGGTTACACCACCATTTTGCTTGCAAAAGTGCAAGGAAGAAGGGAGGTAGAAGAAGAACTAAGCACAAAAAGTAAGAACAAAGATATGCATAATAAAGCTAGGAGTTTAGAGTTATAAAACCCGCCTTAAACGTGGTTCCTAGAGATCCAAGCTTCCAAGATTCAAGCCTTTAATGATGTCTTGAGCTCCACAGGTCATCCAAGGTTGTTTCTTCAAGGAAAAGATGGGAATGGTAGGCTAAAACAAAGAATCTAAGTGAGTTAACCATAGAACCAACCTTTTAAGAAGAATTCCTCCATGAATTTGAGCTTGAAGATGGTTCCTACTCACCTTAGCACTAGTTGGTCGTCTCCCTGAGGTCCAGAGCTCTGCCTTGGCCATTTTTAGAAAGATGAGAAATGAAGAGGATAAATGATACGTTCACTTGGTTTGCAAGGGTGAAGGCTTATATACTTCAGGCTATTTTCCACCATAAGGACCTCTAAATCATGGAATTCTCATCTAAGTCCCTCCTTGTTTCTAAGGCATGCCCAAGCTATGAAACTTATGTAAATCTCATCAAAAATCTAGATCTAAGGTTAAAGAAAACCAACTTTCAACTAGAGTTCATATATGACAAGTCTCCATCCTCATACTTAGTGAATTTTATGCACAAAGATCATTTTTCTTATTTGATCACTCATTCATGTGTCCCTTTCATCATTTTTACTCTAAATGATGTCAAGAGTCATAAAAGATGTTCTAGATGGTGTATTTTATAAGTTGCACCCCACATTTGGGTAAATTGCACTTTAATCCAAATTAGGGTTTTTAAGCATAAAGATCATTCCACAAGCTGCATCTTGATGCCCAAGCTTGGGAAATCCATATTACCTCATCATATCCACTCATATGATATCTCATCATCAGAGGAACATCTTAACTTGTGAAATTTGCAAGTTAAACCCCTTAACTAGATAATTTGCACATAGGTCCCTGTATTACCACACAATACTACAATCATTGTTTAAAAGGGACAGAAATGAAAATGTATGTTCCTTAGGAACTTAATTACATGCCAAAAGATAATCACAAGAGTTTAATTACATATTTAGGCAAAACACCTAGGGTTAGTTTATAACCCAGGTCAGGGATGTTACAAAGACTATCTCCTTCATTTCCCTCTCCTAACTTTGTGTTATGCAACAACTTAAAAAAACATGATACCCTGTTTCAGACATACTCCCCTTAGGTCATAAGTGGGACATCAACTTTAGTAAGTCACAGTTGTTGGATCTGACTTAATCTTAGATATGAACAGATCACACAATGTTGCTACCACCTACAAGGTGTAAGTGGTACTGAGTTTTCAGTTAACTTGTAACCCTTAAACTGTGTTGATACTATCAACTTTGGGATTTGATAACATCGAGTTTCTATCTTCGAGTTCTGATGTAATTTGAATGTTGAAGTCGGTACCACCGACAAGCGACTCGGTGGAATGGGGATAATTATTCTCAATTTCTAATGCTCCATGGATCTTGAATGGATAACATTGACTTCTAGTTCTGGTAGCATTGGCTCTATCCTCAGTATCACCAAGAGTTCTCTCGGTAGAACCATGTGTAGGAAAATTGGGGTGAAAAATAAGGTAGTAGAAACAAAAAGTTAAAGCATGATTACCCCTAACAGTATGATCGCATCAACAACAATGTATATGGGAAGGAAAGTAACAAGAGTTATACCGGTCCTAGAGCATGTCCAACGAAAACTCTTGATGTGATATTGTGCTTCTTCTCTGAGAAGAAACACACTTCTTCTTCTGGAAGCAGCTTGCTTCTTCTTCAGCAGCACTTAAATAGTACTAACAACGACCTCCTGGTCTGACACCTTGATGGTGTTCTCCTAGAGGTAGACAACGACCTCCCACCTCTAGAGTAGTCCATGCAGACTACCAAGTACTCCATGTTGCGCTACTAGAGCCAACATGAATGAGTTATCCCTTTTGAACGTCAATCTTCTAGAGTTGATTTTCTCTCCCACAATTGTCTCGCCTTTGCTGTCCCTCCTTTTATCAGGTAAGACTTTCTCAGGCTCTCTATTGGTTACAACAACCGGAGGCGACAAGAATTATCAGAGCTCATTGTTTTGACTGAGAAGCTCCCAGTACCCCTATATTTATAGGAAAGGCTAATGTTAGGGTTCCCAATATGTGAGAGAGTCGAAATGACGAAATTTATGATCTTTTTAGAAACTTCAAGTGGTGAATCACTCAGTTCGCACACCCAACCAGTCGATTCATGTAGGAACTGATCAGTTCCTGCACAAACTGGTCGGTTCGTGTAGTTTCCTATTCTAAATCACATTGGTATTTAGTGCACGATTAATGCAAAACATGACGTTAGCACTAATTCTTGATCCAATCGAATTGACCATTGAACTGAGTGGTTCATCCCATGAACGAGGTGGTTGGGACCTATGAACTGGTCGATTTACTATGTGAAATGATCATTTGACATTGTGGTTCAACCATTGATCAGCCAATGTTGATTTCAATTGACCTGACACTCCAACCGATCGGTTCAACACTTGAACTGGTCAGTTCAGAGTCCAATCAGTTAAATTTGAACCTTTAGTTATTTAATTGAATACCACATTTCATAATCAAGTTAAAAATCATTCATGAATAAACTCCTATTCCAAGTACATCCTATGCGTGTGACCCTATAGGTCCAAAATTACATTGGCAGTGAAAGTCTAAAACCAACTTATGGCATCACAAGCAAAGCGTAGAGTATAGAAACACATCATTTCTACCCAAGTAATTTGAAAATTCAGAGAAAAACTTCAACCTACAATCCGAGATCAGTGTTACTATCATCGTATAGTTCCTTTGTCTCTAATATCTGGATGGAACTCAAGGCATGAAATTGCCACACTCAACATTCAATCCATGTTCCTTAAACTAGAGCAGACTGTTTGAGATGCATGTGAGTTCACATATCACATATTGAATCACATGAGTACGGCCACACATTTCTCAGTCTAGCTTATCAAGTGGCCTGGATACTAATCTCCTGTTGGAGGGACAAATCATATCTACATCACTCACACTCAATCCCCATGTGTCACAATGCACCCAAGCACCGCCTTAATGTAACCCTTATTTAGGATCATAGTGGATGATGTGAAAGTACATGAATGACATGTTATGAATGTAGTGACTTTTGATCTAAGAACCACAATCACCACTATTACTATGAGAGATGATTATGACTACCATTCCATGGTATCCATGTAACACTCTCATGGTGGATTTGTCTAATATAATGCTCTCTAACATTTACTTATGTGCTTGACTTGATATCACATATCATGACTAATGAGATTCTTTCATCAGTCAACACACACTCTAGTCTTATGTATTATCGTTGTCTATTTCTCTTCCACAATAATATCCGACTAGGGATATATCAAGAATGTATGTACTCTTATCATACATATGATCCCATTGTTCAGGTCCTCAACTTGAAGACATATGTAATTGAGTAACATCATCCTTTAGACATCTACTATGTCTGTGTCATCATCTCATGCTAAGACAAATATAATAGATGAAATTTCCTTTACTATTATCAAATCAGGTATCTAATGCCCCCATTGTAATCATCACATGATTGACTCTCTGGGCATACATACCAACAGACTCCCACTTGCACTTAAAGCCAATCATTCACAAATCTTATTCCGCGTGATCCTAACATGTCCATCATGTTTTTGCTGTGCAAGCACTTCTATAGCATGTTAGAAACATTTGTGTGGCAACACATCCCATTATCACACAGATAACGAGGTGTAACGCGAAAACATGCGGAAATCACCATAACCACAGATTATGAAAACATGGGTTAATTAAAACCGATTGCGGAAAACAGATAAACTGTGAATTTATTACTTTCCATTCCTCATCCTGCACAGAAACATGTCACACACACACACACACACACACACACACACACACACACATATATATATATATATATATATATATATATATATATATATATATATATATATATATATATATATATATATATATATATATATATATATATATATACACGAGATCTGATACATGTCTACAACTTACAGAAACAGCTGCTCATCCATCACATGAGTTCAACACCTATTCTTATACAGAAAAGGCTCACATCCGGCCAATAGTAGGTATCCCTATGTAACATGAGTTCAACACCTATTCTTGATAAACAGATATCTCTCAATGAATATGATTAGCAAGATAATATGTATCCCTATGTAACATGATTATCAGAACAAGATATAATGTCACATAACCTGCTTATCAAGATAAGACATATTGTCACATAACCTGCAAGATATAACAAAGATATTACACAAACAAGGCCTCAACCAATGTTACATGTTTATCTTAAGCAGTAAATACTAAACCGCTGTGTTACGTATTATTATGCACTGAGGATTTGAACTGTACCGTTCAAATCCAACCTTCGGTTATGAAACCCAAGCCGGTGCCATACTAGGTCAACGGAAGAGCCGGACTCCACGACCTCCCACCTCGTGGTCAGTACATGAGTACAACACAAGCATGACCGCAGTCACATGCTGAAGTGGTCTAAGCCACATGGTCAGCTCCATAGGCTACCCTCAATCTAGCCCGCCTTGGTACAGGTCTCGATGCTAGTAAAACTGAGCCACAGGCGTGTTCACCGTGCTCTGAGCCATGAACGCATTCATGCTCACACATCACATATCCTGAGCCATGGGCCTGTTCACCATGCTCTATATACATATCTGAGTTTGTAACCAAAGTTACACTCTTACCTCCTCATTTTTAGGCTAGGAGCAACCTACACATATTCAACAATATGCGCTTCTAGGTTAACCCGTAGGAGAACCTGTTTCACCATCACCAAGTCCTGACGATGATGGATCTATGGCCAGGGCAAACTACATGATATATTTCACTGTGATTAATTAGTATCTTTTAGATGGATTGCAAGATTCAACCAAGTTGTATAACCTGCAAGATATAATGGAAAGTAAACAACATTATATTATTATTTAATCACATCAACCTGATCCATCTCAAGGATCCAACATCACATGTTACCACTTGGCCTCTTACCAACCATCCAGATCCATCTCAAGGATCATCACATACCACGGGATCACAATCCTTCATCATGTACTGTCACTGCCTCTCAAGGCTCACCTCATCATCATGGGACAAACCCATCATACGTACAACCTCATAGATAATTATCAAAGTGATGTTACTCATCACATATGTCTCATATCCTTTTCATGGCTAATCATCACCTGCATGGTTAGGATACACAATAATCGTAGATTCAACATAAGGAATATGCTACCATTATAAATGCCATTCAAGATACTCTACTTATCATTCTTACACTACTTGCTGATCAAGTGTATAAAGTACATCATTAGCAAGCCATATCTATACTTATTCTTATCTCAGAATTGTATGAACAATCAAGATGTTCAAACGTACAGAACAAGTACTATTGTTACCACTACCATTATGTCACTATCATCATTATTATCATTATTATTATTCAACATTATTACTATCATCCTCTTTATTATTAACAAATAAGCATAAGGATCACATCATGCATTTTATTACCATTACCTTCCTCATTACCATCCCAACTACCATTATCATCATTATGATCAGCAACACAAGAACAAAGGTGTTACTTGTCACTATTGTTGACTTAGGTGTCGCACATTGCCCATATTTTGATAATGACTTAACCATTCCATTCATATGTATCTAACAAATCTATTTGAGATTGTTTCAGACATTAGGTACAAGAAAAGAATCACATTCAACTCAAAAGCTACTCATCCAGCACATGCAAAACATGTGACTTTTAACCGTTTTGTGAAATAGCCCTTATTGGCTTAGAACAATTGATGTAATCACTTATACTCATGTTTTGCATTGTAACTAAGATGGATAAAATTATTGGGACTCAAAAATCCATCTTTTGTACAGTTTTACGAAAATTCCAAAATGCCCATAACAGGGATTTTGTCGGCCGAATTCCAAACTCGGCCGATCCATTTATTATGGAATTTTTGTTGCAATCGGCCGAGTTCCAAACTCAGCCGATTCCTGTTCGGTCGAGTTTCTAAGCTAGGAAACTCGGCCGATCCACTGATCGGTCCAAGATGAAAGTCGACCGATCGGCCGAGTTTCTCCAAGGGAACTCAGCCGACAGTCTAGCTTTCAGCCTTGTCTTTTAGTGGTTCGGCCGAGTTGCCTTTATTGAAACTCGGCCGATCAGACTGTACTGGAATGCAGAAAAAGCAATTCCAACCGTTGGAGGAGTAGGTGGGACTCAAAATAGATCCGTTGCAAGTTGTAAAACGGCTATTTTGTGCCCCTTAACTCTCCCAACCTCAAAGGGACACCCTCAACTATAAATAGGACCTCTTGGACTTCCAAGGTTGCTCATTCACATATGCTTGGTCCTAGCCTTAGTTGAGTGGTTTCTAATCCTTTGAGCCCCTTTCTCTCTCTACCTTCAAAGAAAATTCATGAGTATGAGTGAGTTACATTCCCATGTATGAGAGCTATCATTTGTAATGTTGTAAAGCTCTCCTTTCTACTTCTCCCATCTCCATTCCCTATGAAGATTGCTTGAAGATTCTTCTCCGAGTGAAAGAGAAGAAGGTTGCTGTTCTTCCCTGAGTGAAGGAGAAGAAGGCTAGCTGCTCCAGGCCTCCGAGTGAAGGAGGAAGGTGCTAAAGATCTCCAAGAGAAGGAGAGGTGCAAGGCAAAGCTCAAGCAAGATGGGTAATTCCTGCAAGGCCGAAGACTAGAGCAAGAGTGGGTAAGTCCTTTGAAGAAGGCTGAAGACTACTTGCTTGGTGGGTAAGTCCTTGGTGAGGTAGAAGATCTTGGCTTGATTTATAAGTCCTTGGATGGTTGGTTGATGTAGCTTGTAATCTTATTGTGTGATATATATAAGAGAACCAAGTTACAAATCCTAGAGTCTAACCAACTCTAGGTAGTGGACTGACATTGCTCCTAAGTTTAGGACATGGAACCACTCTAAACCACCTGTCCAAGTGCATGCTATTCCTTGTCTCTTATCCTTGCTTTGTATGCTAGTTTAGGACATCAAATTGCTGTTTTGGTTTAAGTTCTGCACTTAATATAATTTGGTGGTCTAATCAATTTTGTGAAGTTTGTGAAGCTCTATTCAACCCCCCCTTCTAGAGCCCATTGATTCAACAAGTGGTATCAGAGCAGGTCTTCTCCAAGCTACTTCAACAAGTAGGAGAAGATGGGCGATTCGGCTCTTGGGTCACTCAATCTTGAAGGAAGCTTCTCCATGAGACCCCCGGTCTTCGACGGCACAAACTTCCTATATTGGAAGAGAAGGATGCAATTCTACATCCAAGGGGTGAGCTACGAGATGTGGAAGATAGTCCATCTCAAGTATGAAGAGCCAAAGGGGAACATCACCACATGGACTGAAGATGAGATGAAGCGTGCTCAACTAAATGCTAAAGCCGTGAGCATCATCTACGCCGCCCTTACACCATCGGAGTTCAACCGCATCTCTTCTTGGGACACGGTGCATGAGATTTGGCACAAGTTGTGTGTCACCTATGAAGGGACGGAGCAAGTCAAGGAGGCCAAAGTCTATATGCTTGGTGGCCTACTTGATAACTTCAAAATGGGGAAGAATGAAAGAGTTGCGGACATGTACACAAGGTTAAATGTCATCTTGAACAGCCTTGCAGCCCTTGGGAGTGTCATGGATAGAGGTACAATCAATGCCAAGATCTTGAGATCTCTTCCAAAGATATGGGAGCCAAAGGTCACTTCAATTGAAGAAGTCTACAAGCTGAGCGAGTTGTCAACCGAGGAGCTGGTTGGTAACCTCCAAGCACATGAACCTAGGCTCGACAAGCAAGAGGAAGAGGAGAAAAGAGAAGAGAAGGAATCAAAGAAGATGAAGGACACAGCCTTCAAAGCCCAAGTTGAAGAAATGGTCCGGCAACAACAACTTGCCATGAAGTCTCCCTGCCCTTCCTCAAGTGAAGATGAAGGTGCAAATGATCATGAAGCCAACTACTCAAAAGGAAGACACTTCAAGAGCAAGCCCTCCTCCTCAACTCCTAGGTGCTACGAGTGTGGTCAAAAAGGCCACTACAAGAGTGACTGCCCAAAGGCCAAGAAGGGCTATCATAAGAGCAGCCACAAGAAGGATGACAAATACAAAAGAGAAGCCAAGTACAAGAAGAAGGACAAGAAGGAGAGACGATCCAAAGATGCAGCTCATGCGGCATGGGAGGATTATTCTACTTCAAGTTCCTCAAGCTCCGAGGATGGAGAATGTCATCTTGCCCTCATGGCATCTACTAGTGAAGAAGTAATTGAGGTAAGTGAGGTAAGCAAGGTAAGTGATGAAAATTTACTTGAGTTATCTAAGGAAACTCTCATTGAAATGCTTAATGAATGTCAATCATCTTTTGCTAAATGTAAAGCTAAAAGGAAAAGATTAGGAAAGATAGTTGATGATCTTTATGCCAAGATTGATATTCTTGATAAAAATGAGAAATTACATCTTGATAGCATAGATTCCTTGCAAGGGCAATTTCTTGACCTTGAACTTCAATATAATGGAGTAGAGGTTGAGAATGGTACTTATCTTAAAACTATTGAAAATCTTAAGGTTGAGAACCAAAATTGCCTAGATGAGCTTGATGTTCTAAAAACTGAAAATGTTGAACTTAAGCTTATTGATGATGCTAGGAGAGATGAAGTTTACGCTTATCAAAGGGAAATTGTTGTTCTTAAATCTGAAAATGCTAAATTGCTTGCTCAAACAAATGATTTATCTTCTAGACCTATCTTGCCTAAAAATGAAGTTGCTAACATAACTCTAGAAAAAGACTCTCTTCTTACTAAAGCCCTCTGCCTTGAGGCCGACCTTTTGCATACTAGAGAAGATCTTGCTAGTTTATCTACTACCGTTATAAATCTTAGTGATGATAATGCTAAATTAAGATCTACTTTGCAAAGGTTTGTTTCGGGTAAGAAATCCCTAAATGATGTTCTAGAGCACTCTACCAAACAAGTTGGTACTAGTGGTCTAGGATACAATGAGACTACTTTAAAAGGTAAGAAGAAGAAGGGTAAGAAAAGGAGTGTGGAAACTCCAATTTTCAATGGAGAGTCTTTAGGCTCTAAGAACCCCATGGTATGTATTCATTGCAAATGTGATGATCATTATTCTACCTATTGTCCTTACAAGCCCAAGGGGACCAACCCAAAGATGAAATGGGTCCCCAAGCTAACCCCGGACCCCAAAGTTTGAGTTGGGTTCCGACATCCTCTTTTCTTGCAGGTTAAAAAGAAATGGATTGTTGATAGTGGCTGCTCTAAGCATATGACTGGAGAAATCAGCCATTTCAACAAATTTGTGAAAAAGAAAGGAGGATCGGTAACCTTTGGGGACAACAAAAAGGGTAAGGTTATAGGTGAGGGTGATGTAGGCAATTAATTGTGCATTAAAAATGTATTGCTTGTTGATGGCCTACATCACAATTTAATTAGTGTTAGCCAATTATGTGATAATGGTTATCTTGTGCTATTTACTTCTTTAGAATGCTTGCTTCTAGATTCCCTGTCCTGCAATGTTATATATAAGGGAACTAGAAATGGTAATCTCTATGTGATTGTTCTCGATGCTCTTAAGCCCATACTAAATAGATGCTTAGTTGTGGATAAAAACGATCTTTCGCTTTGGCATCGTCGTTTGGGTCATGTGAACTTGCATCAAATGAAGAAACTGAACAAAAATGACTTGGTTCGAGGACTTCCTAAATTGGATTTTGAAAAGGATGAGGAATGTCAACCTTGTACACAAGGGAAACAAACCAAATCCTCCTTCAAATCCAAAGGAGTCATGAGTACCAAGAGAGTTCTTGAGCTTCTTCATATTGATCTTTTTGGACCAATGAGAACACAAACACTTCGTGGCTCCAAGTATTGTCTTGTTATTGTTGATGATTTTTCTAGATATACTTGGACTTTCTTTCTCGTTTCTAAAAGCGATACACTTGATGTTTTCTCGAGCTTTTGTAAACGAGTTGAAAAAGAATCTTCTTGCCATGTTGTTTCTATCCGTAGTGATCATGGGGGAGAGTTTGAAAATGATCTTTTTGAACGTTTTTGTGAAAAATCGGGTTATTCGCACAATTTCTCTTCTCCTCGCACACCTCAACAAAATGGAGTTGTTGAGAGGAAGAATAGATCACTACAAGAGATGGCTAGGACCATGCTTCTTGAGTATGACACTCCTAAGAAGTTTTGGGCTGAAGCCGTTAGCACCTCATGTTTTGTGCAAAACCGAGTTTTCACACATCCGACCTTTAAGAAAACCCCCTATGAACTATGGCGTGGTAGGAAGTCGTCTATTGATTTCTTTCATGTTTTTGGATGTCCTTGTTTTGTTTTAAACACCAAGGATTCTCTCGACAAGTTTGATCCAAAATCATACAAGGCTTTCTTCCTAGGCTATAACACTACTAGCAGGGCATTTAGAGTATTTAACATTGAACTATCTAAAATTGAAGAATCTATAAATGTTAAATTTATTGAAACTAACCCTGTTAGTAGCAAGCATATTGGTGATGATGATGTTGCAGATGAAATCATTCCTATCTTAAAAGATCTCAACATCAAAGACAAAGGTAAGCAGGTTGAAGAAGAAGAAAAAGAAGAAGAAAAGAAGGATCCCACTCCCCGCTTTGCAAAGAATCACCCCAAGGAGTTGATCATTGGCAATCCGTTTGAGAGAGTGAGGACACGAGCTGCTCACAACAAAGAACAAGCAGATAGTGCCTTCATCTCCCAACTAGAGCCAAAGAACATCAAAGAGGCCCTTGGTGATGATGAGTGGATCCTTGCCATGCAAGAAGAGCTTTAGCAATTTGAAAAGAACCATGTGTGGACCTTAGTGCCAAGACCAAATGATAGAAAGATCATTGGCACCAAATGGGTCTACCACAACAAGCTTGATGAGCAAGGAAAAGTGGCAAGGAACAAAGAAAGGTTAGTAGCACAAGGTTACAATCAACAAGAAGGTATTGATTTTGATGAAACCTATGCTCCTGTTGTTAGATTAGAATCTATCCGTATGCTACTTGCTTTTGCTAGTTATAAAAATTTCTTGCTTTATCAAATGGATGTTAAAAGTGCGTTTTTAAATGGTACAATCGAGTAGGAAGTATATGTTGCTCAACCTCCAGGCTTTGAAAATGATAAGTTACACAATCATGTATATTTCTTGCAAAAAGATATCTGCAGACTCAAACAAGCACCTCGAGCTTGGTATGAGAAACTAAAGAACTTTTTGTTAGATAACGGGTATATCATGGGCAAAGTTGATTGTAATTTATTTCTAAAACACACTTCTACCCATTTTCTCATAATTCAAATATATGTTGATGATATTATTTTTGGCGGAACTGACCTTGATCTTTGCAAGGAGTTTAGCTCTCTTATGCAGAGTGAATTCGAAATGAGCATGATGGGTGAGCTGACCTTCTTCCTCGGCTTTCAAATCAAAAAAACAAAGGAAAGAAACTTCATCAACCAAGGCAAATACACAACTGAGCTACTCAAATGCTTTGGGATGGAGAACATGAAACCGATGGATACACCCACGTCAAACACCGCAAAACTCGACAAGGATGAAGAAGGTGAAAAGGTAGATGAGAAGCTCTATAGAGGTATGATCAGAAGTTTACTTTATTTAACTGCCTCTAGACCTGATATAATGTTTAGTGTTGGCTTGTGTGCTCGCTTTCAATCAAGCCCTAGGAAATCACATCTTATTGCTGTCAAGAGGATTTTGAGGTACTTAGCCAAAACTCCAAATTTTGGACTATGGTACCCTAAGTCAAGGGACTTTACTCTTGTGGCATATAGTGATGCTGACTACGCAGGTTGCTTAATTGATAGAAAGTGCACAAGTGGCACTTGCTTCCTCTTGGGACCATGCTTGGTGTCTTGGTTCTCCAAGAAACAGAGCACAGTGGCATTATCAACTACCGAAGCTGAGTACATTGCAGCCGGAAGTTGTTGTGCCCATGTCCTATGGATGAAGCAAATGCTCTAAGACTTTAACATTCATTTTGATGCTTCTCCTATTTACTGTGATAATACTAGTGCAATCAATCTTTCTTACAATCCAATATTGCATAGTAGAGCTAAACACATAGAAGTTCGCCATCATTTTCTCCGTGACCACATTGTCAAAAAGGATATTTATATCACACATGTGGATACGGAAAATCAGTTGGCCGATATTTTCACTAAACCACTTGCTAGAGAACAATTTAATTTTATTAGATCAAAATTGCTCATAATTTCTCTTGATGATATTGAATTGCTCTCTAATTAGTTGGTTACATCTTATATGTGTTGCTCCTGCTTTAAATGCTTTGATTGCTCAAGTTGCTTGTTTTTTTGCTAAAATTTCTTCTAGTTCTGTCTCTTTTTCGGGCTTTTTCTCGCAAATCGGGTTTTAATCGACAAATAGTACCCTATGATGATGGGAATGTGCCTAAATATCCTTAATATACAAACTAGACCAAAAAGAATTTTTGCATTAGGTCATTTGAGGTTAGGGCTAGAGTTTCAGCTTTTTCCTTCTTCAGGGTTTTGGTCGGCCGAGTTTCAAACTCGACCGATCGGTCAGGCTTCAGGGTGCCTGTACGCTCGATCGGCCGAGTTTCCATTTCCCAATCTCGACCGATCGGCGACAGACTAGTTTTATATATATAGGAATCGGCCGACTTTCTCCCTCTCAACTAGAGAAAAGTCGACCGAACCCTAGCTCTAGCACCCGCCCCTCTCTAACCCTGGCCCTTTCTCACCTCGTTCCAGCAGATTCCACCTCCGATCGACCTTGCTTCTTTGTTCTTTCTGCTCTTGGGGCTCCGTCTGCCTAGTTTCTCCACAAGCTCGGCTCTCTTTCCTCTATCTCGTCTCCATGAGGTCCCAACGACGGAAGAGAGCTGTCCCTTCCCCTACTCAGGCGACCCCTCTTGCTCCAAGGTATATTGTGTTCGAAAATCTCTCTTTTGTTGATCAAGCTGCTGTTACTAGATATCAAGAGCTCCTCCCTCGCACTCCTTTTCCTTTTCGAGCTCTCCATCAACCTAACAACTTTCACCCTGACCTTTATGAAGCTTGTCAAATCCTTCGAACTCATCACCTTGATCCGTTTTGCATAGAAGATGCTTGTTTCCACAATTTGAAATCTAGTTCCAAAGCTGTCCGTGAGTTCTACGCCAATCTGCGTTGGAACTATGACTCTTTGGTCCCATCCGTGGACACTTCTATTGTGTTGACGTCCATGATTGCCGGTCAACCTTTCCATATCACCGAGCGTTCTTTCAATCTCTATCTTCATGGAAATGTCGGGTCGGCATCTTGGATCACTGACTATCCTCAATATCTTGATCTTCTCTACCCCGATGACGTGTATAAGGCAATTGAGGTTGACTTGATTGATATTCATAAATTTCTCAAGCGACCCAACTTTCCCTATACAAAAAGGGGTACTCTGCCTTCCTCAGCTCTTTCTGCTCCTCACCGCGTCTTGGCCTTTATCTTGAGCTGCAATGTCCATCCTAAGAAAAATCAGACGGACATTGCTGAGAATACGGCTGTTATGATGTATCTTTTGCTGAAGCATCAAGGAGTCAAATGGGCACGTTATATCCTCCATCACATGACCTGTTTTGACTCTAGAAAGAACACAAAAGGCACTCATCTTCCCTATCCTGCCCTCATTTGTGGTCTTTTCCAACATGCCACTGGTAAATCCCTCTTTGCCGATCTTCTCTACCGACCTGATCACAAAGGTGTTTATATCAGTGAGACCACTCTCCTGAAGAGTGTTCCTACCCCTGGTGCATCATCTTCCTCTCAGGCACCTCCACCTTCCTCTCAGGCACCTCCACCATCCTCAGCTGCACCTCCACCATCCTCAGCTGCACCTCCTCCACCTGAGCCTTCCTTTCAGCCTCCTCCTCAGCCTGCCTTTGCTGATTTTCATGTTTCAAATGAGGCCCTTATGGGGTATCTCATGCACCAGCAAGAGTACAACATGCAGGTCCAGCAACACCTTCATCAGGATCTTTGCCATATCATGTCCTCCATGCATATATCTTGCCCTCAGCCTTATCCCACCTACCAGCCTTATCCCGGTGGTGACTACGCTTCTTATGCGTATAGTCAGTTTTACCCTGCTCCACCCTTTTCTACTTCCGCTGAGCCCTCTGCAGATGGACACCTTTCCCCAGTTCTGGCGCTTCCAGGTGGTCGTCTATCTGAGATTCTGGCCCATTATACCTCTTCTGCTCCTCCCCTTGAGGTTTCCTATGAGTTACATGCTCTAGGCATGTCTTGGTCCGAGCAGAGTGCTAGGTGGCCCGGGCAAGCTTTTGGTCCACCAGATGAGGATTTGCCTAACCAGGAGGATGCTGAGACTGATGCTGATGAAGACGATGAGGCTACTGCGACTGATGCTGATGACGAGGATGATGACAACGATGTTGATCATGCTGACGAGGCTACACAGGATGCTGCTCCTCCTTCTGACGATGGAGATGAGGACTACCGGCCAGATGAGGATATCGATGCTGCTGTTGATGACATAGACATAGAGTAGTTAGCTTTGTGGGCTGATGTATCTAGTTTTAGTCTTAGATGATCATGCTGTATCTCTTTGGACTATGTTTGCACTATATACATTAGGCACATCATCTGAGTTGTACTATTTTTGCTCTATGCTATCCGTACAGTCTTGTTTTATGTTTTATGGGAACGCTTTGTATGGTATATCTTATAGTGTTTTCCATATTTTGATTAATGACATGCTTTAGTTGTTTATCTTGGTTTTCCTCTGTCTCTGTGAGCTTACTGTGATTGATTGAGTGTTTTTGTTTTTCTATGGAGAAGACCTTGCTTTTATGCTCTTCTACCCCCCTGCCTTTTTGCGATGACAAAGGGGGAGAAAAAGCTCAATCATATTGAATTTATTGCTAGTATGGTTCTTTTCTTGTCTATTAACTGAAATGCATCTAGACTTGCTTAGAATCATATAGTATACATATGTGCTTTGGTTTTTTTTTTTTTAACTAACCATGCAGGCATGAGTAAGCATGAATTGAGGGGGAGCACTACAAATTGATCATCTTTGCATCCCCTTGCAATTCCCTAAGAAAAGGTATAATTTTCACATTCTTTTCAATATGTTGAGGAATGGTTTGTCATTGTCAAAAAGGGGGAGAATGTTGACTTAGGTGTCTCACATTGCCCATATTTTGATAATGACTTAACCATTCCATTCATATGTATCTAACAAATCTATTTGAGATTGTTTCAGACATTAGGTACAAGAAACGAATCACATTCAACTCAAAAGCTACTCATCCAGCACATGCAAAACATGTGACTTTTAACCGTTTTGTGAAATAGCCCTTATTGGCTTAGAACAATTGATGTAATCACTTATACTCATGTTTTGCATTGTAACTAAGATGGATAAAATTATTGGGACTCAAAAATCCATCTTTTGTACAGTTTTACGAAAATTCCAAAATGCCCATAACAGGGATTTTGTCGGCCAAATTCCAAACTCGGCCGATCCATTTATTATGGAATTTTTGTTGCAATCGGCCGAGTTCCAAACTCAGCCGATTCCTGTTCGGTCGAGTTTCTAAGCTAGGAAACTCGGCCGATCCACTGATCGGTCCAAGATGAAAGTCGACCGGTCGGCCGAGTTTCTCCAAGGGAACTCGGCCGACAGTCTAGCTTTCAGCCTTGTCTTTTAGTGGTTCGGCCGAGTTGCCTTTATTGAAACTCGGCCGATCAGACTGTACTGGAATGCAGAAAAAGCAATTCCAACTGTTGGAGGAGTAGGTGGGACTCAAAATAGATCCGTTGCAAGTTGTAAAACGGCTATTTTGTGCCCCTTAACTCTCCCAACCTCAAAGGGACACCCTCAACTATAAATAGGACCTCTTGGACTTCATTCCAAGGTTGCTCATTCACATATGCTTGGTCCTAGCCTTAGTTGAGTGGTTTCTAATCCTTTGAGCCCCTTTCTCTCTCTACCTTCAACGCAAATTCGTGAGTATGAGTGAGTTAGGTTCCCATGTATGAGAGCTATAATTTGTAATGTTGTAAAGCTCTCCTTTCTACTTCTCCCATCTCCATTCCCTATGAAGATTGCTTAAAGATTCTTCTCCGAGTGAAAGAGAAGAAGGTTGCTGTTCTTCCCCGAGTGAAGGAGAAGAAGGCTAGCTGCTCCAGGCCTCCGAGTGAAGGAGGAAGGTGCTAAAGATCTCCAAGAGAAGGAGAGGTGCAAGGCAAAGCTCAAGCAAGATGGGTAATTCCTGCAAGGCCGAAGACTAGAGCAAGAGTGGGTAAGTCCTTTGAAGAAGGCTGAAGACTACTTGCTTGGTGGGTAAGTCCTTGGTGAGGTAGAAGATCTTGGCTTGATTTATAAGTCCTTGGATGGTTGGTTGATGTAGCTTGTAATCTTATTGTGTGATATATATAAGAGAACCAAGTTAAAAATCCTAGAGTCTAACCATCTCTAGGTAGTGGACTGACATTGCTCCTATGTTTAGGACATGGAACCACTCTAAACCACCTGTCCAAGTGCATGCTATTCCTTGTCTCTTATCCTTGCTTTGTATGCTAGTTTAGGACATCAAATTGCTGTTTTGGTTTAAGTTCTGCACTTAATATAATTTGGTGGTCTAATCAATTTTGTGAAGTTTGTGAAGCTCTATTCAACCCCCTCTTCTAGAGCCCATTGATCCAACAAGTGGTATCAGAGCAGGTCTTCTCCAAGCTACTTCAACAAGTAGGAGAAGATGGGCGATTCGACTCTTGGGTCACTCAATCTTGAAGGAAGCTTCTCCATGAGACTCCCGGTCTTCGACGACACAAACTTCCTATATTGGAAGAGAAGGATGCAATTCTACATCCAAGGGGTGAGCTACGAGATGTGGAAGATAGTCCATCTCAAGTATGAAGAGCCAAAGGGGAACATCACCACATGGACGAAAGATGAGATGAAGCGTGCTCAACTAAATGCTAAAGTCGTGAGCATCATCTACGCCGCCCTTACACCATCGGAGTTCAACCGCATCTCTTCTTGGGACACGGCGCATGAGATTTGGCACAAGTTGTGTGTCACCTATGAAGGGACGGAGCAAGTCAAGGAGGCCAAAGTCTATATGCTTGGTGGCCTACTTGAGAACTTTAAAATGGGGAAGAATGAAAGAGTTGCGGACATGTACACAAGGTTAAATGTCATCTTGAACAGCCTTGCAGCCCTTGGGAGTGTCATGGATAGAGGTACAATCAATGCCAAGATCTTGAGATCTCTTCGAAAGATATGGGAGCCAAAGGTCACTTCAATTGAAGAAGACTACAAGCTGAGCGAGTTGTCAACCGAGGAGCTGGTTGGTAACCTCCAAGCACATGAACCTAGGCTCGACAAGCAAGAGGAAGAGGAGAAAAGAGAAGAGAAGGAATCAAAGAAGATGAAGGACACAGCCTTCAAAGCCCAAGTTGAAGAAATGGTCCGGCAACAACAACTTGCCATGAAGTCTCCCTGCCCTTCCTCAAGTGAAGATGAAGGTGCAAATGATCATGAAGCCAACTACTCAAAAGGAAGACACTTCAAGAGCAAGCCCTCCTCCTCAACTCCTAGGTGCTACGAGTGTGGTCAAAAAGGCCACTACAAGAGTGACTGCCCAAAGGCCAAGAAGGGCTATCATAAGAGCAGCCACAAGAAGGATGACAAATACAAAAGAGAAGCCAAGTACAAGAAGAAGGACAAGAAGGAGAGACGATCCAAAGATGCAGCTCATGCGGCATGGGAGGAGTCTTCTACTTCAAGTTCCTCAAGCTCCGAGGATGGATAATGTCATCTTGCCCTCATGGCATCTACTAGTGAAGAAGTAATTGAGGTAAGTGAGGTAAGCAAGGTAAGTGATGAAAATTTACTTGAGTTATCTAAGGAAACTCTCATTGAAATGCTTAATGAATGTCAATCATCTTTTGCTAAATGTAAAGCTAAAAGGAAAAGATTAGGAACGATAGTTGATGATCTTTATGCCAAGATTGATATTCTTGATAAAAATGAGAAATTACATCTTCATAGCATAGATTCCTTGCAAGGGCAATTTCTTGACCTTGAAATTCAATATAATGGAGTAGAGGTTGAGAATGGTACTTATCTTAAAGCTATTGAAAATCTTAAGGTTGAGAACCAAAATTGCCTAGATGAGCTTGATGTTCTAAAAACTGAAAATGTTGAACTTAAGCTTATTGATGATGCTAGGAGAGATGAAGTTTACGCTTATCAAAGGGAAATTGTTGTTCTTAAATCTGAAAATGCTAAATTGCTTGCTCAAACAAATGATTTATCTTCTAGACCAATCTTGCCTAGAAATGAAGTTGCTAACTTAACTCTAGAAAAAGACTCTCTTCTTACTAAAGCCCTCTGCCTTGAGGCCGACCTTTTGCATACTAGAGAAGATCTTGCTAGTTTATCTACTACCATTATAAATCTTAGTGATGATAATGCTAAATTAAGATCTACTTTGCAAAGGTTTCTTTCGGGTAAGAAATCCCTAAATGATGTTCTAGAGAACTCTACCAAACAAGTTGGTACTAGTGGTCTAGGATACAATGAGACTACTCCAAAAGTTAAGAAGAAGAAGGGTAAGAAAAGGAGTGTGGAAACTCCAATTTTCAATGGAGAGTCTTCCGGCTCTAAAAACCCCATGGTATGTATTCATTGCAAATGTGATGATCATTATTCTACCTATTGTCCTTACAGGCCCAAGGGGACCAACCCAAAGATGAAATGGGTCCCCAAGCTAACCCCGGACCCCAAAGTTTGAGTTGGGTTCCGACATCCTCTTTTCTTGCAGGTTAAAAAGAAATGGATTGTTGATAGTGGCTGCTCTAAGCATATGACTGGAGAAATCAGCCATTTCAACAAATTTGTGAAAAAGAAAGGAGGATCGGTAACCTTTGGGGACAACAAAAAGGGTAAGGTTATAGGTGAGGGTGATGTAGGCAATGAATTGTGCATTAAAAATGTATTGCTTGTTGATGGCCTACATCACAATTTAATTAGTGTTAGCCAATTATGTGATAATGGTTATCTTGTGCTATTTACTTCTTTAGAATGCTTGCTTCTAGATTCCCTGTCCTGCAATGTTATATATAAGGGAACTAGAAATGGTAATCTCTATGTGATTGTTCTCGATGCTCTTAAGCCCATACTAAATAGATGCTTAGTTGTGGATAAAAATGATCTTTCGCTTTGGCATCGTCATTTGGGTCATGTGAACTTGCATCAAATGAAGAAACTGAACAAAAAGGACTTGGTTCGAGGACTTCCTAAATTGGATTTTGAAAAGGATGAGGAATGTCAACCTTGTACACAAGGGAAACAAACCAAATCCTCCTTCAAATCCAAAGGAGTCATGAGTACCAAGAGAGTTCTTGAGCTTCTTCATATTGATCTTTTCGGACCAATGAGAACACAAACGCTTCGTGGCTCCAAGTATTGTCTTGTTATTGTTGATGATTTTTCTAGATATACTTGGACTTTCTTTCTCATTTCTAAAAGCGATACACTTGATGTTTTCTCGAGCTTTTGTAAACGAGTTGAAAACAAAGCTTCTTGCCATGTTGTTTCTATCCGTAGTGATCATGGGGGAGAGTTTGAAAATGATCTTTTTGAACGTTTTTGTGAAAAATCGGGTTATTCGCACAATTTCTCTTCTCCTCGCACACCTCAACAAAATGGAGTTGTTGAGAGGAAGAATAGATCACTACAAGAGATGGCTAGGACCATGCTTCTTGAGTATGACACTCCTAAGAATTTTTGGGCTGAAGCCGTTAGCACCTCATGTTTTGTGCAAAACCGAGTTTTCACACATCCGACCTTTAAGAAAACCCCCTATGAACTATGGCGTGGTAGGAAGCCGTCTATTGATTTCTTTCATGTTTTTGGATGTCCTTGTTTTGTTTTAAACACCAAGGATTCTCTCGACAAGTTTGATCCGAAATCATACAAGGCTTTCTTCCTAGGCTATAACACTACTAGCAGGGCATTTAAAGTATTTAACATTGAACTATCTAAAATTGAAGAATCTATAAATGTTAAATTTATTGAAACTAACCCTGTTAGTAGAAAGCATATTGGTGATGATGATGTTGCAGATGAAATTATTCCTATCTTAAAAGATCTCAACATCAAAGACAAAGGTAAGCAGGTTGAAGAAGAAGAAAAAGAAGAAGAAAAGAAGGATCCCACTCCCCGCTTTGCAAAGAATCACCCCAAGGAGTTGATCATTGGCAATCCGTTTGAGAGAGTGAGGACACGAGCTGCTCACAACAAAGAACAAGCAGATAGTGCCTTCATCTCCCAACTAGAGCCAAAGAACATCAAAGAGGCCCTTGGTGATGATGAGTGGATCCTTGCCATGCAAGAAGAGCTTTAGCAATTTGAAAAGAACCGTGTGTGGACCTTAGTGCCAAGACCAAATGATAGAAAGATCATTGGAACCAAATGGGTCTACCGCAACAAGCTTGATGAGCAAGGAAAAGTGGTAAGGAACAAAGCAAGGTTAGTAGCACAAGGTTACAATCAACAAGAAGGTATTGATTTTGATGAAACCTATGCTCCTGTTGCTAGATTAGAATCTATCCGTATGCTACTTGCTTTTGCTAGTTATAAAAATTTCTTACTTTATCAAATGGATGTTAAAAGTGCATTTTTAAATGGTACAATCGAGGAGGAAGTATATGTTGCTCAACCTCCAGGCTTTGAAAATGATAAGTTACCCAATCATGTATATTTCTTGCAAAAAGATCTCTACGGACTCAAACAAGCACCTCGAGCTTGGTATGAGAAACTAAACAACTTTTTGTTAGATAACGGGTATATCATGGGCAAAGTTGATTGTACTTTATTTCTAAAACACACTTCTACCCATTTTCTCATAATTCAAATATATGTTGATGATATTATTTTTGGCGGAACTGACCTTGATCTTTGCAAGGAGTTTAGCTCTCTTATGCAGAGTGAATTCGAAATGAGCATGATGGGTGAGCTGACCTTCTTCCTCGGCTTTCACATCAAACAAACAAAGGAAGGAAACTTCATCAACCCAGGCAAATACACAACTGATCTACTCAAATGCTTTGGGATGGAGAACATGAAACCGATGGATACACCCATGTCAAACACCGCAAAACTCGACAAGGATGAAGAAGGTGAAAAGGTAGATGAGAAGCTCTATAGAGGTATGATCGGAAGTTTACTTTATTTAACTGCCTCTAGATCTGATATAATGTTTAGTGTTGGCTTGTGTGCTCGCTTTCAATAAAGCCCTAGGAAATCACATATTATTGCTGTCAAGAGGATTTTGAGGTACTTAGCCAAAACTCCAAATTTTGGACTATGGTACCCTAAGTCAAGGGACTTTACTCTTGTGGCATATAGTGATGCTGACTACGCATGTTGCTTAATTGATAGAAAGTGCACAAGTGGCACTTTCTTCCTCTTGGGACCATGCTTGGTGTCTTGGTTCTCCAAGAAACAGAGCATAGTGGCATTATCAACTACCGAAGCTGAGTACATTGCAGCCGGAAGTTGTTGTGCCCAGGTCCTATGGATGAAGCAAATGCTCCAAGACTTTAACATTCATTTTGATGCTTCTCCTATTTACTGTGATAATACTAGTGCAATCAATCTTTCTTACAATCCAATATTACATAGTAGAGCTAAACACATAGAAGTTCGCCATCATTTTCTCCGTGACCACATTGTCAAAAAGGATATTTATATCACACATGTGGATACGGAAAATCAGTTGGCCGATATTTTCACTAAACCACTTGCTAGAGAACAATTTAATTTTATTAGATCAAAATTGCTCATAATTTCTCTTGATGATATTGAATTGCTCTCTAATTAGTTGGTTACATCTTATCTGTGTTGCTCCTGCTTTAAATGCTTTGATTGCTCAAGTTGCTTGTTTTTTTGCTAAAATTGCTTCTAGTTCTGTCTTTTTTTTGGGCTTTTTCTCACAAATCAGGTTTTAATCGACAAATAGTACCCTATGATGATGGTAATGTGCCTAAATATCCTTAATATACAAACTAGACCAAAAAGAATTTTTGCATTAGGTCATTTGAGGTTAGGGCTAGAGTTTCAGCTTTTTCCTTCTTCAGGGTTTTGGTCGGCCGAGTTTCAAACTCGACCGATCGGTCGGGCTTCAGGGTGCCTGTACGCTCGATCGGCCGAGTTTCCATTTCCCAGACTCGACCGATCGGCGGCAGACTAGTTTTATATATATAGGAATCGGCCGACTTTCTCCCTCTCAACTAGAGAAAAGTCGACCGAACCCTAGCTCTAGCACCCGCCCCTCTCTAACCCTGGCCCTTTCTCACCTCGTTCCAGCTGATTCCACCTCCGATCGACCTTGCTTCTTCGTTCTTGCTGCTCTCGGGGCTCCGTCTGCCTAGTTTCTCCACAAGCTCGGCTCTCTTTCCTCTATCTCGTCTCCATGAGGTCCCAACGACGGAAGAGAGTTGTCCCTTCCCCTGCTCAGGCGACCCCTCTTGCTCCAAGGTATATTGTGTTCGAAAATCTCTCTTTTGTTGATCAAGCTGCTATTACTAGATATCAAGAGCTCCTCCCTTGCACTCCTTTTCCTTTTCGAGCTCTCCATCAACCTAACAACTTTCACCCTGACCTTTATGAAGCTTGTCAAATCCTTCGAACTCATCACCTTGATCCGTTTTGCATAGAAGATGCTCGTTTCCACAATTTGAAATCTAGTTCCAAAGCTGTCCGTGAGTTCTACGCCAATCTGCGTTGGAACTATGACTCTTTGGTCCCATCCGTGGACACTTCTATTGTGTTGACGTCCATGATTGCCGGTCAACCTTTCCATATCACCGAGCGTTCTTTCAATCTCTATCTTCATGGAAATGTCGGTACGACATCTTGGATCGCTGACTATCCTCAATATCTTGATCTTCTCTACCCCGATGATGTGTATAAGGCAATTGAGGTTGACTTGACTGATATTCATAAATTTCTCAAGCGACCCAACTTTCCCTATACAAAAAGGGGTACTCTGCCTTCCTCAGCTCTTTCTGCTCCTCGCCGCGTCTTGGCCTTTATCTTGAGCTGCAATGTCCATCCTAAGAAAAATCAGACGGACATTGTTGAGAATACGGCTGTTATGATGTATCTTTTGCTGAAGCATCAAGGAGTCAAATGGGCACGTTATATCCTCCATCACATGACCTGTTTTGACTCTAGAAAGAACACAAAGGGCACTCATCTTCCCTATCCTGCCCTCATTTGTGGTCTTTTCCAACATGCCACTGGTAAATCCCTCTTTGCCGATCTTCTCTACCGACCTGATCGCAAAGGTGTTTATATCAGTGAGACCACTCTCCTGAAGAGTGTTCCTACCCCTGGTGCATCATCTTCCTCTCAGGCACCTCCACCTTCCTCTCAGGCACCTCCACCATCCTCAGCTGCACCTCCACCATCCTCAGCTGCACCTCCTCCACCTTAGCCTTCCTTTCAGCCTCCTCCTCAGCCTGCCTTTGCTGATTTTCATGTTTCAAATGAGGCCCTTATGGGGTATCTCATGCACCAGCAAGAGTACAACATGCAGGTCCAGCAACACCTTCATCAGGATCTTTGCCATATCATGTCCTCCATGCATATATCTTGCCCTCAGCCTTATCCCACCTACCAGCCTTATCCCGGTGGTGACTACGCTTCTTATGCGTATAGTCAGTTTTACCCTGCTCCACCCTTTTCTGCTTCCGCTGAGCCCTCTGCAGGTGGACACCTTTCCCCGGTTCTGGCGCTTCCAGGTGGTCGTCTATCTGAGATTCTGGCCCAGTATACCTCTTCTGCTCCTCCCCTTGAGGTTGCCTATGAGTTACATGCTCTAGGCATGTCTTGGTCCGAGCAGAGTGCTAGGTGGCCCGGGCGAGCTTCTGGTCCTCCAGATGAGGATTTTCCTAACCAGGAGGATGTTGAGACTGATGTTGATGAAGAAGATGAGGCTACTGCGACTGATGCTGATGACGAGGATGATGACAATGATGCTGATCATGCTGACGAGGCTACAGAGGATGCTGCTCCTCCTTTTGACGACGGAGATGAGGACTACCGGACAGATGAGGATATCGATGCTGCTGTTGATGACATAGACATAGAGTAGTTAGCTTTGTGGGCTGATGTATCTAGTTTTAGTCTTAGATGATCATGCTGTATCTCTTTGGACTATGTTTGCACTATATACATTAGGCACATCATCTGAGTTGTACTATTTTTGCTCTATGCTATCCGTGCAGTCTTGTTTTATGTTTTATGGGAACGCTTTGTATGGTATATCTTTTAGTATTTTCCATATTTTGATTAATGACATGCTTTAGTTGTTTATCTTGGTTTTCCTCTGTCTCTGTGAGCTTACTGTGATTGATTGAGTGTTTTTGTTTTTCTATGGAGAATACCTTGCTTTTATGCTCTTCTACCCCCCCTGCCTTTTTGCGATGACAAAGGGGGAGAAAAAGCTCAATCATATTGAATTTATTGCTAGTATGGTTCTTTTCTTGTCTATTAACTGAAATGCATCTAGACTTGCTTAGAATCATATAGTATACATATGTGCTTTGGTTGTTTTTTTTTAACTAACCATGCAGGCATGAGTAAGCATGAATTGAGGGGGAGCACTACAAATTGATCATCTTTGCATCCCCTTGCAATTCCCTAAGAAAATGTATAATTTTCACATTCTTTTCAATATGTTGAGGAATGGTTTGTCATTGTCAAAAAGGGGGAGAATGTTGACTTAGGTGTCTCACATTGCCCATATTTTGATAATGACTTAACCATTCCATTCATATGTATCTAACAAATCTATTTGAGATTGTTTCAGACATTAGGTACAAGAAAAGAATCACATTCAACTCAAAAGCTACTCATCCAGCACATGCAAAACATGTGACTTTTAACCGTTTTGTGAAATAGCCCTTATTGGCTTAGAACAATTGATGTAATCACTTATACTCATGTTTTGCATTGTAACTAAGATGGATAAAATTATTGGGACTCAAAAATCCATCTTTTGTACAGTTTTACGAAAATTCCAAAATGCCCATAACAGGGATTTTGTCGGCCGAATTCCAAACTCGGCCGATCCATTTATTATGGAATTTTTGTTGCAATCGGCCGAGTTCCAAACTCAGCTGATTCCTGTTCGGTCGAGTTTCTAAGCTAGGAAACTCGGCCGATCCACTGATCGGTCCAAGATGAAAGTCGACCGATCGGCCGAGTTTCTCCAAGGGAACTCGGCCGACAGTCTAGCTTTCAGCCTTGTCTTTTAGTGGTTCGGCCGAGTTGCCTTTATTGAAACTCGGCCGATCAGACTGTACTGGAATGCAGAAAAAGCAATTCCAACCGTTGGAGGAGTAGGTGGGACTCAAAATAGATCCATTGCAAGTTGTAAAACGGCTATTTTGTGCCCCTTAACTCTCCCAACCTCAAAGGGACACCCTCAACTATAAATAGGACCTCTTGGACTTCAGTCCAAGGTTGCTCATTCACATATGCTTGGTCCTAGCCTTAGTTGAGTGGTTTCTAATCCTTTGAGCCCCTTTCTCTATCTACCTTCAAAGAAAATTCATGAGTATGAGTGAGTTAGGTTCCCATGTATGAGAGCTATCATTTGTAATGTTGTAAAGCTCTCCTTTCTACTTCTCCCATCTCCATTCCCTATGAAGATTGCTTGAAGATTCTTCTCCGAGTGAAAGAGAAGAAGGTTGCTATTCTTCCCCGAGTGAACGAGAAGAAGGCTAGCTGCTCCAGGCCTCCGAGTGAAGGAGGAAGGTGCTAAAGATCTCCAAGAGAAGGAGAGGTGCAAGGCAAAGCTCAAGCAAGATGGGTAATTCCTGCAAGGCCGAAGACTAGAGCAAGAGTGGGTAAGTCCTTTGAAGAAGGCTGAAGACTACTTGCTTGGTGGGTAAGTCCTTGGTGAGGTAGAAGATCTTGGCTTGATTTATAAGTCCTTGGATGGTTGGTTGATGTAGCTTGTAATCTTATTGTGTGATATATATAAGAGAACCAAGTTACAAATCCTAGAGTCTAACCAACTCTAGGTAGTGGACTGACATTGCTCCTAAGTTTAGGACATGGAACCACTCTAAACCACCTGTCCAAGTGCATGCTATTCCTTGTCTCTTATCCTTGCTTTGTATGCTAGTTTAGGACATCAAATTGCTGTTTTGGTTTAAGTTCTGCACTTAATATAATTTGGTGGTCTAATCAATTTTGTGAAGTTTGTGAAGCTCTATTCAACCCCCCCTTCTAGAGCCCATTGATTCAACAAGTGGTATCAGAGCAGGTCTTCTCCAAGCTACTTCAACAAGTAGGAGAAGATGGGCGATTCGGCTCTTGGGTCACTCAATCTTGAAGGAAGCTTCTCCATGAGACCCCCGGTCTTCGACGGCACAAACTTCCTATATTGGAAGAGAAGGATGCAATTCTACATCCAAGGGGTGAGCTACGAGATGTGGAAGATAGTCCATCTCAAGTATGAAGAGCCAAAGGGGAACATCACCACATGGACGGAAGATGAGATGAAGCGTGCTCAAGTAAATGCTAAAGCCGTGAGCATCATCTACGCCGCCCTTACACCATCGGAGTTCAACCGCATCTCTTCTTGGGACACGGTGCATGAGATTTGGCACAAGTTGTGTGTCACCTATGAAGGGACGGAGCAAGTCAAGGAGGCCAAAGTCTATATGCTTGGTGGCCTACTTGATAACTTCAAAATGGGGAAGAATGAAAGAGTTGCGGACATGTACACAAGGTTAAATGTCATCTTGAACAGCCTTGCAGCCCTTGGGAGTGTCATGGATAGAGGTACAATCAATGCCAAGATCTTGAGATCTCTTCCAAAGATATGGGAGCCAAAGGTCACTTCAATTGAAGAAGTCTACAAGCTGAGCGAGTTGTCAACCGAGGAGCTGGTTGGTAACCTCCAAGCACATGAACCTAGGCTCGACAAGCAAGAGGAAGAGGAGAAAAGAGAAGAGAAGGAATCAAAGAAGATGAAGGACACAGCCTTCAAAGCCCAAGTTGAAGAAATGGTCCGGCAACAACAACTTGCCATGAAGTCTCCCTGCCCTTCCTCAAGTGAAGATGAAGGTGCAAATGATCATGAAGCCAACTACTCAAAAGGAAGACACTTCAAGAGCAAGCCCTCCTCCTCAACTCCTAGGTGCTACGAGTGTGGTCAAAAAGGCCACTACAAGAGTGACTGCCCAAAGGCCAAGAAGGGCTATCATAAGAGCAGCCACAAGAAGGATGACAAATACAAAAGAGAAGCCAAGTACAAGAAGAAGGACAAGAAGGAGAGACATTCCAAAGATGCAGCTCATGCGGCATGGGAGGATTCTTCTACTTCAAGTTCCTCAAGCTCCGAGGATGGAGAATGTCATCTTGCCCTGATGGCATCTACTAGTGAAGAAGTAATTGAGGTAAGTGAGGTAAGCAAGGTAAGTGATGAAAATTTACTTGAGTTATCTAAGGAAACTCTCATTGAAATGCTTAATGAATGTCAATCATCTTTTGCTAAATGTAAAGCTAAAAGGAAAAGATTAGGAAAGATAGTTGATGATCTTTATGCCAAGATTGATATTCTTGATAAAAATGAGAAATTACATCTTGATAGCATAGATTCCTTGCAAGGGCAATTTCTTGACCTTGAACTTCAATATAATGGAGTAGAGGTTGAGAATGGTACTTATCTTAAAACTATTGAAAATCTTAAGGTTGAGAACCAAAATTGCCTAGATGAGCTTGATGTTCTAAAAACTGAAAATGTTGAACTTAAGCTTATTGATGATGCTAGGAGAGATGAAGTTTACGCTTATCAAAGGGAAATTGTTGTTCTTAAATCTGAAAATGCTAAATTGCTTGCTCAAACAAATGATTTATCTTCTAGACCTATCTTGCCTAGAAATGAAGTTGCTAACATAACTCTAGAAAAAGACTCTCTTCTTACTAAAGCCCTCTGCCTTGAGGCCGACCTTTTGCATACTAGAGAAGATCTTGCTAGTTTATCTACTACCGTTATAAATCTTAGTGATGATAATGCTAAATTAAGATCTACTTTGCAAAGGTTTCTTTCGGGTAAGAAATCCCTAAATGATGTTCTAGAGCACTCTACCAAACAAGTTGGTACTAGTGGTCTAGGATACAATGAGACTACTTTAAAAGGTAAGAAGAAGAAGGGTAAGAAAAGGAGTGTGGAAACTCCAATTTTCAATGGAGAGTCTTTAGGCTCTAAGAACCCCATGGTATGTATTCATTGCAAATGTGATGATCATTATTCTACCTATTGTCCTTACAAGCCCAAGGGGACCAACCCAAAGATGAAATGGGTCCCCAAGCTAACCCCGGACCCCAAAGTTTGAGTTGGGTTCCGACATCCTCTTTTCTTGCAGGTTAAAAAGAAATGGATTGTTGATAGTGGCTGCTCTAAGCATATGACTGGAGAAATCAGCCATTTCAACAAATTTGTGAAAAAGAAAGGAGGATCGGTAACCTTTGGGGACAACAAAAAGGGTAAGGTTATAGGTGAGGGTGATGTAGGCAATGAATTGTGCATTAAAAATGTATTGCTTGTTGATGGCCTACATCACAATTTAATTAGTGTTAGCCAATTATGTGATAATGGTTATCTTGTGCTATTTACTTCTTTAGAATGCTTGCTTCTAGATTCCCTGTCCTGCAATGTTATATATAAGGGAACTAGAAATGGTAATCTCTATGTGATTGTTCTCGATGCTCTTAAGCCCATACTAAATAGATGCTTAGTTGTGGATAAAAACGATCTTTCGCTTTGGCATCGTCGTTTGGGTCATGTGAACTTGCATCAAATGAAGAAACTGAACAAAAAGGACTTGGTTCGAGGACTTCCTAAATTGGATTTTGAAAAGGATGAGGAATGTCAACCTTGTACACAAGGGAAACAAACCAAATCCTCCTTCAAATCCAAAGGAGTCATGAGTACCAAGAGAGTTCTTGAGCTTCTTCATATCCACCTTCAAATCCACCTTGTACACAAGGGAAGAATGAAAGAGTTGCGGACATGTACACAAGGTTAAATGTCATCTTGAACAGCCTTGCAGCCCTTGGGAGTGTCATGGATAGAGGTACAATCAATGCCAAGATCTTGAGATCTCTTCCAAAGAGATGGGAGCCAAAGGTCACTTCAATTGAAGAAGTCTACAAGCTGAGCGAGTTGTCAACCGAGGAGCTGGTTGGTAACCTCCAAGCACATGAACCTAGGCTCGATAAGCAAGAGGAAGAGGAGAAAAGAGAAGAGAAGGAATCAAAGAAGCTGAAGGACACAACCTTCAAAGCGCAAGTTGAAGAAATGGTCTGGCAACAACAACTTGCCATGAAGTCTCCCTGCCCTTCCTCAAGTGAAGATGAAGGTGCAAATGATCATGAAGCCAACTACTCAAAAGGAAGACACTTCAAGAGCAAGCCCTCCTCCTCAACTCGAAACTTTGGGGTCCAAGACAACCTTATACTTATCTAAGATATCCATCCCAAGGATAACATCGAAACCATGCATATCAAGTGGTATAAGATCCACTTGAATGCGGTGTCACGAAAAAGACAAAACACAAGATGGACACTCTTCTCGAAGCAAAGAGGAACCATCAAGAGGGGTTTCTAAGAACAAGCTATCCTTCTTATAGCTAACAGGTAAATGACAGTTTTCAAGAATACTATAGGCGATAAAAGAGTGTGTAGCACCCGGGTCAACCGAAACAGATATAAATCAAGAAGAAGTCATATCAAAATGAAATAACTCCATCTGACCTATCACCACTCGCGGGTTGACTATCGCCTCCGGCTGATTCATGGCATAGAATCGAGTCGTTGCTTGCTTCCCACAACCTCTGCTTCCTTGAGCAGACGATCCAGATTGAGACGCTTGACCGCGTCCTCGTCCTCTGCTACCACTGGCCTGTGGTCTCTCTGACTTCTGAAAACTCTGCCTCGGCTGCTGCGTCACTTCAACGTCTCTATTCAGGAAATTGAACTTCCAATGCCCAACTTGTCCACAAAGATGACATGACTTGTGCTCAAACCGTGGCCTAGATGGCCCTGTTACTGCCACAGATGTTGAACTGTGCGCCTTAGACGGTGAATAAACATAACCTCTCCCCTTACTCGGAGACCACTGAGATGGTACACCAGAACTTCTCATTGCTGACGGTGCTGAAAATCTGGGCTTCTTAAAACCACCAAACCTCCGTCCTTGAAACTGAGCAGGTCCTTTAAGAGACATAGACTCTCTTTTCTCCCGTACCATCCTCTCGATCCGTCGAACTGATTCCACAAACATAGCAAACCGTTCTCGATTCTCCAACGCAGACACAAGGGTTGTCAACTCAGCACTCAAACCCTTCTCGAAACGTCTGATCCGTTCCTCATCTGTCGCCGTCATGTGAGGACAGAACCTCAACAGATCCATAAACTTGGCTTCATACTCGGTGATGTTCATCGTTCCTTGTCGCAACTTCTCAAACTGACTGATCTTCTCATCCAGATACATCTTTGGAAAGTATCTGGTGACGAACTCACGTCGAAACACTTCCCAACAGATCACCTCACTAGGTCGCTTCTCTTCCTCGATTGTGACATCCCCGGATTTTGACTTCTCCAAACCCTATTGGGAATGAGATGTCAGAATCCGAAAACATCATCCAATCATATCAGAAAGTGATGCGGAAGCATAATACGCATACATGAACATACAACCATAACATTTCTCAACATTCAACATGTATATTTATACAACATGAATTATTACACAATTATTTACAATTACATATTGAATGAAGATTCTACAATCTAAGAACATGTATGCTAAACTAGGATCTACACAATAGGTACAACCTGTACAACTTGCTCACATCCTGTACTTTTCTGCCATGCTATCTCTGAACCTAAAACATACGAGAAACAACAAATCAACACACAAGGTGTTGTGTACATGGGTAGAAAGATACATATATTTATGGCTTTCACAATTTTTGAAAAAGATTTGTAGAAGGAGAGAAAATCATAGAAAACACTTCTTTATTAAGAGAAATATGCCAATTTAAGTCATTTTCCTAGATGAATTGCATTATCAAGGTGGACTAGTACCAAAACATAAATATTGGGCCCATCCCCATGTACCAAGTACTCTAGGGAAACTCCCCGTACATCGTGTGCTCTAGGGAGGTGTACTAGCCAACATTAATCCATTCCCTCGTAAGGGGGATAATGAACACCTTAAATAACTACAAAGCATCTACTTATCATTGATGTTTACAAGTGATAAAACATCGAGTACTATATAGTGCTACTACATCCAATATTTGCAAATAGAAGAGAGCATATGTTACGACCCGCGTCGAGCTTATCCCGTAAGTATGCTGTTAAGCATGTGTTTAGCTGATGTGTTGAGTTATAAGCCTGTTTTTGTTAATAATGTTTAAAATGGTTATGACATGTGCCTAGTGTGTTTTCTAGCTTCTAAAGCGTGTAGGATCTTACGCTTGAAGCGTTGCCAGAGAAATCGTTCGAATCCGACTTTCGAGTCAAAAGTTGCATGTTTTTGGGCTTTTAGGGACCCGTTTGTAATTTTTGAAAGTTTCGAACTTTGCGATTCGGCCCCTAGGTTTTCTTCCTTATTCTCTCCTTCTCACTTATCTCGTTTCACTTTCACAGGAACGAGAGAACGCTTCTACGTTCTTCTTCCTTGCGTGAGAGAGAGAGAGAGGGAGCTGAGTAGGGAGAGACGTCGGAGCTCCGTTTTGCTCTGATCAGCTGCTGCAGCTCATCCTCTTCCCTCCATTGATCTTCTTCTCCGTCGATTTGATCCGGGTTTGCAGCTGGAGCTGCGGTTGCAAGGAAAACGGCTAGAGGATTGGGGTGCACGGTGCAGCCCTAGCTTGTTTCTTTCTTCCCTTCAGGTGCGGTTTAGTCATATGCATCGATTGTGATCGTTTCGCGGTGTTTGTTCGAGATTTGCCCGTCGATTCGAGAGAAATCGACTTTTGCAGGACGTTTTTATGTTCTGCTTGTGTGCGGTTCGGCCGAGTTTCAATTCGGTCGGCCGAGTTCCTTTTTAGGGCAATTGTACAGCGTTTTTGGATCGGCCGAGTTTGAGTCTTTGGTCGGCCGAGTTTCCTAATTAGATAAGCGAACAGCGTTTTTGTCGGCCGAGTTTGGGTTTTGATCGGCCGAGTTTCCTTGTAGGTATTTCAAGCGGTGAGTTGGTCGGCCGAGTTCCCCAGGGGATCGGCCGAGTTTCCAGTTGGTCGGCCGAGATTGTTCGGCTGAGTTTCAGAATCTGGGAAGCGTTCGGCCGAGTTCCATAGTGTTCGGCCGAGTTTCAAGTTGTGAGTGGCAGTTCATTTAGAAATCATTATTTAACTCATTTTAAATGCTTATTTGCTTCAGTATCAGTTGATATGACCTTTAAACAGTGTAGCATGTACTTTTTAGTACGATAAGTTCATTGGAACTTGAATTGTGTAATGTAAATGATGAAAAAGTGGAAGTTCTATGTCTTACAGTTGTTATGTGATATTCCTGTTTAAATGTTTATCTGTTAATCGGTTAATAGACCTAGATGCCCTAACACCGTAGAACCCCTAAGAGGTATCTGCAACTTAGGGGTGAAACTCGTGTTCAACATCAACCGGTTGAGTAATTCTGGTGGCACGAGGATGGAAAGAGAGGCAGTGTCCAACAACAATCGTGCTTGTGTCACGATGGCACTGCGATAACAAAAGAAAACTTGGTTATCTAACACCATTCATGCTTGTGTCACGAAGGTAACCCTGTGACTCTCCGCCGGTGTACTCAGGTTTAAGGAGGAGTCGAGAGCACACGTGGTTGTGCAACACACGTGGATGTGCGATGAGGTCGTAGAGCCTGTGTCCTGTGCAGACCAGGACGAGTAGTCAGACTTAGCACTTCCCAGGTGTGTCGCTAAGTCTTGTACGGTAGGACCGTAGCATGGACTTGTTACGGATCTTTATATGCAGAGTACACTGCATATATTTAGGGCATAATAATAAAATGAATAAATAATCAAGTAGGTTCACAGTAAATTTATATAACTGCATATCTATCTGAGTTTCCTGTTGATGTTTAGAAGTGTGGTTATTATCTGTATATCTGCTATGTCAATAGAACTGCCCTGTTTGAACTGTATATCTGTTTATTTTCAGTTAATAAACCTGACGAGTTGTTTAGTGATAGCTAAGTGAAATGTTATTCACTGAGCGAGTAGGCTCATACCTCTACTCAAACATTTTCAGGTCAGCATCAGCATCAGGAATCAGAAGGATCGTTTCACCCTAACGCTTAGTCGATAGAAGGTTGGTGTATAGTCTAGTTAGGGGTCTCTTAGTCCATTCCCCTCGATCCTCGGGACATGGTGTGAGTGAGAGAGAGAATGTGTACACATATGTAAATTAATGTTATGCTTCCTTTATGTTAATCAATGTATTATGCTGTAGACCTTGCTTGTATCTTCTATCAGTTAAATAGAGAAGTTTCTGCAGTTTGTTTAGTTCTTATTTACAGCCTAAACTTGGTTATCAATCAAATGCTTTGGATTGTTTTTAAAAGTGACGAATGGTTGGTTATGTGTTAATTCCACATGTCGTGCCCTAATTTCGGGGTTTATGGTAAATGTGAAATTGGGGTGTGACAACTCTTGGTATCAGAGCGAGGTTGAGTACATAGTTACTCAGAGTCCAGGTCAGGGGACAATAAGAGACCAATAGGATTAAGGTTTAGGTGTATTTCTTCTATCTGTAGTTTTCTAACAGGAAATGTTCTGTTATATCATTGCAGATGGCAGAAAGAGGCTTTGATCGTGATGATCAGGCTGAGAGCCATGTTGGCCCCGATCCTTTGTACCTAGGTCCAGGTGGTGGTGACCATGTGGATGAAGCGTCCCGTATGTACATGATGTTTCTGGAAACTAGGGAGAAGTACAAAGCTGATAGGCAAACTTCTACTTCTACCAGCAGTAAGGATCTGATGCGATCTTATGAGCTTGTAAAGAAGCTTGGTGGCACCGAGTTTAGTGGCACTACAGATCCAGCAGAGGCTGATGAATGGTTTAGACAGATAGAGAAGGTCTTTCGCCTGATGGAGCTTCCAGAAGAGAAGAAGATTAATCATGCGGTCTACCTTTTGACAGGCGATGCAGAGTTGTGGTGGCGTGGTGTGGAAGAAAAAAGGAGAGGAACAGAGCTTTCCTGGCAGGATTTCTCTGAGGAGTTTCATCTCAAATTCTATCCACCCACTTTTCTTAATGAGAAAATCAGGCAGTTACAGAATATTAAGCAGGGGAACATGACAGTTACTGAGTATGAAGCACTTTTCACCCGGATAGCTAACTTCTGTCCACAACTTGTTCCCGATAATATAGAGAGATGTAGAAGGTTTCAGGAAGGACTAAGGCCAGAGATTTGGCATATAGTTTCTGCTACTAGCAGGAGGAACAGAGAGAACTTTGGTGAGTTTGTCGAGGCTGCTAGACAGGTTGAAGAATCTGTGAATGCTGACAAGGTGCCTGAATCTAAGAAGAGATCTGTAGACTTTAGTAGAGGGCAATCCAGTAGTGGATACAGAGGTGGAGGTAGAGGTTTCTTTTCTAAACTTGGGCGTGGCTTTGGTTGTTTCGGCAGGCAGAGATCTGAGGATGTCACTACTTCTAGAGGCAGAGGAGGATACAACCCAGGAAGATGGGGCAGTGCCGATAGTGGACAGTCTTCTGGGTCGTCAATGTCAGTGACAGGTCCCCAGAGGCAAGAATTACAGTCATGTGACAAATGTGGAAGACCACATACTGGACCGTGTTGGAGTTCTGGTTGTTTTGCCTGTGGACAGATAGGACATGTCAAAAAGGAATGTCCTCAGCTTCGACAAGTAGCATCGCAAGCTTTCCAGCCTCAATACCATGATGTTCCGAGTTCATCTGTGGCTTTTGGTTCTAGAGGTGGTGGAGTGTCTAGTGGCAGGAGTGGTATGAGAGGACAGCGTGGCAGAGGGAGAGCTTCAACACGTTTCTTTTCTTTGACACCTCAGGAAGGTATAATTTCTTCACAAGTTGTTACAGGAGAAATGCTTTTGTTTAATAGTATATCAGTTTCAGTTTTGATAGATCCGGGAGCTACTCACTCTTTTATACGACGTTCTTTAGTTGGTGAACTTAATCTGTTAACTCAAGAGTTGGCAGATGAGTTAGTGTTGAGGGTTCCACTAGGTGGACCAACAGTTTTATCCGAGTCTTGTCCCGGATGCTTGTTATCCTTTGGAGGTTTTACCTTTGCTGCTAATCTCATACCCCTGGATGTAAATACCTTTCAAGTCATCTTGGGTATGGATTGTCTTGAAACATATCGAATGCAACTCGATTGTTGGAAGAAGGAAGCTACCTTTCAACTAGGTGAATTTTCTTGTATCTTTACTGGAGACAGGAAAGTTCTGCCTACGTGCATAATATCAGCTGCTGTAGCTGATAAGATGTTACAGAAAGGATGTGAAGCGTTCCTTGCTCATGTGGTTGACACCAGAGCAGAGAAGAGCACTGCCAGTGTTTATGATGTGCCTGTGGTTCATGAGTTCTCTGATGTTTTTCCAGAAGAGTTACCAGGCTTACCTCCTGTCAGAGACATTGATTTTGAAATTCAGATATATTCAGGTAGTCATCCAGTAGCACTGCCAGCCTATAGAATGGCACCTGCAGAGTTGAAGGAACTCAAGGTGCAGTTACAGGAGTTGCTAGATAAGGGTTTCATTAGACCCAGTTCTTCACCGTGGGGTGCTCCAGTTCTGTTTGTTAAGAAAAAGGATGGTACCGTGCGTCTCTGTATAGATTACAGGCAACTGAACAAGATCACTATTAAGAATAAGTACCCCTTACCAAGAATAGATGATTTGTTTGATCAGTTGTGTGGAGCGACGATCTTCTCTAAAATAGATTTGAGATCTGGATATCATCAGCTTAGGATAAAGGCTTCTGATATTCCCAAAACAACTTTCAGAACCAGGTATGGGCATTATGAGTTTTGGTCATGTCGTTTGGACTGACCAATGCCCCAGCAGCCTTTATGGATATGATGAACCGGATTTTCAAACCGTTCCTAGATCAGTTTATTGTAGTCTTTATAGACGATATTCTGATCTACTCCAGAGACGATGCACAACATGAGCAACACTTGAGAGTAGTGTTGCAGTTGTTGAGACAACACTAGTTGTTTGCTAAATTTAGCAAGTGCGAGTTCTGGTTGGCCGAGGTAGCATTTCTTGGACATGTTATCTCGAAAGATGGAGTTAGCGTGGACCTTAAGAAAGTCGATTCTGTATTTCAGTGGGAACAGCCTAATACTCCTACTGAGATCAGAAGTTTCTTGGGTTTGGCAGGTTATTACAGAAGGTTCATACAGAACTTCAGTGTGTTAGCATCACCTTTGACACGCTTGACAATGAAGGATGTACCGTTTGTTTGGTCTGATAACTGTGAGAGAAGTTTTCAGATTTTGAAGAGAAGGTTAACTTCAACACCAGTGTTGGTTTTGCCTGAAGCAGAGAAAGGTTATACAGTGTTCTGTGATGCTTCCAGGAGAGGTTTGGGCTGTGTACTGATGCAAGAAGGCAAAGTTGTGGCTTACGCATCTAGACAACTTAAGAAGAATGAAGAGAATTACCCGGTCCATGATTTGGAATTAGCTGCTATAGTTCATGCTCTTAAGACATGGCGTCATTACTTGTATGGTGAGACATGTCAGATGTTTACAGACCATAAGAGCTTGAAATATATCTTCACTCAGAGAGACTTGAATTTGAGACAGTGCAGATGGCTTGAGCTGATCAAAGACTATGATGTGACAATCGATTACCATCCGGGTAAGGCAAATGTTGTAGTTGATGCCTTGAGTAGAAAGTCAAGTTCAACAACTAATGCATTTTCTATGGCATGTTTCAAGAGAGACTTGCTTATAGATATGCGAAAATTGAACTTGGACTTGGATGTGACTGGACAGAGTGGGTTGATTGCTCAGATGCAAGTCAGACCTACTTTTTATAATCAGATTAAAGAATTACAGCAGAGTGATGATGAGTTGTGGCAAATCATGCAGGATATGTCAGAAGGTAAGAGAACAGAGTTCATATTTTCTGATGAAGGTATGTTGTATCTCCATGATAGATTGTGTGTACCTGGAAACAGTGAGTTGAAAGAGCAGATTCTTGAAGAAGCGCATACTTCTATGTATGCTATGCATCCAGGTAACACAAAGATGTATAGGAACCTCAAAGAGCTGTATTGGTGGTCAGGTATGAAAAAGGATGTGGCTGAATACGTGGCTAGGTGCGGGGTGTGTCAGCAGGTTAAGGCTGAGCATCAGAAACCTGCTGGTATTTTGCAGTCGCTTCCTATACCAGAATGGAAATGGGAACATATCACGATGGACTTTGTGGTAGGTTTACCCAGGACGCCTAAGGGTTCGGACTCGATATGGGTGATTGTGGATAGACTAACTAAGTCTGCTCATTTTCTTCCAGTCAAGTCAACCTTTGACGTTTCAAAGCTGGCTAAAGTTTATGTGGATGAGGTAATCAGGTTGCATGGGATTCCAGTTTCCATTATTTCTGACAGAGATCCAAAGTTTACATCTAGATTCTAGAATCAGTTACATCATGCGTTGGGCACAAGGCTGAAGTTCAGTACAGCGTTTCACCCACAGACAGATGGTCAATCTGAGAGGACCATCCAGACCCTAGAAGACATGCTGAGAGCATGCGTGCTGCAGTTTAGAGGTAACTGGGAAGAACACTTAAGCCTAATGGAGTTTGCATATAATAACAGTTACCATTCTAGTCTTGGAATGGCCCCATATGAAGCTCTTTATGGCAGGAAGTGTAGATCTCCAGTTTGTTGGTACGAGGTGGGTGAGAAGGAAATTCTAGGACCTGAGCTAGTCGATGTAACTACATAAAAGATATCTGTGATCAGGGATCAGTTAAAAGCTGCTCAGGACAGACAGAAAAGTTACGCAGAAAGACAACGTCGACCTCTTGAGTTTGAGGTTGGTGACGAGGTTTTCTTGAAGGTTTCACCGTGGAAGGGAGTGCTGAGGTTTGGCAAGAGGGGTAAGTTGACCCCTAGGTATATGGGTCCATATCCTATTGTTGAGAGGATTGGACCTGTAGCTTACAGGTTGGATTTTCCGTCTGAGTTGGCAAATCTTCATGATGTCTTCCACGTGTCTATGCTGAAAAAGAGTCATCCCGGTACGGAAAAGATTGTAGATCCAGAACCGGCGCAACTTAGAACAGATGTTTCCTATGTTGAAGGACCAATGCAGATAATTGATCACCGGATCAAAAAGCTTAAGAACCGCGAGATTCCTTTAGTAAAGGTTTTATGGAGAAACCATAATCTTGAGGAAGCTACGTGGGAACTAGAGTCTGAGATGCGTGGCAAGTTTCCTTTTCTCTTCTAGGAATTTCGGGATGAAATTCTTATAAGGGAGGGAGATTGTTACGACCTGCGTCGAGCTTATCCCGTAAGTATGCTGTTAAGCATGTGTTAAGCTGATGTGTTGAGTTATAAGCCTGTTTTTGTTAATAATGTTTAAAATGGTTATGATATGTGCTTAGTGTGTTTTCTAGTTTCTAAAGCGTGTAGGATCTTATGCTTGAAGCGTTGCCAGAGAAATCGTTCGAATCCGACTTTTGAGTCAAAAGTTGCATGTTTTTGGGCTTTTAGGGACCCGTTTGTAATTTTTGAAAGTTTCGAACTTTGCGATTCGGCCCCTAGGTTTTCTTCCTTATTCTCTCCTTCTCACTTATCTCGTTTCACTTTCACAGGAACGAGAGAACGCTTCTGCGTTCTTCTTCCTTGCGTGAGAGAGAGAGAGAGAGAGGGAGCTGAGTAGGGAGAGACGTCGGAGCTCCGTTTTGCTCCGATCAGCTACTGCAGCTCATCCTCTTCCCTCCGTTGATCTTCTTCTCCGTCGATTTGATCCGGGTTTGCAGCTGGAGCTGCGGTTGCAAGGAAAACGGCTAGAGGATTGGGGTGCACGGTGCAGCCCTATCTTGTTTCTTTCTTCCCTTCAGGTGCAGTTTAGTCATATGCATCGATTGTGATCGTTTCGCGGTGTTTGTTCGAGATTTGCCCGTCGATTCGAGAGAAATCGAATTTTGCAGGCCGTTTTTATGTTCTGCCTGTGCGCGGTTCGGCCGAGTTCCTTTTTAGGGCAATTGTACAGCGTTTTTGGATCGGCCGAGTTTGAGTCTTTGGTCGGCCGAGTTTCCTAATTAGATAAGCAAACATCGTTTTTGTCGGCCGAGTTTGGGTTCTGATCGGCCGAGTTTCCTTGTAGGTATTTCAAGCGGTGAGTTGGTCGGCCGAGTTCCCCAGGGGATCGGCTGAGTTTCCAGTTGGTCGGCCGAGATTGTTCGGCTGAGTTTCAGAATCTGGGAAGCGTTCGGCTGAGTTCCATAGTGTTCGGCCGAGTTTCAAGTTGTGAGTGGCAGTTCATTTAGAAATCATTATTTAACTCATTTTAAATGCTTATTTGCTTCAGTATCAGTTGATATGACCTTTAAACAGTGTAGCATGTACTTTTTAGTACGATAAGTTCATTGGAACTTGAATTGTGTAATGTAAATGATGAAAAAGAGGAAGTTCTATGTCTTACAGTTGTTATGTGATATTCCTGTTTAAATGTTTATCTGTTAATCGGTTAATAGACCTAGATGCCCTAACACTGTAGAACCCCTAAGAGGTATCTGCAACTTAGGGGTGAAACTCGTGTCCAACATCAACCGGTTGAGTAATTCTGGTGGCACGAGGATGGAAAGAGAGGCAGTGTCCAACAACAATCGTGCTTGTGTCACGATGGCACTGCGATAACAAAAGAAAACTTGGTTATCTAACACCATTCGTGCTTGTGTCACGAAGGTAACCCTGTGACTCTCCGCCGGTGTACTCAGGTTTAAGGAGGAGTCGAGAGCACACGTGGTTGTGCAGCACACGTGGATGTGCGATGAGGCCGTAGAGCCTGTGTCCTGTGCAGACCAGGACGAGTAGTCAGACTTAGCACTTCTCGGGTGTGTCGCTAAGTCTTGTACGGTGGGACCGTAGCATGGACTTGTTACGGATCTTTATATGCAGAGTACACTGCATATATTTAGGGCATAATAATAAAATGAATAAATAATCAAGTAGGTTCACAGTAAATTTATATAACTGCATATCTATCTGAGTTTCCTGTTGATGTTTAGAAGTGTGGTTATTATCTGTATATCTGCTATGTCAATAGAACTGCCCTGTTTGAACTGTATATCTGTTTATTTTCAGTTAATAAACCTGACGAGTTGTTTAGTGATAGCTAAGTGAAATGTTATTCACTGAGCGAGTAGGCTCATACCTCTACTCAAACATTTTCAGGTCAGCATCAGCATCAGGAATCAGAAGGATCGTTTCACCCTAACACTTAGTCGATAGAAGGTTGGTGGTTAGTCTAGTTAGGGGTCTATTAGTCCATTCCCCTCGATCCTCGGGACATGGTGTGAGTGAGAGAGAGAATGTGTACACATATGTAAATTAATGTTATGCTTCCTTTATGTTAATCAATGTATTATGTTGTAGACCTTGCTTGTATAGTCTATCAGTTAAATAGAGAAGTTTCTGCAGTTTGTTTAGTTCTTATTTACAGCCTAAACTTGGTTATCAATCAAATTCTTTGGATTGTTTTTAAAAGTGACAAATGGTTAGTTATGTGTTAATTCCACCTGTCGTGCCCTAATTTCGGGGATTATGGTAAATGTGAAATTGGGGTGTGACATCATACATACATATCATGATTGCAAGCCAGAAAACCATAGTCATATACTTAAATAAAACCCACGTACCTGAGTTCAGAGATTCCTAATTTTTCCTGGACCATCTACATCACTGGTCATCACCTGATTAATAACAATTAATCATCATTAATAAATGTTCATCATATTCTAGGTATTTTAGGTCCAAATTATGTTTTGGCCAATTCTAGGTTCCATCTAATCTTAGGATGGTATCTGGTATTTTTCTACTGATCATGTTGTCATTTTAGAGGTCTGGTCCAAATTTCGTATTTTTCTGATGATTGTTCTATTTTCTATAATTACTATGATGTTTAAAGTATCTAATTCCATTCTAATATCAAAAGACATGATATTTGGGCATTTCATTAATATCAAAGGTTGTATTTAGTATCCAAATGATATTAGTGTTGAAGAGTAATATTTCCAGGTTTTATGGCCAAATATGCTAATTATACTATTTAAATAATCTTAAAAGAAGCATCACCTTATAAATGGAAAATCACAATAATATTGCTTTAAAGGTCTGATTTAGGGGTCCTATAAGGAAGTAGACATTTTTCTGAGTATGGGGAAATTTTTGGGGCATTTATTGACCGAGGGGTCTATTTTTAATGAATATTGCAAGACCTTAGCATTTTCTGAGTTTTAGGAAAAAGATTTACCTTTTGGGGCGAGTTACATATCGCCACATCACACCACAAGGGGCGCAGCTCCTTCTCTGACCTGGGTGGTCTGCCTGGTCTGGCTGGTTCAGTTTATGGTCAGATCGGCCAGTTTAGTTGATAAACGAGATTGGTTCAGAGTCTTCAGACTAGGGGACTCCGCCTCCCACTCTTGTACGAGATCTGGAGTCCACGCTCCTCTGCTGCGTGACCGCCGCTCGCAAAGGAGGATCCTGGAGAGGGATTGATTGCCGATTGTCTCGAGCCATCCAAAACTCAAGACTCCACACTGATCACCGTTGCACCTGGATCTTCCAGTGAGCATTGGGGTTGGGCAATTCAACATTTGGCCTTGCTTGGTCTTCACTTTCTTTTCTCTCACTCACTCTCTCTCTCTCGTCTGGTCCTGCGCGACACACTGAGGAGGCCGCCACGGAGCAGGGCTCCAGCGTGCGGTTACTGAGGATGGCAGCCATCTCAAGTCTTGCACAGAAACATGTCACACACACACACACACACACACACACACACACACACACACACACATATATATATATATATATATATATATATATATATATACACGAGATCTGATACGTGTCTATAGCTTACAGAAACAGCTGCTCATCCATCACATGAGTTCACCACCTGTTCTTATATAGAAAAGGCCCACATCCGGCCAACAACAGGATATACAAACGTCATCGATCGTTCATCGTAAAACATCGTCAAAACACAGCCAAGGACCTGAGAGTACAGGGATGACTCTAGACTCTACTACAAAACATCCAAAACAACAGCAAGTCCATCACTTGCCTTCTACTGCTCCTCAAGCTGCTCGGCCGCAACACCACGACCACGACCACGCCTACCTTGACCACCTAAAAGGGGGTTAAACCAGCGGGGTGAGACAATTGAACAATTGTCCGAGCGGGAAACATAACTCCCCACCACAACTATAGAACCTCAGCAAGATATACTATAATAGCAGATATCTAATAACAGGTATAACAAGAGCAGTCTATATAAAATGGATTATTCTTACTGACAAGCTTACCCGCTATACAAAAGCATATAACCAGATATCTCTCAAGGAATATGATTAGCAATATAATATGTATCCCTATGTAACATGATTATCAGAACAAGATATAATGTCACATAACCTGCTTATCAAGATAAGACATATTGTCACATAACCTGCAAGATATAACAAAGATATTACATAAACAAGGCCTCAACCAATGTTACGTGTTTATCTTATGCTGTAAATACTAAACGGCTGTGTTACGTATTATTATGCCCTGAGGATTTGAACTGTACCGTTCAAATCCAACCTTCAGTTACGAAACCCAAGTCGGTGCCATACAAGGTCAATGGAAGAGCCAGACTCCACGACCTCCCACCTCGTGGTCAGTACACGAGTACAACACAAGCAGGACCGCAATCACATGCTGAAGTGGTCTAAGCCACAGGGTCAGCTCCATAGGCTACCCTCAATCTAGCCCGCCTGGGTACAGGTCTCGGCGCTAGTAAAACTAAGCCACGGGCCTATTCACCGTGCTCTGAGCCATGAACGCATTCATGCTCACACATCACATATCCTGAGCCATGGGCCTATTCACCATGCTCTATATACATATCTGAGTCTGTAATCGAAGTTACACTCTTACCTCCTCATTTTCAGGCTAGGAGCAACCTACACATATTCAACAATATGCGCTTCCAGGTTAACCCGTAGGAGAACCTGTTTCACCATCACCAAGTCCTGACGATGATGGATCTATGGCCAGGGCAAACTACATGATATATTTCACTGTGATTAATTAGTATCTTTTAGATGGATTGCAAGATTCAACCAAGTTGTACAACATGCAAGATATAACGGAAAGTAAACAACATTATATTATTATTTAATCACATCAACCTGATCCATCTCAAGGATCCAACATCACATGTTACCACTTGGCCTCTTACCAACCATCCAGATCCATCTCAAGGATCATCACATACCACGGGATCACAATCCTTCATCATGTACTGTCACTGCCTCTCAAGGCTCACCTCATCATCATGGGACAAACCCATCATACGTACAACCTCATAGATAATTATCAAAATGATGTTACTCATCACATATGTCTCATAGCCTTTTCATGGCTAATCATCACCTTCATGGTTAGGATACACAATAATCGTAGATTCAACATAAGGAATATGCTACCATTATAAATGCCATTCAAGATACTCTACTTACCATTCTTACACTACTGGCTGATCAAGTGTATAAAGTACATCATTAGCAAGCCATATCTATACTTATCCTTATCTCAGAATTGTATGAACAATCAAGATGTTCAAACGTACAGAACAAGTACTATTGTTACCACTACCATTATGTCACTATCATCATTATTATCATTATTTTTATTCAACATTATTACTATCATCCTCTTTATTGTTAACAAATAAGAATAAGGATCACATCATGCATCTTATTACCATTACCTTCCTCATTACCATCCCAACTACCATTATCATCATTATGATCAGCATTATTACTATCATTATCATCATGCAACTACCATTATCATCATTGTTTCTATCATTAGCATTATTATTGTTTGCAAGACATCATATTCATTATTGTTATCACTAACAAGACACCACCATCGTTTATTGGTGCATAACTAATCACTTCCACATCACAAAGGACCATTACTATATGATTACAAGACTCTCACCATAACTCATCACCGCCCTCACTAAAACCTATCAAGGCCTGTCGGCCGACACACATACCCAACCCTAGGCTGTCGCCCACCTTGGCAATCAGTCATCATGGGTGTCGGCCAGCATGGTTATCGGCCACCATGGCATGCATGGCCTATCGGTCAACATGCATGGTCTATCGTTCAAGACAAGGAAACAATCCGCACATGGCCATGTCGTCCGACACCAACAACCATCAAGCTTGACAAGGCTATATCGGCCGACACCTCAAGATGTATCGCCCAACAACATCCAACGGCCAACTCAACCATATCGGCCAACTCCTCACTAGCTTGACCTATCGCCAAACACAAGATCACTCACCATGTCGCCCATCACAAGGTACCCATCTCGCCCAACACCAAGACAAGGGAGGGTCTCGCCCAACTCAAGAAAAAGGGTGTTGCTTATCATAGGAACCATATCGCCGAACATGGTTACCATGTCGGCCAACACCTATGCTAGGTGAACCTATTGTCCAACCCCAAACACACATGCCATACATGGCCCAATCGTCCACCACATGGACAAGGAGATCACCCAACTCAAGGGCACCCACCATATCGTCCATCCCAAGGTACCCATGTCACCCAACAAGGGTCACTATATCGACCAACACTCACACTAGCTCACCCTATCGCCCAACACAAGAACAAAGATGTTACTTGGCACAAGGACCATGCCGCCCAACACACTCAAACAAGAGAGAGGGTATCGCCCAACTCCAGGAGCACTCACCATGTCGCCCAACAAGGGTCACCTTCAACCTCCAACTTAAGGATACTCAAACCCTAGAAAGAAAGGTGCACAAAGGAACCCTAAACCCTAGAGGGGGATCGGCCGCCAAAGGTACACAAGCAAGGTATAAAAGCAAGGAACTAAGCTAAGCTACTAACATGCAACAAGAACATAGCTAGAGGTAAAGGAGTTAGGGTTAGAAGTTATGCAACCCGCCTTAAGCTCCAACCTCCAAGGAAGAAGATGCACTTCAAGCTCCAAGGGATGTCGTCCACCAAAGCTGATCCGAGAGAGGGTATCTGCCACCACTACAACTCCAAGTGAGTGTCTCGGCCGACACAAGCAAGAGAGGGAGGAGTGTCGTGCACTCAAGGTGGAGGAGAGACCAAAAGAGCAAAGGAAGCTAAGGTAAGGGAAAGAGCTACCTATATAGAAAGAAGGGAAGGAGAAACCAAGGTAGATCCATGCTAAGTGTCGTCCACCCAAGGGACACTTGTCCTAGGGTTCAAGCCAACACACTAGCACACCAAGAGACACTTGTCAAAGATATACACCAAGTGTCCACCAAACATGGTCAAGGTTGGACCAAGCAACATGGGAGACACAACTAGTAGCTCTTCTGGGCGACACACACTACTCCAGGTCGACACACCACCTCTAGGTCGACACACACTCTTCCTTGGGCGACACAAGCTGGTCTTGGCCGACACAAGGCTCAAGCAAGCTCAAACAAAGCACCTCAAGGCCCGAACAAGCTCAAGCAAGGCCCAAGAAACTCAAACAACAAGCCCAAGCCTTCCTCTCAACCCTAGAGGAAGCAAAGAGGGGAAAACATCTCACAAGATGGCAAACTTGCACACAAAACCCTAGACTTGGGTTATTTGCAAGCAACCCCTCGAACTCTCAACAAAGCACAACCAAACCTTAATCACCACTTAGAGGTGATTAGCAAGCATCAAACCACCAAGGTTAAGCAAAACAAACAGGGTAGACCATAAACGCAGGTCAGGGTCCTTACAATTTGCTTCAAGTTAGTATTTGCAAGTTTCACATATCTTCATTGTGCAACCTTTTGAATGAGATGGAAGTGCTGTAGTATGCTATTTGGGATTCCCAACCTATCTAGTATCTCCATTATTGTCATAGTCTTTCTACTGTGTCATCAATGGTTGGAACCTCCCATTAGTTCATCTCTACGATCTTCTTGATCCATACATTATGTTCTGCTATTCACATAACACCAAGATACTCAACTTCTATTGTAGATTTGAGAACCCATTACGCTAAATGAGATTACTCAAAATACAAAACACGATTACTCCTTAATTAAACACAAACCCAAAAAATAGGGTAAATTAAAAGCCCAATTGCTCATAAACACTTATATAAAAGCCCAACATGCTTTACTTCACATAATGCTCAATATTCTTTAGAATTTCCTTGTAGCCTTAGCTACAACATAAACTTTGCAAAGGCACAATATCCACATATTCAACATATACAAGCATCAACATACTTTAGAAAGCTTGATTCAATCAAAATATCGTATAAAAACTTTTCATCCGGACCTGAGAGTACATGGATGACTCTAGGACACACTAGACAACTAAACAACCATCTCTAGGGTTTATCACCTCATATTCTTTTCACTTCCATGATACTGTTGTCGTTGGTGTTGATCACCTAAACAAATGTGGTGACCCACGAGGTGAGACCCAGTCCCAGTGAGAGATATAACTCTCTCCAACATATATTCATTACATCATATTAAATAGTAAGTAACTGAGCAGTTGGAGTATTTAACAATCAATTGAGTAGATTGAACAGTTCAACCATGCTAAATAAATTAAGCAAATAAGCTGAGTGACAAGTACAATTATCAATGTATATATATGTAACAGATAAATCCATTTCTTTTATCAGATATCTACTCAGGTTTCATAAGATTTCATCTAATAATAATCATTATCATTGATCTGATTATCATCATATGCCTTACTAACAACACAAGTAATCTAGAAGCATAAGCATATCCGATATGTCTAGTAGCATGACATGGATATCAATATTGGCATGTTTAATCAAGTGAACCCGTCTACATAATAAGTAGAGCTAAGATCATGACACAACTAACTACATAAGCATAATTAGCAGTTTAAGCATTTCTAATTGCATAGGCATGGCTAGAAGTATTAGACATTGCTAATAACATAATCTTAAATATCAATGTCAGTATATTTGACAGCATAAACATGTTTACAACTTGAGCACATCTACAATACAAGCATATCTTTCATCTGTCATTGTACTATATAACATTTCTATATAAGAAGATCAAATAAGGGTTATCATCCAATGTGAGGCATTGTGTATAACCCTAAACATATATGCTACACAATTGTTACAACCCCAATTTTGGGGTTCTTTTGGTGAGAAATGTAATTTCTCCTATTAAAGATATTTGAACAAATAATGATATGATTTGTTTTGAATAAAAAGATTTCATTTAAAATAGCCTTGTTGGTTGTTTTGTGGGCTTTATTGGCTATTGGGCCCAATAATAAGGAAAAGACAAAGGAAACTCCATTATTAAATGAGTAAATAAGAAATGGAGAAAAGAAAGATGTAGAAACCTCTAAAAGGCAAGGGAATATTATCCAAAGGTGGATTTCGTGCCTCTTGGGTTCCTTGGATTCCAAGGAGTCCAAAGTTGAAAAGATAATGCAACAAGAAAAGAAAAGATCAATTAAATATTTCTTTATTATGAAGGAAATTGGAGACAATGATAAAATATGGAAAATAAGTGGAAAGAGGTATGATTGAGTCATCTTTGGTGGATGTTCGTATCCATAAGGTTTCTAATGTTAGGAGGAATTCCAATAAGGAAAATAAAAAGAGAGATAAAGAGAAATCCTCGAAAAGAGATATTTTAATAAAGAAATAAAAAAGATAATGAGAAATAATGGATATAGATGCATTTAGAAGGATAATGAGTATCCACTAAAAAGGATTTCAAAATATTAGAGTTTCTTGGGGTCCAAGGAGCCCCAATGGAGAAAAAGAAAGAGAACATACAAATAATACAAAATAAGAGGATAAGGTGATACATAATTAATGAATTTTATGGTATTGTTAAAAAGAGGTATTTTCTACTATAAGAAAGTATACTTTCGTGCCTTTAGGGTTCCTTGAGGTCCAAGGGATCCAAGATGCCAAGATAATGGAAAAAGAAAGAGGAAATATCAATTAATTTGGTTTTATTAATGAATAACTTGCATATGAAGGAAACACTTTTTTCGTTTGGAATTTGGGTTTCAAATTTGGTACTCGAGTAGATAATGCTAAGATAGAGTTTCCTCTAAAATTTGAGTGAAAAATAATAAAAGAGGAGAGAGATATGATTTTCCCAAGTTTCCTTGTTAAATACCCTTTTTTAATTCATTTTTTAAGAAAATAGGATTAGGGGAGCGATGTCAGCCGTTTGATGCCCCACGAGGTCCAGGGGATCACGGATCTAAGGGCGGCTGCTCATCGTCTACCCCGATTCACAGAAGGAAAGGGAGAGGGAAAAGGAATCTGAGTTTCTTGCACTCAGTGCTTTAAATCGATGAACTGATGAGTCCATCGTCCTCGGGAGAGAAGTATGATGAGGATCATCCCTACTTTGTATGGGTTTGGTTGAAGATTGGGGAAGTTCCAAATTCACCCAAACCTACCTTTGACCCTATATATAGGGGAGGGTGAGAGGGGGAACAAAACGTTCTCTTGCTAGCCTAAACTCCACAGCGGACTGTGAGGAGTGCTATCGCGCTCTCAATTACTTCTTCTACCCTGACCTTTCCCCTCATCCACCAAGTTTGCTTCGCCGGAGTCCGGTGACTAAGGGAAGGTCGTGGCATAGTCGTGGAGGGAAATTGAAGGCCTTGTCAAGTCTGGTGGAGGAAGGCAGAGCTTTCTGGATCTTCACCATGCTCACAGGTGGCTGGGTTATCGGAGTCAACCAAGGGGTTGACCACTTTCTCGACCACTGAGAAACGTGAGGTTGAAGACAACCCCCGAGAGAATTACCAGATTGTCCTCCCTCTTCTGTTGTTTAGGCAAGGGCATAAGTGCCCTTTGTTTCTTTTCAATCGCGAGTCAGGTGCACGTTTGTGGATCGTTGGATCCCGCGTGGTCCACCGGACCACGAATCGAACGATTATGTTTTTTTGATGAAATCGTAATATATTAGAAAATCTGGAAAAGTGACTTTTCTTGCAAAAATCATATCTTTTGCTAGAAAACTCTGATGAGAAAAGTTTATACATGAAAGTTGATCAGAAAAATACGAGGAAGAAGGATAAAATAGTTTGAAAACCTAAATCAGTATATTTTTGCAAAAGTGTATAATCTTGATGGAAAAAGTATTAATTTGTGGTTAGAAACCCTAATTGATGATAAAGGATAGATTTAATATTGCAAATAAGTTAATTTGAGCATTGTTAACTTGTGTAGTGATAAAGATGAATCTTAACCTATTTTGAAGATGAAATTGTAAGATTTAGGGTTTTAAACTTAATATGATGGTTAATATCCTTAGAAACCCTAAATAAGGGAAAAAGGGGAGAAGAGAGTAGTTAATCCAAAATTAGGGTTTCATGTTGTTAAAAGATGATCTTAAGATCTTTTGTGATAGATAAGATGAGATAATTAGGGTTTGTGAGTAATTTTATAAAATTTGGGTTTAAAATAATGAAAATGAAGTGAAACCCTAATGGAAACCCTAAAAGTGGACTAGAAACCCTAGGAAACGAGCTAGGTTTAATAGACCTTGATGGCCTGATCAATGATAGGAGAATTGGATGCATGTTTTAGGATCATCTTGTGTGCTTGTTTGTTTACTGGATTTCTTACTTAGTTGGATTATTTCTTCACTCAAGTCATCCTGACAGGTATGTGGTTAATTATGGTTAATCTCATTAGTTTCCTGAAGGTTTTCCAGATGATTAATCACATTGAATGCAACCTATCAGTTTGGATGTTCATACTTGCCAATAATAAAGTCACTATGATTATCACAATAATAATATAGGTGTGTATTCTCGCACCTACATGCCACCCTGATGGATGATGCCAAAAGGTCAAGCGCAGGAGGGAAGACCCATGGGTACCATGAGAGGTGACCCCAGACACCAAGCTCGGGATTGAGAAGGTGGTCTTTATTGCATGACTAATGGGCACCATGAGACATGACCCCAGGCACCAATCTCAGGATTGAGAAGGTGGCCTTAAGTCATTGGCAAAAGAGAAACCCTAAGGAGGGTATGCCAGGGTTAGGGAAAAAGTGGTGGAGAATGTAACATTGAAAGCGTAAATTGGCTTGTTAATTAACTTGATTGTGATATTTAGATTGTTAGCCATATTTGTGAAATTTTAGTTGTCCCCACATATTGACATATTCTTATATGTTGACCGACGTTTTGATTGTCGGAATTTTAGGTACAACCTTGAAAAGAACAAACAGTAAAGTGACATATTTTGAAAGTAAGAATTAAAGTGCAAGGAGGATTAGTTAAAATAGACTCCAACTAGGGATAGAAGTAGATATCCAAGTTTTGGTAAAAGGTATGCAAAGTTTTATTTTATTCCAGCTTTCAATATAGTCTTGGTAGAATTTTATAATTATTATTGATTATTTGTCAAACCATTGATCCTGAAAAATTGGGATAACGGCTCTGACCTCTTGGTCTCCCTTAATTGGGGGTTACCGGGGGGCGGGGTCGTTACATTTGGTATTAGAGCATCAGTTCCTCATTTAATCTTTAATAATTATTAAATTTTACAAATTCCATAGAACTGAGGGAGTTATTAGAGGATTTTCCGAAAGATAGAGGTGTCTAGAAAAGGATCACATCTGGGGACTGGAAAGATTTTCCTCTGCACCGCTAGTCAAAATACAAGGACTCCCGAATTTGTGTGACTGCCTGGCTAATGTCTCAGGATTCGACTCAAAATAAGATACCTTTAGGACTCTCTCATCTTGTTCATCCCTTCTGAACTCAAATTCTATTAAGGATTTTAAGGATTAGGTTTTCTCTCTCTTCCTCACCCTCTTGAGGTATGGGTAAAGTTGAAAAGGTTTAAGGAATCCTCCACCAAATTAATGAAAAGCATGTAAATAAGATGTCATGGACAAAAGCTTAATAGTTTAAGCATAAACTAAAGAATAGCTGCATGCTTAGGTCGTATGACATGTGTTGTCATGCCATTTGGGGAGACCTGAGGTTAGACCCTCTGGTCAGGAGGACGAGTAGAGAGTTGGTCTTGGAGGCAGAGATCTCCATCAAAGGTAGAGACCTGGCACATCCTATGAGGATGATGCTAACCCTAACCCTAAGTGGTGGTTAGAGAGAGATGACACGATGAGCTAGATGTCATGGTAGATCATGTGTGTGAGTGGACATGCTTTTAGTTTGGATACCCATGACGATATGAGCCATGTGAGGTTGGATGACCTAGTACCTTTGGCTGGAAAGGGTCATGCATGTTAGAGTCAAGGATACCTCCTTCAATGATAAGGTTAGTGAAGAATCTATAGAAACCCTATGGGCTTATATGAGCAGGGCATAGTATGCACCCAGAGTACGTCAGTAGTGCTGGCAATAAATTAAAACCCTGGCCAGGAGAGTATGATGGATAGCTTATGATATAAGCATAAAGAGCTATGGATAATCTTGAGCAAACATAAGTTGAACATAGGATTCAATGAAGAGGTATGTTTTTGATCTTGATCCACCTTCATGGAGAGAGGACCTCTACTAGTAAGGCTGTTTGTAGGGTTAGCTCTAGAGAGAGAGAGCAGGACCCAAGCAAGAAGGTTGGAAGCTTAGACTCCGAGATATGAGGAACATTGGGGAGTTGAGGATGATGCGACCCAAGTTGATGGTATCTTGGTTGCCTTCAGAGCAACCAAACCCTAGATGGAAGATGAGGCTGCTGGTACCTATGTGCCTATGGTATATGTGTTTACCTTCTAGGGTTAGGAAGAAGAGTTCCTTAGACCCTAAAAAGGTTTATTAACAAGTTGTGAGGCCTTATACCTAGTTGGTTGTCCTTGAAGAGGACTCAATTTTGAGGTGTTACTAGAGTATAAGGATAATAGGAGGCGCATGTCATACCTTGTATGTGTTTGGTTCGTGGTTAGAAAGTTGAGCATGCAGTTGGACATCGAAAAAGTGAACTGTAACATCCCTGACCTGGGTTATGATTTAACCCTAGGTGTTTTGTTTAATAAAAGTGATTGTATGCTTGCTCTTATCTTTTGAAAAGTAATTAAGGCTCAAGAGGAATTTATATTGCAATTTTAGTCCTCTTTGAATATTGTTGAAATCAATGTTATACTTGTTTTGGACTAAAGTGCAAATTACCCAAGTTGAGGGGTTTATTTCCAAATTGTGCATGATAATATGTTCCTCATATGTTGAATCATCATGAGAGTGAAGATGATGCAGAGGTATGGCTTGTGATAGCCTGAATATCAAGAAAGAGCGGATAAATAAATGTTTGTGCATTAAAACCTAGTTTTGGTGTAATGTGCAATTTACCCAAAACCTAGGGTGTAATATGCAAAATAGCACTTCAATAAGGTCGCTACTATTTATTGGGATCATGTGGAGTGAAGAAAATGAGAGGGGCATCTCATTTGTATCTCTTTGAAGGATAGAGAATCTTGATATCAAAATAATCAAGATTTAAGCATAATGGAAATATTAGTTCAAATTAATGCAAAAATAAATATATTAATTATAGTGCCCTTCAACCAATAATGGGATATTTTTCAGAATTTCCTTTCTCTTCTTACCTTGGTCGACCACAAGAGAACTTGGGAGCAGGAGAAGAACGCCCCCAACCTGTTGGTAAGTTCTTGACCTTCGTTCTTCTTGATTTCATGGTGGAAATCATAAAACAATGCATAATTTCTTCTTTTCTTCACTCCAACTTCAACCCTAACCGATCCTTTCACTCCAAGAGCGTGTTGCCACGTGGCTAGCAAGGGGGCACATCCTCTCTGGGTCTGGCATTAATGAACCGGCCGAATCTCAATGGTTCACTAATTGGGCCGGCGGTCTGCTGACTGGACCCGGTCCACTCTCTTTCTTTCCCTGGTCCATGTGACGCTAACCCACGCCCTCTCTCTCGTGGTTTGCGATCTAGAGCCGCAGGGCGCCGCCGCCAGGAAGGATCTCCGGCAAGCAATAGACGAGGTTCTTTTCCTCCTCGCCTCTTCATTTGGCCACCAATAGCTCCGCCCAAGCTTGCTTCACACCGCCGGTCGGTCGCACTTCCGCCCGATGCTCCTCCTCACGATCTCGGTGAGGGTCGCCGCAGCAGCCTGCTGCCATGGCAGATCGAAATGGGGAAAAACACCTCTGCCCCCGTTCTCGACCCATCCTGGTTTGAGAAGCTCCGGTAGACCACAAGGAACCCAGCAGTATTCCTAGACAATGCTTAAAGGGCGTGGTGCACCGCCCTTAGCTCCAAGCTCCTCTCCGACCAATCTCGACCTCGCCAGCCACACTGTCAGCACATTAGGCCATGAAAGCACCCATATGAGGCTCGGTTGATCTTGACCTTCCTTCCTACCTACTCATCTTCCTCGTATCCCCTTTCTACCCCCTTACTTCCTCTTCTTCACACCACCTCTAACACCCGATGGAGAAGACGACCGAAGGGTGGACTTGTTCTCTCTTATTTCTTATTCACTAACCTGTATAGGGGGTCATTGGGTCTGTTTCAGGGTTATAAAGACAACTGTCCACTTCATTTTCCCCTCTAGACCACGATCACCCATAGTGGGGGGGGGAGGTCAAGGCATGGCACAGCTGACTGCCCCACGATCTCCAGTCTGACCGGAGGTAGGGGATGAGGATCTAACCATCCAAAGTACATCCAATGACTACCAAGGAACTCGCCCAAAGCAGGATCTGGGGCTCACTTAAGTTAGCACTCCCAGTCACTGTATTAAACACAAATGGCCAGGATCTAGCCACACAGTCTGCCCTCAATCAAAGGGGTGCGTGACACATCATTGCCCTTGAACTTTGGTCTAAAAGTCCTCAAAATGCACATTATTTCACTAATTGAACCCTTCATAACTTAATCTAGGGACATCCGATTGCCACAAAATTTTAACCATAGCTTCCTTACCTCTCGAGCTACCTTCTATTAAAATTTGGTGACAAAACTCAACTATTAGACCATTCAATTAAATTCCTCAAGTAGACCTAAACTTATGGATCCAAATCATTATATAAACATCACATCAACACACCTACTTTGTCAAAACCTTGGAACTCTCAATATTATTCAACCTTATGATTTCACTTATGTCATTGGATGATTAAGGACTCCAAAAGTCCACTCCATCACATCCTACACACCTTAAAAGAAATTCTGTCCTCGGAATTAAAGCAAAACCCACTTTGTCACATCATATACAACTTAAAAGAACTTTCGTCCTCGAAAGTAAACCATAACATACTTCCAGGGAAAACCTTATCTTGCTTTCATCCACATGTAGGCACTATTCTATGTGTAACATATCTGCAAAGGTTACCTAAAACCATGTATCCAAAGCACTATTAGGAGGTTTCAAAAGCACCAAGGGTGAAACCTCACTCCATAGAAGGCTCAAACAAGGGTTTAGAAGCTTAGGTTAATTCATTACATATCTCATATGTTAGATTTGCTTCCTTATCTTATCTCATGCATTAAGATTCCCACATCATATTACCATGTTCTAAATGAGTTAACCAAGATTAACTCATTATCAAGGTGTGAACAACATTTTATTGAGATAGTTCTTAGAACATGTTCAACATTAACATATGCCTTTTAGGAGGAAGTTAACTATAGTTAACCCACTTTATCCATCTAGATCATATCAAGGTGTTATAATCATTATGCCGTGCTAATTGTCAAACTATATCTTTCACCCTTATTAAGAACTAAGATTAACACCTCATGTAACATGTTTCATTGATATGATCTTATTTCATTGCTCGTAATAAATTTCAACATTTACTAGTGATTTCATCATAAGATTAGCCAAAAATATCACATTATCATCATTATACATGTATATGTTTAACCACTTATGCATTAATATCTATTAAACCATTTCTAGGTTTCATCATATCATGTCTATATGTCACATCTTGAGATTAGATCACATCCTTACATATATTATATCATAGTTGTACTAAACAAACTTATGTGAGTGGCTTATTAAACATATATCAAAACTTTATCTAGCCCAATTGAGGTTCTCCTAACCCATATCAAGAGGGCATCACCATGCTCAGTCTCTCTGTGCTCACTCAACTCTATTAGTAGCTCGTATGCTTATACTTTATCTTGCCTTTCTTAGTCTAGGGTTCTCGGGTATACCTCATTGGCACTAGCTGATAGCATAAGAAGCTCTTGCCACATAAGCATGAACAAAAACATGTTATGACATACTCTTCATAGATTTCTAACCATGAAACATCTTACCAAAAGCTCTCTTATATACACCACTAGATTCCTATGTGGGAAACCACCAACCCGAGCATGAGGCTTCACAGAAATTAACATAGCTACCTCCTCTAGGGTCTTGGGCTCTCTCCATCACCCAGATGGTAGGCACTCATATCCATGTTCACGTATACACGTATAACTAGACTCTCTCTATCTCTAGGGTTTGGTCCTCCCAAGGACATCTAGGGTTCAAGAAAACTATAGGAATCATGCATTAAGCAACTCAACTCGTTCACTCAGGAGTATTCTAGTTTAGGACATATCATATCACATATTTCATATTTCTCACATCGTGGAGTCTAGGTTCTCTGACCTTCTCCCTGTGGGTCTCGCCCTCTCTTGAGATAACCCCAAAACTGGTCCTAACACTAGAGGTCCTCCTTTGTGAAAGAGCTTGAGGCTCATGTTGATCCTCACAACTTGTCTTAACTTAACTTATCTTATCTCATAAAAGCCTAGTTACTTGCATCATAAACACTTACCTCAAATCCTCAAAACTGGACCCAAGTCCTCAAAGCCAAACATATATTATCGTAAACCATCTTATACCATTTATATACAACTTAGATCATCATCTAATCTTATTCCATCTATCACATATATTCCAACAAGGCTCTAGACATCTAATCTAGAACTACACTCTCTTCTAGACTGATGTCATTCACTTTCACTTAGGTTGCATGACCAGCTACTACTCGTACATGTGTGGGGACACCTTTTTGTAATACATATACATATTTAAATATTATATAGTTTTTCTCTGATAAAACAAGCATCAGAGAAAACTATCGAGGTTCGATCCGTTTGGAATCAAAAACCAAATCCTGAAAACGAGTGTCCCACACATAGTAGAGAGTACAATGTCATGAAAACTAGTGAAAAGGGTGAGAACATGGTGTAGACTAGTGTAGCTACTCTAGACAACGTGCGCAATTTGTCTAGGGTTTCTCTTCCCTTGATGCGCGTCATTTGCAAATAGTGCAACGTCCCATACCGCTGCACTACAAGGAAAGAACGACATCTAAGGACTTGCTACTCAACAAGCACTAGTCTAGACCTAGTTCTCATACATCTAGGTGCTAACCTAGAGGCTAGGTCAGATCTAGTCTCTTAAAGATGACTAATATAACCCTAAAAGATTATTAAGTTCAAGGTTCTTTAGTTTTGAGTTGCATAATGAGCAAATGTCAGGCTTTGCTATTGTTCATGCTCTGATACCACCTATGACGTCCACAAATTTTCTAAAACTTAATATGATGTGCGACGTCCAAATTGAAACCTCACCTCAGCGAGCATCCCAATTTAAACATCACACACTAGGCTAAGAAGAAGAAAATCAGAGGAAGTCAGAAGGAAACAATCAGTAGCACATGCACATGAACAATAAACAAACCACAACACATGTTCACCATTCAACATATAATTACAACATGAATTGTTACAACATTTGATATTACATATTGAACAAAAAACTATACATATACATGTACTACCACCAAACTACATGATCTTAAGACAACAGGTCCACCTGTACATCAGCTCGCTACACAACTCTCACTATCCTGGATCTTCAAGAGCATAACCACAACCTAAACAAAAGATTACATGCGGTACATGTCAGCACAATATTCAAGAATATTGTACTGAGTACGCCTACGTGTCTTTTTATATACCTCTCATCATATCTTAGCAATAAGATAAAACTAATACTTGACAGTTATAAAGAAATATAAGAAAAAGCATATACTTGCACAAAGAAGTTCATTAACAAAAGAGAACACATATTTTAAGCACATTTCCATCATATATCTCGTACATCTGCCCCCAAGGGATTTGATGTTTTTAGGCCTTATGATCTACTACCAAAGAGTTTGAGATCATTTAATGTGTGATCTACTACCAAAGAGTTTGAGATCTAACACATGTGATCTACTACCAAAGAGTTTGAGATCACTTCAATGCATTGTACTACCAAAGAGTTAAGTGCTATCATATGATGGATCTGATATCTTATGTTGCATGTTTTCATAGCCATAAGTATGGAAAATCAAGAAAGATATCATACAAGAACAATCATTTCATCCAATACCATATGCCAAGTATTTTACTACACATCTAACACAAGCATATTGTATAATAAGCCAAGTAAGAGATAATGGCATACCTTGATCAAGAACAAACCTAATCATCATATCCTCATATTCCTGATGTCATCTATATCTTGGTCAAACCCCTGGTTAAGACAAGACCACATACTATCATCAGGTTCTCATCTTCTTACATCTCATCTTAACCCTATTCATGTTCATTAGGGTTTCACTAGTCTTATGATATATTCCCATATTACTTGTCTTATCTTCTTAGATTATCGTACTGATGTCATTTTCCAGATTACCTCTCATTATCAAAGTTCATCATCTAACACATTAACATTATGTCACACATGAACCCTGAGTTACATGCATTACTCAAATTAGGGTTTATATCACATTAAGAACAAACATCATTGTATAACATGGATTTTGGGTATCATCCTGATCTCATATTTAATTCTGAGGTTCCAGATACTGATATGAGATTACTCTGTAAATTTCACCATTTATAGAGCACGTATGTATTTATTGCATTTTATTAGGGGTATTAGCCCTAATTAGACATATTAAGCAAATTACATGACTTCGTACATCATCATGACCATAACTGAGATCATATGCATTATGAACATGAAATATGATTTACAGGTATTTTCTCATAATTTTAGGGCATCGTTTGATATTTATTATCCATCATATGCGAATTTCACATCTTACATGATATCTCTGTTATTAATGCATCAAAAGCAGGGTATTATGCTTCCATCTTGTTCTATGCATTTTCTGAGAATTTTGGTATATTATATGTATTTTTCTGATGCTCGAGCTAATTACTACGATTTAATGAAGAACTGCATATTTTTGGGAATATTACCTTATTCGGCCAATGGCGTGTTGCCACGTGGCTAGCAAGGGGGCGCATCCTCTCTGGGTCTGGCATTAATGAACCGACCGAATCTCAATGGTTCACTAATTGGGCCGGCGGTCTGCTGACTGGACCCGATCCGCTCTCTTTCTTTCCCTGGTCCACGCGACGCTAACCCACGCCCTCTCTCTCGTGGTTTGCGATCCAGAGCCGCAGGGCACCGCTGCCAGGAAGGATCTCCAGCGAGCAGTAGACGAGGTTCTTTTCCTCCTTGCCTCTTCCTTTGGCCACCAATAGCTCCGCCCAAGCTCACTTCATGCCACCGGTCGGTCGCGCTTCCGCCCGATGCTCCTCCTCAAGATCTCGGTGAGGGTCGTCGCAGCAGCCTGCTGCCATGGCAGATCGAAATGGGGAAAAATGCCTCTACTCCCGTTCTCGACCCATCCTGGTTCGAGAAGCTCCGGTAGACCACAAGAAACCCAACAACACTCCTACACAATGCTTAAAAGGCGTAGAGCACCACCCTTAGCTCCAAGCTCCTCTCCGGCCAATCTTGACCTCGCCAGCCACACTGTCAGCACATTAGGCCATGAAAGCACCCGTATGAGGCTCGGTGGATCTCAACCATCCTTCCTACATACTCATCTTCCTCGTATCCCCTTTCTACCCCCTTACTTGCTCTTCTTCACACCACCTCTAACACCCGATGGAGAAGACGACCGAAGGGTGGACTTGTTCTCTCTTATTTCTTATTCACTAACCTGTATAGGGGGTCATTGGGTCCGTTTCAGGGTTGAAAAGACAACTATCCACTTAATTGTCCCCTCTAGACCACGATCACCCATCATGGGGGGGGAGCTCAAGACATGGCATAGCTGACTGCCCCACGATCTCCAATCTGACCGGAGGTAGGGGATGAGGATCTAACCATCCAAAGTACATCCAACGACTACCAAGGAACTCGCCCAAAGTAGGATCCTGGGATCACTTAAGTTAGCACTCCCAGTTACTGGATTAAACACAAATGGCCAGGATCTGGCCACACAGTCTGCCCTCAATCAAAGGGGTGCGTGACACATCATTGCCCTTGAACTTTGGTCTAAAAGTCCTCGAAATGCACATTATTTCACTAATTCAAACCTTCATAACTTCATCTAGGGACATCCGATTGCCACCAAATTTTAACCATAGCTTCCTTACCTCTCGAGATACCTTCTATGCAAATTTGGTGACAAAACACATTTATTAGACCATTCAATTAAATTCCTCAAGTAGGATAGAACTTATGGATCCAAATCATTATATAAACATCACATCAACAAACCTACTTTTTCAAAACCTTAGAACTCTCAATATTATTCAACCTTATGATTTCACTTATGTCATTGGATGATTAAGGCCTCCAAAAGTCCACTCCATCACATCCTACACACCTTAAAAGAAATTTCATCCTCAGAATTAAAGCAAAACCCACTTTGTCACAATAATATATCTTGCTGCCTGGTAAGAGGTAACAAGAGAGTTAATGGGCCTCAAGTACCATGAGTGATGCTTGTGATAGCTAGTATCATGGTTACCTTGGTTAGATGACCTGAAGGTGTTAGTTACCCAGAAAAGTGGTAACAATGCTCAATGATGAGCTAAGGGTTTGAATACCCAGAACCATATGATTGTGGTAATGAGATTGTGAAGGGATGAGAATTCCCAGTATTGAAATAAGGGACTGAGTTCCCAATGTCTTTTAAAGACTGATGAGTAACTGATGAAAATAGTACATGTTTCTATATAGCATTGTCATAATAAGTTATGTTTGAGAACTTGGTTGATGCTAAAAGAATATGAAAATGTACTTAATTAATCAAGTGAAATATGTTCATGTAGTGCTCTGACCATAGATCCATCATCGTCAGTAGTTGGTGATGGTGAAATAGGTTTTTCCTATGGAATTCCTGGAGTTCGCATATTCTGAATATGTGGGGGTAAATGGGAGAAAATATGCTTACGTTCTGGTGAAGAGATTGATGGAAGGTAAACATTAAACCTCTCAATCCTTCATGTGTCAGGATGGATGTATCAAAAATCTCCCGATGGTTGGGATGGATGTATCATTAATCTCCTAATGATATTTAATGTCAGGTCGATGGAGATAAACATTAATTCTCTATATTGCCGATGAGAGTGCAGTTCCCGCTGTAACTCTATAGCGAAGTTCCAGTATACCCTGGAAAGCTATTTTGAGAAGCTCACATAGTCCTGCTTGTGGTCCCGTACTGACCGAGATGTGGGAGGTCATGGGAATCCGGTTCTTCCATTGACCTATTTATGGTACCGATTTCAATTTAGCAATGGTCGGTTGGAGTATGAGTAGTATTCCTCATCTCCTCATAGCTTTAATATATTTGAAAAATGTAATCAGCCGTGTAGCGTATTTGCATAAGATTGAAATATGAGAATCACTGGTTGATGTTATACTGCTTAACATGTCCTTGATACATAAATGTTACTTATGTTCTTTTAATTCATATTGAATAAGAGATATGCTGCTTTATCAAGTTATAGCTGAAATACTTGCATAAGAATGTTTCTCTAATCTGTATAAATGTTGATTCATCTGCTATTGAGTTATATTATTCCACTGCTCAATTTACTTCTATTAAACTACTATAATAATGTTTTGGTGGAGTGTTATATCTCCCCCTGGGGCAATTTTTATATTTGTCTCACTCCCGTGGGATCCAACGTTTTTAGGTAGACACAGACAACAAGGCAGAAACCCTTCTGTAGGGGAAGAGCAGCAGTAGCCACAAGGACAACAGTGATTCATCAGGTGGAGATATTGGCTATCTAGTTTTGTATAGTTAGTCCTATGAGTTTTCTCTGTACTCTCGGGTCCTAGGAGTTAGTGCTTTGATAATTTGATCTGAGTTTTTGGTTTGATGCCTCAATATTTATATACTACTTATGTACAGTTTAACAGAACAATTAATGTTTGTAACTCTCGAGAAGAAACGGTACAAGAGATGTACTAGTGAACCAGGATGTAATGATTTTCTTTGGTTCTGAATGAAAGATTTTTCATGTTAATGGATCACTTGATAAATGGTTTTAATTTTTAGTGATTTTCAGTAATTCCGCTGCTAACGATCGCTTCCACATTAATCTTAATCGATGTTTGGCAACATACGTCACAATTTAGTGGTATCAGAGCTCTAGGTTTGTTGAGTCTATAGAGACATAGGAAGGTTGTTGAGTGTGTTCTAGTGTCTTCTAATTATCTGATAGAGTCTTCTGCTCTTACAGGAGGAGAAGAAGAAGTAAAGATGTCTGGATCACACGATGAACACACTGCTGAGAGCAGTGTTGCTGCACCAGGAGGGGGTGCAAGAGACCAAGATAGGGAGGAGCCTGTCTCTGAAGAACCCCATTTCAACCAAGCTGATTGGGGAACCCAGCCTTCCAGGCCATGTTTGGGTAGTTTATGGCAACTATGACCCATATGATGGATAGGATGCCATTACCTGCACTTAGGGCACCAGTCCATGATGAAAGACATGGTGCCGACAAGACTTTTGAATGACTGAAGAGGGTAGGAGCCATAGAGTATGCTAGAACAACCGACCCAATAGATGCTGACCTATGGTTGACTGAACTAGAGAAAGCCTTCAGAATCCTCATGATTCCTGATGATGAGAAGGTCAGGCACGTTGTATATCTTCTAAAAGGGAGTGATGGACACTGGTGGACCATTGAGGAAGGCAAAAGACCTGGTGTTGTGATCGTATGGGAGGAATTCCGATGTGAATTCATTGCTAGATACTTTCCTAAGACGTATCTAGATAAGAAGATCTCTCAGTTTGAGAGGATAAAGTAAGGACCAATGAACATTATCGAATATGAAGCTTGGTCATGAAACTTTTGTGGTTTTGTCCGCATATGGCATCGACTGATGAGGAGAGAATTCAGCGATTCGAGAAGGGGCTGAACGCTGAATTGACCACTCTGGTATCTGCTCTGGAGAACCGGGAGAGGTTTTCCACTTTTGTGGAGTTTGTAAGATGAATTGAGAGGCCTGTAATTGAGAAACGATAGACCAAGGGTAAGAAAGAGTACCCACAGTTTCAAGGACAGAGTTCTGGAAGTTTTAAGAAACCAAGGTATTCTATGCCTACACCACCACCACGGTTCAATACCCAGATGCAATGGACATCAAGTCAGGGTAGAAACCATAGTTTACCACCAAAGGGAGCTCACAACTCAGCCTCAATGTCCGTAACAGGACCACCCAGACCATAGAGGGGAAATGTAACATGTTATAGATGTGGGAGAGAAGGCCATGTGGTGAGGGATTGTCCTGAAAAAGTCAAGAATGTAACCCAGCAACCGAGGCAGAGTCAGCAAGGCACTCAGAGGAAACAATATGGAAGTGGTGCTAGAGGACGTGGACAAGCATCCCAAGCTGGTTCGTCGACATCCAACAATCGAGCACAGGGTCAAAAGCAAGCAACAACTAGGTTCTATGAAATGAACCAGCCTGAAGCAGTAGTCAACCCTCGGGTTGTGACAGGTTAGATGGAACTATTTTATTCTGATATGTCTTTATCCTGCTTTGTATATGTGTTAATTCATCCGGGTGCTACACACTCTTTTATCACTCGAGAAGTGATTGATGACTACAACATGATTGTCAGTCATGGAGCAGATAGCTTGTTGTTAGAAACACCTTTGCTGGGATCTGCAGTATCGCGGGAGTGTGTTCTCCCTACAATATTTTCTTTTCTGATCACCGCATTCATGTGGATCTTATACCACTTGAAATGCATGGGTTTGATATAATTCTTGGGATGGACACCTTCGAGAAGTATAAGGTTGTCTTGGATTACAGTTCCAAGCAAGTTGTGTTCACATATAATGGTGACACATGGATCTTTTAGGGAGATAGAAAGATTCTTCCAACATGTCTTGTGTCAGCCATGGTAGCTGAGAAGTTGATGAGACAAGGATGATTTGCATTCTTAGACCATGTGGTTGATACCACAATGGAGAGCCCTCATCCTTTTGAAGTTTTGGTAGTTAGGGAATTTGAAGATGTGTTTCCTAAGGAACTTCCAGGTGTACCTCCACCCCGAGAGATTGATTTTGAGATTAATCTAATTCCAGGAATGCAACCTATAGCACAAACACCGTATAGAATGGCACCTGCTGAGATGGAAGAGATCAAGAAACAACTGCAAGAGTTGCTTGAGAAGGGTTTTGTTCGACCAAGTACTTCACCATGGGGTGCTCCGGTCCAAGAAAAAGGATGGGTCTATGCGTTTATGCATCGACTATAGGCAATTAAATAAAGTAACTATAAAGAACAAGTATCTTCTACCAAGGATTGATGACTTGTTTGATCAGTTGCGTGGTGCAACTATCTTTTCTAAGATAGATCTAAGGTCGTGATATCATCAGTTGCATATTAAGGAGGGTGACATACCTAAGTCTGCCTTTAGGACAAGGTATGGTCACTATGAGTTCACAGTTATGTCGTTTGGACTAACTAATGCACCAACCACATTTACGGAAGTCATGAATAGAGTCTTCTGACCTTTTCTTGATCAGTGTGTCGTCGTCTTCATAGATGACATTTTGATCAATATTAGAGATGCTCAACAACATGAGCAACATCTTCGTCAAGCTTTGACTTTGCTAAGAAAACATAAGCTATATGCTAAGTTTAGCAAATGTGAGTTCTGGTTACCAGAAGTTTCCTTTCTTGGACACATAATATCTGCCTCAGGTATTTGTGTTGATCCTAAGAAGGTAGAATCTGTCCTACAATGGGAACAACCAAAGATACCGATGGAGATACGTAGTTTCCTAGGATTGGCAGGCTATTACAGGAGATTCATTAAGAACTTCAGTTCTATAGATTTACCCTTAACCACGTTGACCAGAAAGGATGTTCCATTTGTCTGGAATGACAAGTGTCAACAATCATTTCAGTTGTTGAAGGAAAGGTTGACAAGTTCACTTGTATTGGTGTTACCTGAACAAGGAAAAGGATATATAGTTTTATGTGATGCATCTAAGAATGGACTAGGATGTGTGTTGATGTAGGATAAACAAGTGATTTCTTTTGCTTCTCGATAGCTTAAGAAACACGAGGAGAATTATCCTACACATGATCTAGAACTAGCTGATGTGGTACATGCCTTGAAGATCTGGAGACATTATCTCTATGGAGAAACATTCCAGATTTTCACAGAGCATAAGAACCTAAAGTATATCTTTTCTCAGCATGAGCTAAACATGAGGCAATGCCGCTGTATGGAGTTAATCAAGGACTACGATTGTACATTTGATTATCATCCAGGGAAGGCCAATGTGGTTGTTGATGCACTAAGTAGAAAATCAGCAACATCAACCTTAAACAAAGCACAATTGAACTCCTTGGTGTGCTCTAAGAGAGATATGTTTATCTCCTTAAGGCAAGACAATGTACAACTTAAAGTGTCATTGTTAGCCGGGTTGCTAGCTGAGATGCACATAAAACCTACTCTGAGACAGCAGATTAAAGAAGTACAGCAGACTGATTCTATGATTCAACAGATCAGGTCAGAGTATGGTAGTGAGAAACAGGATGGTTTCCATGATTCTGATGATCAGGTAGTCTGTTAGCATGATAGGATGGTAGTACCTGATGATGATAACTTAAGAAAGTTAGTTCTAGAAGAAGCTCATTCTTCAATGTATGCTATGCATCCAGGAAGCACCAAGATGTATCATAACTTAAAAGATATGTATTTGTGGCCTGGTTTGAAAAAGGATGTTGCTGAGTTTGTTATGCGGTGTCCAGTATGTCAGCAGGTTAAAGCTGAACATCAGAAGCCCGCAGGAACAATGCAACCTCTGCCTCTACCGCAGTGGAAATGGGATCATGTAACTATGGACTTTGTGGTTGGTTTTCCTAGAACAGCCAAAAGTCATGATTCCGTTTGGGTGATAGTTGATAGGTTGACAAAGACAACACATTTCTTACCTGTCAAAACAACCTATACCGCTGAGAAAGCTAGCACAGTTATATGTAGATGAGATATTGCGTTTGCACGGGGTCCTAGTTACCATAGTTTTTGATAGAGGTCCCCAGTTTATAAGTCAGTTTTGGGAGCGACTCCATAAAGCTTTGGGTATGTGATTAAGGTTTAGTACAACCTTTCATCCCCAAACTGATGGACAGTCTGAGAGGACGATACAGACTTTGGAGGACTTTCTCAGAGCATGTGTCCTTCAGTTTGTAGGGAGTTGGGATCTACATCTGAGCTTGATAGAGTTTTCTTATAATAATAGCTATCCGCACAATATCGACATGGCACCATATGAAGCTTTTTATGGTAGACGTTGTAGATCTCCCTTATGTTGGTATGAAACTTGTGAATATCAACTTTTGGGTCCTAAGCTGGTTCAGCAAACAACTGAGAATATTAAAGTCATACAACAACAGTTGAAAGCTTCCCAGGATAGACATAAATCCTATGTTGACAAGAGTCATAGACCCTTAGAGTTCCAAATTGGAGATAGGGTGTACCTCAAGGTTTCATCTTGGAAATGTATCCTGAGATTTGGAAAGAAAGGGAAGTTAGCTCCTAGATTTATGGGGCCTTATCCGATCATTGAGAGGATGGGAAAGGTAGACTATAAGCTGGAGTTACCACCTGAGTTGCATAGATTGCACCCAGTGTTTCATATATCTATGTTAAGGAAGTGTCATCCTGATACTGAGTTAGTTCTACAACCTGTGGAGGTAGAACTAAATGATGACATATCTTATGTTGAAGGACCTGTGTTGATTCTTGACAGAAGAATCAAGAAGTTGAAAAATAAAGACATTAGTCTTGTAAAAGTCCTCTGCAATCACCGTGGCGTTGAGTAAGCTACATGAGAATTAGAGGAAGAGATGAGGAGGAAATACCCTACTCTTTTCTCTTAATGTTTTGTTGATGATTTCGGGGATGAAATCATTATAAGGGGTGGATAAACTTGTAACATCCCTGACCTGGGTTATGATTAAACCCTAGGTGTTTCGTTTAATAAAAGTGATTATATGATTGCTCTTATCTTTTTAAAAGTAACTAAGGCTCAAGAGAAACTTATATTGCAATTTTAGTCCTTTTTGAATATTGTTGAAATCAATGTTTTACTTATTTTGGACTAAAGTGCAAATTACCCTAGTTGAGAGGTTTAGTTGCAAATTGTGCATGATAATATGTTCCTCATGTGTTGAAGCATCACGAGAGTGAAGATGATGCAGAGGTATGGCTTTTGATAGCCTGAATACCAAGAAAGAACTGATAAAGCAATGTTTGTGCATTAAAACCTAGTTTTGGTGTAATGTGCAATTTACCAAAAGCCTAGGGTGCAATATGCAAAATAGCACTTCAATAAGGTCCCTACTATTTCTTGGGATCATGTGGAGTAAAGAAAATGATAGGGGCGTCTGATTTGTATCTCTTTGAAGGAGAGATAATCTTGATATTAAAATAATCAAGATTTAAGCATAATGGAAACATTAGTTCAAATTAATGCAAAAATAAATAAAATAATTGAAGGGCCTTCAACCAAAAATTAAAATGGTTGGATTCAGATGTGTGTGGACGTCCTTGAGCTTTGCAAGGACCACGAAATATCCTAAGGAGGTGAAAACTCCACTCACCTTATTATAAGAAATAGAAATATCCACTCATTTATGGATATTACTATTATAAGGGTTAAGGTGCTTAATTTCTTTTCCCTTAATTCATGGATAATGGAAGGGAGCTTGGTGGGATAGAGTTGCCTTTGCATGCAAGAAACCAAGGGGGAAGTGGTGGCAACAATTTTGTAAATTAAAGGAATTAATTTCATTTTCTCTTTCCTTGAAAATTCCTTACATATATCTCATTTCCAACCCACATAAGGATGTTTTTTGGAATTTCCTTTCTCTTCTTGCCTTGTCCGACCACAAGAGAACTTGGGAGCAGGAGAAGAATCCCCCAACCTGTTGGTAAGTTCTTGACCTTCGTTCTTCTTGATTTCATGGTGGAAATCATAAAACAATGCATAATTTCTTCTTTTCTTCACTCCATCTTCAACCCTAACTGATCCTTTCACTCCAAGAGCTTGAGAACGGACCTTGGACAGTTGTTAAAGCTTAATCCACCATTGGAGACGTGGATCTTGAAGCTTGGAATCAGATTAGAAGGTGGGTTATATAACTTGAACCCTTTTTCATTATTATTGAATCTAATTTCTCAACCCTTTATGTTCAATTGTTCTTTTTACAATTCCTTTGTTTGATTGATAGAGTTTCCATGGAAATGGCAGTAGTTTTCATGAGTTTGAAGGTTGAAGATTATGACCTGATCATAAGCACACACCTCAATCAAGAACAAGGGCAAACGGTTTTGGACTTTTAGTCCAAACAGTTTCATCACCAAACGATTTGCAAACCGTTTGGTGACTTGGACTCCAAACCGCAAGAGAGGGTTGACCGTGTGGTTAGGTTGATCGTTTGAGGTCTGAACCTAAGTATATGTTGGATGATGATCCAATGGATCTAATTGATTGATTCAATGTATGTACAATCCTTCAATTGGAAACCCTAATCAAGTTGATTGAAGAATCCATGATTGATCCTAACGATTTCAAGATAATTTGGGTCAAACGGTTTGGAAACCGTTTGAGCCCAAACGGTCTTGAAACCGTTTGGGACCAAACGGTTTCAAAATAGTTTGGAGGGTTAATGGTTGATCCTTGATTGTTGGATGAAGATCTAATGGTGTTGATTGATGAATCCTTCAATTGCCTAGTTGATAGTCAATTCAATGGTGCAAATGGCATTCAATTGATTGATGAAGTTACATAAAGAGCCCTTGTGGTTTTGGGACTGATTTGGCCCAAACGGTCTTGAAACCGTTTGGGGTCAAACTATTTCAAAACCGTTTGGAGGTCCAACGGTTTCAAAACCGTTTGGTGATGAAACCTCAAAACCGAATGAAGGTTGATGGTGATTCAATCATTTGGAAATTGAAGGTGATGACTATTCCAATGATCCAATGATTGTTAGTGATGGTAATCAATGAAGGTACAAAGGTGGAAACCCTAAAAGTACCTAAGTGATTAGTACCATTTAAGGGATTAACCCTAATTGTTTATAAGAACAATAATTTTGTACACTATGTCAATCATAGCTTTATGTACTTGATTAAAGGATTGATATAACCTAATCAAGTTGAAAGGATGATATAATGGAATTCATATATGAGTATGATTCATGTGGTGATCAAGGGTATGATCCTTAATTAAAGAGATCATGAAACCCTAATCATGAGCATAAACCCTAATTGACAAGATTATTGAAACCTAACCCTAATTCAGGGCAATTTTAATTGTAACCCTAATCTAGGGTAAGGATGTAACATTAATCCAGGGTGATGATATGTGTAAACCTAATTTAGGGTAATGTGATGCAAAACCCTAATTGGGATGAATAGTAAACCCTAATTATGGGTAATGGAAGATGAAACCCTAATTGGGATGAACAGTAAACCCTAATTGTGGATTATTGAATGTAAACAATATTCTGGGGTGACATTTATGTGAAACCCTAACTTAGGGTGATTTTATGAGAAACCCTAATGTTTGATGTGATGTGAAGTTCAAATCCAAGGTAATACTATGTAATGCTTAATGAACCCTAATCTTGGGTAATATGGTGATAAACCATAACCCTGACATGGGTGATGGGATGATTATCTTCAAAAGATATGACATGAAATGGGAAACCCTAACCCTAGTATGGGAATAGTGGTGTTACCCTTGAATAGTGAATTCATATTTGTTGTACATGGTATTGATATGCAATTGATATCACTGTTATCATTTGTGCTAACCATGCAGGTATTTTGAAATGATGATCATGGCCATATATGAGCTATGATGTTTAATTCACTATTGTGATTGGGCCTTGTGTGCCATAATATACTTTGTTGCCTGGTAAGAGGTAACAAGAGAGTTAATGGGACTCAAGTACCATGAGTGATGCTTGTGATAGCTAGTATCATGGTTACCTTGGTTAGATGACCTGAAGGTGTTAGTTACGTGGAAAAGTGGTAACAATGCTCAATGATGAGCTAAGGGTTTGAATACCCAGAACCATATGATTGTGGTAATGAGATTGTGAAGGGATGAGAATTCCCAGTATTGAAATAAGGGACTGAGTTCCCAATGTCTTTTAAAGACTGATGAGTAACTGATGAAAATAGTACATGTTTCTATATAGCATTGTCATAATAAGTTATGTTTGAGAACTTGGCTGATGCTAAAAGAATATGAAAATGTACTTAATTAGTCAAGTGAAATCTGTTCATGTAGTGATCTGACCATAGATCCATCATCGTCAGTAGTTGGTGATGGTGAAATAGGTTTTTCCTATGGAATTCCTGGAGTTCGCATATTCTGGATATGTGGGGGTAAATGGGTGAAAATATCCTTACGTCCTGGTGAAGAGATTGATGGAAGGTAAACATTAAACCTCTCAATCCTTCATGTGTCGGGATGGATGTATCACAAATATCCCGATGGTTGGGATGGATGTATCATTAATCTCCTAATGATATTTAATGTCGGGTCGATGGAGATAAACATTAATTCTCTCGATTGCCGATGAGAGTGCAGTTGAAGCTGTAACTCTATAGTGAAGTTCTAGTATACCCTGGAAAGCTATTTTGAGCAGTTGACATAGTCCTGCTTGTGGTCCCGTACTGACCGGGATGTGGGAGATCATGGGAATCCAACTCTTCCATTGACCTATTTATGGTATCGATTTCGATTTAGCAATGGTCGGTTGGAGTATGAGCAGTATACCTCATCTCCTCAGAGCTTTGATATGTTTGAAAAATGTAATCAGCCGTGTAGCGTATTTGCATAAGATTGAAATACGAGAATCACTGGTTGATGTTATACTTCTTAACATGTCCTTGATATAAAAATGTTACTTATGTTCTTTTAATTCATATTGAATAAGAGATATTCTACTTTATCAAGTTATAGATGAAATACTTGCATAAGAATGTTGTTCTAATCTGCATAAATGTTGATTCATCTGCTACTGAGTTATATTATTCCAATTCTCAGTTTACTTCTATTAAGCTACTATAATCATGTTTTGGCAGAGAGTTATATCTCCTGCTGGGGCAATTTTTATAATTGTCTCACTCTCGTGGGATCCAACGTTTTTAGGTAGACACAAACAACAAGGTAGAAACCCTTCTACAGGGGAAGAGAAGCAGCAGCCACAAGGACAATAGTGATTCATCAGGTGGAGATATTGGATGTCTGGTTTTGTATAGTTAGTCCTATGAGTTGTCTATGTACTCTCGGGTCCTAGGATTTAGTGCTTTTATAATTTGATCTGAGATTTTGGTTTGATGCCTTGAGATTTTTATACTGCTTATGTATAGTTTAACAGAGCAGTTAATGTTTGTAACTCTCGAGAAGAAACGGTACAAGAGATGTACTATTGAACCAGGATGTAATGATTTACTTTGGTTCTGAATGAAAGAGTTTTCCTGTTAATGGATCACTTGATAAATGGTTTTTAATTTTTAGTGATTTTCAGTAATTCCGCTGCTAACGATCGCTTCTGCATTAATCTTAATCGATGTTTGGCAACAGACGTCACATGAACCTAGGGTTCCTAGACCTAAGAGGGGAAGTAGTGTTCCTGATGCTTAGGATGAAACTTGAGTTTCGAGCATGGCACTCCTCATGTTTAGAGGAAAGGGAAACGCCTTAAGTTTAAGGTATGTTTGATGAACCCCTAACATCAAAGTTGTTGACATGGGCAGGTGTGATCTTGGTCCAATGTTGAGGAATGAGAACAAGTATGACCTAGCGTGGTTTAGTAGGTGGTCTGCTTGTGCCTTAGTTGCTTGCTAGGGCTAAGCATGCTCATGTGGATGTAAACCATAGACATAAGGACGTTTGTGACCTTTATTATCAAGATGTAGTTTCCTCCCATCCTGGGAGAGGGACCCTTTTGTAGGGTGTATACCAGTTTCTGTTGGTTTTGAGGTAACCTAAAGAGGTCTCATAGGATCCTGAGAAGCTAAGTGAAAAGTACATAGTATGCGAATGAACTTGTTGACCCATAGATAACCATCTCTAAGTGCATGTGGATGTGTTACCATGGAGGTAACCGGTATGGGGCTTGACCAAGGTAGGCAGGTCACCATGACCCCTATGAAAGGTTGAAAGCCAACCCATGAATGCAGAGAGAGATGATGGAGACATGGGTAACGTTCTAAGTTGGACATGTACTATATTAGAATCCTAAGTCTATCCTAGGGTTAGGTAGGGATAAGACCAATGAAAGTAGGAGTTGCCTAATTCCCTAGTTGCACATGACCATAGGGTCGGGAGGTAACAACTATCATTGCTTGAGGGCCATGGGTTAGGAGATTGATCACCTTCATGAACTCATGGGACCCAAAGGGCAGATGAGGAGGGCACTCTCTGGATGCATAAGGGAAGAGGGATGACCCCAAACGTGCTGACACCCTACAGACCTAGAGGAGATGACCAATGATTGTGAGTGGACCCAAGTAGGTTCGAGATCAGTTTTCCTTGGAAGTAACTTTGATATCAAGATAATCATGATGTAGAGACATATGTTGCACATTTCAACTTAGATTTGAAGGTGTACTAGCAATGTGGGATGTACCATCTCTACTCTTGGAACAGGAAGAACTTTGTGTTTGGATGACCGCAAAATGCTTATTTCCTCTTGTTATGGGGGTGAGAGATAGGATAATACACATGCCATACACCAAAGATAAAGATGATGTGAGTGGAAACGTTGCTATGATGCATGAGGATAGAGATAATAACATACACTTGTGGAGTGTACGATATGTGGTTGGTCGACAAACATCAAGAGAACTAAGGTAGTCATCTTATGAGGATGTTTTTATCATGAGCTATGTGGAATTTGTGAGCTATACAAGGTTGAGTTTGATAACCAGGAGGATGATCTCTAAGTTTTCTTGATGAAGATAGACTTAGATGTCCAAGATGAGATGATACGTGGAATACATGGAGGTGTATGTCCTTAACATTACCGTACACATAAGGAGGTGAGGTGATAATGGATGCTCTGGTTGAGATGCAGCTTCCTAGTTTATCTAGAGGCTAAAAGAGGTTGTTAGGTTAACCCTAAGTTGGAAAAAGGAGATATGTTTCAGTAACACTCAGATGTAACGAGATCTGTTGATCAAGTTAGTGGTTGTTTGGTTAGCCAGCCTAGGCCTTGATGTGATAAAAGGATGGTTGTAGAACCTCAGATGCCCTTCTATGGAAAAGAAGGTGATGAAACCCCAACTAGAATGTTTTAGGGTTTTAAGGAATCAATCTTGAGGAATCATGACATATGGGAGATCATGATTTTAAGATCCCCATACACCGTGGTACTACAAAGATAGTAAGTGACAGTAGTACATTGGATGCTTAAGATGAAGTTGCACGTGGCTTGTAGCCATGCAAGCCAGGAGGTGAAGGACAAACACCAGTAACCCAATATATTGATATAGAGGATAAAGAGTCCCCGAGAGGGAATGGGAGTTCATCACTATGGATGTTGTGGCAAGTCTCTCCTAGACCAATGAAGGTCAAGATGCAATATGGGTTATGGTAGATTGCCTTACCTAGATGACATGAGAAAGAAAGAATACTGTCAAGGGATGAATCTGGTTGAACTACATATGAGAGAGAGATGGTTCAACCACACCATGATGCAAGTTCAAAAGTTATTGAGTATAAAATAAAGATTCACTTCCATGCGGTGGAAGTAGGTACATGAAGAACTCGATATTAGTACAGTTTATCACCCCTAACTAATGGTTAGTATGATCCAGACTAGATGGTCTAATGAGAGCATGTGTGCTCATTTGGGGTGATACATGGAAATAGTTCTTGTCCTCTGTAAAATGTGATGATAACCACCATAGCCAGTATCAGGATGTAAATAAGCTCTGTAAGGGAGGTTGTGTCGGTCACCACTTCATTAAGATGAAGTTGGTGAAGAGACCTTGTGAAGGTCAGAGAGACCACAATGGGTGTAGATGAATTCACTTTGATCATGCGATGGCTAAGGAAGCCCAGGGGAGACATGAGTCATGAGCTGATGCAAAGCAGACTGACATGTAGTACACTGTGGGAGAATACGTGATGTGAAAATCCGACCCCTCTAAGCCACAATTGAGAAAGCTGAGCCCCCAATAGATGGGTCCGTTTGAGATGGATTGGTGGAGATGTTTATGTTTGGTCTAGCCCTCAAGATAACATGATGTGTTATACGAGTCCGATCTAGAGCACTATGTGAGGTACCCAAGTCATGTGCTGAGCAATGAACCTATTCAGCTTTATGAGAGGCTGAAATGTCCTGAGTCACCTATGAGGGTACGATATACCAAGGTGAGAGAGAACTCAGATGGAATAATATGAGATGATGAAGGTTTTGGGGAAGAACCATGGAAAGGGTGAGGTCACATGGGAGCCATGATGGACATAAGAAAGGCTTATCCTGTTTGTTTGTATGCCTGGTGGAATTTTGGGGGCAAAATTCCTATAAGAGGGGAAGGATGTTACAACCCCAATTTTTGGGTTCTTTTGGTGAGAAATGTAATATCTCCTATTAAAGATATTTGAAAAAATAATGATATGATTTGTTTTGAATAAAAAGATTTCGTTTAAAATAGCCTTGTTGGTTGTTTTGTCGGCTTTATTGGCTATTGGGACCAATAACAAGGAAAAGACAAAGGAAACTCCATTATTAAATGAGTAAATAAGAAATGGAGAAAAGAAAGATGTAGAAACCTCTAGAAGGAAAGGGAATATTATCCAAAGGTGGATTTCGTGCCTCTTGGGTTCCAAGGAGTCCAAAATTGCAAAGATAATGCAACAAGAAAAGAAAAGATCAATTAAATATTTCTTTATTAAGAAGGAAATTGGGGACAATGATAAAATATGGAAAATAAGTGGAAAGAGGTATGATTGAGTCATCTTTGGTGGATTTTCATATCCATAAGTTTTCTAATGTTATAAGGAATTCCAATAAGGTAAATAAAAAGAGAGAGAAAGAGAAATCCTCAAAAAGAGATATTTTAATAAAGAAATAAACAAGATAATGAGAAATAATGGATATAGATGCATTTAGAAGGATAATGAGTATTCACTAAAATGGATTTCGAAATATTAGAGTTTCTTGGATCCAAGGAGCCCCAATGGAGACGAAGAAAGATAAAATACAAATAATACAAAATAAGAGGATAAGGTGATACATAATTAATGAATTTTGTGGTATTATTAAAAAGAGGTATTTTCTACTATAAGAAAGTATAATTTCGTGCCTTTAGGGTTCATTCAGGTCCAAGGGATCCAAGATACCAATATAATGGAAAAAGAAAGAGGAAATATCAATTAATTTGGTTTTATTAATGAATAAATTGCATATGAAGGAAACACCCTTTTCCTTTGGAATTTGGATTTCAAATTTGGTATTCGAGTAGATAATACCAAGATAGAGTTTCCTCTAAATTTTGAGTGAAAAATAATAAACGAGGAGAGAGAAATGATTTTCCCAAGTTTTATTGTTAAATACCCTTTTTAATTCATTTTTTTAAGAAAATAGGATTAGGGGATCGATGTCAACCGTTGGATGCCCCGCATGGTCCAGGGGATCACGGATCCAAGGGTGTTTGCTCATCGCCTACCCCGATTCACGGAAGGAAAGGGAGAGGGAAAAGGAATCTGAGTTTCTTGCACTCAGTGCTTTAAATCGATGAACTGATGAGTCCATCATCTTTGGGAGAGAAGTACGAAGAGGATCATCCCTACTTTGTAGGGGTTTGGTCGACGATTGGGGAAGTTCCCAAATTACCAGAACCTGCCTTCAACCCTATACATAGGGGAGGGTCAGAGGGGGAAACAAAACGTTCTATTGCTAGCCTAAACTCCACGGTGGACTGCGAGGAGTGTCTTGTGCTCTCAATTGCTTCTTCTACCCCGACCTTTCCCCTCATACACCCAATTTGCTTTGCCGGAGTTCAACGACTAAGGGAAGGTCATGGCATAGTTGTGGCGGGCAATTGAAGGCCTCATTAAGTCTGCTGGAGGAAGGCGGAGCTTTCTAGATCTATGCCACACTAGCAGCTGGTTGGGATCTCAGAGTCAACCAAGGGGTTGACCACCTGCTCGCGCACTAAGAAACACGAGGTTGAAGACAACCCCCAAGAGAATTACTGGATTGCCCTCCCTCTTCTGTTGTTCAAGTAAGGGCATAAGTGCCTTTTGTTTCTTTTCAATCACACATTTGTGGATTGTTGGATCCCGCGTGGTCTAGCGGACCATGGTTCGAACGATTAGGGTTTTTTTTGATGGAATCGTAATATATTAGAAAATCCAGAAAAGTGACTTTTCTTGCAAAAATCATATCTTTTTCTAGAAAACTCTGATGAGAAAAGTTTATACATGAAAGTTGATAAGAAAAATATGAGGAATAAGTTAAAATAGTTTGAAAACCTAAATCAGTATCTTTTTGCAAAAGTGTATAATCTTGATGGAAAAAGTATTAATTTGTGGTTAGAAACTCTAATTGATGATAAAGGATAGATTTAATATTGCAAATAAGTTAATTCAAGCATTGTTAACTTGTGTAGTGATAAAGATGAATCTTAACCTATTTTGAAGATGATATTGTAAGATTTAGGGTTTTAAACTTAATATGATGGTTAATATCCTTAGAAACCCTAAATAAGGGAAAGGGGGTGAAGAGAGTAGTTAATCCAAAATTAGGGTTTCATGTTGTCAAAAGATGATCTTAAGACCTTTTGTGATAGATAAGATGAGATAATTAGGGTTTGTGAGTAAATTTATAAAATTAGGGTTGAAAATAATGAAAATGAAGTGAAACCCTAATGGAAACCCTAAAAGTGGACTAGAAACCCTAGGAAACGAGCTAGGTTTAATAGACCTTGATGGCCTGACCAATGATAGGAAAATTGGATGCATGTTTTAGGATCATCTTATGTGCTTGCTTGTTTACTGGATTTCTTGCTTAGTTGGATTATTTCTGCACTCAAGTCAGCCTGACAGGTATGTGGTTAATTATGGTTAATCACATTAGTTTCCTGAAGGTTTTTTGGATGATTAATCGCATTGAATGCAACCTATCAGTTTGGATGTTCATACTTGCAAATCATAAAGTGACTATGATTATCACAATAATAATATAGGTGTGTATTCTCACACCTACATGCCACCCTGATGGATGATGCCAAAAGGTCAAGTCCAGGAGGGAAGACCCATGGGTACCATGAGTGGTGACCCCAGACACCAAGCTCGGGATTGAGATGGTGGTCTTTATTGCATGACTAATGGGAACCATGAGAGGTGACCCCAGGCACTAAGCTCGGGATTGAGAAGGTGGCCTTAAGTCATTGGCAAAAGAGACACCCTTAGGAGGGTATGCTAGGGTTAGGGCAAAAGCAGTGGAGAATGTCACATTGAAAGCATAAATTGGCTTGTTAATTAACTTGATTGTGATATTTAGATTGTTAGCCATATTTGTGAAATTTTGGTTGTCCTCACATACCGACATATTCTTATATGTTGATCGACGTTTTGATTGTCGGCATTTTAGGTACAACCTTGAAAAGAACAAACAGTAAAGTGACATATTGTAAAAGTAAGAATTAAAGTGCAAGGAGGATTAGTTAGAATAGACTCCAACTGGGGATAGAAGTAGATATCCAAGTTTTTGAAAAAGGTATGCAAAGTTTTATTTTATTCCAACTTTCAGTATAGTCTTGGTAGAATTTTATAATTATTATTGATTATTTGTCGAACCATTGATCCTGAAAAATTGGGATAACAACTCTGACCTCTTGGTCTCCCTTAATTGGGGGTTACCGGGAGGTGGGGTCATTACAACAACTGTATTGCATATTTTATTACGTTGTACTGAGGAATTTGAGGATACCACTCAAAATCCAACTGACCATTTCTAAGTCAAAATCAGTGCCATACAAGATCTAGGAAGAGTTGGACTCCAAAGATCTTCTCCTCCCCCGATCAGTATGGGTCCACCACAACGACACATAAGGCCAAGCTGCTAACAACCTAGTCCATCCTTGGTACATGTCACGACACTAGTGAAAGGAGGTGGGTACGCATACCCTATCGTCTGAGGTACAACTGCAGTTCTCCACCAATCTCATGACATATATAATCACTGAGACTCGACCGCAACCATTCTCAAACAGAGGGCTAGATATGACCATGATCATCCTCCCTAAACACTTGGATTCAGGATGACAAGCACCCCACATACTTAATAGTATGCACTCTAAGTTTCCCTTAGGAATACTTGTTTCACCATATGTCAAATTCTGACACTCAGATGGATCTATGGCATAGGTCACTACATATTTAGAATTTCACTTGATTAATTATAGCCAATTGGGTGAATTAAGGCTTCATCATACAAATGAACATGCAAACCCTAATTCATTTCTATCAAGTGAATAAGCATTGCAACTTTAGAAAGATATTAAACGTTTCAAGTATAGATCTTAATCATATTACCATATGGTATCATCCATTGCATTGTAATGAACCACATTATCATCATATCATTTCAAGATATTGATTTCTTATCAAAGTTCCAGGGTATCAACCCTTATTGGAACATGAAAAGGATTTCACCTCAATCATGGCTCAACATGCCCAAAGGTCATTTAAGACAATCACATTATTCATAGCAAGGTCATCCTCATCATTCCATGCCTTCAATAAGGATCAAAATATCATCATCAATTATGTGTCCATTGGTATTATTATGGAAAGGCACTATGATATTTAAATATCACTACATTGTGGTTTAAACACAATAAGAGTGTAATTCATTTTCACATTAATCATGAAAGAGGGATGATTATAACCAATCACCATCATTTAGTCATGTTAAGGTTATGTATAACAAGCTATATCACATTGAAGTTACACACCCACTTATTATGTTCATTTATCAAATATAACTACCCGAGAGCAGAGGTAAGATAACAAATTAATGATATTGAATCATCGTTCTCATCACTAGGTCCCCCATATAACATCATGGGATTCATTCTAATCCATTTTATGTTGAAGCATCCAATCTTATTCATTGAATCGAATTAATTGTTCAAACTTATCAATTGAAGTATAGGTTAGCTATTAGATCAATTGATCCAAGGAACCATTAGTTTAAGGTTTATTTGAATCTACAACTACATACTTAGCTTACCATATGTGGTAATAACCTGATCAACCATTAGTTTTGATCATTAAGTCATCATCGATTATTAGATCAACACTATATTCATTTAATACCATCACATATTAAGCTAATGTCATCATTGATTGATAGCATCATTAGAGAATCAATCCATTTCTCATTGAGATTCCAAGAGAGATGTAACATACTAGATCTCAGACCCTACCCTGGATGTTGACATTTTGGAATTAGCCAAACAAGGTTGAAGGTTAGACCTAAATAGATGTTTAGTATAACACCAATGAGCTAATGCATGTATATATCACCTTAATGTAACCTAATGTTCTAACATTAATCTTAGGTTTATAATGGATACATGAAATATGCCACATAACTCATTTTGGTGGTAATATGAAGATAAGAAACTTAATTGGATGAATAATTTAGATAATGGGCCGTTAATGGGCCATATGACATATCTCATAAAAAGAAGTCTCAAAAGTGGAAAAAAACTTCAAATTCGAAATCTACATATCAAAATTAGTCTACATGTCAAATTTCATCAAATCTAGACTACCTTGAAATGTTAGGATAAGTTTTATTTGGTCGGTCAAAAAACCGTGTTACTATAATACCAAAACTTTGGGCACGAAGTACCCCATAACAACAAGAGATAAAAAACCTTGATACCAAAAAGGTGGTAATCAAGGGCAAAAGACCATAAAGACCTAAAAAAATGAACATAAGGCTTTAACCCTAAACAACTCAACCTAATGATACAAAGCCTTATGCATAGACAAGCACTCAATAGCATAAAGGACACCCACAAAGTATGAGCACAAAGACGATGCATGCAGACCACACCCCATCAGACCAAGATCTCTATGGAATAAGCACCTACACTACAATCCTAGGCTTCGTAAGATATCCAGGACTTAGATGTAGTACAAGTTAGCAACGGGAAGCACGAGCACAACTTGCTTACTTAACAGAATCAATCACTAGAGCAGCAAAAAACAGACGAATCAGAGGTTGTAGATCGCTGATCCTCTCTTCACTAGCTTTTGATACACCCACAAATTGTGATGAGAGGGGACTGAGATCAAACAACATCATCATCCCCTACTCTCTGGCTAGCTCTAGCTTGAGGTCTGATGAAGCATCATAGGATGGAACATACTCTGAAAGCTGTTATTTGCACAACAACACCACAAAAAACATCTGAAAGGTGTTGCCTTGTCACAATGGCAGAGGGAACTAAGGGGGAAAGGAACAAGGACGTTCTGCTCCCCATAGAACCAATCACACTCATGATCATCAAGTGGCCTGAGGCCAACTCTATACAAGGAACCCAGCCAGGACCCGATGCCCCTGTTTGCACAGAGGCATTTCAGCGAACACTTAGAGAGTGTTCCATCACACAACAACATAGGGGTCAATAGGCTTTTGCCAGGTTAGTGCCACAACACCTCATCCACCCTTCATCCAACAGTGGAACTACTAATGTGATGACGGAGGAGGTACCCTCTGCTATGTTGGGGATCCCAGCTGAAAGACGACTCATTTGAAAGGGCAGCAACCTAAGAAATCTTGTAGTAGGGTTCAATAGCAAAGTATATCGAGTTCAACCTTTAAATGATATGTGCATTACCAACTGTCTTATACATCCACCCACAAAGAGTGATAATACGCAAAGAAATAAATATCTCCATCAATCGACTTCCCTGACATATGTCCCTGTTGATGTCATGTAAAGGATCTAAATCCATCTCAAACCAGTCAGAACAACTCCTGTTTGCCCAGAGGCAATACATCGAACACCTGGAGGTGTCCCATACGCATTAGCAGAGTAGTCAAGGGGGAGGTGGAGGAAACTCCTTCTACCCCCATTTTACCCAAGCCACGCTTAACCATCTGAATGTTCAGACGCCGACGTCTGCAGAGAAGCAATCAGCCGAACTTTAGATCCGCAACGAACCCGTGAGTCAAAGACCAAGGGACCCTGTGGAGGGGACCCCAATCGCCAGATTCGAACACCCAGAGGGCATTCCATCATGCAGTAGCAGGGAACAACAGGGGGAGAGTGGAGATCTACCCCCATGGAGGGGACCAGCGTCGCTGACTAGCGGGGAAGCGCCGTCGGTAGGGCAGGAAGGGTACAGACCTAGGCCACCCAACGAAGGGCTCAATCACTGCCATGGTCTCCAAACGAACACACCCAAAGCCAGAGAAGAATGCCTGAGGATAGCGATTTGGGAGGAAGCTGCCTGCTGGACGAAAAGGACACAAGCCCGTGCCGCCCATCTGGGAGCCCACCCTTCGCCAAGGTCATCGAGAGCAGATCCAGCCGCTTCAGGGGCCACCATCTCCCTGGGTAAACCAGGTCATATCTTAGAGAAAAGAAGAGCAGATGTGGAGAAGGATGAGCAAGGAGCCCATTCTTTGTTGGCATCGATAGAGCGACAACGTTTGAGCACAAGATCTGTGGGAGTGACTCTTCTCCATCCATCATGCTTGAACGGAGTGGACTCGAAACAATGGCGATTTTCCAACCCTCAATCCGATCTTGACTCCACATGGAGTTTCTCATCCCTCTTCATTCCTGGATACCGAATGGGGGATCCTGGCGGAGACGGCAAGGACGTTGCTCGCTTGATAGTCCCTTTCTCCAGAGATCGCTGCTGCCTACGATCAAGGAAGTCACGCCATGGCCGATGAGGGCCAGGGGGAGGAAGGCACCGAGGTGGTTCTCCCTCCCCCTAGCGGTGGCTGCTGGGAGATTCTAGAGAGATGCGAGAGCGAACCCTAGAGAGAGGCGAATATTAGGATAAGTTTAGGAGAGAGAAAATTAGTAAAAGGCATAAGTAATGAATAATGTGATTATATAACTGAAAAATATGGAAATAATGGAAAATTCATATTCAACACAACAAGGATAACTTGTGGATGAAGTTTGGTCCAATTCGGATGCCGTTTGTGCAAGTTATGCAATTTTAGGTACATTCTGGACTTTTATACAATTTACCCAATTGGGAGGTTTTCTTTGCAAATAGTCACATGCATTATAATCCTTATATATTCCCTTACCATTCTCGAGTTTTTGAACCATAGGACACCTAGTTTCACCTTTGTTTGAAGGTATGTCTTTCGTAGGGCATTTTAGGGATTACTCTCTTTATAAATGAGCTCATCTTTAGAAGCTATCAACCAATGGGGTTATTTCTTTTATTGGAGGTCAGTTGGGATGTCCTATAAGTGTACATAAACCGAAATTTGATATTCAAGAAGCCTCTATGAGCTGTCCTCTTGCATGGCCATGAAATCCATAGGCTAAGGACACATGGAAAGCTCCATTGACACCTCATGCTTGACTTCTTCCTTATCCATAAAGGCTTGCATGTCCATGGACACCCTTATACATGACACATGAAAAGTCTCATAGACACCTCATACTTGACCTCTTTCTTTATATAGCCATATCTACCGCTTCCCAACTGCCAATTTGAAAACTCTTGCTCTCCGTTATGTCCTCTAGCTTAGAGCATCATTCCTACTCTGCTTTGCCACGAAGGTGATGTCCCAAGGTAAGAGGAGGTTCCTACCTTGGTGAAGAAGGCTCCTAGGGTTCCAAATTTCTATATTTAGGATTTCTTAAGCTCCTCCTTGGTGACTTTGACCAAAACTAGTAAGTTTTCTCCTTTCCTTCCCTATTTTCATGTTGTTAGTCATCCTTCCACCTTCCTCCAAGTCGGAACCCTAGTCTTCCATGGTGAAACCCCACTTAGAGCCCTTAAACACCCCATCTCCATGTTCTTTTGTTAGGGTTTTTCACCCCTAAAGCGGAGAAGGTGCTTCTTGCTCGAGATTGAAGCTTTTTTTGAGAAACTAACCTCTCTAAGCTTGGGAACCTTACTTATTGGACATGTCCACCTTCCCTAGAGGTTCTTTGGAGGCCTAGGCTTGGATCTAGGACTGACTTGGACTGTTTAGACTCTAAAGTTGAGGTATGATTGCATCCCACATTATTTCTATTTTGAGCAATTTCTAATTCTTCACTCTAAATGTATGATGTATCCCTTATTCTTCTATGTTGCGCAATTCACCTATGCTTATTCATTCTCTTTGTCATATGGACATTAGCCTATACACAATGTCTTTTCTTTTGAAAATTATGGTTCATGTGAACTACCTTATTTGATATTGATCATGTGATCATGGATATTCTTTTGAATTCTTATCTTATGCTTTGTTCATGATGGAACTCTAAAAGATGACTTATGATGTCTTTTTCTCATTTATGAGGTGGATGTATATGTTGGTCACTTATATGGTGACTACTTTATATATTCTGACTATACTTTCTATTTGCCTCTACATTTAACATGCTATGTGATTCAGTTGCACTAGGGTAGTGTAATTGCATTGGCTTTAATGGCAGATGTGTTATTTCCTGCTGAGAAGATGTGATATTTCCTGCTCTTTTGGAATGGAAAAGAACCTCATACCCAGGGCAAGATGTGTGATTCTTGGCCCATGTTTTATATATTTGGGAGATTGGAAGTATTCCTTTCTCTATCAGGTTTCAAGTTCATGAGAATTGTCTACCTTTGTGTTTATATTGTTCTAGGGCTATGTTTATCTCACATGCATGCATGTTGATGATATGGGGTGTGTGCCCTAATTCTTTACATGTACTTGTGTGGCACAATCTTTATGTTTTATTAATGGCAATTATTCTTTTTTTATCATATGATTTTAATTCCTTTCTCTTGATACCCATTTGAGTGGTCCTTATCCTTTCTATGAGAAGCCTTTTATATTTGATGGCCTTTATTCCATATATTGCTCAATTTCCTATTTAGTATGCACATACCAGCCTTTGCTGATGTCATCTATTTTCTCTTCTTGCTGGGGTATGCTTCCAACCCTAGGTGAAGGACTTGGATGATAAGGCATGAAGTTTTAGACTAGCTTAACGAGTTAAAGCTCGGAGATAAAGCTTTTATGGTTTAGATTTCCCTCTACTTAGATCCTTATGTTGTATCATACATGTAAATCCTTATGGGATATTATGATGTACTTTTGTTATCTTTTATGAAAATTGAATATAGTCATTATTTTTATTCTGCTGCTATACTTTGGTTGTTTTGAATACCATTTATTGAAGTTTGAAAATTTTGCACCTATTTTAGCATACCTTTGAGTGTGTTTGGAAGGGATGTTTTATTCTTCAATTTTTTTTTTAGGTAAGGGGGTGATCCCGCCTCCTTACAACATGGTAGCATAGCCCACTGTAGTAGGAATCTGGCTATTATAATATTGTCTCCCTAGTTAGAATCCTTGCCTTACCTTTAAGTGACTGTTTTCCCTAGAGTTGATCAATAGATGATGAAGGGTTGATTTAGGATCCTATAGTTTCACATTAGAATAATGATGAATAGATTCTTAAAACACTTACAAGTAAAAGATGCTTAAGTAACCATAGTAACTTGAGGTTGTTTAGCTTGGCCTTTAGGCAACTACTAGGACATGAAGTTGAAAGCAAATGTCTCTAGAAAGGATCATGGTTCGGGGGCTGGTAAGATTTTCCTCCACACCACTAGCTTGGTTTATTAGGACTCCCAAATCCATATGATACCAGCCTGGCCTGAGATGATATGAATTGTTCAACATAGCATGCTTTTAGGCAATAATATCCTTTGACATCTATATGATTTATCTTTACGGACCCTAATATGTTGAACTAGTCTCCCAGGTGTAATGACTTGTTTGAGGATGAATACCCAATATAGTTCCCTTATGACCCATAGAACCACATGTTTGGATAGTTATTCCTAGAACCTAGACTTTGAAGTTTGGTGTTTAGTAAGCAATCTGAGTGTGTTGTGAAGCGTGATGGATCTGGTATATGGTCTAGTTAGACTCACCCTTTTACCTCTAGATTAGTTTGACTTGGTAGGTTAAATCCTTTAAGGGGTGGTGAATAAGTTGTTTTCTTATATGTGGATGTTTTGATTTTGAGGACGAAATCCCTTTAAGGGATGGTGTGCTGTAATATACTAGATCTCTGACCCTACCCTGGAAGTTGACATTTTGGATTTAGCCAAACAAGGTTTAAGGTTAGACCTAAATAGATGTTTAGTATAACCCCAATGATCTAATGCATGTATAGATCACCTTAATGTAATCTAATGTTCTAACATTGATCTTAGGTTTATAATGGATACATAAAATATGCCACAAAACTCATTTTGGTGGTAATATGAATATAAGAAACTTAATTGGATGAATAATTTAGATAATGGGTCGTTAATGGGCCATATGACATATCTCATAAAAAAGTCTCAAAATTGGAAACAAACTTCAAATTCGAAATATACATATCAAAATTAGCCTACATGTCAAATTTCATCTAATTTGGACAACCTTGAAATATTAGGATAAGTTTAGGAGAGAGAAAATGAGTAAAAGGCATAAGTAACAAATAATGTGATTATAGAACTTCAAAATATGGAAATAATGGAAAATTCATATTCAACACATCAAAGAGAACTTGTGGATGAAGTTTGGTCCAATTTGGATGTCGTTTGTGCAAGTTATGCAATTTTAGGTACATTTTGAACTTTTCTACAACTTACCCAATTGGGAGGTTTTCTTTGTAAATTGTCACATGCATTATAATCCTTATATATTCCCTTACCATTCTCAAGTTTTTGAACCATAGGGCACCTAGTTGCACCTTGGTTTGAAGATGTTTCTTTCCAAGGGCATTTTCGGGATTACTCTCTTTATAAATGAGCTTATCTTTAGAAGCTATCAACCAATGGGGTTATTTCTTTTATTGGAGGTCGGTTGGGATGGACTATAAGTGTATGCAGATTTACATTTGATTTTTAATAAGCCTCTATGAGCTGTCCTCTTTCATGGCCATGAAATCCCTAGGCTAAGGACACATGGAAAGCTTGATGGATACCTCATGCTTGACTTCTTCCTTATCCATAAAGGCTTGCATGTCCATGGACACCCTTATACATGACACATGGAAAGTCTCATAAACACCTCATACTTGAACTCTTTCTTTATATATCCATATCTACCCCTTCCCAACTCCCAATTCAAGAACTCTTGCTGTCCTTTATTTCCTCTAGCTTAGAGCACCATTCCTACTCTATTTTGCCACGAAGGTGTTGTCCCAAGGTAAAAGGAGGTGCCTACCTTGGTGAAGGAGGCTCCTAGGGTTCCAAATTTCTCTATTTAGAATTTATTAAGCTCCTCCTTGGTGATTTTGACCAAAACTACTAAGTTTTCTCCTTTCCTTCCCTATTTTCATGTTGTTAGTCTTCCTTCCACCTTCCTCCAGGTCGGAACCCTGGTCTTCCATGGTGAAACCCCACTTAGAGCCCTTAAACACCCCATCTCCATGTTCTTTTATTAGGATTTTTCACCTCTAAAGTGGAGAATGTGCTTCTTGCTCGAGATAGGAGCTTTGTTGGAGAAACCAACCTCTCTAAGCTTGGGAACCTAACTTATTGGACCTGTTCACCTTCCCTAGAGGTTCTTTAGAGGCCTAGGCATGGATCTAGGACTGACTTGGACTGTTTAGGCTATGAATTTGAGGTATGATTGCATCCCACATTATTTCTATATTGAGCAATTTCTAATTCGTCACTCTAAATGTATGATGTATCCTCTAATCTTCTATGTTGCACAATGGACCTATGCTTATTCATTCTCTTTGTCCTACAGACATTAGCCTATACACAATGTCTTTTCTTTTGAAAGTCATGATTCATGTGAACTACCTTATTTGATATTGATCATGTGATCATGGATATTCTTTTGAACTCTTATCTTATGCTTTGTTCATGATGGAACTCTAAAAGATGACATATGATATCTTTTTCCCACTTATGAGGTGGATGTATATGTTGGACACTTATGTGGTGACTAGTTTATATATTATGACTATACTTTCTACATGCCTCTACATTTAACATGCTATGTGATTCAGTAGCACTAGAGTAGTGTAATTGCATTGGCTTTTATGGCAGATGTGTTATTTACTGCCGAGAAGATGTGATATTTTCTGCTCTTTTGGGATGGAAAGGAACCTCATACACAGGGCAAGATGTGTGATTCATGGCCCATGTTTTATATATTTGGGAGATTGGCAATATTCCTTTCTCTATTAGGTTTCAAGTTTATGAGACTTGGCATCCTTTGTGTTTATATTTGTCTAGGGCTATGTTTATCTCACATGTATGCAAGTTGATGATATGGGGTGTGTGCCCTAATTCTTTACATGCTTGTGTGGCACAATATTTATGTTTTATTAATGGGAAGTATTCTTTTGTTATCATTTGATTTTAATTCCTTTTCTCTTGATACCTATTTGGGTGGTCCTTATCCTTTCTATGGGAAGCCTTTTATAATTGATGACCTTTATTCCATAGATTGCTCAATTTCCTATTTAGTATGCACATACCAGCCGTTGCTGATGTCATCTATTTTCTCTTCTTTATGGGGTATGCTTCCAACCCTATGTGAAGGACTTGTATGATAAAGCATGCATTTTTGGACTAGCTTAAGGAGTTAAAGCTTGGATACATCTTGGAGACAAAGTTGTTATGGTTTAGATTTCCCTCTACTTAGATCCTTATGTTGTATCATACATGTAAACCCTAATGGGATATTATGATGTACTTTTGTAATCTTTTATGAATTTGAATATAGACATTATTTTTATTTTGCTTCTATACTTTGACTGTTTTGAATACCATTTATTGAAGTTTGAAAATTTTGCACCTATTCTAGCATACCTTTGAGTGTGTTTGAAATGGTTGTTTTATTCTTCAATTTTTCTTTAGTAAGGGGGTGATCCCGCACTCCTTACAAGAGATTAACACTGACCTAAGGTGTGACTATCAGATCACACCATCATTTATCACCCTTTATAACCACCTTTGGTTGTCATGAAGACCACACCATCGAGTCATGTGTTTAGAGGAGAAAATAACCTAGAAATCCTAATATGGACCATTGGTTGGTAGGTGCTAAGAACCATAGGTGGTGATACAAACCTGAAATAAGTCATATACTTCCTTAGGAAGAACGTGAACATGATTATAGGTTCATCTAGAGCTAGAAAAAAAGGAAACACCATAAAAATTGAAATCCCAAACAAGCTTAGCTTCTTAATGCTTAAATCACTATTTTTAAGCAAGAACATGAGTTAACAAGCTTATAGTAACCAATATAAATGAAGTGGGTTATAAAACTCGCCTCTACTAAGATGAACATACTTTTAGAAGCAAGAAACTCGAGTCAACAAAGTATAAAACCCAAGAGAAAGCTCTGAAATTGGAAAGTAGGCACTCTTTTTCACAAGGAATCAAAATCCTAGAAGAGGAAGCAAGAAAGGTAGGAACTTGAGCTTTAAAGCAACTTTTACCACGGAACAACATAGTTCCGACCTGGAGGAAAGTATAAGGAAGGAGAAGAGTAATAAAAACGGATAAGTAAGAAAGAAAACAACTTGCCTTGGTCAAAAACCCTAGAAGATGACCTTAGAAACCATAGGTAGGGCTAGATGGAGCTCTGGGAGACCTTCTTCTCCTAAAAGAGGTTGTCTTCTACCTTAGAAAACTTTGTTCTACATCCAAACAAAGCAAAGTAGGTGCTATAAGCTATAAGAAAGATGGAGTGAGAATTGATTTTGATTTGGAGATAGGAAGTGGTATATATAGCTTCATGGATAAGGAAGGGGTCAAGCATCAGGTGCCCATGAGTTTTCCATGTGTCCATAGCCTAGAGCATCTATGTCCATGAAACACCTCCCTCACTTAACACCTACAATTTCTCTCCTTTATCCATACCCTTATCCTTATCTTTATCCTTATCCTTATCTTGACCCTTATCCTTATCCTTATCTTTACACTTACTCTTATCCTTATCCATAAAGTGGAAAACCCCTAAAATGTCCTTGAAGAGGAACACCTCCAATACCAAGAACAAATAGGAGCCCCATAGACTAACAAAGTCGAGAATGATAAGGAAACCTATAAGGATCGTAATTCCTGTGACAATATACAAAGAAAACCTCCCAATTGGGCAAATTGCTGAAAAGTCCAAAATGTACATAAAATTTCATAACTTGCTCAAACAATGTTCAAATTGGACCAAATTTGAAACTTAAGCTTTTATTATAATATCAAAGTATATCACAAGGTTATATTAAGGTTCTAAGCATTCAATTATGGTAATTAAGCATGTTAAACCAGTTAAGCAAGGTTAGGGGTCTCATAGTAGAACAACTATCTCTTTCTAAGAACTCTTCTAGCTTATAGTTCTAGTTTTAAGGTCAAACATAAGTTTAGATTGTGATCATTAATTTTATTTGTCACTTTGGAAGCTTGCATCGGTGTAACCCGATACACCCAACTCTTCCTTATTACCATAATTAACCAATCCTTTTAGTGCTTCTCAAGCACTTAAGGACGTTCTTTATGGTAGTCCAATGACCTTCATTGGAATCTGACAGTCATCTGCTTGTCATGTCCAATACATAAGATATAACTAGATGAGTATATATATCCACTCACCATGTTTGATACATATGAGATAACTGGATATCCTCTTGTCATTTTCAATACATATGAGATAACGAGATAAGTACATAACATTTCATACATGAAAGATCCAATTATGAGTGCATATGGTATCTTACTCATGCTTTCTGATTCTCCACAAGAATTGGGACACTATGCTCTTAAGAGACTAACTCCATGGAGGATGGATGAGTTTTATCTTATTGAGTCTTGCATGCTGAACCCCTTCAACATCTTGCCAATGTATGTGCTATGTCTTAGGTCAAGAAGCTTTCTAGATCTATCTCTATAGATCTCAATTCCTATCACATAGGATGCTTCACCTAAACTCTTCACAGAGAAGGTACTTTTTTGCCAGGTTTTAATTTTTGTAGGATATTGTTCCCCATCATAATGTGGAATATAAATATTGTCCCACTAAATCTTTTGTAATCACAAATTCTATCTATATTCTGACCCAAGTCAAACTCGTTGAATGTCTTATCAAATAGAAGATTCCAACTCTGAGATGCTTGCTTCAATCCAAAGACTGACCTTTGTAGCTTATAGGCTTTATTTGCATTAATGGATTTATAAAACCTTTAGGATTTGTCACATACACATCCTCGTAATTATTCCTATTAAGGAATGTGGTTTTAACATCCATATGCCAAATCTCATTGGTCATAACTGTGGGCTCCGATCTCCAAACCACGAATTAATCTCGATTTAAACATGTGCGGAAGCATTCGGTAAACAGCGGAAGACCAAAAATCACGAGAAATTAAAAATTTTTGAGACAAGCGCTTGAAACCTCAAACCTTTTCCATAGAAAAAGGATTTTACTGTTTACATCACTGACAATTACTACTTGAGTAATTATATACAACATGATACAAAACTTCTCAAGAATTCATACTCAAAACACTCCAGGACCTGAGAGTACAGAGGACACATAAGACTGACTCTATACTACACCATGAAGCAGGCTAGATCTCCACCTGAGATAACTACTGCTCCTGATGCTGCTGGGATTGGTCACCTGAGTTCTTGTTCCTCCGTCTTCGACGACCACCTAAAAAGTAGAAGTCTACGGGGTGAGACAATTATACATAATTGCCCCAGCGAGAGTTATAACTCTCCACTAGAAGCTTTATAAGCAAAGCAGGGAATAACTAAGCAATAAAAGCCTTCAAGGTATTCACTAGCAGTTTAATGATAGGCAGAATTCAATCAATATCAAAATATGAGAACCTCTATGCTATTCAAAGTAATGTCAATCAAATAACTCGTAGATAACTCTAACAGATATACTACGCTGTTGATTATGTTTTTAAGGGAGTGCAGGGATGTATCTCACCTCTTCGACTGTGTGGTGGGGAATGATGGACTACATGAATCTACATCAATTCCTCTCACCATTTCTCTTTTAGTGAAGGAATGACGGACTACAAGAATCTACATCAATTCCTCTCACTATTTCTCTTAATCAGTTAGGTACATTCAGTATTCTTATCATCTTACAATAACACAGCTATATATGAGAATACTTAAAATGTAGCAGGCCTAACTTTTCACAATCATCAGTTATTTCATCTCAAGTCGTCTGTCAAGCATGACTTTGATAACATTTATGGCTCTTACAGCCCATAAATTATAAAAGATGTCACTCACAGTGCATCAACAAGGTTTACTATTCATAAAGCTTAAGACATGCTTTCAATGAATATATCATGGCATTCCATACCTGGATATGCCCATTATCTTATAACAATATGCAAAGCTCATTAGTATAACATGGCATTCCCTACCTGGATATGCCTATCATCTCATAACAACCTGCATGGTTCATTCAACAGACAATAGTAAACAATTCAACAATTAAAGATGCATTCTCAATTATGGTTTCACATGAGATTACCCTCAACTAGGGATTCACATGGAATCACCCTCAACTAGGGATTCACAAGGAATCACCCTCAACTAGGGATTCACATGGAATCACCCTCAACTAGGGATTCACAAGGAATCACCCTCAACTAGGGATTCACAAGGAATCACCCTCAACTAGGGTTAAAAACCCAAAAGTCCTGACAATAGGGGTTTATATACATGTTTAGGGTTTCATGATCTCTCTCTTCCTAAGGATCATACCCTTAAACACCACATGAATTATATTCAAATATGAATTCATGTTAACATCATCTCAAATTGATTAGGTCATATCAACCCTTTAATCAAGAGTATACAACTCTGCTTAACATAGTGTATCAGGTCATTGGTTCAGTAAGCAATTAGGGATTCATTCCTTAATTGGTACTAGTCCCTTAGATACTTATTAGGGTTCCAACCTTTGTACCTTATTTGTTTATCATTATTATTCACCATTGGGTCGATGGATCATTTATCATCTTGATTCTCAAGATATTCAATCACATTAGACCTCCTTTACATAAAGCACCCAAATGAATTAGAGTTTCCAATGTTGGTTCCTTCAACCATTGAATTCATGGAACCATTCATCAGTTGGACCTACCCTCATACTTCAATTGAGTTAAATAGGTCAACCTTCAACTGATTTGACCCTTAGTTAACCCTCAACTGGTCATTAACTAGGGTTTTATTCAATTGAATTAGGGATTACTATTCATTTTTCATGTCTTCACCCTAAACTTAGGGTTTACTATTCACTCCATGGTGAATTGTACTCATTACATCATCATGTAAGAGAAACATCATCATTAAGGCTCTTACTTAGGATTAAGATCCATTAGATATCATAATTAGGGTTTCCATGACCTCACATAGGTGGGTCATTCCCTAATCATGCACATTCATATGTATACGAAGTATCTTACTAGAGTTTCCTCCTAAAAAGGGTACTTTCTCTCTCTAGGATACTTCCTCTCTCTAGAAAAACTTCCTCTCTCCTCTCACTAGTAGATGGTGACAACACCACTCTAGATCAGGTTGAGATAAATTTCCATTGGCTAGCATAAGCCGAAACATCAGCATCATGTGATTAGGGTTTGCTTAGAACAAGGTTTTACCCTTTTAGACCCCTCAAGGGTATTTTGGTAATTTGCCACATGATCACCATCATGGGTTAACTTACTAATCACATAGTCCCTTAATGACCTAGGTTACCATTAGGGTTTAGATTGAATCACCATTGAACTGATTACATCATCAAATGGTTAAGTACAAACCATCACCAATCTTCAAACGGTTTCAACCTTCAAACGGTTTCAACCACTCAAACGGTCTTGAGACCGTTTGGAGGTGAAGACCGTTTGGAAGGGTTGACTTCCAAACCGTTTGGAACTTCAATCGGTTTAAGGTCGTTTGGACCAATCGACCTTGAGGTCGTTTGAGCTCAAACGGTCTTGAGGTCGTTTGAGCCCAAACGGTCTTGAGACCGTTTGGCCCCAAACGGTCTTGAGACCGTTTGGTCTCAAACGGTCTTGAGACCGTTTGGACCCAAACGGTCTTGAGACCGTTTGGTCCAAATGGGCTCAAACCGTTTGGACCTCCAAAAGGGTTCAAAGGTCACCAAAGTTCAAGGATATGTATGTTGAAGCCCTCAATTGGCTAAAGGTATACTAACCACTTATACATTGAGCCAATTAGGGTTAGCCTTAACCACTTAGACATCAAATTGACCCTCAATTGTAAACCAATTAGGGTTCAATCGTTCTCAATTAGGGTTCCAAGTGGATTGGTCATCAATGTTCAACAATGTGAATCAATTCAAGGTTGAACCTATCAATTGACCTCCAATTGGGCTCAAACTTGGCCCAAACGGTCTTGAGGTCGTTTGGACATCATCCAAACGGTCTTGAGACCGTTTGCCCAAAGTTTGACCAAAATCCAAGTCGTTTTGACTAAGGTTGAAATCCAATTAGGTCAAAATCAGCAATTTTCAACAATGCATCAATTTCCTACAATTGGACCCTCAAACCATTAGATTAACTCAACCCTAGACCTTCAAACGGTCTTGGGTTGTGCCCAAACGGTCTTGGGACCGTTTGGTGGAATCCCCAAACGGTCTTGAGACCGTTTGGGTCCTTCAACCCAAAACTCAACAAGATCTATACTTAGAAAACAGCAATTTGATTGTTTCACTAACCCACTGTAATTGGGCCCTCAATTGGTCAATTACCTTAACCCTAGACCTCCAAACGGTCTTGGGTTGACACCAAACGGTCTTGAGACCGTTTGGATGAGTTCCAAACGGTCTTGAGACCGTTTGCCCATCCATCCTTTGGACTTTAGTGAAAATTCATCAAGGTTTGATCTATTGAGTTGATCATCACATCAATACTTAATTGCAATATGATTTGGTGCCTTTGGACCTTCAATTGATCAACTATACTTGACCCCAGACCTCCAAACGGTCTTGGGGTGACCCCCAAACGGTCTTGAGACCGTTTGGGTGATTCCCAAACGGTCTTGAAACCGTTTGGGCTAAGCAACCCAAAATCTCAACTTAACTCATAGGAGATTCAGCACTAATTTCAATTAGGGTTTGCCCTATTAATCATCCTTCAACTCATGACTCGTTTGGAATTAATCCATAAAATTTGGTGAGTCGTTAATTAACATCATTATGAACAGTAATCCCAAACGGTCAGCGTTTAGTCAACCATCTTAAACGGTCTTGAGACCGTTTTCCCAAAAAGGGCAAATTAAACAGATTGCAAATCAGAATTTAATTCAATTCGTTTTGCTAATTGATTTGCTCATATCTCACGATTCCTTTGGAGTTAACCTCTCAAATTTCGTGGGTGATTAACCTACATAATTATGAACAAGATTCCCAAACGGTCTTCGCTTGGTCAACGGGACCAAACGGTCTTGAGACCGTTTGCCCTCAAACGACCCTGAAACCGTTTGCCCACCAAACGGTTTGAAACCGTTTTGAGCAATAGGTGGAGGTCGTTTGATAAAGTGAAAATCTGTGGATAAGCATAGGAATTAACGCCCTTATCTTCCACCTTAAGAACAGTATCAGTTCTTCACGTTTTTTCTTGCAAGGATGCAAGGGAAGATAGGTAAGAAGAAGATCTATCAACTATATGCATAGAAAAGATGTATAATCAAAGCATAAAGTTTAGAGTTATAAAACCCGCCTAAAGCTTGCTCCTTGAGCTCCAAGCTTTCGAGTTCCAAGCCTTTAATGGCGTCCTAGAAGCTCCACAGGTCGGCCAAGGTGAATCCTCCAAGGAAGGTTGAGAAGAGATGGCTAGAAAGATGGAGCTAAGTGAGCTAGCCATGAATTTGACCTTAAATCCGAGTTTCATCCAAGAATTGAGCAAAAAGGAAGGATCCAAACCTACCTTGCACTCCCTTGTTCGTCCTCCTGAGCTCCAGAGCTCTCCTTAGTCGGTTTGAGAATGAGAGGGAGTGAATGAAACAGGAGCAAGGTCGTTTGCTCGTTTGCAAAGGAAAAAGCTTTTATAGCTTTAGCCTATTTTCTACTACAAGGACCTTTCAAATTCAAAATTCACATCTAGGTCCCTCCTTGTTCAAGGGCACGTCCAAGCCCATCTAATCTTATGCAAATCTCAAGAAAACTCAAGATCTAAGGGTAAAGGAATCCAACCTTCAACTAGGGTACATACATGAAAGGGTTTTGTACCCATTTTAGGTGATTTCTATCACAAAGATCATTTTTCTCATCTGATTAGTGAATGATGTATCTCCTTCATCATTTCTACTCTAAATGATGACAAGAGTCATAGAAGATGTTCTAGATGGTGAAAATTACAAGTTGGACCCCTCAATTTGGGTAAATTGCACTTTACCCCAAATTAGGGTTTCTGAGCATGGGGATTGCTTCCACAGCTGCACCTTGGTGCTCAAGCTTGGGGAAATCCCTCAAACTTTATCATAGACATCTTCATGATGTCTTAACATCAAAAGAACATCTTATCTTGTGAAATTTGCAAGTTCAACCCTTAAACTGGGTAATTTGCACATAGGTCCCTGCATACAACACAATGCTACATCTTTATACAAAAAGGAGCAAAATCGAAAGTAAATGTTCCTGAGGAACTTAATTTCATGCCAGGGAGTGTTCACAAGTATAATAATTACCTATTTAGGCAAAACTTCTAGGGTTAGTTCATAACCCAGGTCAGGGGTGTTACAATAACAAGCATGATGTTGATGGATCTTACTGTGGTAATTGGTGAAAGACTTCATCATGTTAAACACCTTGAACTTGTTTGGAGATATTTGCAATGAATATACCCTTCCATGTTGGTCTCTTCCTTGAATACCTAATTGCACCGTATGGATGTTACCCCTTCAGGTGGATCCACCAAGGCCATACCTCGTTGGTGTAAATTGAGTCCATCTTTGATCTCATGGACTCAAGCCATGCTTTAGATTATGGTACCTCGATAGATTCTAGGTAGGTTGTTGACTCATCATCTATGATCAACTCACCCCCTTCTTGAACCATAAGATATCACAATCTTTCCAGCTTAAGGTGTGTTCTATTGGAACTACAAGTTTTGTGTGTTACATAAGGATGTTGAGACTCCACAACATCTTGTGATTCTCCATGTTCCTACTGTACCTCTTTTAGGTTCAATGTTTTCTTGTTTGTCTTGAACATTTCAAGTTCTACTTTTCTCCCACTAATTTCTTTGGAACTAAGTTTCCCTTTCAGAATACAACCATCCAGATCAACAAAAAACTTTATTGTTGGATTGGGATAAGAGTAGTATTTTAACAAAATAACATTTATGTGATTTGTGGACAAATATTTTCAAGAAACTATTTTCTTACATAAGATTTCAATCCTAATCCTTATAAATGACATACCAGGACATATCCCATGACATATCTCATATGGTGTATTTTTGAGCCAATTTATATGGTAAAGATGTGCCAAAAAAGGAATTGTAAGATTATCTAGATCTATTGATACTCACACCATGATTTAATCAGGATGTGATTCCTTCTTTCTAATACGTCATTATGTTTCAAGTGGAGTTCTTTGTGATACAATATCATAGTCTCTCCTAGAATCTCCTCAAACTCCTGACTTAAAATATTTCAACATTGATCATATCGAAGTATCTTAATACTTTTACCAAGCTAGTTACATACTTAATTCATAATATCCTTGAACACTTCAAGAGATTCATATTTGTATTTCATTAAATACAAGCTTCAATATATATTGATAACATCAGTAAATATATAGAGAGATACTTTCGACTACCTTTAGCATTTATTCTAAAAGGTCTATATACATCAATATGAATGAACCCTAATAAAATTGTCACTCTCCGACTACATCAAAAGAAGACGCTTTTGTCATCTTGCCCAATAAATAAGACGTGCATGTCTCCATTATTTCAATAACCAAAAGAGTCTAGATAACTATCATATGGATTCTAGAAATGCATTTTTCATTTATGTGCATCAGATGATAATGTTATAGGAATTGATTGCTTGAGTCATCAATTCATTCAATATATGTGTCATACACATTTCTCTTTACAACTATCATGTGTAGATTGTGAAGAATAGGGCATTGAAATACAATATCTTATCATTTAAAATGAAACATCAACATATTAATAATATTCTTATCCATGTAAGATACATATTATTTTCATTAATGGCATGTATATAATAGCAATTTGCTAATTCCATTACATGCCCATGAATGCAGATTTCAACGGTAGTGGCATCAACTCTTGCTCCATACAGTTCTAGCTTCCATCTTATCGGGTCTTGTAGTAGAGATCTCTATCTCTATTCTTCTTACCCTTCTCCTTATCTTGAGTGTTGAAGACTTGGACTTTAGCTTAGCCTCAGAACCATTCTTGGACTTGCCTTTTCCCTTGGACTCACTTCTACTCATCACCATCACATGTTTGTTCTTCTTCAATTTTGCTTTTGCATTCATCAACATGCCAATCAATTTAGACATAGTTTGTCCAAGTTACTCAAGTTATAGCAATCGATAAACTAGCTATATGATTTAGAAAACGATTCTAGAATCATACCCCAACCAACTCTTGACCTAAAAGAAAGCCCAGTCTCTCCACTTGCCCAATCATATTGAGCACATAGGTCTCTAGTGTATTTTCCACTATCAATTTGCATTCAAACAACACCTTGGAGACATTATACCTTACTTGCTTAACATGATTCTTAAGATGTGTTACCATATTGAGAATGTCTATGTTTTCATTCTGATCATGCAACTCATAGTTCATAATCATAGCATAAGGTAGTCAAATGTCTATGGCATCATTGGCATGCTTCTAGTAAGCATCCATTTCATCCTTAGGCACATTTAGAGTGGGTTCCTCTGGATCTAGTCTTCTAAGGACTTAGAGCTTTCTCTCATTTATGAGAATGATTCTCAATTCTTAAACCAGATATGGAAGTAAATCCCATTTAGTTTGTCCTACTCAAGGACTGATCGCAATTGTGTTTGTCATTAGATTCTATAAAGAAATATTGCAACTTTTCAAAACACTTTTGAATTGTTTTAGTTGATAAGTTTGACTCTATTTATTAGGAATTTAATTAATTACCACTCCCACTATTTTTTTTTCAAATTGAATGACTCATCTTTGGCTAATCACCCACAACTTGATTATTTAGGTAGACAATGTTTGTCAATTGCATCACATGCAATTCATTGATAGATGGTATGCACAACTTCTTTCCATGAACCATCTGTATGTTTCCAGGTGTTTAATCTCATTAAGAATGCCCAGTTAATCCTGACCCAAAAGACAACACGATAGAGTATGTGCCCTGCTTTGGCAGATCTACACAACTACCATCACACTTCCATGAGATAGACAGTGCACCACTCTTTAGCATAACCTATGCTTGTCCGATCAAGCTTTTCATGCGTGTTGATTATGTAAAGCATCTTAGACTTAACATTGTATTGAGGGATTTTATATATAATTACATATACATATGCAATAAACACATACTTATAGTACATATCATATACATGCTACAACTAGAACAAAAACATGCAATTATAAACATAAGTGATGGTTATGGTCATATTATTGTAATTCCTTGGTGCCACAAGGAATTATTACCACCTAGGGTCCACATCATATGCAACATGTTGTTGATCAAGATATGTGCTTGAACCAATCAGTTTCGATCAGTTCAACTCTTGATCAGACAACTCGTCTCTTGGTCGCTCAGTCTGATCTTAGGTTCAACTGATGTCTGGACTCCTCCAACCGGTCAATTGGGCCATCAGCCAATCAGTTCATCCTCCTAATGTATGTGCTCCATGTTTCTCTAGTTGATCGGTTCATCCCATGAATCGGTCAGTTCGTCTTTTCTCATGACAAAACATAAATTAAAACTATCCTATTTCATATTACATTATTAAAGAGAAACCACAACTTACATTCGAGGGGAAATATGAATATCCATTAATTTACATTTGGAAAGGAGGAGAGAGTATTGATATTCTAACTGGGATATAAAAAGAATAAATAACCACAACCATACACATAAGATCTAGGTTTATTGGCATAACCATCAAAACTAATTTTAGGGAAACACATGTGCATTGCATATATATATATATATATATATATATATATATATATATATATATATATATATATATATATATATATATATATATATATATATATATATTTGGGGAATCATATGTGGAAATTAATCGGATATACATTTAAGAAGTTTAATGTTCACATCTTATGCAATAAAATAAATATGATAATATCGATTTAAATTCAGATACCCCATAAATTGACATAGCTCTAGTACCACTGTAGGGAAATCGAGGTGACAGATAAGGAAACAAAAATAAAAAATTAAAGCCCGATTCCACTTAACAGCAAGATCACGTCAACAACAATGTATCTAGAAGGAAAGTAACAAGAGCTATACCTAGTTTTGGAGCAAGTCGAATGACAACCTTGATGCAGTACCATTCTTCATCTCCAAGCAGCAACACACTTCTTCTTCTGGTAGCATCGCTCGAATAGTCGTCGACACCAACCTCCTAGTCTCACACCACATATGAAAATTGAAGGTGTTCTCCTTACGAAGACAATGACCTCCTACCTCTAGAGTAGTCCACGGAGACCACTAAAAAATCCAAGTTGCGCTACCAGATCCAATGGGAAGGAGTTGTCCCTTTCAAACGTCAACCTCCTAGAGTTGATTCACTCTCTCACAATTGTCTCTTCCTTGCTATCCTCCCTTTATCGGGTAGGACTTGCTCTGACTCTTTATTGGTTATCACAACCAAAGAGGACAACAATTGTCAGAGCTAATTGTTGTGTCTGAGAAGACCCCAATACCCCTCTATTTGTAGGAGAGGCTAGTGGCAGGGTTCCCAATCTCTGCACGAGTAGAAAGGATGGAATCACAAATTTTATGAAAACTTCAAGCGGTGAACCGTTTGGTTCTTTCATGAACCAGTCAGTTCGTGTTGCTTCATGTTCTAAATAACATTGGTATTCAATGCACGATTAATGCAAAACATGACATCAACACTAATCTTTGATCCAATTGAATTGACCATTGAACTAGGTAGTTCATCCCATGAACCTTTAAATTGGGACCTATGAACCTGTCGGTTCACTATGTGAACTAGTCATTTCACACCCTGGTTCAGCCATTGATCAACGAATGTTGATTCCAATTGACCTGACACTCCAACTGGTTGGTTCAACACTTGAATCAGTCAGTTCAGAGTCCAGTTAGTCATCTTAGAACCTATAGTTGTTTAATTGAATACCTAAACACCTTTGGTAATCAAGTTAAACATCATTCATGAATAACCTCCTATTCCAGGTGTATCCTATGCATGTGACCCTATAGGTCTAAAATTACACTAGCAGTGAATATCAATAACAAACTTATGGCATCACAAGCAAAGCGTGGCGTCTAGAAACACATCACTGCTACCCAAATAATTTGGAAAGTTGGAGAACAACTTCAACCTACAATCCGTGATCAATGTTATCGTGACTGTATAGTTCCTTTATCTCTGATATCTATATTAAACTCGAGGCATGGAATCATAATCCTCTCAACATTTAATCAATGTTCCTTGAATTAGAGCAGACTACCTGAGATACATGTGAGTTCACATATCACATATTGCATCACACGAGTACGGTCGTACATTTCTTAGTCTCACTTATCAAGTGGCCTGGATATGAATCTCATATAAGAGGGATAAATCCCATCTACATCACTCACACTCAATCCCTATGTGTCATAATGCACCCAAGTATCACCTTTTTGGCAACCCTTATTCAAGATCACGATGGGTTACGTCAAAGTACATGAATGACATGTGATGAATGTAGTGACTTCAGGGTTGAGAACCACAATCTGTACTATCTCTATAAGAGTTGATTCTAATTACCATTCCATGGTAACCATGTATCACTCTTATGGTGGGTCTGTCCGGTACACTATTTTCTAACATGTACATGTGTGTTTGACTTGATATCACATATCATGAATAATGAGATTCTATCATCAGTCAACACACACTCTAGTCTTATGTATTACTGTTGTCTAGTTTGCTTCCACAATAATATCCAAGACTAGGGACATATCAAGAATCCATGTACTCTTATAATACATATTATCTCATTTTTTAGGTTCTTATCCTGAATACATATGTCTAGGGGTGAGCATCGGTCCAGAACCAAACCGGACTGAATTGGATTGAGGATTGAATTTCTACAAATTTATGCATCGTGGAACAAACCACTTTGAAGTTGGACCATACCAGGATGGGACCGTTTCCATGTTGCATCGAACCAGGACTGGACCGTTTGCACCGCAATCAGTCTTTTTATGAATTTTATGGCTTATTTAATAGTAGAAAATAGATAATGTTAGTTATTTTTAACAATTATATAATATAAGTATCAAACATTTACACTAATAGTGTCTATATGTGTGATGTGATTGTGCTTGTGACATAATATATATTCAAATATCAATGTAATTAACATATAAACCATTCTATGGTCCAGACTGCAGTCTGACCAGTTTTGGACTGGACCAGACCAAAGACCAAACTTCCAAAATTTTTGGACTGTGGACTGGACCGAACTCAGACCTGTCTAGGACCAAACCAGACCAAATTAAACATTTCGGTCCGATTTTGCGGTCTGGACCATCATTTACTCACCCCTACACATGTCATCGAGTAACATCATTCTTTAGACATCGACTATGTCTGTGTCCTCATATCATGCTTTGACAAAAATAATAGACAAAATTACCTTTATTATTATCAAATCAGGTATCTAATGCCCCATTGCAATCATTGTATGATTGGATCATTGGGCATACATACCAACACTGTAATTTATCAAATTCTCTGTTGAAACTTCATACTTTGTTGGTACTGCTCAAAAATGTGTTAGTGGCATCGAGTTGTCCACTCAGTGCCCAATTTACGTAAACTAAGGGAAAAATATAATGTTTGAATTATAGTTGATAAATTCGCATGATTAGGTAAAATTGATAAATATTATATGTAACATTGATTCATAGGCTAGTGATAGAAAATAATGCATAAACATATCTCAAACTGAACATATATGCAATAGTGCACAGAAAATAACATGTAAAAAGTGATTGATAATCAATGCATTAAAATCCCTTAAGTCTGACTGTTGCTCATCATTGAGCAACACTACTTTTGGATTTGTTTGATAAAGTCACCAAGCGGAAAAATCCTATGAACTACATTTCTCAATTACACCCACCTGATGTCCCCAAACTGACCCTTACCAAATAATGAACAAATAACTACTCTGAAGTGACAAAAAATATTCCTTAAATATGTCCACACTTAGATCAATGAAACACTATTTACATCAAGAATTTAACATCAGAGTCAGTAGGACATACACTTGATGCATCATGTGATTTACTATCTACATATAAAATTATGTTGGAAGCAATTTCCCACATAGAATTGAAGGAGTGGATTAATCATATATGTGGTCTACCATACATAGCAATGGGTGGAAATGAAATATGTGTCTATGAACAAGAATCACAAGTAACATACAAATTGTTTATGCATGAATAGAATATGATGCAACTGCAAAATGAAGGGAATGAAAATGCATGCATCCTAATGCCTACTATTATGGTGGGATGATGAATCCATTGAATGTCCCATACTAATGGTGAGTGTGGGTGACAATATGCATACATGCAAGCTATTTTTTAACTTTCTCCTTGAAGAAAATTTAGATCGAGTTCAAGGCATCCTTTTCTCCATTTTCTTGATTCCTTTTTTCCCTCTTAATTTAGCATGATTAATGATTAATGCCCATGATTTCTTTGCCATACATCATTTGTTTCTATTTCTCTTTTTGTTCATTTGGAGGAATGAAAATGTAGATTCTTTCCCTCTTAATATGTGGAGAAATCTATATAGATATATGTTGCACAATATGAAAAATTATGCAAAAAGAAAAAGTAATCTACATGAAATTTGTTATAGAACTAAAATTTCTCAACATAATAAAATGATATGTACATATCAATTTTTTTTCGAATGCACTTGCAAATAAACTAACTAACATGCTACCAACTATTATATACGATAAATTCAAGAGGAAACAATTGAGATTACTTGATCATCTTGTGGTAGTGATTGAAATGTCATAAAAGGTGGGTGGAATCATATGATTAAAAGACAATGACTTTCTCAACTATGATATATCCATCTCTTGTCAACCTATGTGCATGGTAACCTTAGAGTTTCATTCTAAAATCCTGTTTAAGATCTCGTTACTAGTTTGGTTGGTTTGGGCTCAAATGTCATCTTCACACACAAGTATTGGATAACTTATTCATATAAAGTGTTCTCAAGCTAACTAACCCAAACACTTCCTCCAGTTGGTGTTGTCTTTGACTTTGCAAAGATGCTTATATTTGATCCTATTTAGATTTATTTCCAGAGAAACACACACATTTCTTTTAGTGAAATGATGCAATCATGATAAACTAAGCTCCACAATTACACTAGATAGATTGTGGATCCTATTGCTTGGAAAGAAGAAAAACTAAATAAGATAGAAACTAAAACAAGATAAAGTCATTCCATCACCCCCCCAATCTTGAACTTGACTATGTACTTGTGGTAAATGATAAAACTAAGAGGTGGAATGGGGGTACTGGATGCTTAGAATGGTGGTGGTGGGTGTAATGTTCCTTGCGACATCTATGGATCAAGTGGGTAGAAAGTTCCAGTGAACATTGGAGGGTTGGATAGCATATCTGGTGGATGAGGGTAGTTGGAAAAGTTTCCTTGACTCTAATAGTGGTCAGAGACTGGTTGTTGAGGATACCCTATGAGATGTAGGTGACTGCGAATGTTCTTCTGGTTGACCAAGAGAAGATGACTGTTGTGGATGGTCTGCTTCTACTGAAGGAGTTTCTCCTGAACACCCTGAATCTGGGTCAAGGAGGCTGACTGCTGCTATTTCTGTGACTTAATAGATTACAATATAATACATGCCCTCCATTGAGAACGAATCTCCTCACAATGGAGGTGGTGGAGCTGCAAAGCATGATAAGCTTGGATGTTGGAACATCTTTGTAGCCCTCCTGGGTGTCATGCACAGACTTTAGGTCCTGTAGAAGCATAGGATGGAACTCGGTGCAACTTCACCAGAGACGTCATCGGTGGTCGCAAGAGCGAAGCTTAGCCGATATGGCACTCTGGTCCTTTGTGACTCATCACAAGGGTGCAGAAGGCTTGGCTAATGATCATGGATGTGGGAGCAGTTTATTAGAAGAGGGTGCCCGAGGAGTGAAAGGGAGGCTCGAGTTCAGTCATGAGAAGAAGAGATTGGGTGGAGAATAACAGAGCTAAAGGTGAGAAATTGAGGGTTTGGAGACACTAAAGGAAGGTTAGAGTTGCTAGTGAATGTATTAAATACTAGCCCAAAGGCCTAGGGTTTCTAGTGTGTTCTTCTCCTTCAAATTGAGGCCACTGCTCATTTGGGCATTTTCAAATTAGTGAGAGAGATGGAGTCAGTTAGGGCTTGTTTAAAAAAGGAGAAGAAGTCAGACATGATGAGCTAGATTTGACTCAAAAACAAGTTGGGAGGAAATAGAGCCTGGATTTTGAAACTATGCACCACTGTGGATAATCTCCCCCATAATAGTTAGTCAAGAGGGATGATTCCCTGGGCGGCATCCTCCCTGGATCCAGGTTCGGATCCGGGTCCAATTAGGTTAGATAAATAGGGTAGTTCTAGGGTATTTTCTTGTATAATTATTATCTCTCACTTCCTTTATCTTAAAAATGTGAGATTTTAACCATATCTTAATCAAGGTACCACCTATCTATGGGAAAACTCTTCAAATAAAAAATACAATGTCTAATCCACCAATAAATTCAATCGAGTTAAGTCACAAATTGAGCTAAAATTGAATGTCACAAGGTACAAATTATGGAAATTTGGCATAATAATTGAAATTAGATGTCCATCATAATTCAATAATTATGAGATTCATGAAGTGAGTTCAATTGAGAATTAAGGGATAATATAAGGGCATGACTGTAATTTGGATCATAAATGTGGAAAATTCCACTTTATCACAACTAAGGTCAAGTAGGATGCTTAAAGGTAAATAAGACCCAAGGAGTCAGGAGGTTATCATGCCATGAGTAAATAAGGATTGTGGTGTCAGGATAAAGATATCCTAGTGTACATAAGGCCCATGGGGTTAGGAGATTTTCCACCTCCATGAGTACATAAGGCCTGAGGGGTTAAGGTGAAAGGCACTCCATAAGTACATGTGGCCCTTGGGGGAATGAGGAGATCACTCCAAAGGTACCTATACCCCTAGATACCTTAAGGTAATGACTAAGGATAATGATACATGAGATATAGATATAAAAAATACATGTAGTTATGTAATAATGCTTCAAATAAAATCTTATTGGGAGTCGTGCATACACTCGAGGATTTAAAAAAAAAACATTATCCCTGAGTTCATGAAATTTAAGTAAATTTCTGGGAATTAAAAAATGTTCATGGTTTGAAATCATTGTTGAGGATGACTCAACCTAAAACTTTGAAATTATGAGATATCGTGTGAATACACCATCTCTACTCTTTGAATGGGATAAGCTTTGTATTTTGGCTGCAGTCAAAAGCTTATTTCATCTCGTTATGGGTGTAGAAATTGGGTAGCCATATGTTATGCATAAAAATTGACATATAAAGATCAATATTGTAAGTTGCAATTTAATGACATAATTTAGGGTTTTGAGGTATTACGTCACCCTTACATGAATATAGTTGAAGAATGTTTAGTTGGTTCTAGACCTAATTTAAAGTGTAATCATAAAGTGAAAATGAAACCACAAGTTATAATAACATAGATTGAATGAGTATTCGGAAATACCCTTGGATTAAATTCGTGTTCCTTCCTCAATAATATGAAAATTTTTTGTACCAATAAAAATTATTAGAGATAACCTAGCTAAAACGATCCAAGAAAGGTTCCTAGCCCTAATGTTGAGGCCAATAGAAGACATCATTCACCTTAACCTTAGTAGGTTTGAATTTTGGAGATAAAATTCCTTTTAAGGAGGGGTTAATGTAAGATCCTCAAAGCTTACAAATTTATTCTAGAATATTGCATTTGGATTTACATTAAGCCATTCAAAGAATAATAAGCTCAATAGGATGAGTCTGAATGCATAAGACTATGATTAAGTCTTTAATCTAATCTAATGAAACTTTATTAGGGTTAGTATGCTTCTATCTTGGAATCAATCTATAATTGAAATAATAGTGATGGTTGAGACTTAATTACAGGATTAGAATTTTAACATATCACAGGGAACCATAATAATGAATAGGTTCAACACATGGCCCATGTAAGGTCCAATTGGACTTGTTGGAGTTGCAAATGGGCCCATGGGTTACATATTAGAGAAATCGATACATTGTGCCTAATTACAATACTAATAATATTATCAATTGGTTGGTAAAACAATTAAGATATAATGAGAAAGATTATAGAAGTAAATAAGGTTAGTAATAATTCATATAAATGAATTTGCATTATCTAATCTTTTACTTGGATTTCCAGATTTGGATATCATCGGGGCTTTATATTATCTAATACTTGGTACCGTGAGGGATAATAGCTAAATAAAGCTAAATCCATGATTTGAACTAATTCCATTGATAAATGTGACCCAAGAAGATAAATTAATGAAATATTTAAGGAACAATAAAATGGGATTTATTGTGTCTCTTTTGATCCCAATCTTTGTGAAATATGAAATAAGGATAATAAGAATCTAATATCCAAATTTTGAGTTAATTATATGATAAACCTAGCCTATAGGATTTTTAGAAGGTTTGAGATAATTCGACTAAAGTAGGTTGATAATCTCAGATATTAGACAAAATATTGATGTCACACCAATAGTTCAGATAATCCAGGACCTAGGGGGTGACACAGATGTGGCTCTAATTGCAGTCTTGAATGAATGATGGAATGACTCTTAGGTTGTATTTATCCCCACGACCTAATTTTAGCATGGGTTGGACATAGACCTCAATCCCTTTGCTTTTGTCTACCTCTACATGCCACCGTTGGCCTAGATAATAGTATCGATACAAATTCAATGACCTTGAGACATGCCATTATCTTGCCAAGTTAGGATAATGCCCAATTCATGGGTGGACTGATATCAAAATTCTACACCATGGTAGCCTCGTGATTCACCCGATCCTATATACGTCTCTATATAGGACCTTTGTGACCTGAGAACATGACAATTCTTCCAATTGCTCCCCAGAAACTCTGTGTCCATCTCTCCCACCTTCGAACTCCTTCCCATCCAGCTGACCCTAGTCCCCGCCACTCTGGCATTCTCCTATCACTGGAGAAGGCACTGTCGAGTGTGCATAGAACAATAGTTGCTGACTCTTCAATTTAGATGTCAAGGCCAGAGAAGAAGAAGTCAACGAGCAATTTGAACCCATCATGGAGCAGTAGTGTTGGGTTGCATGAATAAAGGAGGAAGATGCAGGCTGGCAAAATTATCGATCACCTCCATGCCAAACACTGTCATGTGAGGAGTAATCTAGACATCTTATTTATTTCTTCTTCTTAGCCACATGGGAATGGGATTCCAAGGTGGAGACAGTCCATAGGCTCAAGTTCGTCCCACAAGTAAGTTTGATTATACACCTAACCACTTATGTGGTGATTTGTCATTGTTCAAATTACTTTTATCTTGTAATTAATGCAAAAAATAGACCCTACCTTAGATGATGCTAAAAGTATATATAAAATTGAGAAAATAAATGTGTAGATCATGAATAAAATATGTGTAGATGTTTATTCTGCTTCATGCTCCAAAAGTATAGTGGATATATGTACTAATATGAATAGTACAATAAATCCATAGATTTGATTAATATATTACTCAAATCAGTAAATATATTTATTTTGTTTATAAACTGATATTGGTAAGTATAATGAGAACACAAGATGATGATAATAATGATGATGAATAGTAAGGGTTTCTAAAGTGAATGATTATACATATTTTGAATTTTGGTTATGAAACCAATGTTATAACTTCTGATGATATTAATACATATAGTTTGATCTAGATGATCATAACGACCTAATATGTTCAAAAAAATAGTTCATGTTACACCTAAAAAGTAGGATTTCAACTAATGACAAGATAGGGTTTGTAATCCATATGACACATGTTATAGTAATATCAGGGTTTTGAGCCTAACTCTAGTATACAACACTAAGATAACAGTAGACCTTGGATAAGAACTATCCTAATATACAACACTAAGATAACACTAGACCCTGGCTAAGCCCCATTAGGTATAATGAGAATTTATGATCAATTAGTGATACTTTAGGGTTGTATACAATTACATACCATGTTGATTGATCTGATGTACATTTGCTTTCTAAATACCCTTGACGATTAGATTTCATAAAGTAAACTTGAGGTAACTGCATCATATTTGCATGGAAAAGGTATGTGGTTACACTTGTGAACACTCAGATTATCAAATTTCAAAGTTTACCGAGGTTTCTCGATATTTGATGAAAATAACTTGTTATATTTTTATTTATTTCATGCAAACTATAAGGCCCATATGAGTATCACATAATGTAAAACACTGATAATTTAAACCCCGGGTTAGGTATATCAATGGGTAGTTCGCCTATGTCTAATGATAGATAGTGAAATGTGATTAGACCCAAGGTGGTTTGACAAACATGGGTTAGATTATCTTAACAAAAATACCAGTTTATATGTGGATATATTTGATGGTTGAGAATATATGTTGTTATCTTATATACACAATTTTGTATGCACTCGATGTACAATATATCAATATACTGATTTGAAGGTTAGCCGACATCTATTAGTTGAAGACATAAAGAATCAAGAAATCTTGAAGATAATAAAGATAAGTCAAGAAGGATTAGCTAGACAGCTTTGTATTTCTTCTCATATGTATAAGTTAGTTTCTTCTGAGAAATTCATGTAACTCCTTAGAGGAGTGTCATTATACATTATGCAAACAATGCAAGTTCATTGATGGAAATTATTCATTATTCTTTACTATTTGTTAAATTTTATCCTAGAAATTTTAGGTAATGATCCTCGACTTTAAGGCTTATCTTAACCAAGGGACAATCAAAATCGGGGGTTGTTACACTCTTCCTCTCTTTGTATGATGACAAAAATCATGCCGGGCTAAACTCCACATTCCTTAGGACCCGAGAGTAGCTATATATTGCTTTTTATTTTAATTCTATGAATGGATAATATATTTTCTTCATTATGGACGTGAATATAAGATATGCTATTGATTTTTGTAAGCTTGATCATCATAATCAAAGTAATAGACCATTAATGGCTTCAACGACAACATCAACACTATGACTATTGTGGTCAACCACTATAGGTTATTTTCTTCTTTTTGTCATTTCTTTTAAACAAGAGAATAATAGAATTTTTTTCCTTTTGTCAATTCACTAGTATTCTATGTCTTGTATTGACATTAATTTTTAGGTACTAGTGCATGGTTCACACTTGAACCACAAGTTATAGAGAGTCTACTCCAACCACTTGTACACCAGGAGGAGATTTTTCAAATGTCACAATAATTTTGGGTCTTACTTGAGAAGCTCATTCAAACTCCAACACCACAGCCAGAATAACAACATAAAATAGCTATGGCCAAATGATGATGACCATGTAGAGGGTATGTCTAAAGAACAAATAGTCTGTGAAAATATAAGGGCATCATTAGCCACATCTCAATTAGGGCCAATAAAATGTCAAGTTGTTAATGTTGATATCTACAAGATAAATCTGGGACTCGTAGTTCTTGTAAATGGTCAATCATTCCATGGGCACAACTTGGAGGATCCTATGATAGACATAAACAACTTTCTGGTGATCTGGGCATACCAAAGCTTGACAGAGTTCCAACAATAGTGATTTATCTGATGTTTTTCTCATACTCATTGTGAGATAAATCCAAAGTGTGGTTCATATGTCCACTGCCATAGTCTATAAAAATATGTGATGAGACGATACATACATTCATCAAGAGATATTTCACACCACCGATGACAAATGAACATGTGGGAAAAATCTACAACTTCAAGAAACATGTTGACGAGTCATATTTAGAAGTTTGGGAGATATTTTAGAACATGCTCAAGAAAGTCCCTCATAATGGGATTGATCTATATGGGCAAGCGAAGACATTCTATTACAAAAATACACAAAGGGGAGAGGTCTACTCTTAATAGTGTAGGGATAGGATTCTACCTAAACAACAAGGCTACAAGATATCATGAGATGTTGAAGAACATGGTCATGAACCAATCCTAAGGAGAGGAGAGAGAAGCACCAACAACAATCAAGAGCTCAATGGAATCAAGAGAGATCACAAAATTTAAGGCTCAAATGGAGAAACTCATAAGGAAGCTTGTTCATAAATCTAGCACCAGACTTTCTACGAGTCTGGTACTAGGACTGTTCTCTTAGACTAATGAAAGGAAGACTTTACAAACTTTCAAAATAAGCTTTCTAGCTTTAAGAGAGGATATTATAATATTATTACATAATCCACTTCCCCTAGGGATCACCATAGGATTAGAATGAGGTTGAGTGAGGACTACCCTCTTCTCCCTACAATGAATATGTGCATAATACTTGTATCGACAATCCATAACAAGTATAATATCAAAATCTTCCACAGTCAATAACATGAATTCAAAGGTCATATCATGATTTTTAAATTTTATAGGAAGGGCATCAGTTTTCTGTAATGTAGTGAGTATTTTCCCACTAGGAGTTGATAGATCAATAATATATCCTAGATCTCTTATATGCAAATGTAACATAGATGCCAAATTTCATCTTACAAAATGTATTTGTAGATCTAGAATCAAACAAAGCTTTAAGATGATGATCATTAAGAAATACAATGCCCACAAAGAATATTTTTTTCATGAATATTTGAAGGCATTAAACATGATTTCAGATAAATGAAAGCAGTTAGGGTTAACTTTAACTAGTTGATTTGGGTTTTCCTTAGCCTCTTCTATAGTCACTGCAAACACTCTAGCATTATAGTACCCTTGAGGAGGTGGACCACCTACTGGAGGGTTGCCAAAGATAGGTTGAGTAGGACACTTGGCAATGAAATGGCCATCCTTTTTGAAGTTGTAGAAGACTGGCTTGGCATGACAACATACTCCATCATGGTGTCACCCACAAGTCTGGCACTTTGGGTGAGTTATCTTCTAATGGCTCTGGTTGTGTTTTTGTCCTCCTTTACCTAAACTTCCTTTTCCTGATCCCTTGTTATGTCCAGGGTGAAATTTCCTAGAATTATCTTCATTGGTAGTGGTTAACCCTAAGTATCCCATTCCTGAAGGTTTCTGCATGCTCCCATCCATTTCCAGCTTAAGGGCCAAATCTAGGGCTTCATAGAAGTTTTTGGGATGGGATGTGATGACTAGGATTCTCAGGTTGGAATCTAGGAAATCAATGTAGTACTCCAGGAGATGATCTTTGGTATTAATAGGTGCATAACGCTTGAGAAGTCTAAACTTCAGAGTGTGGTCAACCACTGAGAAATTGACTTGTTTAATTTCAATGTACAACCTCTCCTTCCTCTTCGTCTTATCTATGGGAATAAAATAGTCAGTGAAAATGGTATTGAAGGCTTCCCACTCCATAGTACTAATCTCTTCTTCCTTATTTCCACTAAAATTTTCGAACCAGATTTTTTCTCATCCCTTAAGTAGGTGTGTGGCAAACTTGACCATCTTCCCATTGGTTACTTCTAGGGTACAAAAGGAATTATCTACTGTTTGGGTGAGGTCTACCTAGAAGAAAAGAGGATCTCAATATGGGTTACACTATTTACTTTCTTCCCCCAAAAAGGTATTAGGGTTCAATTTCAAAAAGTCAAGCACATTCACCTCATCCTTAGAAGGACTAGGTTCAAAGATTCCCTTTAGGGAGACAATCTCCATAAAGTCTAGAAGGATTTTCTTATATTCTTCCAACCTATTCTTGACCATTTTCTACAAATCACGTTCAAAAGTTTCAAGTTCTTTTCTCTTGTAGGAGGATGACTCTTCTGAGGCATTATGTTCTACGTGACATCTTTGACCGAATTTGGTGAATATTTCTAATTTTACAATGAACCAACTTGTCATGTTGGGCCGAGTGTTGTATCTTTACTATTTTTTTTTTTTGGTAATACAGGATATTCGTAAGGATTGTGCCAAGACCAACCCGGGGAGCTCAGCCCCATCCGGTAATGAACATAGGAATAGGAGATGTCGCGCAGAGGCCGGCTGCGGGAGAAATAATTCCAAACAACATCACTAGGAAGATTCGAACCCGGGACCTTTAATGAGGGGTCACGTGCTGCGACCACCTGAGCTACTGCTCACCGGTATTTCTTCAACTCACTTTGTGTTGGAAACAACGTTTGTCCACTTTGTTTATTTTTGAAATATTTTCTATTAAATTTACACACACAGCCCCATCCATGGTTTCAGTATTGTGAATTGATTAGGTTCTGATATCGTCATCACATGAACCTTCCAGACAGGCAGACCGGATTCGCAGTTATAGGGCACAAAATGCTATATATCTTATCCAGGGCCACTGATTCTAAGCCCCACGTGGTTACAACTAAACTGCTATCCCATATAAAACATCCCCCGTTTCGGACAACCGCGTCGAGATGGAATATGTATTAGAATTCTATTATATAAAACAACGACGGTGTAATATCAGGGTAACGGTCTGGACCTTATATTCAGAAAAAGAAAAGAATTGTATAGATGGCAGAATTAAAAAAAAAATTCTATCAACTAGGCATGCTGAATCACGTGATAGAATTGGTCCAACTAGGAATGTTCACCAATAAATTACTAGTTGAGTGGTAATCATAGTCTTCCATAGATGTATTTTTCCAATCCCAGTTGGCGTAGACATTAAAATATTAAATAGAGAAGAAGACTCTTTTTTTTGCGAAGACTGGGCAACCCTCCCTATCCGCTCCGGCGATCCTTTATATAACGGCTAGTGCAACCTTCCATCCATACCTAACAATAAGAAAATGCAGGTCTCATTCCTCGTGTTGGTCTCTGTGGTCGCTTTGTGCATATGGACGGCGAGCGCCCAATGTCGGCAAGCACGAAGAATATGCGGCCGCATCAGCGAGTGCCTCAACCAACGTAGTAACCAACGCTGCTGCGAGTCCATTTACAACTACGAACGGGGTGACGGCTGCTGTTGCCTGTGCCAGGAGCTCAACAACAATAACTTGGTCACGGTCGCTCGTGAGTGCAACAGAAATTGGCTCGGCTTTGCCACCAACTGTCCCCGCACGAAAATAAATTAACAGATTGCATAATCTGCGTCTTTTGTTCTCTAGGGGCTGCTACAAATATAGAATCCATTTGGCATGGCAGTTAATTTCCCCGCCAATCTGCCTACAGTTGTTATTCACGTGGTTAGCTCATGTAGTCTGTAATCCTTTGTACTCCTCGATGTTATTGCCTCTTGGTTATATCTTAAACTTTTACTTTATCAAATTGCGTTTATCCATTTATTTTGCAACTGGCAGGGATAGGTTGTCCTGTTCTTAAACTTTTACTTTATCAAAATGCGTGGATCCATTTATTTTGTAACTGGCAGTGATAGGTCGTCCTCTCCTCTCCATTCATCGTCACTGGGAGTGAGAATCATGTTAGAAGACACTATATGTTCAAATTGTTTCTCAACTTTTAATATTTTTTCAACTTTCAATTTTTTTAACATTCAAGCGAGATTGGCTCGCCAGTAAATGCCACACGATTTGGGACACCTGTGTCAATTGCGAATGGTAGTGATTAACTGAAGGAAAGTGTTATGCATCGTAGGGCTCCATCCTATGCCATACTCGGTTGCTTCTCTCGGGGGTGCTTTAGAATTTGTCAATCTCGTGTCAACATTTAATTTGAAGCAACAGAAATAATTGTATGTAACATGTCAAAAGATAATTATAGGTGTACCGTACTCTGTGTTCACACTGGAAGTAGCAAATCCAAAGTCCACATACCTATGGTTGAGGTCTTGCATGTAATAGTGTCTTTTGTAGGACGAGTTTGCTGGATTGAATCCATGTGTGAATGTGCAGCCTTCTCGCTGATTCGATTATGAATGATAAAGAAATTGGAATCTCACTTTTTCCCTTTTTTTGATTTGATTTTTTGGTAGGTATCAATGGGTAAACTTGTCCTTTGCCACTTCTTATTTCCACACATTCATCAAGCCATTTGGCTAGGCGCTATAGGGCCAGCTCAGCGGGCCCCATTTCCATAAGAGGACAAGAAATTACAAGCGTGGCTTATTCAGATTTTCTACTTGGTCAAGAACTATAAAATTCCTAGTAAATTGATTATAGATTAGAAAAATATTATAAAACATGTTATGGAATTATGGGATTTTCCTCTACATGTTTGTTTTATTTCCGTTATGCTAAATATATGATTTTTAAGGATTTTCCTAATTGGTCAGAATACCTAAAAATTCAGAACTAATAACCTACAAGTAAGAAAAATTATGTGAAATATTCTATAAACTCACACAAATATAATCTATATGACCACATGGTTTTGATAACCTAATTCAGTATTTAAAAGGTAGTTTTTAGGGTTTATATAATTTATGTGGATTAACCCTAATTTCATATATGTTGTTAATCGGTGGCTTGTGGCCCTTATCTAGATCTAGGGTTTGACTCTGACTTGCTAATAAATAGACAAGGTATGTTGCATTTATTATTTTATATATATCGAGCAATTACCTATATTCACTCACTCTCTTGGTCCTTTGGGACACAATACCCTATACACTTTTCTCTCTCTCCTCTAAAAGGTTGACTCATGTGTGTTAGATGATATAACTCTTTTGTTTGATATTCTTATTGACTCTAAATTATACTTTGCTTCATGATGAACCCTAATTGTGGATATGATTTATTTCCGCACTTATGAGGTGGATGTTTCTTGTTGTCCAATTGTGCAATCGAAGTCTCATTAATTTTATTTATAAAAATGAACTTCATTTGCCTCTACATTTATGCATACTTTGTGATACTTGTAGCCCTAAAATAATATAATGCATTAATTTTTGGGTGTTATTGTTGGTATGTATGCCCAGAGAGTCAATCATAAAATGATTATGATGGGGCATTGGATACCTGATTTGATAAGGAGTAAGGTAATTATGTCTATTATGTTTGTCTCAATCACGAGATGATGACACAAACATGGTAGATGTCTAAAGAATGATGTTACTAGACAACATATGCCTTCAGGTTGAGAGCCTGAACAATGAGATCATATGTATGATAAGAGTACATACCTTCTTATTATGTCCCTAGTAGGATATTACTATGGATGTAAAATAGACAACAATAATAAATAAGACTAGAGTGTGTGTTGGTTGATGACAAAATTTCATCAGTCATGATATGTGATATCAAACCAAACACATATGTACCTATTAGAGAATAGTGTACCAGACAGACTCACCTTGGGAGTGATACATGGAGACCATGGAATGGTAGTCAGAATCAACTCTCATTGTCACAGTGGTTCTTAGACCTAAAGACATTACACTCATCACATGTCATTTAATGTATTTTGACATCATCCAATGTGACCTTGGATAAGAGTTTCCATAAAGGTGATGCTCGATTGCATTGTGATACATGGTATTGAACGTGAGTGGTGTAGATGGAATTTTCCTATAGGAGATTGATATCCATGCCACTTTATAAGTGAGATTGACAAATGTATGGCCATACTCATGTGACTCAATATGTGATATTTGAGCTCACATGCATCTAATACAATATGCTCTAGTTCAATCAACATGGATTGAACATTGAGAGGATGAGGATTCCATGCCTCGATCGATTGAGATATCAGAATTAAAGGAACTATACGATCACGGTAACACTGATAAATGATTTTAGGTTGAAGTTTTTCTCCAACTTTCCAAATACTTAGGTAGAAATGATATTTCTCTAGATACCTTTCATTGCTTGTGATGTCATAAATTGGTTATGGACATTCACTGCCAATGTAATTTGGGACCTTGGACCCACTAATACAATTGGATCCACAAAAACACATTCACAAGGAAAACGTTGTAAAAGAAACACATATATTTATCATAAGTCATACAATTTGCAGGAAAGTACATTTCTTTGGAAAAATTGCATTTACAACCATACATGAAAAATCAAGGTCGTAACATACTCCCCTCCTAATAGGAATTTTGCCCTCAAAATGCAGCCAATCAGATAAACAATTCAGGGTATGCCTTTTCCATGTCCATCTTCAGCTCCCATGTGGCTTCATCCTCTCTGTGGTGCTTCCAAAAAACCTTTACCATCTCTATCTCTTTATTCTTGAGCTCTTTCACTTTGGTATCTAGTACCCTCACAGGTGACTCAAGATATGCATGTATCACTTGGAGCTCAATAGGTTCAATGCTCAACACATGGTTTGGGTCCTTCACATAGCACTTCAGATTAGACACATGGAAAACATCATGCATCATATTATACTGAGGGGGTAAGGCCAAATGATAAACAGCTTCACCAATCCATTCTAAAATCTAAAACAGACCCACATATCAGGGACTTAGCTTTCCTCTATTGTTAGATATAGCTCAGAGGGGTCGGATTTTCAAAAACACATGCTCTCCCATGGTGAACTGCAAGTAAATCCGCTTCACATCTGCATATGACTTCTGTCGATCCCAGGCTCTCTTCAGCCTTTGCTTGATCAAAGTGACTTTGTCTTCATACACCTGGAGCTTATCTGATCTCAACAAGGTCCTCTCGCCAACATCATCCCACTAAAGTGGTGACCAACACGGCCTCCCATAGAGAGCTACATACGATGGCATCTTGATACTGGCTAGGTAGTTGTTATTGTAAGAAAACTCAGTGAGGGGTAGGTATTGTTCCCATGATCCACCCCAGTCAAGTACACAAGCTCTCAACAAATCTTCTAAAGTCTGGATTGCCCTCTCTGATTGCCCATCAATCTGGGGGTGATATGCTATACTGAACTTTAGTCTAGTACCGAGTTCCTCTTGTACCTACTTCCACAACTTGGAAGTGAACTTCTGATCGTGATTAGAAATGATCAAACTCATAATACCATGTAGTCATGCAATCTCTCAGATGTACAATTCAGCTAACTTTGTCACTTTGGCAGTGGTCTTTAAGGCAAGGAAATGCATCAACTTGGTAAGGCAATCTACCACAACCCATATTACGTCATGACCTCTCTTGGTCTTGGAAGACCCACCACAAAGTCTATGGTGATTTGTTCCCATTTCCACTCAGGAATCTCAATCGAATGTTGCAATCCTCCGGGTCACTGGTGTTCAACCTTCACCATCTGGCACGTGAGACAACTGGCCACATAGGCCGCTATATCTCTTTTCATTTTGGCCCACCACAAGTACCGTTGCAGATCCTTAAACATTTTGGTAGTGCTAGGGTGCACCTTGTACTTCGAACTATGAGCTTCTTGCAAGATACGATCCTTCAATGGTGAATCTTCAGGAACCCAAATATGACTCATGTAATGGATTCCACCATCTACTCCTACTTAGGATGGGTCTGAGGTTTATCCAACAAACTGTTCATCTTGTCAAACTCTGGGCTGTCTAACTGGGAAACTACCAAATCGGTCAACTTGTATGGTTTAATCTGTATATTAGCCAAATGGACTCGGTCCTCTAACAGTTGTGGAGTCCACTCCAAAATATCTTCTAGCTTCCTCCACTGGCTAGACTGGACAATTGCACACTTGAGCTATTTTTGGCTAAGAGCATCAGCCACAATATTTGCCTTTCTAGGGTGATAGGTAATGATAAAATCATATCTTTCATATATTCCATCCACCGTCAATGTCTCATATTTATGTCCATCTAAGTCAGGAGATACTTCAGGCTCTTGTGGTCGGTGAAGATTTCAAAGGTGGCTCCATATAGATAGTGTCACCAAATCTTCAGGGCATGTATAATTCTAGCCAACTCTAAATCAAGTGTTGGGTAATTCTCTTCATTGGGTTTGATTTGTATGGAGGCATAGGCAACAACATGCCTATTTTTCTCTAGCACACATCCAAGTCCCATCTTTGATGCATCAGTGAGGATCAGGCTGTTGGGTTTTAGGGGAGGCAGAGATGGAAGCAGAAATAAAAAATTTCTCCTCAAACCCAGAACCCAAAGAGATCTCATCAACATCTATATGGTAGGAAGGATGGTTTGTAGAGGTGTACCTTGTCCCAAGGCTTGCTCGGCGACGTTACCTTGCGGATAGAACGATCTTCACCTCCAGTCATGGACGACATTTGTGCATCTCCTGGTCGCACCCAGACTGACGGATTAACGGTTGTCCTCTGAGCGGAAGAAATCTCCCGCCTCTGTTGTAGTCCACACAGACCACCGGGAACTCCAGTCATCCTATCCTACAGGATACTTGAAGGAGTCGTCCCCTTCTGTCGGTTTACCAGTCACCGACATGCTCTCCCACCACTAGTTGTCATCCTGTAGTTGTCTTTCGCTCACTGTGCCTCCCTAGTCGGGTAGCACCTGCTCAGTCTCTCCCAGTTCACAATCAGAGAGGACAACTTTGCAGAGCAACTGGTGTTGTCTGAGTTGTTCTATCTAAGAAGCCCCCAGTACCCCTCTATATATAGGAGGGATCAGGGTCATGGTTCTCAGCCCCGGGAAATGCGGGACTAAAGAGAGAGTAGAAGGGTCTAGAATTTCCACAAATTTGATACACTACGGTAGGTGAACCGGTCATTTCACAAATGAACTGATCATTTGGGGATTGAACCGATCGGTTCATCTCATAAACCGGTCGTTTGTGGAGATGAACCAATCAGTTCATTCATAAACCAGTCGTTTCACTTCCTAGGGTAGTTTCCAATGGACTTTCCTCTTTCCTTTTCCAATTAATCCAAAGATCAATACTTATCCCAATCGAATTGTACAAGTGAAACGAAAATATTTTCTCACCAACCTAACTTTCCCAAACTGGCTCGTTTGGTCCAGCTGAATCGATTGGTTCAACACTTGAACCGTTCATCTCACTTGACCCTGAGCCGATCGGTTCAATAATTTGAACCGGTCGGTTAGCAATCCAGGTTCAGAAATCGGTCAATGCAGTTCTCAATCAATCTGACACCCAAATCAGTTAGTCCAACACTTGAACTTGGTGATTATGAGTCAAGTCAATTGATTGAATGTTTAATTGAATTACTAAACACATTTAGTAAACAATCTAAACATCATTTGTGGATAAACTCCTCTTCCAGGTTAAATCCTATGTGTCTGACCCTACATGCCCATTTCACATTGGCAGTGAAAGTCCATAACACTTATGACTTCACAAGCAAAGAGCAGTGCCTAGTCACACACCGGAGCTACCCAAGTGAAAAGGAAAGTTGGAAAACAACTTTCAATCCTACAATCCGAGATTGGTGTTACAATGAATGTATAATTCCTTTGTCACTGATATCCGAAATGAACTCAAGGCATGGAACAATCATCCTTTCAATGTTCATTCACTTCCTTGATCTCAGAGCAGACTGGATGAGATATGTGTGACATCAATATGACATATTGAATCACACATGCATGCACATGCCTTTCTCAGTCCTACTCATCAAGTGGCCATGGACATAAAACTCCTGTAGGAGGGACAAATCCCATATCTATCACTCACCCCTCAAAATCCCCTTGTGTCAAAGTCACCCAATCATCACCTTTATAATAATCTATATTTCAGGACTGCGTTTGATGATGTCAAAGTGTACCCAATGACATGTGTTGGGTGTAGTGATTTCAGGTCAAAGAATCACACTCACCACCATCACTGTGAGAGCTGACTGTGACTACCTAGTCATGGTTCCATGTGTCACTCCCATGATGGGTCTGTCTGATACACTTGTTCTCTAACAAGTACATATGTGCTTGGTTTGATATCACTATATCATGACTAATGAGATTCTGTCATCAACCAACACACAATCTAGACTTGTGTGTCACTGTTGTCTATCAGCCTTGCACAATGACATCCGACTAGGGACATAACAAGAATGTACAACCTCTTAACATCTGTATGATCTCATCGTTCAAGTCATGTACTTGAAGGCATACGTCATTGAGTTATGTCATTCTCTAGACATTCAATTTGTTATGTCATTATCTCATAACTGACTAAATCAGAATGAATTGGAAGCTTGCCTTTGATGTTTATCAAATCAATCTTAATGTATCCCACCAATCATCCCATGATTGGATCTTAGGACATACATACCAACAAACTCCCACTTGTACTGTGATCCAATCACCCTTGAATCATATTCTTAGTGATCTCCAAACATGTCCCACGTGTTCTAGTGCTAACGCAGTGAGTTATGGAAACACTTTGCCTAAGTCGGTATTATTGCATGTCTCACATCTCTTCACTGTACATCTTACGTATGAGATGGAGTTGTCATAATATGTGATCCAATACTCCTTTGCTAACCTTTAGCCTCATTGCACGACCAAGCATTCCTTGTCATCAATGACCAGAATATCTATAAGTTCATCTTTATGAACTCCCAGATCCATATAGTATCCACTTCTGCTCTCTAACACACGGATACTCAACATTTCCTTTTAAAACAGATTTATTGAAACGTTACCAATTTTCAACACACGTTCACTTTTATATATCCCATATATATTTTGGGATAAATTTTCTGTCCTTTTCGGAAGTTCACATAAGTGTAACTCTTTACAGTGAACCCTTCCTTATTTCCTTAGAAATACTACTTCTCAAGTACTTATCAAATTCTCATGATATTCCAGTAACCCTTACTGGAACTAGACAGACATCCACTCATCATGTACCACATACGAGTTATCAGGATGAGCATATCATATTGTCATGTCCTACATACAAGATGATAAATGCATTTTATTCTTGATATGTCCATACACGTAAGATAACAGGATGATTACCTACATGATAGATCCATATCTATTATTTGTGTTCCCATTATTCAAAAGAATTGGGACACTTGGCTCTGGGATACTAACTCCATGTAACATGGACAAGTTTTCTCCCACTGAATCTGTGCATACTGAACCCTACAGTACATATTGCCAATGTATGCTCTCTCTTTTACAGGTCAAGAGGTTTTTGAGAACTATCTCTATAGGTCTCTATTCCTATCACATAGGAAACATCTCTATCTTCCTTAAAGATAATTTCCACAAAGGATTCCATTCTAAAACATCTCATTCCTCATCAACATTTGGAATGCATATATGCTCCCACTGAATCATAGATCCCTTATTCTTTATCTTTTTCATATTAGTCAAACCCTTTGACTATATTATCAAAGTAAAGATCCCAGCTCTGAGTTGCTTGTACTCAATCAATCACATTGATTAGTCCATTGTAACTTATAGACATCATTTGCATTAATGGATTCATAAACCTTATAGGCTATGTCACGTACACATCCTTGTTTTATTCCTCATAGGAATGTGATTTTAGTATCTGTATGCCAAATCTCTTAGATATTAATTTGCAATCAACAAGCATGATCCTTCTCAAAATGTCATCCATGTGTCTTAATTCTTAAGACTCATTCGCACATATGGATTTTATCCCAATGGGTTTTACAACTAATTTCAAACCTTATGGTTCACATGGAAGTCATTTATGACCTTATGGTCATAAACCATAACTCAAAATCCAGTTCCTCAATATCATATACATTGTTGACTCATCATATGGCCAACTCATCGTATAGATATTTGAGGTGTATCTATTAAGGAATTTGAGAACTCACAACACTTTGTGATTCTTAATATCCTTTATTAGTGCAAGGTATTCTCTATTTAAGAAGAACTTGGTTATTTGATAATCATCCTCTAACTCCTTAGAGTATGACCCCCTTTGATTTAGACATCACTATGCCTTAATCATGAGTTCTCTATGATATACTATCATAATCACTCATAAGGTTCTCAAACATTTGGTTTAAGTATCTCATTCATTGATCACATCAAGAACTATTACTTTTACCAAATTTGTATTTCATTCATGATCTTCTTGAACACTTCAAGATATTCATATTGGTATCTCTAAACACCATTTGAAGTATTAGCATTTGCTCCTTTAGGTATGTAAATACATCGTATGCATTATACCTAATAGGATAATCATTCTCCCACTATCACTAGTGAAGACTGATTTATCATGTCAAGATATTCATGTCTCTTAATGGTGCACAACCAAAAGATTCTAGATTATACATCAACATGGAAACTAGAGATGAATTTCTCATGATAATGCTAATTCATTGTTTGAGTTATCAAAAACTTTTAGGTATCATTTTATCTTATGCATACCAAGTACCACAAGATAAAGAAAGACATTGCTACAAAGATCATACCTTTGAAATTGAAACATCAACTATATTGATAGCCATCTTGTCACTACAAGATGCAACAAGAAAGTGTTTCTATTGGAAAATTGAAATAGTAGTTCTCAACTCTATTTCATGCCCTTTAGGCTGAAATAAACTGAAAGGTACTCCTATCTATGGCAGCAACACTTGCTCTAATGATGAGTACTCCTTTCTTGGTCCTTTCACAAAGGAAATCACTTATTTTTAGATCTTTCATATCATATATGTCAGATCTTTATCTTGGTATCATATACCTCATATAAGGAAGTGTTTATTTCATGATACCTACGGTGGAGATCTATATCCCCTCCTTTCATCTTCCTTTGTTCTTCCAGATATAGAGGGCAATTTCTCCTCCCTCGTTCACCCTTCCCATATACCTTGAGGCTGAAGACGGCTTGGGTTGCTGGCTAGCATCAGAACACTTCTTTGCTTTGACCTTGATCTTTCCTTTAAGACTTACCCTTCATTGATCACATCAAAGATTAGGGTTTTCCTTTCATCATCTATGCCTCTACTGTCCTCAACATGTCCAACAACTTTGTCAATGGCTTGTCAAAGTTATTCATGTTGTAGTTCATCATGAACTGTATGATTCTCACAACATTTGTAGTATCATACCAGTAGTCAACTCTTGACTCAGAGGGAATCCCAATCTAGTCAGGTTTTCCACATACCCAATCACATTGAGTGTGTGAGAACCTACCGGATCTCCTTCTATCATGACATACTAGGACAGTGTCTTAGAGACATCATATGTCTCCTGGTGTCTCTGTAACTCATAATTCAGAGAATACAACATCAAGCACTCCACATTAATGGCATCCTTAGTATGCTTCTAGTAAGCATCCCTTTCAGCCTTTGGTGTGATGGGAGCTAGTTCATCTGGTTCTGGTATAACTAGGACTTAGAGCTTTCACTCTTCGATTGAGAACACTTCTCAACATCCTAATCAGTAATGGAATTATTCCCATTTAGTTTATCTCAAGGACCAATTGCAAAGAAAGTGATTATTGTTTATAGCCATTTCTTACAAAAAGGAAATATATGAAATTTAGTCCAAAAACTCATTTTGACTTCTTTGATTGATTTGAAAAAGTTTTACGATATAATTAGGACTTTAATTAATTATCGCTCCCACTATTTTTATTCAAATTGATAGCCCTCACCATCAATTTAGAAGATTGCAGCGTACAACCTTCTAGTAGGTTAAGATCCCAAAATCCTCTCAGTCATGGACCAACTAGGGCTGTCACCCACAACTTAGATCTTCCAGGTAGGCAACTCTTACCAATTTCATCATATGCAACTCTTAAAAGATGTCATGCACAACTCCTTGCCATGATCACCTCCATGCCTCAAGGTGCTAGATCCTATCTAGGTCACCTTGTTAAGTCTGACCCAAAGCCAACACGATGAATATGCACCCTGCTAGGGCAGACCCACATATCCATCCTTCACACTTCGATGAGATAGATAGTGCACCATGCTAGGGTGTGCCCACACTTGGTCGATAAAGCTTTTCACGTGTGTTGCATTTGGAAGGCATCTAAAACTTAATATTTATTGAGGGATTTGGTTTTATAGGTACATATACATATCTGATCACCACAATATATAGTACATATCATATACATGATATATCCCACAGAAAACATGTGAAATGATAAAAGCGATGATTATGGCCATCCTAATGTGATTCCTCGAGCCAAGAGGTATCACGGTCATCTAGGTCCACATCACATGCAACATGTACAAGATGAACTTTATGCTTTGGCGTTGTTCTGGGTTTGATCAAATCATCTCCATGATTGATAGGCTCGCCATCAGGCCGGTCAGTTGGGTGCCACCAGCCGATTGGTTCACTGGTCGTCGTGCATCTCCTCAGGTTGCCACCCGCTCGTCTCGCTCTAGGAATCAACCACCTTTGTCCACCAACCGATTGTCTCATGCCCGAGACGATCGTCTGGATCCTCTAGGTGTCCTTCATTCTTTGACATAACTAGAAATAAACTAATCCTATTTACAATTGTGTTGGGAAACCCCAAGTTACATTCGGGGGGAGCAAAGGTAGGAAAGAATCTCAAGTTATCTCGAGTTATATCAGGAATAGGAGGTAGGGAATCAGTGCGCATATAGAGATGCAAGAAACAACAATCAACCACACACAAATTTAGGGTTTATGGCCACAATCACGGTACAATCACCATAGAAACCGTTTAAGGACAACACATATCGAATGCATTTATATACCATATCATATATGTATATGTAGGGATTTTGTAGATTTATATTGGACATGCATAAAGACAATTAATTATTCACATCATATGCAATAAATAAAAGGCGACAAACCAAAAACTGATCATGTCGATTATCCTAAAGTATAGAATGTTGACGTGGCTCTGATACCACTATTGGGTTTTAGGGGAGGTAGAGATGGCAGCAGAAACAAAAATTTTCTCCCCAAACCCAGAACCCAAAGAGATCTCGTCAACATCTAATTGTAACAATGTATCACAAGCAAATTATGATTTAACAAAACAAACTTTACATTTTAAGCATGACTACTCAATTCCTACATATCCTTGCATCTATGTTATCCCTGTAAAGGATATGGATACTACCTCTCTCATATGGTAGATCTCAACTAACCCCCATTATCCTACCTTACATGTAGATCACTACATAGGGTTGTGTAGTCATATTGTCCTACCCAAAGGTAGACCCACACCTCGACTCAGGATAACCTGATGATCCTACCCCAAGGGTAGACCATGTACTAGGTAATCCATCTCGTCATCATTAAAGCTACAGAGGAGGACTGGGATCTGAGCTAGTTATGCACATATACTTATGGTGATAGTCATAGTTACTTTATAGTTGCATGAAATAAAAGTCAACCAAACAATTATTTCAAAGCAACCAATAAAACCTCAGGAATCACCGTGAAACTAGAGCAATTTAACCATAAGCGTAACCACATACATTTTCTTGAGCAACAGAATCCAAAATCAACAAGATATCCAACCAAGCACATAATGCAAGCAACCCTTAATTCCTGAAACATATAGATTACATAATGTCACTTTCTTATTCTAAACAACTTCCTAATGACATGAGGATACTTTATAAGGCTTTGAAGTCTCCTTAGGGTTCATTAGGGTTTCTTAGGTTGCTTTATCCAACTTTATCCCTTTTTAGGCTAACAATCCTAAAATAGGTTTCTTATTTACAAATACCCTAATTATCCCAATTATCCTCAGTAAGGATTCTTTAATCTCAAAACAAGTTCAAGATCATTATATCTCTATTGTATGTTTACATTTTTGGATTAAAACCATTAAAACCCATATTTCCAAAATTAGGGGTTTTAAGCCTATTAATGCGTAATCATGTGTATAAAACCCTAAAATAAGCATAATATCATATTTTTTCGGATTTAACTCTTCCTTTTATTCTCAATAGGTTAATACTACTCAAAATAACCAAAAAGAGACATGAAACCCGATTTCCATCTCAAATTAGGGTTTTACCATATTTTAATGCATTAAAAGTGGTAACTTCATATACTTTTTGAATTACGAGTGATATCAGGCTTCAAACCTATTTTTATTGGATTCTATATATATTTCTGATCAAAAAGCACTATCTACATTTATTTTTCAGCCAAAGAATCAATTTTAAACAAATTAAACAAGATCTACTTATTTTCCCAAATTTCTGACCAGAGAGGCAAAATACCTTACCTTTTTTTGGAAAAATGGCAACCATCAAATCTCAAGTCGTCGATGACCGATCGAGGATCGAGAGGATCGCCTTGCTTGCATTCACTCACTCTTTCTGAAGCGCGAATCAACTTGGTCCTTCGATCTGTCTCGGAGGTCAGCAGTTGACTGGAATCGAAGGGTCTGCGTCCTTCTTCTCCACTGAAGTGGGGTGCTTCGACCCGCGGCAGTCTGTGGCAGCGAAACTCAAATCAGGGAACTAGGGGCTCGATGAGGTGCAAAAGTTGGCAGCAGTCTCGTGAGGGTCGACCGAGGTTGGGGGTAGCCCTATTTATAGGTTTTGTGTGGGCTATTAGGGTTTTCGACCCCTTGCCATCAACCTTATTCTAAGAACTTTGGGCATTTCTTCTAGAAACCTCCAAACCTCGATAAACTTAGGCCAAAAGTGTTTGAAATCCTCTCCCGAATTGAAATAGGCAATCACCACGTCTGCACATGTAGTGGATTGCAAGAAAATTGAGATGGAAAATATCATTTTCCTGAGCCTCTTTTCCAATTCCGCTAGAACTAGGTGATGCACAGCTACCATTGGATCTTAGATTCAATAGACCACATCACTCACACTAAATAAAATAAATTGATTAATTTCTCAGGAAAATTCGTGACATTTATTAACATTTCTTTCACTTTAGGAAAATTTGTAGAATTCATAACTCTCAAACCATGGCTCCTTTTAATATAAATTTTGATGGAAACTCATTAATGACTTAATCTACTTGTGTGCCAAGTTTGGATTCATAATTCAAAAGTGAAGCAGACTTTTCTTCATGTGCAAGTTATCACTTAATAAAGCATATTTTCTTCATATTTTCTATTTCTTACTTTCTTATTTTCCTTTATTTGGATTCCTTATACCACAAGAAACCATGTGAATTTTGAAATAGCATCCATTATGATCAATCACATATCTATCCACAATTTTTTTATATTTTTCATATTTATTTCAATTTCCTTTCTTATATATGCATTATTTGTTTCCCTTCAACTTTCCTTCCTATTTTATCATCTTGGACCCACTAATATAATAGGATCCAGAAAAACACATGCATAAGGAAAAAGTTGTAAAAGAAACCCATATATTTATCATAAGTCATACAATTTACAAGCAAGTACATTTCTTTTGGAAAAATTGCATATACAACCATACAAGCAAAATCAAGGTTGTACCCCTGACCCTATCCCTTCTTTAAATAGAGGGATAGTCAAGGCTATCAGAAAACACAACAATAAGATCTAGAAATTGTTGTCCTCTCTAGTTGTGGTAGTTAGAGAGGCCAAGCAAGTCCTAACCATAAAAGGGAGGGACAAAAAGGGAGAGACAATACATGAGAGAGAATCAACCCTAGTAGGTTGATATTCAAAGGAACAACTCCTTTCCATTGGCTCAGGTAGCACAACGTTGAGTTCCTAGTGGTTCGATGGATTCTATAGAGGCAAATAGGCCTTTGCCACCCATTATGAGGACGTCATTAGCCATCGTTTGTGATGATCCACCAGGAGTCCACCGCAAACAACCATCTAGGGGCAACTTCATAAATAAGTACACTACTACAAGGATAGTTGTTGGACTTGCACCCTGATCAGGTATATATCTTGCAACCTTCCATCCTAGATAGATCATTGTTCCTACTAGTTTGAAAATTAAGAATTACATTTTTATTTTTGTTGCCTTCTATGATGCCCCAATTTTCCAATAGTAAAATGAGAGTCACATCAATTTATGATGTATATGAATTTAAGTCGATATGATCGAATTTATTTTATTGCATATGATATGAATATTGAAATGATTAATGTGAACATCTGATTATAATACCACATTTGATTCCACAAACAAACAAATATATATATTTATATATAAATATATATATATATATATATATATATATAGAGAGAGAGAGAGAGTCAGGCTGGAATACACTCGAGTGTACGAATCACATGAATACACTCAAGTGTATTTACATATCAAGACTATTTTTTGCAAAATATAAACCGTTGATCTTCACCATCATACTATGACTAGGCTACATACACGTTTTGAGCCCATTTGGATCAGTGTAAGTCACTCATCTAAGGGCAACAAAATCGATGCGCGAAACTAATTTGAAATGCATAATATTTGCGGTCTTCATAACATGAGCTATACATATCCAAATGTGCTCAAATTTTGCGTATGAGTTGTTCACAAGATGTTTAAGAAGATCAGTGGATTAGATTTTCAAAAAAAATATTGCATCATGAAAAACTACTTGAGTGTATTTCGCTCCGGATACACTCGAGTGTATTCTAGCCTGACTCTCTCTCTCTCTCTCTCTCTCTCTCTATATATATATATATATATATATATATATATATATATATATATATATATATATATATCTATACATATCTTCTAAAAGTTATTTTGATGGTGGATGTAAGCATGAATATGGAAAATGAACCCCTAGATCTTTGTACTTGGTTGAATGGTTTTTATTCCTATTTATATCTCGATTTTCATACTGATCCTCTCTCTCCTTTTCCATATGTAAAAGTATTAATACTATCCTTCTTATGCTCCCAATATAACTCAAGGTGTACCTATTACAATGTAATAAGTTAAATAGTAATAGGATAGCTTTTATTTTTTGTTATGGCAAAGAAGACGTTACGCACCTGACGAACTGAGTGACTCATAAGTTGAACTGATTGACCGATGGACTGAGGAGGCTAGATGATAGGATAAGCCGAATGATGAACTGGTGGCTGAACTGATCAAATGGAGGAGGCCATACATTTCTTGATTCAAGGACCAGTCGACTGATCCAAGAGATCAGCCGACCAAACAGGAGGCCCACAGATCGGCTTAAGAGTTGAATCGACCGCTGCAGACTAGTTCCAACACAAATCTTCATCAAAAAAGGATGCTACATATGATGTGGAACTTAGGTGGTAGTAATTCCTTATGACTCCAAGGAATTACATTAGTATGGCCATAATCATCGTTCATATATCTTTGATTGCATGTTTTTCATTTGTGGATATAACATGCTATGATACATACTAAGAGTATGTGGAAATTGGATATGTATATCTAGTTATAAATAAAATCCCTCAATAAATATTAATTCGAAGAAGCTTTTCATAAGTAATACACATGACAATCTTGATCAACTATGTGTGGGCACACCAAGCATGATGTGTTGTCCATCTTGTGAAGTATGATGGTAGTCATGTGGGCTTGCCATGCATGGTGCATGAATATCGTGTTGGCATTTGGGTCAGTCTTAACTAGGTGACCTTAATGACATTAAGTGACTAGAATAATGCAAATGACTATGGCAAGTAGTTGCACATACCATCTATCTAAGAATTGCACAATATGCAAGTGGAAAAAGTTTCCAACCTTAATAATTGGCTATGGACATTGGCGATGGCTGGGTAATAGCTCAATTGTTTTGGGTCTTGCTCACTTGAAGGTTGTATGATGTAATCTTCTGAATTGGTAGTGAGGGCTATCAATTTGAACAAAATAGTGGGATTGATAATTAATCAAAGCCTTATTTTTTTGGATAAGGTAAAATATTACTAAAACCAAAAAGTATAGGGAAGAACATCAAAAACCCCATATACTATACACGACCTATACAAAGCCCCACATGCTAAGAACCATGGTGTCAACATTAGCCATGTTCTTAAAATTGGTTTTAAAAAAACCAAAGCAAACTATTGTTAATTACAATAAAAAGAATTATATTATCCCTCGGTCTTTTCCCATGTAACCTAGCATTTCTCTCACCCCAAATGTAGAAGATGAGGGATAAAAAGAAGATGCCTCCCAAAGACCAGTTCCTGGTGTACTTCATGGTTACATGTAGGATCCATAGAATAGCTTTAGATAAACCGAGGGGTGCATGACCCACCCCCAATCACATTTGAAACTACCTTTCCTCCAGAGATAGGATGTGTAATCACACTCAAAGAAAAGATGTTTATGGGTTTCCAGCTGCCTATTGCACATCAGGCATATGGGGTTATAGTTCAGCCCCCAATTGATCAACCTATCCCTAGTAGGAAGCCTCTCCATAATGGCCATATAAGTACCAAAGCTCCATTTAGGGCATGAGGGCTCAATCCAGACCGCTAAAGCCCACGACACCTCTGGCAAGTGTCTATTAAGATACCACAGTCTGATATGTGTCCCTCCTTACTGTTTCTGCAGTAGGTAGGACCTATTGAGTCGAGCTTTCACCTTCTTCATGATTCTTCACATAATAGAGTCATCAGTTTGTTTTTCACCACCAAGCTCCCTGTACCTTCTTTTCATCCACACCACCCAAAGGGACTCATTGCAAGTAAGAAAACAATCCACCCTTCTAGCAGTAGCCTCCCAAGCCATCTCAAGTGGGCAAGAGACACCCAAGCCCTCAACCTAATTTTGCAAGATGATGGTGCTCCAGTCCACAACATGAGCACCTCCACCCCAAAGGAAGCCAACAACAATAGATCTGAATTTGTTCAAGATGTACTACAGAAGCTCGATTTGTCTGGACCAGAACCTGGTTTTTGCACTAAGAATAGATTGGCAGAGCAGAGCACAACCAGCCATGGATATAGTAATCCTGCTCCACTTCTCCACAGTCATTTTGAGATCATCAACACATTCAAAGAAGTTTGTGCCCCTTCGTCATCCACCCAATAGGGGAATGCCGGAGTACCTTGTGGGAAAGCACCCCACCGCCAGTCGACAAGCCTTTCTAAGTCAACCTCTATTGGGATCACAAGATCTAGACAAGAATATCTGGGATATAACCTCACTGATATACAAACTCGTGAGCTTCCCAAAACAATGCAATAGGTGGTGGACACCTCTCATATACTTGCAATGTCCATCTATGAAAAACTTTACATTGTTAGCAAAGATCATATGGGACTCAACCTTAATACCCTTAACATTAAATGATTTTATTTTTCCCTCCTCTTCTACATCCATCACCAAACTTGTGAGATTCTCCATGATTAGAGTGAACAGGAGGGGAGAGAGAGGATCGACTTGCCGCAAGACATTAGAGGCCCTAAAAAATCCATGAGGTACCCCATTAATCAGCACCGAGAAAGATGTGGTCTGAACACATTGCTTGGTGATCTCGATCCATCTTTGTTAGAATTCTAAGGAAGAAAAGGAGCTCCACAGTGCTGACCATCTAACATGATCATAGGCTTTAGATATGTCAACCTTGATATAAGTTTTCCTTGTGGAATTCTTCACACCAAAGTCCACCAAATCTTTTTTTAGAAATGAGGGTATTATCTGATATGGATCTACCTTTAACAAATGCAGCCTGATTGGGGGATATGATATTCGATAAGATTGCCTTGAGCCTATTTGCCAAAAGTTTACTCATAATCTTATACTAGACCATGCAACACGCAATGGGTCTGAAATCAGAAATATCGTAAGGATTCGTCGTCTTTGGGATAAGTTTGATGAATGCATGGTTAGCTTGTCTAACCATTCTTCCCCCCACAAGGAACCAACAGACAGCTCTACAAACATCATGACCCATAATCATCCATCCAGTCTGGAAGAATTTGGCATTAAAGCCATCAGGCTCTACCGTCACTGAAGCTCCTATAGAGAACACGGCCCTCTTGATCTCTTCATCATCAACCAATCTCAATAGACTTCTATTCATATCACGTGTGACTCCTCTTTAGAAAGGTGATTGTGGTTGGACGCCCTCCTGTTCATGATTATACAGGCCAGAGAAGAAATTCAAAACCAACCCACCATATTCTCTTCCTCATCCAAAATATTTCTCTCATCATTGATAAGATTGTGTATATGGTCACACATATATTTCTCTTCACTATCGCATGATAGATTTTTAGAGTTTCTATCTCCATATTTAATCCACTGTGTTCTGCTTCTCTACCAATAATAAACTTATTGAGCCTTCTCAAGATGTAGTAGCCTTTTCTCATCCCTCTCCTCTTCCCCCATGTACACAGTAGAACTCAGATTCTCCCTCAAATTCCTAGTTGCACTTTCATATTCTGTTCTGGCTTCTTTGGTGAGAATATCAAGATTGATGAGATCCTTCAACCATATCTTTAAAGACACATTCGTCTTGTTTAGCTTCTCAATCACTACAAAGAGTGGGTTACCAATAACCTCTATATCCCATGCCTTTTTAACAACATCTTCATAGTTGTGCCAACCCAACCAGTGGTTAAGGAAATGAAACGACCTATATGTAGAACTCTTATGGACCAAGATAACCTCCATCTAAGCATGGCCACTATTTGAATGAGCCCTGAGGCAAATGGAGGCATTGAGAAACACCTCCAACCATCTAACATTCACCATACCTCTTTCTAAGTTGCTAGAGATCCTCCTTATAGGGCTTAACTTGTTGTGCCACATCGTAATGCCTCCCCTTGTGTTTGACTCAATGAGATTGTCTTCATTCATAGCATCGTTGAACCTTTCTTACACTGAATCAGGAACAAGAAGCCCTCCCATCTTTTCCTTGGCCTTCCTCATACTATTGAAATCATATATCACAAGGTGAGGCAACTCCTGTGGGGTTGTACTCACGAGTTGCTGTCACAATCTTCTTCTGTCCCTCTCTGCATTCGATCCATAAACCATAGAAATAACACAATGAAATGCTCCATTGTTGATACAACTCAGAAAGATCAGTTGATCAAAATAGAAGATCGATTGAATATCCCATCTATCCATCTTCCACCCCATAGTGATTTTACCTCCATTAATGTGTTCCAATTTGGAGATGAACCCCCAATCCCTAGGGAACAAGCCTTCCACACGCTCACTCATTTCTCTTCTAATTCCAGTTTCCACACACACTGCAATATCAACTCCCTTCTCCTCCTGGATACATCATAGGGCCTTCTGCTTTCTCGGCAAAGAAGCCCCTCTCCGTTCCATGCAAAGATCTTCATATAGAAATTATGTTCTGTCCCCCCCTCCAGATGAGGCAATACTTCTTCCATGTCCTCTTCCTCTTCCACCCCACTCACCATTGGGGCAGCTTGTCGTTGCCCTCTTAGAACTTCCTAGATCAAGCTCTCCGTCCTCCACTAGGTCCTTAAGAACCTAGAACTAGCTAGTCCCTGAGTGATTCAGTTACAAATATTTCTCCTCCCACCAAACTGTGTCCCTCTTCCCCTCTATTGTCCAGAGCTTGTATTTTCTCCACCAACGGCTCAGGCAGGACATCACCCCTCACCTTATCAGTGTTGGCCTTCCCCCCACTTCCTCATGAACTTCCCTCATTTTACTGGCATGCCCAGCCTATGGCTCTGGTACAGAACTCAACACAATCTGGTCAGAGCCAGAGCCGGACGTGCTGGAAGGAACCCCCTAGTGCTGCCCCAAACTGCCACTGGTGACTCTACAATGAGTCCTCCTCCTTCTTGTAGTGTTGGGTCGAGCACTTCTGGACCTTCCTCTCTTTTCCTACTCCATTGTGTTTTCCTCTTTGGTAGTTGGGCAATCATCGGGCATATGACCGAACATGTTGCAGGCATGACACCTATCTAACAAGGCATCATACAAGACCTTGATTTCCGGCTCCTTTTCATCTTGGAGCTCGATCATTACCACTAGGAGAGGTTGCCTATCCACCTTCACTTCAATGCACAAGTGTGGAGCTCCGGTGTACCTGCCATCCACCATGAAATGCACCACTTTAGGGGTGCCGATAGAATAACCCATTATAGTTAGAGCCCACCTCGTCCAGTGACGCCCCAGGTCAGGAAAGGTCACCCACACATGCGTGGATTGGATTTTTGCATGACACACATTCACCTCCGACATTCATTTCATAGTCAACACCTATTTATTATCGAAAAACCATGGTCCACTCTCCAAGGCCACATTCATGTCTTCCACCGTAGTAAACCTTTCTAAGAACATGCCCTCTTTGAGAGGTGAAATCTTGAGCTCTCCTTTCGATCTCTAAGTCCTCAACATCCACCCATGTAGTTGCTGGAGAACACAACACCTTCCCATGATTTGGACCATGATTGAGGTTTTGTGGAACTCATCCATAACTGGGGCAGGCATCTTCATCCTCGACCAATGATCCTCCCCCCAGATGAATGGGGCTTTCGGGTCTTCTAGTAGAGTTACCAGCTGTCACGACTGGTGGGGATGGATAGGGTTAGCCACCAAGTCTTCCCACAACACATTCGGAGGCCCTACATCGCTCACTGCTTTGCCTCTACTAACACTGGCTTCCACCATCAAGTATGTTGTATGATAATCAAAAGCCTTATTATTATCCTTGTACTTATAAAATAAAATCCAAATATGCTTTAACAAAAGATGCAAATTTTATTTTGTAGAATCTGATGGAAAACACAAACACATTTTCATTATGATTGGTCCTTGAGAAGGACAAACTAAATAGGATAAAATTACATAACTAGTTCACTTTGAGAAACATTCTTAATCATGAGCATAAGCTCTATATCCTTGAAACACCGATGCTAGATGAACCCACTCAGAATGCACCTAAAAGCTGAAATGGATGCTTAGTTGAAGCATGCCAATGATGTAGTAGGAATCAAAGATGTTATGCTGAGCTATGTGAACTATGAGTTGCATAAACAACATAAAAACATGGACATTCTTGAGATGGGAACACATATTAAGAACCATGTAAAGCAAGAAAGGTCTAATGTCCTCAAATGTGAAAACTAACAAAAGGAGATCCAGTAGAGCCCCATGTTCTCAATATGATTGGGCATCAGAGCATCTAGTCAGATTTGAATTTCTTTTTGGTCAAAAATTGGCCACATATATGATTCTACAATCGTTTCATGACTAATATATCTAATTAATGGAGTGCATCTGTTGTATGAATTGCTTGACATGTTGATGAATGTTGAAGCATGAATGAAGAAGGAAAAACCCATGATTGTGATCAACAAAGGGGATTCTAAGGATAAAGGAAAGGCCAAGAAGAGTTTTGAGGCTAAGCTAAATTCCAAGTCTTCTGCACTCAAGATAAGGAGAAGGGTAAGTGAAAAAGGAATCCGTCCTTTTCACTTAAAAGAACAAAGGAAGAATAAAGAGATAGAGATCTCTACTTCGAGACCCGAGAAGAAGTTAGCTAGAACTGTGAGGATCAAGAGTTGCTCCCACTACAGTTGGAATCTTTCATTCAACCAAATGGACATGTAATAGAATTAGTGAATTGTTATTATGTACCTGCCATCAATGAAAAACATCAAATATCTTGTATGGAGAAGAAAAGTTATGAATGTTTGATGTTTCATTTTCAAAGATAAGATCTTTTATGGAAGTGTCCCCAATGTATCATAGTTTATATTTAATAGTTATAGAGATATCTATATATTCTAAAAAACTCGAGACTCAAACAATAAATATATATAGAAATGTCATCTAAAGTATTCAAATAAGAAATGCATTTCTAGAATCCATATGAAGGTTGTCTAGACTCTTTTGGCTAATGAACCAATAGAGACATGCAAATCTTATTTATTGGGCAATATGAAAAAAGTACATTTCACCAGAAGTACTAGAGAATGAGTGTTCTATTAGGTCTTATACACCCTAATGTATATAAACCTTTAAGAATAATTGCTAAAGGTGGTTAACAATACCTCATTGTATAAACCAATAATCACAAAAGATATGGTAGTATAAACTAGTAATCTCAAGAGATATGGTAGTTTCTATTTTATGGAATACAAGTATGAATCTCATGAAATGTTCAAGGAGATTATGAATGAAGTAAAAAACCCAATAGGTATAAGTATTGAAATACTTCGATATGATCGATGTGTAAAATATTGAAACTGAGAGTTTGAGAACCTTTTAGAGACAGTGATAGTGTATCACAATGAACTCCACCTGAAACACAATGATAGTGTATCATGATAGTGTATCCGAATTATTTGTTTTATTCTCAATTTTAGTAAAATAGAATCATATATGTTAAAGCATGAAGTGGTCGATAATTTTCCCAATGGTAATGTTGGTGGATTAATAATTTTAATCACCTTTATGGCATAGATGCAACCCATGGCCCATATAAAGGCCCATGGGACTATTTGATTTGCAAATAGGACCTTGGAGAATGAGTTAACTAAATAAGATATTTATAAATACCAATGACTTTTTGAATGGTTGAGAAATAGAAATATGCAATATTGGACAAGTTTAAAGCATGATGCCAAGAGTGGCAACACAATGTTTAAAGCATCAAATATGAATATATGGATATGACTTTTTGTATACTTGAAAATAATAATAAAGGGAAGAGAATTATAGAAATTGGGATAAAAGGGATATACCATGATATAATGGTATTGTTTAAAATAAAATTTAAAAAGGAACATTTTTGTATATGGAAAATATCCCAATAAAACCCCTCAATTTGTATATAGGGGGAAAAATATTAAGGAGTTCCTATATTTGATTGAAGGAATATATCAAAGATAGAGTAAAAAGAATAATCTAGAACCCATGATCAAATTAGCCTCTAAAGTGCAATCTATTGAACCATTTTTCTTTATGGCATTTTGTGTGTCGATCAAGTAATATCGATATGTATTTTATGAAATATATTAATGAAAGATAAAGAGAGAGATAAATGTAGGAGTCATCTAGTTGTTCTTATGGGAATCATGATGACTCTCTCCTTACTAAATCAAAAAACTAACAATGTTAATTTGGTAAAGGAAAAGAAAAAGGAAAGTAATTAAGTGTATACTAAAAGTAATTCCTTGCAAATGTTTTACAAACTTGGATATCAAGGCAACCGTTCCACATCCTAGTACTGTATAAGTGAGACCGAAGGAGAAAGTGATACATAGGAGTTAATTCACTTGATCCCTTCCTTCATCATCTCCTTTCTCTTAACCACTAGGATTATTCCTAGAACCAAGATATGTGTGACACTTTCTTCTTAGAAATAGGGTGCAAAACTCCATGGACCAAGGAAAAGACAAATCCTCTACTTGGATTCCTATCTCCATGTGATTAGGCATGAACCTGAAACCAAGATTCTCCACTCCACTGTCTCCTTGAAGGATGTCCTAAGGTATCCTAGAGACTGAAGTGTAGGGTGGACATAGATTTTCTCACTCTAGAGCACCCAACTTCATTAGCAATTAGGGATGCCATTGCTGCATGCTTGAGAGGATGACACGCAAGAGTAGGTTGCACTCCAGCCGACGGTAGAAACCGCACAGTGGCGCCTACCTAAGAGGAAGATAGAGTGTTGGTGGGAAGAGAACAACATGAACCCCTAACCATGAGAGATAGTGCTCTAGTTTATGGTTCAATAGCATGCAAACAAAGGCTTCATGCAACTGAGAGTGGTGTTGAGGTAAGGTCTTCACCAGTGTTTCTCTAGTTCAGTAACCTGTTGTGGTGCTTAGTAGCGTAGGGATATCCTTCCCATCTCCGGCCACTGTAGCAACTGGTAGTGAACTGAGAAGTCCATCTAGGGCCCATGGAGTTGGCTGAGCCCTTTGCGACGGTGGGAGCCCATGAGCTATGGGCTGGGAGAGATCAACCCCATCACAGTCTTGAACAATTAAGCCTACTGTCAATCACGATGGTGAAGTAGGAGGATATGCGGGGTAAAATGACCCAAAAACCCCTGATTGAGTGTGTTAAACCCAAGGGTGTAATTGTCTTTCCATTCTTAAATGTAAACTGAATTTAGTGATAAAAAGAAAAGGGTCATTGGCTCACATGTCATTTAGTGATTCGTCCGTTTATTATTAGTTTGCAATAATTATTACTACTTATTAGCAACTCATATTAAGGCATGTAATATATGAAAATTCATCAACAAAACAAGAGGAACAGAAATAAAATGTTATTGAGACTTAATAGTTATTTCTTTTCTAAAGTGAATGAAGATTCAATCTTTAATGTTAAATATGCATAAGGGCCCTAGTTTCATGATTTTGATGGTCATCACTTGTTTAAAGGATAATAATGCATAAAGCTTAGCCTTTATGGATAAAACGAGGATCTTGGATCTATTTTGGGGTTAAAAGGCCATATATTGCTAAAAATAGAGTTTCTAAGGCAGATAATTAGTAACTTGAGTTAAGTGGTGTTTAATGCACAAAAACCCTAGTTTGTTGAATAAGTTGTTAATCACTTTAAATATAATTCTCTTAGATGTAAACTGAAATTGTAAACACAATAGTGATCTAACATTATAATGACTATAATGATGATAATTAGAATCTCTAATGTGAATAATCATACATATGAATGACTAGGGTTTTGAAGTTAAAGATGAAAACTTTAACGAACTCAGACTAATCCAAGTGATCATCATGAAAGAACATGTTGGATATAGTAATTAAGATTTCACCTAATGGTTAACATGTAATGGAAATAGGGTTTATACCCTTATTCCTCATCTAAACCCAAACATGAATTTAAACTCTAGAATAGGACCGAGTAGGTTTAATGTGATTAACATGATGGTGACACTTTAGTATTGATATACATGCAGATCAAATATTGTATTGCTTGGATCTGTTGATTGGATTGATCGAATGTACTTGAAGTATATACTGCATGATAATCGACATGGCTCACCATTAAGGTATGTGGTTATACTAATGACTACCCATATTAGTGTATCGATGTTTGCCAAGGGTTTCTCGAGGATTGAATAACTAAATTGTTTGATGTTTATTTATATTATACTCAATTATAATACCACTATGAGTATCACATAAATAAAGATTGTGTGAAGAAAATGACAATTTTTATTTGCATGTATTTGATGGAATATATGTTTCACGCCACATACACAATAAATTCGATATACTAATACATGCTTTTGTTTCACAGTGTCTTAGGTACGTGATAGATAAGATGATATCATGATATGATGAAAATACAAAATTACTTGAAGGCATTAAAGTTAAACATGTAAGGAGGATTAGATAGATACTTCTTCTACAATTCTGATGTTAGAAAGCTACGTAAGTTCTAGAAGAATAACTTGTAAACAATATGTTTGAATTAATGGAAATTATTTAATATTTTGTAATATTTGTGTAAAATCTGGATCCTTGGGAAAATTGTAGGTAATGACTATCATCTTTTTTGTCCTTCCTTAATTGGGGGTTGTTGAAAAGTGAGGTCAGTATATGTGATATCAGAGCCCCAATTTTTTGGATAATATTTAATAGTTTATAATTTCAAGCAATCTTTAGAAATATGTGGAATTATTAGGGAATTTTATAAAGATGATGGTTTCTAGAAGAGACCACAATTCTAGTGCTGGAAAAAGTTCCTTCCGCATGGCTAGTCGGCTTACGAGAACTCCTGGGTATGTGCATCCTTCCAGGATAAAGTTGAATGATTTTTCTAAAGTAAAATACCTTTAGGTTTTATTCTCATCTTTATTTGCCCACTTCTCATTCTCTTGTTTAATAAAAACCTAAAAGGAACTTGTGTCCTAATCTCAGGTTAAAGTTTTATGAAAAGAAGTAGGATTAAGGTATACTCCGCCAATTAATGTACATGTAATGTGGAAATATTCATGTACATGTGATGTGGAAATAATTATAAAGAAAATAAAAGTGTTTTATGGGTTTTCCTTGTAAGGGTAAACTCTATGTGGATCTAGGGTTGGTTTAAGAAAACCCTTAGTGGGTCAAGGGACATAGGAACCCTATGATGCCAGGTGTAGTCTCTAGCCCCAACCCAAAACCATATTCTTTGGTAATGGGAGTAGAATGGGTAAAATAGAAACCCTACCCATATGTGCCCTACTTAGGGTAAGAGTAAAGAGAATTAACAAAACTATGAATAAGTGTATGTGACCCATTCTTTCAAGCATGAATGTGGAGAAATTCATGCATGATGCATGTGAAAGGATTAGAATATACATGAGAAACATAAGTAACCAATGGTTATACATGATAATGAAAATATGAATATAACTTGCTCATCACCCTAATGTTATCTCTAGAGGAATGAATGAATAAAGAGTACCCCCAGTGAGTGGGTATGCTACTTCCAATGAGTGGGTAAGATATTGGGACTATCCCCAACGAGTGGAGATGCTATTAGGCGTACCCCCAGTGAGTTGGTATGAAATTGGAACTACCCCCAGCAAGTGGGTATGTCTGTGACATTACCACCAAAGAATGTGTATGGTATCCCCAACAAGTGGGTATGCCATTGAAATACTCCCAATGACTGAGTATGATATTATGAAAACCCCCAAAGAGTGGCTATGATTGGAGGTTTCCCCCAGCGAGTGGGTACATCATTGAAATACTCCCAGTGAATGAGTATTATGTTGTGAAATATTCCCAGCAAGTGAATATGAATACCTCCCAATGAGAGAGTATAACACAAAGATTGGGAAAATACGGGTTGAGAAGTTATAAATAACATGTGTGTTACAAATCCTTAATTCAACTTTAGGGTTAGGTGACTCAGTCTCCCATGCATATGTGCATGTAGAATGAGGTATTAATTAGAAACCTTTTAAGAAACATAAGCAACCAATGAATACTGCATTTATGGATTTAACATGCTTAAACCCTATATCAGTCTGTGGTGAGTAAAAGAGCACGAGGTGAATAAAGTCAGCATGGAGATGATTGGTGATCGGGCTTAGAAAGGAAAGCCTATGTATGGTTATGAAATCACCTCAAGACAAAAGAGGAAGGACTATGTATTACATGTCCACTAGAGGGACCAAATCCTTAGAGAGGTTCCTAAAAAAGAGGCTACCCTTAGAGAGGGAAAACCATTGAGAAAAGAAGGTAAGGGTGGCAAGGTTAAAAAATAAGAAATACCTATTTTGATTGCATAAAAAATCTGAAAGTTTTAGGGATGGTGTCCCAACCTAGAGTGGGTCAACCCAAGAGTGGGAAAAGGACCTATTGAGGAAGAAAAACTCAAGATCTTGTGGTCAAGTTGTGTCTAGAAGGCCTAACCTCCTCCTATGAGCCAAGAGAACACCCTAGGTTAGGACCTTCCCTAGAAGAGTGAGATGATAAATCAATTTAAAGATTGAGGTAGCCTTAAATATCAAGCACATATATTGAGTATGATTCTTTTGAGCCAAGTATACCATCTCTGAGGAACATGAAGAAAATTCACTATGGAAGTGGCTGAGAGTATGAGACCGAGCCCTAAAAAGAGAGTCGCCAAGAGTCCAATGAGGGGACATAAAGTGAACAATGAACATCATAAGGCATGGAGGAAATTGGGTTTAAAGAATTACAGATGAAAATAATGGGCTTGAAAATGGTTAAAGTTGTAACATCTAAAACAAACCCTTGTGAAGAGTAGAGCCCTAAGTCAATCCTAAGGTCATGTAGGGAGTATGGAAGGTACATGGGACCGATGGGATTAGGAGTTGATTGATCCCTGAATGCACAAGACCATTTGGTCGGGAGGTAACAACTATGCTTGCATAAGGCCCATGTCTTAGGAGATTGGCCACCTTCATGATGTTCATTTGGCCAATGGGTAAACATGGGAGGCACTTCCTAGATGCATAAGGAGGAGATCAATCCAAAAATTACCTATACCCCTAGAGACCTCAAGGAGGTGGCTAAGGATCATAATACATGAGTTGTAAATATAAAAGAGATAAAAAGTCATGTAATAATGAAAGGATTTGTTTACAAACTCAGGAGTGAAAAAGGAACTTGACTTCGTGAACTATAAGCATATTGGGCATTAAAAAGGTAATTTATGGTTTACAATCATGTTGTGAATGTTTCAACCTAAAATGTGAAATTTTAAGAATATGTGGATATACCATCTCTGCTCTTGGAATGAGGTGAACTTTGTTTTTGGGATGTAGTCAAACACTTATTTCATCTCATTATTAGGGGGAGAGAGATTTGTAAACACATGTAATGCTTAAGGTAGACATATGAGCTTGAATACCTTAAGTTAAGTCTTAATGACATGATATGGGGCTTGAGGTGTTACCTCACCCTTATGTGAAAATAATGAATAATAGGTTGGAAACCTAGGTGAAATGGTCATCACTAAGTGAAATTAAAACCACACATGGAATTGTAATCACTAATTGATAATATCATGAAAATAATAAGGATGTGGATATACCTTGAATTGAATTTGGGTATCAAACTTAGTCATAATGTAAGGAATTTGCACATCAACAAAAGTTGTTAAAGATACCTATGTAGGGTTGTTAACCCCGAGGTTTGAGAACTAAGATGAGTGATGATTCACCTAAGTTTATTGGGTGTGAATTATGGGGACATAATTCCTTTTAAGGAGGGGTGAATGTTATATTCTCAATTTTGATAAAATTGAATTATGTATATTAAATCATGAAGTGATAGATAATTTTTCTAATGGTATTATTGCTGGAATAACCATGTTAATCACCTTTGTGTCATGGGTGAAACCCATGGCATATTTAAAGGCCAATGGGACCATTTTTTAGCAAATAGGTCCTTGGAGCACAAGTTAAATAAATAATAGATTTATAAATACTAATGACTTTATGAATTGTTGAGAAATAGAAATATGCAATATTGGACAAGTTACCAAAAGAATAAGATGTGTGATGCCAAGATTGGCAACACATTGTTTAAAGCATCAAATATGAACGTTTGGATATGACTTTTCATATAGTTGAAAATAATAACAAAGGGAAGAGAGTTCAAGAAATTGGGAGAAAAAGGATATACCATGAGATAATGGTATTGTTTTAAATAATGTTTAAAAAGGAACATTTTTTTCATATGGAAAATATCCCAATAAAACCCCACAATGTGGATATGGGGGGATATTAAGGAGTTCCTATATTTCATTTTAGGAATATATCAAAGAGAGTGCAAAAAGAATAATCTAGAACTCACAATTAAATTAGCTAATAAATTGCAATGTATTGATATGCTTTCCCTTATGGATTTTTGTGTGTCAATCAAGTAATATGGATATTGTGGTGAAGCATTCGATCAAAACGTCATTAACTAAGCGGAAGCGAATCATGTGCAACAGATTAACAAAAATCACTAAAAATTAAAACCTTTTTCAAAGAGATCCATACATTGGAAAACTCTTTCAAAAAGAACCAAAGTAATTCAATTATATTCTGGTTCACAAGTACATCTCTTGTACCATTCCTTCTCGAGGATCACATACATCAACTGCCCTGTTAAAACTATAAATAAGCAGCATAAGAACATTAAGGCATCAAGCCCAAAATCTCAGACCGGTTCATTAAACTAACTACTAACTCCGAGGACCTGAGAGTACAAAGACGACACATAGGAATCTATGTACAAGACATGACAACCAGTGTCTCCACCTGAGAATTCACTGTTGTCCCTGTTATTGTTGCTGCTCTTCCCCTACTGTAGGGTTTCTGCCTCTTCCTCCGTGTCTATCTAAAAAGTTGGATCCCACGGGGGTGAGACCATTGTAAATTGTCCCAGCGAGAGATATAACTCTCTGCCAGAAATGTTATTATTGCAGTTTAATAAGAATAAACTGAACAGAGGAATCATAACTATTTAACAGTAGTTAAATCAATGTCTAGACATGTTAGAGAAATATTCTTGTTCTAAGCATTTCAGCTATAGCTTGATAAAGCAGCATGTCACTTATCCAGTAAGGAATACGAAGAACATGTATAAAATTTATCTATCTAGGATATGCTAAGCAAAATAACATCAATCAATGATTCTCATATTTCAATCCTTAAGCAAATATGATACACAGCTGATTACATTTTACAATCACACTTAATGCCCTGAAGAGATGAAGTATACTGTTCATGCTCCAACCGACCATGATTACGTAAAGCATCGGTACCACACAAGGTCAATGGAAGAGTCGGACTCCAAGACCTCAACCTTCTCGGTCAGTACGAGATTATATGGTAGAGACATCACGTGTCAAACTGCAATTAGCTTGCCAGGGTATAGTGGCATCTTTGCTATAGAGTTATAGCCCGCAACATATACTCTCTTCCGGGTTATGGCCCGTAGCCAATGTTTGGTATCATATCATGGAGTCATGGCCCGTAGCCATACTCATACTAGGGTATGGTCCGTAACCTATCTCGTACCTAGGATATAGCCCGCAGCCATTCCTATGGAGCATGAGGATATAATTGCCCAATTACCCCCACATATTCAAAAATATGTGTTCCGAGTTTATCTTGTTTCACCATTTAGCAAATTCTAATGCTGATGGATCTGTGGTCAGGGCAACTACATTATATGATATCACTTGACTAATTAAGTGTATTACCATATTCCTTTAGCATCAAATAAGTTTCCAAAAATCAATCATTTTAACAATTGCTACAAAGAATGTGTACTACTTTCATCAATACTGTTCCAATATTTAATAAAGCATTGGGATCTCAATCCCTCATCTCATCAGGAACATTCTCATCTTTTCAAAAACACATCATCATGTTTATAGAAAATGAGTATTCAAACCCTTAATTCATCAATGAACATTTGTTACCACTTATCAGGTAACTAAAACACCTTCAGGTTATCTGACCAAGGTAAATATAATACTTGATACACAAGCATCTCACATGGCTCTCAAAGCCCATTTCATTTCTTGTTACCTCTCACTAGGCAAAAAAGCATGCTATGGCTCACAAGGCCCAATAACAACAATAAATGGAACATCATAGCCCATACCTGGCTATGCTCATCATCTCATGATACTTGCATGGTTAGTACATTTGATAACAGTTATATCATTTACATTTTAGCATCATGCTATACAAAGTAACAACACCTATACCCTTATTAGGGCTAGGGTTTCCCAATTCATATCAATTAGGGTTACTCATTCCTTTATACAAATTAAGGCTAGGTTTTCAAATTAGGGTTTCATAATACATAGCATCACCTTAGATTAGGGTTCCATATCACATTACCCTGTATCAGGGTTTTACATTACATTATTACCTTAATTTAAGGTTTCTCATAACATTTCCCTTAGAATTAGGGTTTCATGTGGCTTTACCCAAAAAGTAGGGTTTTCATGAAGCATTCCCATAAATTAGGGTTTTTCATTAAAAATACCATGATTTATGGTTTCTCATATCATTACCCTAAATTAGGGTTACACATCACATCACCCTTCTCAATTAGAGTTTCATGATCTCTCTATCAAGGAGCATACCCTAATTACATATTGTATTCATATTGAGAGTGTTGAGGTTTAATCACTACATGATTATCACTCATGTATAAGTTCCTCTCTCTCATCCTCTCTAGGAAGTTAATTACATCAGACTTGATTAGATTAGGTTAACCCTTCATTCAAATGCATACATTTAGGGTTAGCATAGTGTATTGAGTCATTGGTCCCATAAGTATCAAAGGTTAACAACTCAAAAGGTACTAATCACTTAATTACCTTGAAGGTACAACCATTGTAATTACCTTTGATAAACATCATCAACAATCATGGGGTTAATTGTACTTACATGGGTTGAGTCCATTAGACCTTCAAACGGTCTTGACCAATCGTACATCGAATCAACCCATTCAGTTTTGAAACTAAATGCATCCATTTGATCTTGAAACTGAATCTCTCCATTCGGTCTGGAAACCAAATCCCTCCATTCGGTCTTGAAAATGAATCTCTCCATTCGGTCTTGAAACCAAATCTCACCATTCGGTCTTGCAAACTAAATCATCAACCATTGAATTGAAATCGAGTGGTCATCCCAACATTAAAACTGATTGAGTGTTGAAACCGATTGGACAATTCTAATGGTTTGAGGTTGTTTGCTCTCCAAACGTTCTGAGGACCGTTTGATCCCAAACGGTCTCAAGACCATTTGGACTCAAACGGTCTCAAGACCATTTGGTCCAAACTACCTTGAATCCGAATGGACCAATTAGGGTTCCTCCAATCAAATTGATTTAGGGTTTGTACTCATTGAATCATCAATCGATTGAACTACTGAAGGTACATCAGATTGTAGCCCTTGGATCTCCAACTATCCTACACAATCAACCATTGACCTCCAAATCGTCTTGAGACCGTTTGACCTTCAAATGGTCTTGAGACCATTTGAGTCAAAGCACCTCAAAACTGATTTCCTCAACTAGGGTTTCAATCAATTTAATCTATTAGGGTTTGTAATTAGTGGATCATCCATACATGGAGACTTTAAAATCGAATCAATTAGTATCATTGTATCATCATCCATCCACATCAGCATTGATCCTCCAAATGGTTTGAGACCATTTGATCTCAAACGGTCTTGAGACCATTTACTCCCAAACGATGTTAAGACTGTTTGGTTTCAATCGATTTTAAAACTGATTGGTTCCAAATATTGAAACCGTTTGCCCAAGATATTCATTGAGGTGTGTGCTTATGATGATTTCATCATCATCAAGCTTCGATCCTTCAAAATCTACTACCATTCTTATGAAAATTTCATCTATTATTCAAAGGAATTTCAAGAAGAACAAAAATGATCAACAAGAGATGAAGAATTGAATGTAATAATAACATTTAAGGGTTTAAGTTATATAACCCACCTTCAAATTTGAAACCAAACTTCAAGATGCACACCTTCAATAGTGAATGAAGCTTTCTCAACCTCCCAAGGCTCATCCTCAAGCTTTTGAGTGAAAAGAAATGGCTAGGATTGAAGATTGAATGGAGAAAAGAAGAAATCAAGCATTGATTTTTGGTTTCCACCATGAAATCAAGGTTGAAGATTAATATGGAGCTTACCTATAGGTTGGGGCACGTCCTCCTGATTCTCCTTAGCTCCTTTGTCCATGGCCAAAGCAATGAAAGAAAAAGGGATAAAAAAAGCCTTTCATTTGGGTTGGAAATGAGATGTTTATAAGGGAATTTCAATGAGAGAGAAAGTGATATAATAATCCCTTAAACTCCCAAAATTGGTGCCACATACTCCCCTCCATCCCTTGCATACGATGACATCTCCCCCACCTTGTAATTCCTCTTTATTATCCATGAATTAAAGGTAAACAAATTAAGCACCTTAACCATTATAATAATAATATCCAAAATTGAGTGGATATTACTTTTCCTTTTACTAATGTGAGTGGGCTCTCCACTCACTTAGGATATTTTCGTGGCCTTTTCAAGTCACAAGTGAGTCCATACTTATGTAATTTCAACCATCACATTTTTGGTTGAAGGGCACTTCAATTAATATATTTATTTTTGCCTTAAATTGAATTAGGGTTTCAATTATGCTTAAATCTTGATTATTTTAATATCAAGATTCTCTCTCCTCCAAAGTGATTCAAATGAGACGCCCTTCTCATTTTATTTTCTCTACATGATGCCAAGAAACATTAGGGACTCTCTAGGAGTGACATTTTGCATATTGAACCCTAGGTTTTGGGTAATTTACACATTACACCAAAACTAGGTTTTAATGCGCAAACATTGCTTAACAAGCTCTTTCTTGGTACTCAGGATGCCACAAGCCATACCTCTGCATCATTCTCATTATTATGATGCTTCAACATCTGAGGAAAATTTTATCATGTAAAATTTGCAAGTTAACCGTTCAACTTGGGTAATTTGCACATTAGTCCAAAACAAGCAAAATAGTGTTTCAACATTATTCAAAAACAACTTAAATTTGAAACATAAGTTCCTCATGGGCCATGATTACTTTTCAAGAAACAAGAGAAAGCATATAATTAACTTTATTAAGCAAAACATCTAGGGTTAAAGCATAACCCAGGTCAGGGATGTTACAGATATGTCTTTTAGGAAAGGTATTAATGAAAGATAGAGAGATAGAGTGAAAGATAGTAGTTGTCTAGTTGTTCTCATGGACATCATGGTGACTCTCTCCATACTAAATCAACAAATTAACATTGATAATTTGGTAAACAAAAAGAAGTAGGAACATAATTAAGGGTTTCCTAAAAGTGATGTCTTGTCAATGTTGTACAAACTTGGATATCAAGCCAACCGTTCCACACCCTCATATTGTATAAGCGAGACCGAAGGAGAAAGAGTGATATAGGAGTTAAGTCCCTCGATCCCCTCCTTCTTCATCATCTTCTTTCTAAAAACCACTAGATTTATTCCTAGCACCAAGATAGGGGTTCTGATATCTTCATAGAAATAGGGTGCCAAACCCTATGGACCAAGGACACAATAGATCCTATGCTTGGATTCATGTCACCATGTGATTAGGCATGAACTTGACACCAAGACTGTCCATGCCACCATTTCCCTGAAGGATGTGTTGAGGTATCCTAGAGACTGAAGTGTGGGATGGTCATAGATCTTCTCCCTCAAGAGTGCCCACCTTCACTAGCAATAATGGATGCCTTTGTTGTAGGGTTTAGAGGACGACACAAGGGTTGGTTTAACTCCAGTCTGCGGTAGAAAAAGTTCGGCGATGCCTACCCAAGAGGAAGATGGTGTGCGGGAGGGATGAGAATAACATGAACGCCTAACCACAAGAGGGAGTGTTCTATTTTATAATTCAATAGAATGCAAATAGAGGGTTGAACAGAAAGAGAGTTGCACTGCGGTAAGGTCCTCGCTCGTGTTTTTCCCATTGAGTAACCTGCTACGATGCTTAGTAGCCTAGGGATATCCTTCCCATATCTGGCCACTACGGCCACGGTAGTGTACTACCAAGTCTATCTAGGGGCTTCAAAGGTGGCCCAGTCCTTCACAGAGGTGGGAGCCTAAGTGCTATGGGGGGATCAACCCCGTCACCATCTTGCACGACTGAGCCTGGTTTCCCTCGCGATCGTGAGGTAGGCGGAGATGCAGGGTCATATGACCTAAAAACCCTTGAGTGGGTCTGTTAAATCTAAGGGCAAAATCATCTCTCTGTTCCTCAATGTACATTGACATAAGTGATAAAAAGAAAAGAGTTATTGGCTAACTTGTCAAATAGTGATTGCTTCGTTTATAATTAGTTTGCAATAATATAACTAATTATTAGTAACTCAAACCAAGGCATGTAATATATGAAAATTGATCATCAAAATGAGAGGAACAGAAATAAAATGATATTGAGACTTGATAGTGCTTACTTTTCCAAATGTGCATAAAAATGCAATCTTTAATGAAAAATATTCATAAAAACCCTAGTTTCATGATTTTATTGGTCATCACTTGTTTAAATGACATTACTAGATAAATCTTAAACTTTTTGGATTAAAAGAGTATCATGGATTTATTTTTGTGTTAAAAGTCCATATATTGCTAAAAATAGGGTTTCTCAAGAAGATAATCATTAGTTTGAGTAATGCGGTGTTTAAGGCCCAAAAACCCTAGCTTTGGTGAATAAGTTGTTAATTGTGTTAAATGTGATTCTCTGATATGTAAACTGATATTATGAACACAATAATGATCTAACATGATTATGACCATAATTATGATAGTTAGAATCGCTAATATGAATAATCATACATATGTATGACTAGTTTTTAAGTTAAAGTTGATAATTTGAATGAACTTAGACTAATCTAGGTGATTATCATGAAAAGATATGTCAGATATAGTAATTGGGATTTCACCTAATGGTTAACATGCCATGGAAATAGTGTTTATAACCTTATTCCTCACCTAAACTCGAACATGACCTTAAACCCTAGAATCGGACTGAGTAGGGTTAAATGTGACTAACATGATGGTGACACTTCAGGATTTATATACATGAAGATCAACTTTTGAATTGCTTGGATCTGGTGATTTATATTGATTGAATATACTTGAAGTATATAGTGGACGATAATCTGCACGGCTCACCATTAAGGTATGTGTTTATGCTTATGACTTTCCACATAGGTTTTCCGAGGTTGGCTGAGGGTCTCTTAAGGATTAAATAACTAAATTGTTGGATGTTTATTTATATTCCATTCAATTATAATGCCACTATGAGTATCACATAAATAAAGATTATGTGAAGAAAATGATAGTTTGTAATTGCAAGTATTTGATAGAATCGATGTTGTTAGTTTACTTGAACACTTTTAAATGCACCCCACATACACAATATATTCCAATATATTGATATGTGCTTATGTTTCACAATGTTTTTGGTACATGCTGGATAAGATGATATCAAGATATGATGGACAAATCAAATTACTTGAAGACATCGAAGTTAACCTATAAGGAGGATTACATAGATACTTCTTCTATAACTTTGATGTTATAAAGTTATGTAAATTCTAGAGGAACAACTATTAAACAACATATTTGAATTAATGAAAATTATTTACTATTTTGTGTTATTTGTTTAAAATTTGGATCCCTAGGAAAATTGTAGGTGATGGATATCATCTTTTTCGGTCTTCCTTAATTGGGGGTTGCTGAAAAGTGAGGTCCTTATAGTAACACACCTTATTAGTCATGGTGTGATTATCAATGAATCTTGTTGAGGTTCTAAATTAATTTCTGGCACATGCTATACATTAAAATAATGTACCATCTAAAATGGTTCAAAAGGCACCACATGAGATATGGTATCGAAGGTGTCCCAATATGTATTTATAAAGATTAGAATTGAAAGATTAAATAACTCAATAATTTCTTGAAATGATTTGTCCACATATCACATAATTTTTGTTTTGTTGAATACTACTTTTATATTCCAATATGAAAACAAATGTTTTTGTTTCCAGGATGGTTGTATTCCTAAAGACAATTTGATTCCAAAGGAATCTTTGGGAGAAGAACTTGAAAAGTTTGATACTAAAAAGAAGATATTGAACCTAAAGAGGTACAATAGTAACAATGAGAATCACAAGTTGTTGTGAAATCTCAAGTTCTTCATGTAACAAAAAACTCATAGATCTAGTAGGACACACCTTGAGGTTGGAAGATTATGATATCTTATAACAAATAAATACAATGACATGGTTATAGATGATGAGCCAACAATCTACCTAGATGCTATTGAGGGACCAGAGCCTGAGAAATGGCTTGTGGCCATGAAATCCAAGTTGGAGTCCATGTACACCAACAAGGTATGACCTTGATGGATCCGCCTAAAGGGGTAAGACCCATAGTATGCTATTGGGTCTTCAAGAAGAAGACCAACATGGATTGTAGTGTACAAATCTATAAGGATAGGTTGGTAGCAAAATGTTTCAAACAAGTTCAAAATGTTGAACATGATGGAATCTTTTCACCAATTGCCATGGTTTAATTCATTAGGATCATGCTTGCCACTGCAACTTATTATGACTATCAGATTTGGAAAATAGATGTTAAAACCACATTCCTTATTAGGAATAATGTAGAGGATGTGTGTGTGAGACAAACTAAAATATTTTATAAATCCAATTAAAATGAAGTCTATAAGCTACAAAGGTCAATTATGGATTGAAGCAAGGATCCCAAAGAGGGAATGTTCTATTTGACAAGATAGTAAAAGAATTTGACTTTAGTTAAAATCAAGATGGAATATGTGATTATAAAGGTTGAGGTTGTATTCCACATAATGATGGGGAATAATATCATTATACTACAAATGTTAAAACTTGGCATGGAAGTACCTTTGATATGAAGATTTTAGGAAACATATCATATATGATAGGAATTGAGATCTATAGAGATAGATCTGGACAACTTCTTGACCTAAGAAAGAACACATATATTGACAAGATGTTGAAGGGATTCAACATGTAGGACTCAATGAGAAAAAATCTATCCACGTTTCAAGGCATTCGTCTCTCAAGATCCTAGTGTCCCATTTTTTATAAAGAATGGGAAAACATAGATAAGATGCCATATGCATTCACAACTCGATCTATAATGAATGCAAAGTTATGTAATCATCCTATTGTCTTGTATGTACTGGGCATAATGAGTGGATATCAGTCAGAATCCAGTGAAAGTCACTAAAGTGCCATAATTAAAATCCTTAAGTACTTGAGAAGCACTAAAAGGATCGATTACTTGGTTATGGTAATAAGGAAGAATTGGGTGTAAAGGGTTACAATAATGAAATCTTCCAAAATGACAATGAAAAATTAACAATCGAAATTTGTGTTTGACCTTAAAATAGAACTACAAGCTGGAAATATTTTGAGCGAGAGACATTTGTTTAATTCTATAATAGAAGTTGAGTACCTTGTTGTTTTGAAAATAGAAGAGGATATTGTATGGATCAAGAAGTTCACATAGATGAATTCGTGGGAGGTTCCTACTATTGATGACATACTAAAAATATTGTGACGACAATGGAGCTACTGGATAGGTAAGGAATCTTAGATAGCATACTACGACAATTACATCTCATGCGAGAGGTCGCACAACGAGATGTGAAAAATTACAAGATATTGACTTGATGCAATCGTTGCTAATCCACTATAAAAGAACCAGTGTAACAAAAATATGATTAATGTATTTAGATCACTTGGAATATGATTTTTAAGTGATTGGCTTTATGTTATGCCTAGACAGCCAATTATATGATGATTTTGATGGGGAATTGGATACCAGATTTGCTAATGATTAAGGTTATTCCATCTATTATGTTTGTCTCGATCATGAGATGATGGCACAGACATGGTAGATTTCTAAAGAATGAGATTTACTTTATGACATATGTCTTCAGGTTGAGGACATGAGCAAATAGATCATATGTATGATAAGAGTACATACATTCTTGTTATGTCCCTAGTCGAATATTATTGTAGAAGAAAAATCGACAACCATAATACATAAAACTAGAGTGTGTGTTGGTTGATCATAGAATCTCGTCAATTGTGATATGTGATATCAAACCAAACACATAGGTACTTGTTAGAGAATAGTGTACCAAACAAATCCACCTTGAGAGTTGATTCATGGAGACCATGGAATGGTAGTGAGAATCAAGTCTCATAGTGATAGGGGTGATTGTGGTTCTTTGACCTAAAGTCGATACACTCATCACATGTTGTTTGATGTATTTTGACATCATACAATGTGACCTTGAATAAGGTGTTTCCATTAAGGTGATGCTCGGGTGCAGTGTGACACATGGGGTTGAGTGTGAGTGATGTCAATGGGATTTGTCCCTCCTATAGGAGATTGATATCCAGTCCAGTTGATAAGAGAGATTGAGAAATGTATGGCCATACTCATGGGACTCAATATGTGATATATGAGCTCACATGCATCTCATCCAATCTTCTCTAGTTCAAGAAACATTGATTGAACATTGAGAGGATGATGATTCCATGCCTCAAAGTTCAATTCGGATATCAGAGACAAAGGAACTATATGATCACAGTAACACTAATCACGGATTGTAGGTTGAAGTTGTTCTCCAATTTTCTAATTACTTGAGTAGCAATGATGTATTGCTATATACAACTCATTGCTTGTAATGCCATAAATTGGTTATGGATATTCACTACCAACGTAACTTGGGACCTATAGGGTCACATGCATAGGATGCACATGGAATAGGAGTTTATTCATGAATGATTTTGACTTTATTATTGAAGTATTTAGGTGTTCAATTTAAACAACAATGGCTGAAAATTGACTGATCAGACTATGAACTAACTGGTTCAAGTCTTAAACTGGTCAATTCAACTGTCATGTTAATTTGAACAACATTGGTTGAATGTTGCCTGAATTGGGATATCAACTGGCCGGATCAAGGTATCAAACAATTGGTTTAACTTGTCAACCGTCTTGTTCAATGATCAATATGATTGGATCACAGATTGATGTCTATGTCTTGTTGTGCATTAATCAAATATTGAAAGGCAATTTGATTTAAAAAAGGAAATCAAGCAAACTAACTAGTTCAAGTGTTGAGCTAATTGTTTCACATGTGAATTGATTGGTTCAGCTATTAACCGATTGTTTCATAGTTCACAACTTCAGAAAATTCATGAAAATCTATCTCTTTGACTCCCAATTGATCTGGAAACTCTGACTCTGACCCTCCTATGAGTAGAGGGGTAGTCGAGGCTTTCTAAGACACAACAATAAACTATGACAATTGTTGTGCTCTCTGGTTGTGGTCACTAGAGAGACTGAGCAAGTCCTAACCATAAATGGGAGGAACAACAAGGGAGAGACAACATGTGAAAGAAAATCAACCCTAACAGGTTAACATTCGAAGGGACAACTCCTTCCTATTGGCTCTAGTAACACAACATGGAGTTCCTGATAGTTTGCGTGGACTACATAGAGGCGAGGAGGATTTGTCTGCCCGCTATAATGATGTCGTCAACCGCCATCTGTGGTGATCCACCAGGAGGACGTTGCCAAGATTTGTCCAGGTGCAACTTAAGAAACAAGTATAGTACTGCAAGGATAATCACTAGACTTGCTCCAAGATCAAGTATATATCTTGCAACCTTCCTTCCTAGATACATTTTTGTTGACATGATATGTTGGTTTGGGAATTGAGCATTGAATTTTTATATTTTCTACCTTATTTATTGCCCCAATTTCCCAACAATTATTCCACTTGGGTTTTATTCTCCTATGTGATATTATTAGGCACATGGTTTTGTTCCCCTTCAATCTACTGATGTTTTTGTCCTCCTACACATTTATATATTGTAATGGAGGATCATATGCCCCATACAAAACTCGTATGCCAAGGGAGTTTGGTTATGTGCCATTCTCTATCGGGTTATGGGTTATGTGCCCTAACCACCACTGACTTTATATTTTGAATAGTCCTTATGTTTATATCACCTACATGCAGGTTGATCAATGTTGATGTTGGGTTATGTGCCCTAAATTTTATGTTTACTTTTGTGCCACATCTTATTTTGTCTAATGGCATGTGTGATTATTTTTATCATCTTATTAAAATTCATATTATTTTGATATCCACTTGGATGGTACCTTTCCTCTTGGATGGGGAGAGTAATAATATTTGATGTCCTTTTTACCTTATATTGTTCAATCATATTTTCCACATACTGTCTCTTGTGTTGACAATACCCACTTTTGTATTCTCTTGCAGTGTATACCTCCAACCCCTACGGGAAAGACATAGAAGGCTTGACATGATGTCATGGACCTGGCTAGTGAAGCTGAATATTGGGAGATAGACTTGGAATAGCTTGGATTCCCTCTTCTTAGATCTTAGAGTTATTTATTCCATGTAAGACCCTTTATGGGAGATTCATATGCAATCTATAAAATTGAATATATTCTTGATTTATTATTCCACTACTATACTTTGACCTTGTATATCTTGAGAAATAAAAATACACCTATTTCAACATAGTGTTTTAGTGTGTTTGCATTGGATGAATTTATTCCTCGAATTTAGTGAGCGGTAGATCTCCTCTCAGGTCTCACTACTTACAAGATGCTATTAGATTTGTAGTATTCAGATACTATAATTTTGTCTCCCTAATTAGAACCCTTGCCTTGTATAGACGCCATCTAAGTAAGATGTTTACCCTACAATTGAGCTATGTTAGTGATGAGATGATGAAAGGTCCATTTAGAATATTATAAGGTGCACATAAGAATGGGATATAGCCAACTATATTAAAGGGTGGTGGAAAGGGGAGTACTCATTTCAAGGGTTTAACGATACCTTGGTGGTGTTGATTATGAAGATAAAAAAGCCCAAAGTAGTTGATGATTTCAGGCCTATCAGTTTATGCAATGTCATTTATAAAATTGCTACCAAGGTGTTGACTAATAGATTGAAACCTTTCATGGATAGAATCATTTATGAAAATCAAAGTGTGTTTGTACTGGGCAGAATGATAACAGACAATGCTCTCATTGCATATGAGTGTTTTCACACCATGAAGGGAGGAAAAGGTGGTCAAAAGGGGCATGTTGTGCTGAAGCTTGATATGATGAAAGCATATGATAGAGTTGAGTGGTCCTTCCTAGGAAAAGTTATGGAAAAATTTAGTTTTAGTGGCAGATGGAAGAATAGGGTGTTAGTTTGTGTATCCTCAGTCTCTCACACTTTTACAGCCAATGGGGACATATCAAACGCCTTCCAGCCTTCACGAGGACTACGACAGGGTGACCCGTTATCCCCTTATCTTTTCATTCTTTGTGCTGATGCTTTTTCTAAACTCCTAAACCTTGCGGTCAATGCGAATACCATTCATGGTATGAGCGTTTGTCGGGGGAGGGCCCGAATCTCACACCTATTTTTTGCAGATGATAGTATTTTGTTTTCTAGAGGGACAAGGAACGAATGCCTGAAAATAGCTGAAATTGTCAGCCAATACGAGCAGGCATCGAGTCAAAAAGTCAATCTTTCCAAGTCTGAGATTGCTTTTAGCAAAAAGATACCAAGATGCAAAAGATACGAGCTGCGAGATATCCTGGGAGTGAAGGAGGTAGATAGGCAGGAATCCTATTTGGGGCTCCCTACGGCTATGGCGAGGTCGAAGAAGAAGGTGTTTGATTACATAAGAGAAAGGGTGAGCATCAAACTTCATGGTTGGAAGGAGAAACTTTTATCCAAGCCAGGCAAAGAAGTCCTCATCAAGGCAGTGGTTCAGGCAATCCCTACATACGTCATGAGCATATTCCAGTTACCGGCGGGACTAAAAGATGATCTTAATTCTATGATGGCACATTTTTGGTGGGGAGCGAAGATGGGAGAGAGGAAAATTTCTTGGATTTGTTGAGTAGGTTTGTGCAAGTCTAAAAGAGAGGGAGGTATGGGTTTTAGAGATATGTCAGTCTTCAACCAGGCACTGCTTGCTAGACAATTATGGAGGTTTTATACCAAACTGGAGACTTTGGCAGCAAGGTTCTTGAAAGCAAAGTACTATCCGAACAACACCATTTTAGAGGCATGTCTTGGCCTAATTCCGAGCTACACTTGGCGCAGTCTATGGGGGGAAAAAGCTCTATTTATGGAAGACATCATGTGGCGAGTTGGTAATGGTAAATGCATTAAAATCTAGTCTGAAATATGGTTTCAAGGTGACTGGGGGACATGGATACAACTAGAGCATGTGCGGACCCAGATACTAGCATAGTGAGCAACTTGATGCGGGACAACAGGCGGGAGTGGAACATGGACAGGCTTCTTGAGATTCTTCCCAGAGACATTACATAACAGATTATGACTATCCCTTTGTCTAATAGGGAGATAGTGGATAGTCTATTTTGGTGGCTGGGCAAGGATGGTATATTCACTGTTCGTTCAGCTTACTGGCTGGAAATGCTAGGAAGCAATGGCATAAGGAGGCGGGAAGGACAAGTCCCCCATGAACTTTGGAAATTTATCTGGGATAGGAAATGGCCCCCAAAGCTATCTCATTTTCTATAGCGACTAGCAATGGGTAGCTTAGCACCCAAAGGGAGGCTGCGGGAAAGATATGTCACGGCTGATGGAATATACCCAATATGTGCAACTAATGAAGAAACTATCCCTCGTATGCTTGGGCAGTGCTCAGGTGCTGAAATTGTGAGACAGGTGAGTTGGTTGGATAGTGCAAAGTGTCTGGCTGCTGGAGACCATCAACATGATGACTTGCTGGCCCTTTGGGAAAGCTCCATGACGGAAGAACTTGATGACTTATGGCTGTTTGGTGGACTATTTAGACATGTCACAACAATAAGATCTTCAATGATGAAGCACCCTTTCCCCGCCCCATCCTTCATAATCGGAGAGCCATGATATCGGATTATAGTAAGGCTAATGGAGGAAGGGAGGTAGCAAACATCAGTAGCGGGGGAGTAGGTCAGGCGGTCATCATGGGTGTATCCGTGTCTAAGGTGAGCGATCTCACCGAGGTGGGTGTGGACAGAAGCTGGTGGTGGGTGCATGTTGACACAGCGGTGAGGGGAATTGAAGGCTATGGGCTAGGGGCGGTGGTTCGTGATGGAAGAGAAAGTTTCTTGGGTGCTGTCCAAAAGAGGGTACGAGTGGATTGGAACTCGGATATAGTCGAAGCTATGGCAACAAGGGAGGGACTACAGTTCGTGTTGTCAAAGTTGGACCAAGGAAGCAAAGTGGTGTTATGCTCGGACTCTTTGAACGTGATTAATTCCTTGAAGGACTTGAGGAAAAGACCGGACTATCTGGGGTTGATAGCTGAAGACATTTTCTACCTTGCTTCTTCTCTTCTTTCCGTATGTTTTGTCCATGTAAAAAGAGCATATAACTCCTTGGCTCATCTGGTTGCTCAAGATGTATTAGATTTAGCTGGTCATATTAGTCATCGGGCATCCCTTCCTGTTAGATGGAAAATAACAACTGAAGATGATGTATTTTTTGTACCTTGATTTTTGAATGAATGAAAGGTGGTGACTTCAAAAAAAAGGTGCACATAAGAATTGATTTTCTAGGGAAGTTAATTTGCCCGCCAATTTTCCCACAGTTCTTTAGCTCATGCAGCCTGTAATCCTTTGTACTCCTCAATGTTATTGTTTCATGGTTATATATTAAGCTTTTACTTTATCTGAATGTGTTTATCCATTTATTTTGCAACTGGAAGGGATCAGTCGTCGTATCCTCTCCATTCATTGTGACTGGGGAGAGAATCATGTTAAGAGACACAAAATGTTCACGTTAATGATCAACATTAATTTTTTTTTTACAAAAATTCAAACTAAGGATCTTCTTAGATATCATACAAATAGATTATTTATAGAATTTGAGTTCAAAAATGACACATTTGGAATCTGATATGTATGTCAATTTTATTGTTCTTGGATGAGTGAATTACAAACATCAAATTGAGTTCAAATTATGCATTATATCTTTTATTTATTATAACCATGAATATGTACCGTCTGGATTTCTAAGAAAAATAGTGTTGATATGTAAACATTATTTTCATGTAATGACAGACACCAGTGTAATAAGTCTATTGTATGATTTATTTAGTTGAGTGCATTCAATCCTGACTCGATCTTCATATATATGTAAGAAGGCTTAATTAGACAGGGGAAAATGGATTATAGTCAAATACAATAGAGCACAAATGCCGCACAATTTAGGAAATCTACATCAATTATGAATTCTAGTGATTTACAGAAGGAAAATGTCACACATTGTACTACTCCACCCGGAGCCATACACATTTCTCTCGAGGACTGGTGTGGTACACATATCTATGGTTGATGTGTTGCATGTAATAGTACTTTTTGCAAGGCAAAGAATATCCAATTACACACGCCGTGTTCTCTCTTCTTATTAACAAACCTTTTAATGTTTATTTCATAGTTGTATTAAAAATGAGATTTCAAATTTGTATTTTAATTTATCTATATTCACTTCTTTCTTCATGCATATTAGTTAGATGTATGCACAGGAAAGAAAATGTAAAAAATAGGAATAAAAGGGCAAGTGATGTAGATGCAAAAGTATCTTGTAGAAAACTAACATTGTTCAATATAAATCTCATTATACAGTTAGAGAAGAAAAGTGAAGTGAGAGAAAAAGTTTACAAAATAAATAGGAAATTTTTTTTATGTTGTACTAAATGTACACAGCCTAAAAGTTTTTTGTGTTGTACTAAACGTACACAACCTAAACGAAAAATGCCTCATATCATATCAAAAGTACTTCAAATAAAGACACTAATGACTCTTATAGTTGATTTTTTAGTACATAATTGAAACAACAAAGTACATGATCATCAATAATTTAATAGATTAAAATTTATCTAAAAATATAAATATTTCATCAGCTTTCACCGGTCCATACCTCAAATTCCAATGGAAATATCTCATTTCATATAAAAGGTAGCCTTAAAGTACTTAAAATTGCTATCACATTATATATATATATATATATATATATATATATATATATATATATATATATATATATATATATATATATATATATATGGGCGTTCATTCGTTGCCCGCGCGGGTAGCCTGAATTTTCGCTACTCGGCAGCAAAAAAAGTAACACCCCTGGCAAAAAAAGTAACTCTGTTGTTAAAAAAGTAACTATGGTGAACAGAAAGTAACTACACGAATAAAAAAGTAACTCTGTACAAAATATACATCAGATATATATAAGGATGAGTTTTTTGATTTTGGAGGGGCAAATGATATTATTTTTGGCTAAAATATTTTGGAGAGCTAGACAAAATAGTCTTCTACAATTACAATTTTTTTTTTGAAAAAAAGTGGTCGGATGGGTGGGCGGGTAGCTACCCGCATGAGCAATAAAGATGGGCCATATATATATATATATATATATATATATATATATATATATATATATATATATATATATATATATGTATATATATAAGAAAATTCATCAGTTTGCAATATTTCATTATTAACATATATATACTAAATTCATGTATCTAATACTAAAATTATACAAAAAGAACATTTGTAAAATTTCAAGTTATGTTAAAATAGTTCTCAAATTTGTGTGAGAATACCTCAAGATGATCAAAAGTACCTCAAACATTTGTAAGCACATGCAAAGAAGAGAAAATATTTAGAGAATGTGTATGATAATATACAAAATAAAATGTATTGAACTATATATTCACCAATAGTATAATCAATCTACATGTAGCAAAGTACCAACCTATATAAAAAATAGTACACCACTTTAAGAAAGTACCAACTTTGAACATCAAAGTGTCATGTTTGAAGTCATGCTTTATGTCGAAAGTGAAATCTATCATCCTTATAAAATACTTCAGTTTTATATATATAGCATCCCACAACTACAATATAAGTAGAACATGTACCTCGCCTACGGTTCGCCTACCCATCTGGAGTGCAAGTGCGATATTTTTTCCAGAATACACATGTTGGTGAGAGTTTAACTTCTAGAAGCATATTCATAGAAAAATCTATATAGGACACAATTCCTAAGACAATGAATGTGAATGGGTATATCGTGTTCTATGTGTGGTTATGCTCATTACAGAATATGTTGTAGGCTCTTGGTGTTAATTCTGCACATGTTGCTACAAGATTTCATTAGTTACTACGGAAGTTTGCAGGTTGTTGTTTATCTCACAGCAAGTTCAAACATCATGCTTTTAACATTTCAATATACTAATTGATTTCATTACTTTCTCATTGCATTCATCTCACATATTTCCAAACAAAGGCAATTATCCATCTATGTGGGGCTTGCATGGGTAAAAAGGAGATGTATATCGAAAACAATTTTTATTGCAACAAGAGAGGACTCATCGTCCCTCCATAACAACCATCAATCAAACTCTAGTTAGTGTGTCTCACAGCTTCAAACAAATTCACTCAAGCTTGTAGGTGAAACACATTTATGTTACTCTAAGCAAGTTCATGATCCAACTCAAAATCAAATTCCTCATCATCCTGTCTATCAAAAAGTTTACAAACTTCACCTCAAGGAAGCATTGTGAAAAGAAAATTAAAAATCAAAACTCCAACAAGCTCTAGAAGTCCATGGACACCGAAAAGAAGGAAATAGGAAATATAATCTCCAGCAAGAGGAGGGGTTCTAATTGCAAGGAAGCCTAATGGGGTAAAAAGAATATTCTAACTCGAATATTCGACAAGCTATGGATATTTATGGATAGACAAGTCAAATGGGTGATTGTGTTGTGTCTGGGTTAGGACATTGTGGAAATGGGTCAAAAAGATCGATCTCGATCAAGGTGGAATAAAAGCACACCTCAAGCCGACTTAGCGGGTTGCAAGTCGGCCTTGGTTGACCACATAAAGTCTATTCAAACAAAAAAATTTGCTAGTTGCTCCTTTTTATATTTAAAAAATAAAAATAATGTGTTTTATTATTATATGTTAAATATACTATAAAGAGAGAAGTTATCTATTCTATTTGACATCAAATACAATAGATTCATTGTTGACTTATTTTTACATGAAACTATAAGGAAGAAAGAAAATCACCTAGATGCTTTTTTTGTAAATAAAAGATAAGAATATGATTTTCATGAATTCATATTAAAAAATGTAAAACCAAAATTTGCATTTAACATTAGACATTCCTAATGTGACATATACTTATGATTTTCTACCACATAAAAATTTAAGAAACACAATTGCAGTGATTACATGTAAAAATTAACTTGTGCTAATTTTTAACTTGTATTACCATAAATTAAATGCCCCTTATACTTGTAAAGTTAATGTTGTGATCGGTGAAGGGTCGTGATTTGTTCTCAATAAATGAAATAATAATAAATTGTCTAAATTTCTACAAGACATTCTTGTAAGTGATGAGTATGATGATTATTTCACTTTTGGGTATATTAAAACTCCCAACCTTAAAATGATCTGGAATGTTGTGAGATCTTCTGTGCCTGATTCTTAGATTTTTTATCTTGTCATGGAAAGGTAAATTTTTTCGAAGACATCAATTGAACTTCTGAAAGATGCTCACTATAAGCAACCAACTATATCATGTGCAAGAAGAAGGGGGATTCCTATTCCTTCAAGATGCTTTCTATATAAAAGAGAATGTGAAACTACTGATCACATTTTGTTTCCTTGTCCATTTATGAAGTATATTTGGAGTTGTGCAAATAGAGAGCTCTAGATTGATATCATATTCTAATCAAGGGTGGATATCATGAGTATTAATAAAAAAGAGGACAAGTTTCTTCTTTTTCGTTCTATGCAATATTAATCAGAAAGAGGACAAGTTTCTTCTTTTCTATTATATGTTTCATAGTAGGTGGTAGAGAAATACCAAAGTTCATGAGGATAGGTAGAATCTATTTCAAAACTATGGAAGTTTGTTCTACTGATTGTTTTGGTTTTAGTCTGACTTGAATGGTTTTTTAGGGCTATTACATGGACTGTTTGTCTGGAGTTAAGCAAGCTAGTGAAGACTTCGATTTTAGGATACATTTGATTAACATTTTAAGTTTTCTTTTGTATATATCAGAAGCTTACCTGCCCTTCCCTTTGCTATTTCTGCACTATATATTATTGGGCTTGCGTACTCATATCATATCTTCTTTTCATTCCCTTGATAGGCTACTACTTTTGTAGCCTCTCTTTCTATACTTGTACATAAACTTTAACAAAAATGAAAAAAAAAGTTTTGGTGACCAAAAAAATTATAAATTATATTGGTCACATAGGGGTTCCAAGAGATACCCACATAACCCACCATCTATATACATGGGTATGGATTTGAGTGATTCTAAGAAGTGCATTATCCAAACTAGAATTGAACCAGTTGACATGTATGTGTGTATATATTATGACCTTATTTATATCTATGAGTACCAAAAAAGATAGGAATAAAATTATAATCGCCAACAAGAGAAAGGGTAGGCCTCTTCGTGGAAAGGGGGACATAATCCACCCCCACCCACCAAAAAAACGAGTTTAATATGCACAGTGTAAATTCAACATTGCATCAGTTTGCATATGCCAACAAGGAATATATTCAACTAAGAAAAAAAAGTACTCACGCCTTAGTCGTTACATTTTTTTCTCTTCATTAAGCCAAGTGGATATGGTGGTTAAGCACTTTCCATTCAACCTAATGGTGAGACAAGGATGACATTGTAGATTAGCGTTGGGGTATTATATCAAACTACGAGATGGCCAAGGTAAAACTTTGTTAAAAGTAGGAATAAGATTTTTCAAACGTGATATATTCATTCAACCGCATAAAATTTTCAACATACTTTTCTAACTTATATATCAAAAAATGACAAGTCAGAGTTATTTGTCTATTGTGTAGGTCGTATCACAAAAAAGACAAGCTAAGTCATGGAAATTGGAATAGGCTTTTCATTTAAAAAGATTTGTATTATCAAGTTAGGCACTATGAATTCGTTAGCTATAAATTAATCAATTCTCATTCAACGTCACTAGTTTACTAGACTTTTGATAAACCATAATAAAAAAGTCGTATGTACTTATCAATATGAGTCCAACAAAACTTCCTAAAGGCTTCATGCTTTATTTTCTTGAAAATTTTAAAATACCATTACATTCAAATTGTATAAGTGTTTTAGCTTTCTACCTTTTGAGCGTCAATGGTAGGAAAATGATAATTTTTGGAATCCAAAATTGAAATTTGTGTTTTCTTATGAATGTGCCTAATTGCTTTATGCTTAGTATAATGTATGGTGACAAAAGTGCAATGATTCTTTATTCAAAATGTATTGACTATTTTATGTAATACTTTAGGTACATCAAGTTGATAATCATGTAATAAGAATACATTTTCAAACTACTATTTTTTTAGAATTGTGTTTTCAAAAGATTCATATGGCAACTACTTTTAATGATAAAAATTATGAAAACAAAGTGTCATTATAGAAGTTGACAATGAACTTGTTACTGATTTTTTATATCGAAAGACTGTGTTTCGACCATACTAGAATTGCCTGGTAATCCTAGGTTTAATGAAACCCTTACCTAAGAATCCAATTTGTAAATCCTAATTCCTTTTACTTGAATGATATTCTGATGGATAGGACTTACACAAATCTATTTCAATAATTTTTCATATTATATTGAATGTGTTATATGTGCGAGATTTCAATGAGTGGAAATCCTCTATAATCATAATCCAGAAGAAATCAACATCAGAATTAAAACTATGGTAAAACAGTTAGATGTGGTCATGTGAGTTTTATATTTGTTCATATTTGGATAGATTTCTTAGAACGACAACTACAAAAAAAATTTCGAAGATGAATTAGTTACTCAATTGAGCTATAGGTGGGTCAGACTCATTAGTCATGATAACAGGGCCATTTTGGGCCTCTAGAAAGGTTTGGTGGTGACAAATCAAGAAATCAAACTTATTTGTGATTGGTTCGTTGTTTTATAAAAGTAAGTCAGGTTGACTATAGAGGTCTTTGAGTTACTAAAAATGAATTAAAGGTTAGTCATGATTTCTATAAGTAGAGTGACTTTTTAACAAGTTGGAAAAACCAAGAGAGGGTTATTGGGGTGAATAGAAACTACCCATAGCCGCTAGCAATGTTTTATTTAGAGTCACTAGCACTAGTGAGCTAGACACCTATCTAGTCAGTCAATCAACTATGTGAATTAGTATATCATCTTTTATCCAGCCACAAAATGATCAAAGTTGTTGGAAATATATATCTAGGTGTGTGAATCGGTTTTATTACATCCAATTTCAAACACAATGTAATTATTTTCAACATTCTGAATAAAGATATATACATCCAAAGTTAGTCTAGAAAGCAAAATCAATGAAAACAACCACACAAAACATTTGAGCTATAATTATTCCTATGAGATAAATTGTAGCAACATCCACTACTTAGTAGTTTACTACTACTTTTTCTTAACCTATAATATTGCTCTTTATATGACAATGGCAGTTACAAATACTAATTTCTTTCATGGATCAAGATGGGACCTCCTTTTGGTCTCAATGTAAATTTGTTTCCTTCTTTGCATAAAGACCATCCAGAGCTATTTCTAGGCTCTAGCTTTAAACGTCCACCTCTTATTCATGGACTACAGAAGAGAACCCTAGGAAAAGACCGCCTCCTCCTTTCACCTACGGACACAACTGTTTGACAAGAAGTACCTTTAGAGCACTCAAACCAAGCATAGAATAAGATAAAAATAATGGGATTAAAACTCTCCTAAGCATTATATATGAATAACTACGATAAAAATGGTGATTTGACCCTTCACATAGGTTAGATAAGGCTTTTTTGTGTTGTATGACACATAAGTGAAGCTAGGTTTGACTTCCTCCATAGAAGTTGGAAATAGAAAATTCCAATTTTATGATCAAATTGAGAGAAAATAGATAGGAATGTATTTTGGGATATCCTAAGAAAGTATATATACTAAAAAATACACATGAACATTTTACAAATAAAATAGGGAGATGAAAGGACTTGCTTGACAATCAATTAGTCGTTATAGGATAGCTAGTGAGATGAAAATGGATAATCATGCATTAATAAAAAAATTTAGACTTTAAATCTATTAGAGTAGAGTTTGACTGGATGTATCCTAGAGTAAATAAGTCTTAGACTAAATAAAAACATCACCAAATTTGGTGTAATGGTTGTATCCCGGTTTAACGTTAATAAACAAGTTATCTGGAGTCTAAACATCAAGTATTCCATTTGGACTACTTTTGAACCAAAAAAAATTCTATCTGGATTGAACCTAAACTTTAGAAAATAACTAAAATGGATTTTTGTAAGGAATCTTCCATGCATAAAAGGTGTATGTTTGTATAGAAATAGGTATTTGATAGTTAGGAGATGTTCATCACTTTTTTGATATGATTTCTATTAAGTTCCAAAAAAACACATATACAAGTCATTAAAAGGGAGTCAATGTTGTGGCACGCGAGTAGTTAAAAGTGATGTTGTATGACCGTGAGGTCACAAGTTTGAACCCCCGTGGATGGGATGAATGAATCACCATTTTCTTAAAAAATTCATTACGATAGATGCACCTTAATTGACAAGCACCCATAAGATAAGTAAACCCAATCAACTTTTCTTTGATTGTATCATATCATTTTTTCTAGTTTTCTTGTCCACCTAAAATATTAAATCACAAGTCATCATTGTACTAGGGTTTAAATATCAAAGAGTGCATTATATTCTCCTTTTTTATGATAACAAATGTTTCATAAAAAATTTGAGATTTTTGTTCAAGAAAAACCATACATATTACATTATAGAAATTTCCACGCACATATAGTTTACTAAAATGGATTTTGCTTTCCAATTTTTGATATATATATTAGGGGTATGCATTTCCCTCAAATAGAAACTCACTCTTGATGGGATATACATATGATTGGGGGTAAAGGGAAGAATATATCCCAATCATATTAAATTACACAAGACTTAAAATCCAACACATGCCATACAAAAAGCCACCATTTGAGAAACAAACAACAGGCTAAAAAAATCCCTTAACAAAGATAACAAATGGTAAGTCCATCACTAATGTAGAGAGAGATTTTTTAAGATCCTTGTATGTATACATGTTCAGACTTGAATAATATGTTCTTAAACATGTAATCGGAATTATATAATAAATAATGTTGTTGTAATAATACATTTTAAGATTGAGTTTGTCTTTGGTCTTTGGATCTAGTGTTTTTTCACGTATGATAAGAATTTCACTCTTCCACATTATAATATTTGGTATTACATTTGCATCATGGGATAAGGCTTCACACTCTCATGGTCCAATGGGATTTCTATATAAACTCGATCTTTTGGACCAAATTTTTTGAATATGATTTAAATTAGAATACATATAAAAAAGTCTGGTTATATTCATGCTTTACATTGAGATTCATGTAAGCCTACACATATTGATTATAATTTAAAACATAGACGGTTCCTATCTGCTCTTTAACTGAGAACTACCCATGCACATCACTTCAAGATCTTTCATATATCACATGCCCATGAATTCCTAGAGAGAATGAAACCACAAATGGACCCCTAGATGGGAAACAAAAATCAACAAAGTTGGTACTAAATACAATTATTGATATACTTAAAAAGTAGGTGATTTAGGTATCAAACCAATTCTGGTATAGGACTATGTGGTGGACATAGTTTAGTAAAATAACAATCACAAGAATCAATGTTTGCAATGTTCACAATTAAAGATGGTAGATTCATAATATTGTGTAACTATCAACTATGCAAGATTTATCCATTCTCAAGATATCAACATATCAAGATTGTTACGTTACATGAAGTCCCGTCTGAGGCAGATGATGAGGATGTTCGAGCCTGGTCACTAACAAAGAACGGACAGTTCACTATCAAGACAGCCTACAACAAACTTAGGGAGGGCAAGGGAACTCGTGTAGATGGACAATGGATATTAATCTGGCAGATGCACATCTCTGAAAGTTTCAAACTATTCTGCCGGTTGATGCTGCATGGCACCCTCATGACAAATCAAAGGAGGATGCAACGTAGTATGACTAATAACAACACATGCCCGAAGTGTCTTCAGGAGACAGAGACCATTATGCACGCCAATACAGACTACAAACTAGCCAAAGAGGTGTCTGGGAGCGATTGTTAAATCCTTCAGCTGCATCTACGTTCTACGATGAAGGTGATATCAAATCATGGTGCAACACATTTTTGAAGTAAGATGATGACTTTAGATTAATCTTTTTGGTTGTCTGCAGGTCTATCTGGATGAGAAGGAACAAACAGGTTTTCGAAGATAAGCTACGCCACCCAAATCAACAGGCCAATGCAATTAGAAGAGAAGCAATGGCGTAAAAGGAAGCATATGATAGTTATTCACGGGTAACTAGGCCTACGCGTCTACAAGCTTGGTCAAAGCCTAGTGCTGGCGTGGTCAAGTTCAACACGGATGCTCCGGAGGAAAAGAACCTGGCGTCCTGTGATGTTGTTGATCACGACTCTGTAGGAAGATGGATGGACGGCGTGGCGGAGCTAGTGCACATTGATGATGTGGTGCAAGTTGAACTATGCAGGATTCGCCTGGCCATGAAAGTAGCTGACTGTAATAATATAGTGGAGGTTGCTATTGAATCAGACTCCCTAAAAACTGTTAACATGACCGCAGAACCAGTGCATACGAATCCTAGATATGCTAAAGCAATCAGATTGATTCAAACGACCATGAGGGAAAGATGGCAGGTGTACCACTCAGGTAGGGGTACCAACGAGGTTGCAGACAATTTGGCTAAATACCACCTTAAAAATACGACTTTGTTCAGAAGGTACTAGCTTCCCCCATAGGATATTAAGGAATTAGTGATCAAAGAAATGTGTAATGGTAGTAGTACTACTATGTTTTCAGTTCCCAAATTAATTAGTGATTGTACGTTGGATCTTGATTGTGCATGCATGGGGAGGGCGGGATGAATAAAATTGCCTCCTGACTTCACAAAAAAAAAAAATATCAAGATTATTTGTAACAAAATGATCATCTTCAAATATTAGGATTAAGCACTATCATATCATCTCTTTCAAGGGACAAAGTGTCATGTGTTCAATCATCTATGAAATAAGTACACAAAAACCTAATTGCTACTTTAACCGGTCAACTGGGGGGAAACAATGTTGGTATGTATACCTAAAGAGCCAATCATATGATGATTGTAGTGGCATATCTTGTAAATGATTTAATTAATAATAAAGACAATCTTCCAATTTATTCTATGTTATTTAGTTATGAGCTAATGATGTAACATAATCAACATCTAACAATGATATTACTCAATGACATATGTCTTCAGGCTAAGGACTAGAACAATGAGACCATACAGATATTAAGAGTATATACATTTGTGTTATGTCCGTCGTTAAATGTTATTGTGGAAGACTGATAGACAACAATAACACATAAGACTACAATGTGTTCTAGTTGATGAAAGAACCCCAAAAAGTCATGATATGTGATATCAAACCAAACACATAGATACTTGTTAGAGAACAGTGTATCAGACAGATCCACCTTGAGAGTGATACATGAAAACCATGATTGGTAGTCAGAATCATCTCCCTAGTGATGGCGGTGATTGTGGTTCTTAGACTTGATCACTACACTCATCACATGTTGTTCGATATACTTTGACATTATCGACCATGACCTTGAATAAGGTGATGTAGCCCTATTTTAGGGCTCCATCATGTGCCATTTTGTACTTAAATCACATCTAAACATGTTAGGTTACAAACTTTTGCCCCTAATATGGTTATCATTGCAAATACGCTTATGGATGTTCTTTGCACTGTTTTTAGGTACTTGAACCATGCTTAGATGGAAGAGAGAGAAAGAAGGAGTTCTAGGGTTCCTCCACTCATGGGAGGTCCAAAGAAGACCCCAAAACATCCCTCAACCTACCTCCAATGGCCAAGGATCATCACCAAGCAAAGACATCCAAGAATGATCAAACTTGAAGGACACTTGAATGATGCAGACCACAAAACGGTCGTGGGAATACCCCCACGATCGTGTGTTTATTGTGAAGAACCAACATGGACAATAGTGAATTTGCATCCCAAGGGCCACGACCATGGTCACACAACACGGTCGTGGCCAAGAGAACTGAAGACGGTTGTGGCCACCCACCACAGTCATGCGTTTATTACAAAGTTTCAACATGGAGTCACCCCCAAATCGTCACGACTGTGGCCCTCCGCCACGACTGTGGTCGATGAAGAACAAAATGACTGTGGACTCCGCCACGGCCGTGGCCACCACTATACTTAGCATATCCACACCTACTCCATACCATGACCGTATTCCCACCCCACGACTGTGCCATCCTACCCTCACCACGGTCGTGGCACACCAACACGGCTGTGGTGACCCACCAACTCTACCAAACTTTTACACTATTTTTCCAAAACAACCCCTACTTACTCTAGTGCCTCCCCACCACCTATATATACATAGGTGGCAGCTGGAGCAAAAAGGCTAGCCTCCCCTACAGCTGTTTCAAGCTTCCACCTTCCTTCCTTGAGCTCCTAGTGCAATCCCTTTGCATTCTAGCTCAACATCCACCAATTCTACCCTCATTCCACCTTTGAAACCTAGTTTTCTAGATTTTCACCCATAACCGCCCATATTTTCATGCTCCCCTGCACCCTTGGAGGAGGGAGGTCATCCACAACATCTTGGAGGTGAAGAAGAAGGCTACTACACCAAGCTCCATGGTGTTTCTACCTCTTCTTCCCCTTTCTTTTACTCTTTCTTTGACTATGTATAGCTAAGCCCCTTGTGGTGGGCTGTTTGGGGTTAAAATGTGACTTTGATACCACGTTGGGGAAAAATTGCTTGTAATGAACTCAATTTATATCTATGATGATTGCCTCTTGCTTATATCTCTTTTCATATTTTATTGCATGTGGTTTGTGCTCTTTACATGAATTGCTTGCTTTGAGATGTTTGATGACACTTAGCTTCTAGGAGGATTTGGAGTATATGTGGCAATCTTAAGAATGGATCCTAGGTCCAATTAGTGGATCCCTAGCTAGCCCCCTTTGTTCCTACATATACATCCCCCTCCTACAAGTGAGTGTGAGATCTAAGTAGCTAGTGTGAGTGAGAGTGATGCAATTGCCTAGGGCCTTCTAAAGGCTAGAGTGGCTAGTGGCATGAGGTCAAATACCCTCATCTCTACTCCCATCTCTACCCTCAACCCTCAATTGCTCACTATCACTTACCCTAGAAACCTAGATTTGGTTAATCCCATTAGAATTACACCTAACCCTAGTCTTCTACTAGTAGTATAGGGTACATTCTAATGGCATTGGCCTTATTGTTTGGTTTGGTAATCTAGATGTGGAGTGAGAACCATGCTTGTCTAACTATCTTCCCCAACTAATATCAAGGTTACATCCCCCAAATGGCCCACCTACCCTAATAAACTTGTTAAAACCCAAACTGCTTTGCTCGCTTGTTAATGCTAGTCTAGTTTAATTAGTACATTCATCATATGTTAAAGTAAGCATATGTTGTTTAGTGTATTCATCATATGTTGTTTAGTGTACTTTGACATCATCCACCGTGACCTTGAATAAGGGTTTCTACAAAGGTGGTTCTCGAGTACATAGTGCCACATGGGGATGACTGTGAGCAATGTAAATGGGACTCATCCCTCCTACAATAGTATGATATCCTGGCCACTTGATAAGAGAGACTAAGAAAAGCATGACCATGATCATGTGAGTCAATATGTGATGTCGAGCTTACATATATCATAGAGAATTTGTTATAGTTCAAGAAACATGGATTTAACATTGAAGAGGATTAGGATTCCATCCCTTGAGGTCCATCTGGATAAAAGTGACAAAGGAACTATACGATCACTATAACACCAATTAAAAATTGTAGGTTGAAGTTGTTCTCTAACTTTCCATTTACTTGGGTAGAAATGATGTCTTTCCAGATACCACTCATTGCTAGTGATGTCATAAATTGGTTATGGACATTCACATGGAACCTATAGGGTCACACCAATAGGATACACATGGAATAGGACTTTATTCGTAAATGATGTTTAACTTGATTACTAAAGTGTTTAGGTATTCAACTTAAACAACAATGGTTGATAGTTGACTGATTAAACTGTTACCCAACCGATTCAAGTTTTGAACCGATCGATTCAAGCGTCAGGTCAATTTGAACCAACATTAGCAATCAGATCTCTGAAACAACCAATTCAACAACTGGACCAATTGGCTCAGATATATGAATCAACTGGTTTAGGTTTTGAACCAACCATTTGGTTGATCAATGTGATTACATCAAAGATTGATGTTGACGTCATGTTGTGCATTAATCAAATATTAATTTCCAATACAACTACGAATAGGAAACATTGTAAAATGGCCATTTCAAGAGTTGAAACGATCGAATCACATGTGAATTGGTCAGTTTAATGGTGAATCGACCGGTTCAATGATCGTAGGTTCCAAAAAATCATGAAAATATGTCTCTTAGACCCCAGATGAACTGGAAATCTTGACCCTAACCCTCCTATAAATAGAGGGGTAGTAGAGGCCTTCCCGAGATACAACAATAAGCTCTGACTATTTTTGTGTTCTCATAGTTGTGGTAATATGAGAACCCGAGCAAGTTCTACCCATCAAAGGGAGGAACAACAATGGAGAAATAATAAGGAAGAACAATTCAAAGCTAGCATGTTGACTAGAAGAGACAACTCCTTGGTTGTTCCAAAAGAATGACATGTGTTCTTAGTGGTCCGTGTGGACTAATCTAGAGGCAAGGAGGTCTCATCTTTGGGTCATCCTCCTTGATCTTTGGGACTCCTTGGCCTCCTTTCTCTTTGATTCCGCCCCAAATAGCAGCTTGGTGAGTGTATGGAGGTAGAAGATGCTTGGGAATGGTGGGAACTGGGTGAATGGTGATGAAAAATGACAGTGGATGGAAGCAAACTGAACAGATGGGTGTAGGATAAGAACTTCAGCCCTTTTAGACCTTGGAACTCTCCTACAGGGATCTGAGAACCTAAAAATCTTAGAACCACAATGTGGAACCTCAAAAAATTTGGAACCCCTCTCCAGGTAGCCAGGAGTTGGTATTTATAGGCAAATGCAGACTGTATGTAATAAGTGGTCGCCACACTTATTTTGGTCGCTACACTTGTCTCTGCCCAATCGTATCAGGCTCAACACGGCCGCGTTGGGTGTAGTGGTCGACATATGTCATGGTCGAGGAAGATTTCTCAGGCTTAGATCTTGTAGTGATTGAGACAGACGTTGTGGTCATTGCAGTTTTTGTGGTCGAGATGGATCTCTTGGTCGAGACAGTTGTTGGCCCTTGTCCTTGGCCTGACCATGCCAATCTGGGCACATCCGTTCTGGGTGTCTCGGTCGTGGTAGATGTAGCAATCACGACTAGTGTAGCGGTCACAGTAGTCTTTGATGCAGTTGGGGTTATTGCGGTCGCTACACCTTGACCTCGGCCCGACCATGCTGGGTTGGGCACGACCACGCCGAGCATAGTAGGTGAGACAGTGCAGTGGTCACAAACCTTGTAGAGATCTAATTAACTCCTTTGTTGTGGTTGTGACCCTTTATAGCAGTTGCGACCTTACTCCTTAGGGAAAAACCCACCCCCCAGGGGGCAGGGGGAGCTATTACTGGTGGTTGATGGGACCGCGTCAATGAATCGTATGGTTGACAAAGAACTTTTTAATAAAGGACTGCCATCCAAAATAGGATTGAAGATATCAAAAGTTTCTTGGGCCCGCTAGTCAGTTAGCAGGACCACTGTCTCCTAATTTGGTGCACATAATGCGACGCTTGTGGGGCAGAATGTGGAGAAATGATGTCTTCTTGAGTTCGGTGCCTACAAGTCCCAAAATTGGCTAGTTGAGCAACTCTATATATGAAAATATAAATTACTAAAATATAAGGATCTAGGGTTATTTTGGGCATATTAAGGCTATAATGACACAAAACCATAAATAAATGGTTAGTATAAATGCCTAAATTTGGGTATAATCAGTTGCCTACCTTCAATAATTGGTCATGAGTGCTAGCATTGGTTGGGTATTGACTTAATTGTTTTGGATCTTATCTCACTAGAATATTGTACACTACAACCTTCCAAATTGGTAGTGAGGGATATCAATTTGAACAAAATAGTGTGAGCAATTATTAATTGAAGGCCTAACTAATATCATCAATATTATCAAATAAAATCTAAAATGTTTTGACAAAGTGCAATTTTAGTCTTTTAGATAAAATGGAAAGCACACAATCATTACGACCAGTCCTTGAGTAGGACAATCTAAAGGGGATAAACTTCCGTAACCGGTTCAGGACTTTGAGAAGTTTTTTCTGTGTCCCCAAAACACCAGTGCCAGTGGAACCCACTACATATTTTCCTAAGGCCGAAATGGATTCTTACTTGAAGCATGCCAATGATCACATAGACATTAATAATTACATAAACAACATGATAAACAAGAAAGGTATAATGTCTCTAAGGCATTGTTTGACTGCAAACTGAAAGATGGAGATCTAGTAGAGTCCCATGTGCTCAATATGATTGGGCATGTGGAACATCTCGAGAGATTAGGATTTCCTATAGGTCAAGTGTTGGCCACAAATATGATTTTGCAATCACTGCGTGAATCATATACCCTATTTATCAAATTTTCATGAGTAACATGGTTAAACTACTATCTGAATTGCTTGAAATCTTGATAAATGTCAAAGACCAAATGAAGAAGGACAGACTCGTGATGGTGTTCAATGGAATAGAGTCCAAGGACAAAGGCAAGGCCAAGAAGTATTCTGAGGCTAAGTTGATGGTCAAGTCTTCTGCACTCAATGTAAGGAGACAGGAGGAAACCTAGGAAGATAAAGTAAGGGATAGAGATATGTACTTTTAATATATACATAATTGAGATTAACTTCAATATTTCTTCATCTCAGGTACTGGATACCAGATGTGGATCACCCATTTTCTCAAATGTGGAGGATCTAAAAAGATGTGGACCTATGAAGAATGGTGAAGTTGAATTGCATGTCGCTAATGGAGCAAGAGTTGTTTCCAATGCAGTTGGAACCCATGAGCTATCTCTACTAAGTTGGCTTATAATAGAGTTGGAGAACTGCTATTATGTACCAACCATTAATAGGAGCATCATATATGTATCTTGTTTGGACAAGAACTGATTCAAATTTCTTATAAAGAATGGTCGATGTTATATTAGTAAAGATGGGATCTTTTATGGAAGTTCCCCAATGTCTTATGGTCTATACATGATAGATTTGGAGACAAGTGTATATAACATCAACACAAAAAGACAAAAACTTGATAAATCAAACCAAACATACCCGTTGGCATTGTCATCTAAGGCACATAAATGAGAAACACATCTCCAGAGTCCATTAATATGGATATCAGGAATCTTTTGATTTCAAATCAATAGAGACATGTGAATCTTATTTGTAGGGAAATATGATGAAGACTCCCTTCACTGGATACAATGAGAGGGAAAGTGATATATTAGGACACATGCATATCATTGTATGTGGGACTTTTAGAACAAATGCTACAGGTGGTTATTAGTACTTACATTACTCTTGACTTCAGTAGGTATGGTTATGTTTACTTGAGGAAACATAAGTTAGAAACCCTTGAAAAGTTCAAGGATTTTATGAATTAAGTACTAAACCAACTTGGTAAAAGTATTAAGGCTCTTCATTCTTATGTAAAGAATACTTAAGCTAAGAGTTTGAGGACCGTCTACGAGCATATTGTATCATATCACAATGGACTCCACCTGAAACACCATAGCATAATGGTATATCAGAAAGAAGGAATCACATATTACTAGATATGGTGCAATCAATGATGAGTTTTGCGATCGGTCCTTGAGAATGACAATCTAAATGGGATAAACATCCATAACTGGTTTTGGACTTTGAGAAGTATTCTCTATGTTCCTGAAACACCAGTTCTAGTGGAACCCACTAAATATTCATCAAAAGATGAAATGGATGCTTACTTAAACATGTCAATGATGATGTAGACATCAAGAACCTTATGTTGGGTTGTATGAACTATGAGTTGCATAAACAACATGATAAGAAAGAAAGGTATAATGTCTCTAAGGTGTTGTTTGCGTGAAAAATTATAGAGGGAGATCTAGTAGAGCCCTATGTACTCAATAAGATTGGGCATGTGGAACATCTAGAGAGATTGGGATTTGCTTTAGGTCAAGATTTGGCCAGAAATATGATTTGCAATCACTGCATGAATCATATAGCCAGTTTGTCAATTGTTACCACTCGAGTAACATGGTTTAACCATTTTCTAAATTGCTTGACATATTGATCAATGTTCAAGAGGGACCATCATCTCCTTAACTGGTGCACATATTGCGACGCTTGTAGGGCAGAATATGGAGAAATGACGTCTTCTTGAGTTCAGTGCCTGCAAGTCCCGAAATTGGCTAGTTGAGCAACTCTATCTATGAAAAGATATAAATTACTAAAAGATAAGGATATAGGGTTATTTTAGGCATATTAAGGCAATAATGACACAAAAACATAAATAAATGCTTAGCATAAATGTCTGAATTTGGGTGTTATCAACCACCCCAAGCTTAAACCTTTAGTTGTTCTCAAGCAAGATTTTGCTCAAAGAACAAAAGGTAACATCCAAATTAAGTTTTGTGATAAATGCTAGGGTTAAGAAAATTAGTTTAAAATAGTAATTCTCTGGACCCATGTTGTTTCATAACAAACCCTTACCAATCGAGCACAATCCTACTAGATCAAAGAGTGTCCAGGCAAGATTAAGCAAATTCACCACAACCTGTCGATACTCATGAGGGTTTGAATCATAATTATACAACAAAAAAAGCATTGTTACATAGGTGATCATGTGGGTGATGAGCAATGAGCCATCATCATGTATTCATGTAGACCAATTGGGAACAACGTGCCTCCCACTTATTTAGGTCCTAAAAAGCAACAAAAATAAGAAGACTCTAATGACTTCAAGGATTCTTAGTGTATAGGAAAGTTTGTGAAATCGTAGCTAGGAGTCTTTGATCATGCACTAGCTCTTTTCTAGCAGTCCTATATCTTGGATTTGTCATTCACAATATAGATTAAGGGAATAATGTTTTAAGCTATGAAAAAGGCACATAACCTAGTATTATTTACCTAACTTAAGGAAAGAGTCAATGAGAAAGTCATGCAAAAGATCAAGAAGTGTATGATGAAAATTGTACAATTAGGCATAACGATAAGCATTTAGTCTAAGATTTGCATTGCATAACCTTAATTGCAAAGATACAAATTACGAAACAACATCTTACAAAATCCAAAATTTTTGCTAAATGCAAAAACTAAAAGTTTACTCTAAATGAAAGGAACATAGAAGATAAACATGTATGCATGAATTGAAAGAACTAAAAGGGAAAGGCAAAAGATAGAAGGATGTACACCCTGCCACCACCCCAAGCTTAAAATTCTGCTCGTCCTTGAGCAAATCTCAAAATCAGGATGGTGTGAAAAGTAGCTACTAATGATACTCACTATTTATATAGTGATTTAGATCGTCAATGCCGCTTGGTGGATTCTCATACTCCTTGTACATCCCATGTTGAAATTGGAATGACTTTCTAAAGTCCTGGGGCAGCTGGTAGAATGGCTGGAAAGGCTACTGAAAAGTCAGAGGAGGTGGTCGAGGGAAGACTGTGTCGAACCTCCATTAGAGGTGTCGCTCATCCTACTCCCACACATCGAACCATCTATTGGAGTCAGCCCTAAAACAAGTCATGAACTCATAAAGATGCTCCAAGTTGACATTTGGGGCATATTGCTCCTATTGAGGAGACTGCTTGTAATTTGCTAAAGGCATCTCAATGTAGGGCCGTCCCAAATATGGGATGTCATGGAAGGTCACCCTTGTCTATTTCTTGGCCTCCTAAGTTTCTGGCACTGGTGGTGCTAAACAAGATGCTCTTGCAGTCCTGCCTACCTGACAAACATTGCCATGAGTGTCTAGTAGAGAGATGTCCATGACTACTGTCTGACAGGCAAACTTTGCATTTGCTGACAGTAGTATCCTGTGCCTGTTGTGACTAAAGATATAAAGATATCATGTGCTGCACTGTTTGATCACCCCTAAGCGAATCAAGTGATCCAAGTCCAACTTGGACCACTCATCCTTTTCCTGCATAAGTGCCAAATATCCATCTCCAATCCCAAGATAATGCTCCATGAAAGTGATAATGCTTACCATTGTCATGAACTGGACTTGATTCTTGAAATAGTTGTGAAAGTGGCAGATGATGAAGTTCCCCACATTCACTTTTCTTCCTATTTTTGCACACCAAAAAATGTAGAGGTCCACTAAACTGAGCGCCCCTTGACTATATTTCTTTTCCAAGACAAAATTCACGATCACTCAGTGCAGATAATGAAGTGTCGGGTTGTGGATGTGCAAATCTTTGGCAGCTCTAGCGACATATCTATCCTCTCCAATAAGCATATTCCATGCATGAGGAGGGTCAAAATTGTTACCCCTATGTCCAGTCATCCCCTAAACATATCAGCGTAGTCCTTAGTAGAACTTGACAACCAGCTATTGAGGTGATGCTCAGTGACATGGTAGCTCTGGTTCAGTAGGTGAAAATGCATGACATTGTGTTGGTGGTCCATTGGGGTCTCGAGTGTAGCATAGGACTTGCAGGTGAGTCTATGATAAGCATCACATTATGTGTAAGAAAGGACATCTAGTCCAATAGCTACAAGATATCTATCGACATATGCTTGTATCCCAAACTTGATGAGTGTGGTGGGTCCCACATATCATGGACCGACCAGTCAGCACCTTGTCTTTATTTAGGGCTTCAAACTGCTGCTTTTACTTTATATTCTAAGCAGGGGAGAGGGGAGAGAGTTTTGGTTAACACCTTCAGGATTAGGGTGGTGTCTACTCCCCTGGGCTGATTCACACGATGAAGTTGACCGGCGTAAATATGTCAACTTCTCTACTGATGCTCGACGTTGATCCCCTACAAATGAAGCTTTGTACGCCACTACTACTGATGGGCCCTCCTGATGGTATGTCAAAGTATGGATCTCAGTGTCATGGCATTCTATGGACAATCTCTCACTCGAGATTTCCTCCAACGAATCACCACTGTAAGTATCCATCGGTGAGGCAGACATCCATCGGTAGTCTGAGTCAGACTCGTGCAAATTGAACCCAACTGATGTTGAGTGCATCATTTCATCTTCATACATTGGGTTCGTTCATGTCAATCGGGGCGGATCACGACTGCTATCCCTATGGGTGAGGAGGATCTCCCTTCTCCTTTCTTGTGCAAAATTATCTGTTTGAATTTGTAGAATCCACTACACATATTGTCCATGGCTCTTCCTATGGTGATGTTGTCATTCTATTCCTGCTGGGAACGGTCGTGTGAATGGGGCCCGGATCATGCGGAAGGTGGTTTTTGGCGTGGGGTCTGCTACTTTTTGACCTACCGACACTCGACACGGTCGGGATTGTCCTGGCATGGTTGTGCCAGTGTGAAGGCTGCTGCGGCGGCAGGGTTGGTGTTGTTGCGGCAGTTGCAACAATAGGACTATTGTCACTGTTGGTTTGATAAGGTTGAAGGTGGGTATAGGGCTGCAGTGTAGGTGGGGTTGCGGGTAATGTAGACGCCTACTTGTTTCTACCAACACCAGGCATGGTCGTGACAGCGGTGGCATGTTCAGGTTGAGAGGAGATGGTGTCTCACAGGGGCGGTGGAGTAGTTGCAGTGGCGGGAGGTTGATGGTTCTCAAGGTTGTGTGGGAACAATAGTCCTGTGGCCGTCACAGATGGAAGGTGGAGGCGAACAACATTGGAAGGAGGTGAGCGGTGCTACTTTGCGTAACATATTATTTCCTTGTTGGTGTTTAGACACCACTATTGCGGTACGGGTTATTGTGGTAGCGGTGGTGGCTGTTTCGGCCGGCTACTGGAGGACGCAAGGTAAGTAAGGGAAAGTGGTAGTGGTAGTAGCATTAGGTTAGTGAAAAAAGTCAAATTCGTGTGGGAAACACTGGATCGGCCTGGACATATTTATAGGACAAGGTGCGCCGAGCCATGTTCAGCCAGACCATGCTAGGTGGGGCACATTCATGTCGGGCTGGTGAGAAATGTGGATGCACTCGAAAAATACGGTCAAATCGGGAGAAAGTCAGTTAAAAGTGAAAAAATTCATTCAAAAGCCAGAAAAACCAGTCAAAAGAATAACATTCGATCAAAAAGGTGGAAAAAGTCAGAGATGACCCGACATGCTAGTCAATCAAGCCGGAAATATTGTCAATTTGACCTATATTTGACTATTTGCAAAAAGTGGTCTATCAGGTAGAGCAGTAGCCAGAATGGTCGTGCGCAGCTAGGCACAATCATGCCGACTGGGAAAATTCAAAAAATGATCCCCTTTTGACCGTTGACTAAGAAGCGAGAGATCTAGAAAAAATACGGGAGCGGCCCCACCGTGCCAGTCTGGTACGATTGTGTAGAGGCTAGCTCAGGTGGGCACTGGTCTCAAAAAATCTGGATTAAGTGAAAAATGAGGGTGGAAGGCGTTGAGAACAACATCACAATCAAACACCGTAAGAGAACAAAATGATATACCAATTAACTTCTTTCAAAATGATAGACCAAGAGCAGTTGTTAAGGTGAAAAGGTGGGAATGCATGCAATAAGTAATAAAGAAATCTAGATTATACAAAATAAATTAAAAGTAAGCACTAAGAGGAAAAATAAAACTTGATTTGACTTTATTATGCAAAATTTTAAAATTTTAAAATTTAAAGAAGAATTGTGTAGGTAATAGGGAGTGGCTGCCCTGAAACTCTACACTTGGATCCCAGATCCGTAGTTTTGGGATTCGTGTTACCTGTGTCATGTTGATGGGATTCGCAACGTAAAGGTAAAATAAGAGGAGGTAATGAAATTCGGTGACTCAGTGAATTCGTCTCTATGCTGTAATCAACTTGAACTGCACTAAAATGAGTTCTTTGCCATATCATCCTCCAGGTCCCCATCATGGTATGAATATGAATAGGTAGGTGCTAGGATGTCGACGCATGATGAAATGGAGGGGTGAGGTTGAAAGTTTTCTACATGACTCAACTCTTCTCCCTCCATCTTTGAACATGAGGTTGAATGATCGGATAAACTTTCATGTACAGACAGAGTCATCCAGTCATCTTCTAAATAAAAATTTCCCCTAAGTGAATCTGTCTGTGGTTCTACTACCCCATGCTTGTCACATTCAATGGGGTTTGAGGTATCGTCATGCTCAAAAACCATGTTGTAGTGGATTTTCCATCCTGCTCCCTTGATATCAACTTTTCCTTGAAAAGGGATTGTGGACAATGTCAGCACATGCTTCTCTAGTTCGTCATCATCAGTATACTCGCTCCATTGAGATGAATAGTCATCATCACTTTCATCGAACAAATTGTTCCAAACCATGACTAGCGCACTGCAAAGCGAAGTGACAAGTCTCAATATGAGAGATATCATCTTGATCTAGGCCAACATCTGATTCATGATCCTCAAACTAACCTTCTTGATGCAAGGTCATTTGACTACCCTGGTGGGGATAAGAGTCATCATTATCATCATCATGTAACCATTCATACTTTCTGCTAGTATCTTCCATTGGTTGATCAGTTGAATCATCTGGATAAAATGAAGGGCTTCCCCAGGTGGGCTAGTCTTCATAGAAAAATCATAATCAATCTAGTTGATGGTTTGAATAGGAAGGCAAGGAAAACTCCATTTTAGGTTCAATGGAATGGTTCTGATGATCATAATCTTCATGATTGTGTGCTGGTGTTTGCAATTGAATGGTAACCAAATTGATGAGATCTTGAATCATCCTACCTTGTTAAAAATCCTTATCATGAAGCTATTGTACTTGAACAAAATATGATTTCAATATTCATCAATTCTACCATATAGTCTGTTGGGAATTCGTTGTATCAAACTATTCTTTCAGGTGAAGCCTTGTTCAACAGTTTGAAGTATACTTCTACTGTAGTCTGCGACCTCTGTGGCTATTTGGATATGATGATCTTGCTTTTCTAGTAGCTGCTGAAGTGGGTTGATGTGTTCTTGAAGATGAGGAGCTAACGTGGAGGTGAGTGCCTTGACACTTTTATCCAGCTTGCTCTACTATTCTGATCAATTATGGATCCCATGATAATTGAGAAGTTGAGGGTTGATTGACAATCTCCTTTGCTGAAAAGTCTAAGTATGACAATGGTGGGAGAGAGTATAGCTCAACTAACTATAGGGCATAGCTTTCAATTATTTTCCAGCAGTCGCAACTGTAGAAAAATTTGGGAGGATAGGTGGACAGGATAACCTATCTTGCAGAAGAAAGATCCATGGCTGAAAAAGTATAAGAAAAAAGAAAGCTATTTAGTATATATGAATAAGTATGTGTTTAGAAAAAGAAGAACTACACATATATACAAGCTTATGGATGATATAACAAAACCTTTGGGTGTGTAAATGTGGAAAACCACCTCCTCGACAACATTGCCAAAAGTTGATCGGCCAAATCACACGTATGGAAGGGGGAAAATTCAAAAAGATTAGACTTTTAAATTTATAACCCAAAAACTTCAAAGACCCCTGTAAATTTATTATAGGGTCAAAGTACATATAAAGGGTCAAATAGATGGACATGAGTACGTTAAGAATTCTTAACATCTCACTCTTAAGTTTGTTGAGTCAGTTCGATATTCGAGAAAAGTATGGAACTAGAACTAGTCTAGCAGATTGTCACAAATTAAAAGCAAAGTAAAGAAAACAAAGCAGAGTCTGTTGGATTCTGTAACCACAAGTTGGGTTGTCTATGTACCCGTTCTCAGGCATAGACAACCCTTAAACACCTCAGCAAGCAACCTACATCCAAACATAGTACACACTGTGGTATATGTTCATGTGGGGTCATCCCACTCGCTTTCACACAACATGACTAAAACCCATCAATGACATGAAACCTCTCTCGAGAATGACAAACCAACACCCTAGAATATTCTAGATACCCTCTCAGGTTTAGAGTATTTTGAGATGGTAGGAATAGGTGTGATCTGGGCAGAACCTGGTAGTGGGCCCGACCATGCCAAGTTGGGCCCAGTTGTGCCTAAATTTACGGTTCTACACACTTGAACCGTCCTCTTTACAGATTTTGATCCAAACTACCTTCTCTTATCCATTTCTACAATGAATGTCTCGATATAGATAGAAATAGAAGTTCAAGCAAGAAAGGGATCAACCAAACTAGCAATCATAAGAATAAAGAGATGATAGAATAGAAAATGTACTAAATCAGGAATAAAACTACTTGCTTAAGGTAAAATTACATAAATATTCCCAAAACAGGCTACATAGCCAAGAAGGAGCTCAACTAGCCATGAACAATCATTGTTGGAAAGATGGAAGAACATCATTTGTACAGAAACAAAGGAGAACAGTAGAAGAAAGGAGAAGAAGAAGAGATTTAGCCCATAGAGGAGAGGTGGCTCTCGCTCATTAGCCTACGTATGGGCCATATTTCATCTATGGGTCATCCTCCTTGATCTTCAAGACTCTTTGGCCTCCTTTCTCTTTGATTCCACCCCAAACAGTAGCTTAGTGGGTGTATGGAGGTGGAAGATGGCTACGAATGGTGGGAAGTGGGTGAATGGTGGTAGAAAATGATAGTGGATGGAAGAAAACTAAAGAGACAGGCGTAGGATGAGAACTTCAGCTCTTTCACACCTTGGAACTCTCCCACGAGGCTTTCAGAACCTAAAAATCTCAAAACCACGACATGGAACCTCCAAAATTTTGGAACCCCTCTCCAGGTAGCGAGGGGTGGGTATTTATAGACAAAGATGGACTGTATGTAATAAGTGGTCACGACACATGTTTTAGTCACTACACTTGTCTCAAACAGACCATGTTGGGCTCGGCACCGCCATTCCGAGTGTTGCAGTCAAGACAGACGTCATGATGGAGGAAGATGTCACAATCGAGGTAGATATCACAACATAGAGCTTGTAGCGGTCAAGACATACATCACGGTCCGTGGTTGAGATGAATGTCTGGGTCAAGATAGCTGTTGGCCCTTGTCCTCGGCCCAACTATGTCGGTGGGGGCATGACCATGCTGGGTGTGTCAGTGGATGTAGCGATCATGACTGGTGTAGTAATCGCGATAGTATTTACTATAGTTGTGGTTGTAGTAGTTGCTACACCTTGACCTTGGCCCGACTGTGCCGGGCAGGGCATGGTCGTGTCGAGCATAGTGGGCGAGATGGTGTAGCGGTTGCAAACTTTGTAGCGGATGAAACTCCTTTGTAGCAGTTGCAACCCTTTGTAACAGTCACGACCTTACTCCTTAGGGACAAATCCCTCCCCTGTGAGGGGCTATTACGAGTGGTTGATTGGCCCGTGTCGATGAATCTTCTGATTGATGAGGATACTTTCTGATAAAGGACTAGCCATACAAAATAAAATCCCATATATCAAAAGTTTCTTGGGCACACTAGTCAGTTAGTGGGTCCACCATCTCCTAAGTTGGTGCACATTATGCGATGCTTGTGGGGTAGAATCCTGAGAAATGACGTCTTCTTGAGTCTGGTGCCTACATGAACAAAAATTGGTTAGTTGAGCACTCTATATATGAAAATATATACATTACTAAAAGATAAGGATCTAGGGTTATTTTGGGCATACTAAGGCTATAATGACACAAAACCATAAATAAATGCTTAGCATAAATGCCTAAATTTGGGTGTTATCAGTTGCCTACCTTAATAATTGACCATGAGTGCCAGCATTGGTTGGGTATTAACTTAATTGTTTTCGATCTTTTCTCACTAGAATATTGTAGACTACAATCTTCCAAATTGGTAGTGAGGGATATCAATGTGAACAAATTGTGAGAAATAATTAATTAAAGGCCTAACTAACATCATCGATATTATCTATAATGTTTTGACAAAGTGCAAATTTTAGTCTTGTAGATAAAATGGAATACAAACAATCATTGCAACCGATCCTTAAGTAGAACAATATAAATGGGTTAAACTTCCATAACTGCTTCCGGACATTGAGAAGTGTTCTCTATGTTACTAAAACACCAGTTCCAGTGGAACCCAGTTACATATTCTCCTAAGGCTGAAATGGATGCTTGCTTGAAGCATGCCAATGATGACGTAGACATTAAGAATTGCATAAACAACATGAGAAACAAGAAAGGTATAATGTCTCTAAGGCATTGTTTGATTGCAAACTGATAGAGGGAGATCTAGTAGAGTATGTGCTCAATATGATTGGGCATGTGGAACATATCGAGAGACTAGAATTTCTTTTAGGTCAACAGTTGGCCACAAATATGATTTTGCAATCACTTCCTGAATCATATACCCAGTTTATCGAGTGCTCTTGAGTAACATGGTTAAAATACTGTATGAATTGCTTGAACTCATGATAAATGTTGAAGAACAAATGAAAAAGGACAAACTAGTGGCGGTGATCAGCATAATAGAGTCCAAGGACAAAGGCAAGGCTAAGAAGTGGTCTGAGGCTAAGTTGAAGTTCAAGTCTTCTGCATTCAAAGTAAGGAGACTGGTAAGGAAACCTAGGAAGATGAAGCAAGGGATAGAGATTTCTACTTTTAATATATACGAGATTAACTGCAATACTTTTTCATCTTCAGTACTAGATACCAGATGTGGATCACACATTTTCTCATATGTGAAGGATTCGAAAAGATGTGGATCTTTGAGGAATGGTGAAGTTGAACTGCATGTCGCTAATGGAGCAAGAGTTGATTCCAGTGCAGTTGGAACCTATGAGTTATCTCTACTACGTGGGATTATAATAGAGTTGGAGAACTACTATTATGTACCTGCCATTAATAGGAGCATCATATTTGTATCTTATTTGGATAAGAAATGATTCAAATTTCTTATAAAAAATGGTCAATGTTCTATTAGTAAAGATGGGGTCTTTTATGATAGTTCCCCAATGTCTTGTGGTCTATACATGATAGTTCTAGAGACAAGCATGCATAATGTAAATACCAAAAGACAAACACTCGATAACTCAAACCAAACATACCCTTTGGCATTGTCATCTAGGGCAAAAAAATGAGAAACTCATCTCCAAGGTCCATTAATATGGTTGTCTAGACTCTTTTGATTTCAAATCAATAGAGACATGTGAATCTTGCTTGTTGCGCAATATGACAAAGACTCCCTTCACTGGTTACAATTAGAGATCAAGTGATCTATTAAGATACATACATACTGATGTATGTGGGCCTTTTAGAAAAAATGCTAGAGGTGGTTATTAATACTTCATTGTGTTTATTGATGACTTCAGTAGGTATGGTTATGTTTACTTAATGAAACATAAGTTAGAAACCCTTACAAAGTTCAAGGATTTCATGAATGGAGTACAAAACCAAATTGGTAAAAGTATTAAGGCACTTTCTTCTAATGTAGAGAATACTTAAGCTAATAGTTTGAGGACCTTCTGTGAGCATATGGTATCATATCACAATGGACTCCACCTAGAACACCATAGCACAATGGTGTATCAGAAAGAAGGAATCACATATTACTTGATATGGTGCAATCAATGATGAGTTTTGCAATCGGTCCATGACAATTACAATCTAAATGGGATAAACTTCCATAATAGGTTTAGGACTTTGAGAAGTGTTCTCTATGTTCCTAAAATACCAGCTCCATTGGAACCCACTACATATTCTCCTAAGGATGAAATGGATGCTTACTTGAACATTCAAATGATGACGTAGACATCAAGAACCTTATCTTGGGTTGTATGAACTATGAGTTGCATAAACAACATGATAAGCAAGAAAGTTATAATGTCTCTAAAGTGTTGTTTGAGTGAAAATTGATAGATGGAGATCTAGTTTAGCCCCATGTGCTCAATATGATTGGGCTTGTGGAACATATAGAGAGATTGGGATTTCCTTTAGGTCAAGAGTTGGCCACAAAACAACTTCACAAGGCAAATGCAAAACCCATGTTCTCTTCCAATTGCAAGGAGTTACTCCACATATCTATATGTTTGCCATAATTCTTATCACTTGACTTTATATTTGACTTGTCAACTAAGGTAGTGTAGCCCCACTTCAAGAGAACAAGTCTGATGTGAGGAAAATAGGTCTTATTGGAGGATATTAGGCATGATTTTCCCAAATCGGGTCATTTAGGTCGATATGGGGTGTGGAAAAGGGAGAGGAAACAAGGGGAGCGAATGCGGTCGGTGGAACCCTAGTGGGAGAGGTGATTCTGGTGGAGAGGTGATGAGTACGGTTATTCCACCTAGCTCAAGTGCGGCTGATGGAGAGGAACCTTCGATCGACTCTACTCAGACTTTGTGTTCTCTAGCGACTACTCTGGATCTATCGCAAGGTGATGATAGAAGAGGTAAATTGGTTGCAACGCCTACTGATATTGGCAAATGTAGCAATCGAGAGGTTTCCTCCCCATCCTCCCCTCTAGTACCCCCTCCTCTCCCTAATTCTGACAGCACAAAGGGTCCTTCAGGCGCACTTTCTATCATTGAATGGCTTTCAGCCAGCCGCCCTGGCCGGGATAGGGTGGAAGTGGTTGCCCTGGGGTTTGTTGATCTGGTAATGAGAAATGGAGTCAAATTTGCATCCATTTCAAGTCAGGATGAGCCCATCCCAGATTGGAGTATGTTCCTTTCCATTCATTCTATAGGGAGGAAGCTGTTTTGAGGTTAGATTTAGGGTTGGATAAGAAGGCAGTGGTGACCCAGCGGTAAGTTTGTGGTGGTTGTAGAAGAAAAGGAAGGCTTCATCATATCGATGCCATCTTCTAAGGAGAGAGAATGGGTTTTGGATGAGGCTCCATGGTCGATGGACGGAGCACTACTAGTGGTCCAACCGTGGGAGCTAGGATCCAAACTCGCCCCCCTATCCTTTCCTTATGCTCCAATTTGGATGAAAATCGAGAACCCAGGTGTTCCCTGGAACATGGACAAAATGTCTCGAATTGCAAGCACCATTGGTAGACCTCTCGATTATGAAGATGCCTCACTCATGACCAGATGTTTGGAGGAAGCAAAGATCTGCATGGAGATGGAATCCACAGCTAGCTTTCCCAAGGCGACGATGGTTGAAGTGGATGGAGTTTCAAAGCTTCTGAAAGTTGAATTCATCGCCAAGCCAATTATCAGTTCAAGGTGCAACCAATTTGGCCATAGGGTGAGTTCTTGCCTGATTGTAGTAAGAAAGGATATTTCATCTAATGAGTTGCAACTCCGGTTCGGTAAGGCTTCAACTGTTTGATTCTTTTCCAAAGAGAAGTCATCTAACAGGGTCAATCCTTATCTTGGAATGGGCGAGCTTGAAGATGAGGGAAACATTGTAACCTCTCAAATTCCATGCAATTCGTCCATTGATATTGGAAAAGGTGAGGAAATTGTTGCAGAGTCTAATCTAGTGGTTGATGATGGAGCTGAAGCTCAAGTCAGTAACTAGGAGAATACTCCTATTCATTGCTTGTCTGAGCCAGACATGTTCTGTAGTTCGTAGGCTATGGTGGTGGGAGGTCTTAACCTTGACTAGGAACTTGCAATTTCCTTCAAGAGAACTCCTAGATGTTCGAGACAACTTTTGGAATGTTTAGGGTTATCGTTGGATTATCAACATAAAACCATGGAGAGAGAGTTGGACGAAGGTTTGTCTAACTACTCTATAGATCTGGATCCATACTTGATGATACAGTTCAAGGTCAATGAGAGTACTAGACCCAAGAAAAAGAAGAAGAACCCTAGGGGGAACTCTAATGAGGTTTGTAGAGTTGACTTTGACAAGATTATCGACTCTATCTGAAGGCTTTTCTTCTTTTGCGCTTGCATTTTTCAGCTATATGATGGCATAGCGGACTCGATGTTCAAGGTTTGATGTAGATGATTGGGCTTTCTCTCTTGATTCCTTTAGGTTATTCTCTTATCATCCCAAGTGTCACTCTTTGTGGATGATTTTAATGTTAGTGATCTCTTGGTGTGCGAGGTTCATAATTTTGGGGTGATGACGGTTGAGTTCATGTATTTCTGCTAATGAACTGTTTCATTGAATTCTTTGTTTGTCATGTTGACTTGTGTTTGGTTATCTTTGAAGTTTTCTTCCATGAGTGGAAGTTTTGTTTTTGGGGCTTATTGATTTATCCTTTTGGGCCTTTTAGACTTCTGGTCAGTCCAAGAGGATAGTTCTTTCTTGAGTCTTGGGGGTTCAATCTTCTGTTTTGTACCTAAAGTGTTTTGGTTCTTTATTTATAGTTTGCGCTTGTTCACCAAAAAAAAAGAGTTGGCCACAAATATGATTTACAATCACTGCCTGAATCATATAGCAGTTTATCAATTGTTACCACTTCAGTAACATGTTAAACTAGATTTCCAGATGTGAAGCTTATGCCAAAATAGTGTTTCTTGAAAATCATGGACCCAAATCATATAAATGTTATTTTGTTAGATATCCCAAAGAAACTGGGGGATACTTCTTGTAAACTCCATCTGGCAATAAAGTGTTTGTTGCTAGGACTGGCATATCCCTTAAAAAGGAATTTAGTATGAAGGAATAAGTGGGAGAAAAGTAGAAATCGAAGAGGTTTGAGATCAATAAGAAAACATAGAACTAGTAGAGGTACATGAGGAATAAGAAGACTTACAAACTATTGTGGAATCTCAAATTCCTCATGTAACACAAGAACCGCGTAGATCTAGTAGGGAACACCTTGAGCCTGACAGATTTCGTTATCTTGTAACACAAGAAGGTAGTTAGTTGGTCATAGATGATGAGTGAACAACCTAAGTAGAGGCTATTAAGGGACTAGAGTCTAAGAAATGACTTGAGTCCATGAGATCTAAGATGGAATCCATGTACATCAACAAGGTATGGACCTTGGTGGATCCACCTAAATGGGTAAAACCCATAGGGTGCAAGTGGGTCTTCAAGAAGAGGACTGACATGGATGATAATGTATAAATTTACAAAGGTTGATTGGTTGCAAAGGGTTTCAGACAAATTCAAGGTGTTGATTATAATGAAACATTTTCTACATTTTCCATGGTTAATTCCATCATGATCATACTTGCCATTATAGCTTATCATGAGTATGAGATTTGGCAGATGGATGCTAAAACCACATTCCTTAACAAGAATCTTCTTAAGGATGTGTATATGATACAACCCAAGGGTATTATAAATCCAAAGAATACATATAAAGTTTGTAAGCTACAAACGTCAATCAATGGATAGAAGCAAGCACCTTAGAGCTAGAATCTTCAATTTGATGAAAAAGTCAAAGAGTTTGGTTTCAGTCAGAATAAAGATGAACCATGTGTTTACAAGAAGGTTAGTGGGAGCATAATTATATTCCCCATATTGTATATGGATGACATAGGATTGCTGGAGAATGGCATTCCTACTTTATAGATCGTAAAGAACTAGTTGGGACGTACATTTTCTATGAAAGACTTAGGAAAATCATCCTATATCTTAGGAATCAAGATCTATATAGATAGATCTATAAGGCTTCTTCGAGTAAGTTAGAGAACATACATTGAAAAAATGTTTAACATGTTCAACATAGAAAACTCAAAGAGAGGAAGCCTACCCTTATCGCATGGTGTTAGTATCTTTAGAGCTCAATGTCCAAATTCTTGTGAAGAAAAAGGAGCACATGAGCAAGATTTGTATGAATCTACAACTGGATGTATCATGTACGTAATGTTATGAGCTCGTACAAATGTCTCGTATGCCTTGTGCATATTGAGCAGATATAGTTAGATCATGGTGAAGCTTATTAGATTTCCATGAAGAACAAACTTAAGTGCTTGAGAAGAAACAAGGATCAGTTACTTTTCTACAGTGGTGAGTAAGAGTCGGTGGTAAAGGACTACACCAATGCATGCTTCCAAATTAACAAAGATGACTATAAATCACAATATGGATTTGTGTTTTGTCTAAACAATGGAGTTGTAAGCTGGAAGAGTTCCAAGAAAGAGACAGTAGTAGATTCTATAATAGAGGTCAAGTATATTGATGCATCTAATGTAGCAAAGGAGCTTGTTTGGATCGAGAAGTTCATTTCTAAACTTGGGGTGGTTCCAAGAATCAACGATGCAATTGAGCTATATTGTGACAACAATGGAGATATTGCACAATGTAAGGAACCTAGATCACCAACATTCCAAGCATATACAAAGGTGGTTCCATATCATATGAGAGATAGTCATGTGATGAGATATGAAGATTTGTAGAGTATCAACTGAAAGCAATTTGGTTTACCCCTTGAAAAAAGCACTTTCACAGTAGAAGCGTGAAGGTCATGTTAGATCACTTGTGATTATGTTCATGGGTGATTGTCTTTAAGTGGAAGTGGTAGTCTATGGTATGTATTCCCAAAGAGCCAATCATATGATGATTGTCATGGCATATCTCTAAATGATTTGATTAAAAATAAAGGCAATCTTCCAATTGATTCTGTTTTTTTCAGTTATGAGATGATGCTATAAAATAATAAATGCCTAAGAATGATATTAATCAATGACATGTGTCTTCAAGTTAAGGACTTGAACAATGAGTTCATATATATGTTAAGAGTATATACGTTATTGCTATGTCCCTGGTCTAATGTTAGTTTGGAAGGATGATAGACAACAATTACACATAAGACTATAGTGTGTGTTGGTTGATGACAAAATCTCATTAAGTCATGATATGTGATATCAAACCGAACACATAGATACTTCTTTGAGAATGATACATGAAATCCATGATTGCTCATCAGAATCATTTCTCATATTGATGGTGGTGATTGTGGTTCTTAGACTTGATCACTATACTCATCACATGTCGTTCAATATATTTTAACATCATCCGCTATGACCTTAAATAAGGGTTATTGTAAAGGTGGTGCTCGGGTGCCTTAGACACATGGGGATGAATGTGACTAATGTGGATGGGATTTTTTCCTCCTACATGAGTATGATATCTTGGCCACTTGATAAGTGAGATTGAGAAATGCATGGCCACACTCATGTGAGTCAATATTTGATGTTGAGATTACATTTATCTCAAATATTGTGCTCTATTTCAAGGAACATGGATTCAAAAATGAAGAGGATGTCGATTCCAAGCCTCGAGATTAATCTAGATATCAGAGACAAAGGAACTATATGATCACTATAACACCAAAATTAAATGGTAGGTTAAAGTTGTTCTCTAACTTTCCAATTACTTAGGTAGCAATGTTATTTTGCTAGATACCACTCATTGCTTGTTATGTCATAAATTGGTTATGGACATTCCCTGCCAATGTAACTTGGAACCTATAGGGTCACACATATACGATACACCTTGAATAGGAGTTTATTCATGAATGATGTTAATCTTGATTACTAAAGTGTTTAGGTATACAATTTAAACAACAATGGTTGAAAGTTGACTGTCTGGATTGTGAACCAACCGGTTCAAGTGTTGAATGAATCAATTCAAGTGTCAAGTCAATTTGAACCAACATTGGCAATCAAAAATCTAAAACGACCAGTTCAACAACTGAACTGATTGGTTCAAATACCTATACCGACTGGTATAGGTTGTGAAACAACTATTTGGTTGATCAATGTGATTGGATCAAGGATTGATGTGGATGGAATGTTGTGCATTAATCGAATATCAATTGCCAATACAAATGCAAATAGGAAACATTATGAAACCACAGTTTCAAGGGTTGAAACGATTGACTCACCTATGAACCAATCGGTTCAATGGTGAATCAACTGGTTCGTCATTTGCAAATTCAAGAAAATTCATGAAAATCCATCTCTTTGGCTCCCTGATGTATTGAAGATCATGACGTTGACCCTCCTATATATCGAGGGGTATTGGAGGCCTTCTAGAGACACAACAATAAGATATGATAATTGTTGTCTTATCACAATTGTGGTAAAATGAGAACCTGAGCAAGTTCTACTCATCAAAGGGAGGAACGTCAAGGGAGAGACAACAAGAGAGAGCAAGCTGATGCTAGCACATTAATTAGAAGAGACAACTCCTTCTTGTCTATTATAAAATAATGAAAAGAGTTCTTGGTGGTCCCCATGGACTACTCTAGAGGTGAGGATGCCTTTGCCACCCACTAGGAGGATGCAATCAATCGCCCTCCATAGTGATTAACTAGGAGGACACCGATGAGAGCCATCTAGATGCGAGTTGAAGGTGGTGGACGTACCCTACCTCAAGTGAGCCAAAGCTCTAAGGGGCCAAAGACAAAAGGGAGTCAAAACTCCATGAGATCAAATCTAGTGTTATCTTAACATTTAATGAAATCCTACAATCATAAATTAGGGGTGGTGACCTTCAATAAACAAGAATGGCTTATAAAATAGTTTAGAGCTCACCACCAGTCAAGATGCATAGAACTCAAGAGGAAATGAAATAACGCAATATATAATTTGAGAATCTAATAACTCATATTGTTCAAAGCTTCATATATTTCCCAATTACAATAAGGCTCCAAGAATTTATGAAGAGGTAGCTATAAAAAATAACAATCTTGTTACTATTTTGCTTGGAATCAAGAATGGTTCAATTGTCTTATTTAGGATTAGGTTTTTCCATATTAATTATTGTTCCATATCTTCTCATCATCATCATCACTCTAACTAGGTTATATAAGATTAATGTTATCTATTCATGTATAATAGTTTCTCTCGAATAGTTCCGCAAATATTATCATGTCTCAGATATGATACCATTCCATGTAAAACCTATTATTTTTTCATGAACTCCTTTTATTTCTAAAACTTGTGCCACAAGTACCTATTTGCAAATCCAATAGTTTCATGGGCCGCAATTGGACCGTGGGTTGCACCCAGGTGATAAAGTGAATGGCTTTATTATTCCATCAGTAATTAAATTAGGGAATTTGTTTATCATAGCAAATCATTAAGATTACATCTTTCGAATGCACCAAATTTGAGGATATTAACTTCACCCATCCTTAAATGGGATTTTGTCCCCAAAGTTAAAACCTAGTGAGGTTAAGGTGAATGATAAAATATCTTATTTTCCAACATTAGGGTTAGCAACCTTTCTTGGATTACATCTAAATTTTTTATTGATATGCAAATTCCTCACATTATTACTAAGATTGTTACCTGAATTCAGTTCAAGGTATATCCAATCCTTAGTATGATATCATCTCTTGGTGTTTACATATTAATTTTTTATTTCAACTCCACTTGGTGGTTATTCTTTAAAAATAGGTTTCCAACCTATTATTCATTTATTTCAACATTAGGGTGAGGTTAACACCTCAAACCCTAGATCATGTCATCAAACTCAACTTAGGGTATCCGTTCTCATATGTCAATTTTAAGCATAACATGCGTCTACCCCAATCTCTCCCACTCATAATAAGATGCAATAAGCACATGACTGCAACCCAAATACAAAGTTCATCCCATAAAGAGATGGTGTATCTACACATTACCTCAAAATTTCACATTTTAGGTTGAATCACTCTCAACAATGACTCCAAACCATTTTTACCTTTTATACCACAATTTTCTTAACTTCCATTCTTTCACATGGAAAATGATTTTTTTATCATAGTCCTTGAGTTTGAGATTTATCATCATCATTATATGACTTCTTGTATTCTTTTCATGTATATCTCATGTTTCATTAGGCTTAGTATCTTCCTTATAATCTCTATGGGTACAATGTACCTTTAGAGTGATCCCCTCTTGTTCTCATGGACCTTATGCACTTATGGAGTGCCTCTCACATTTACCCCTTGGGCCTCATGATCTCATGAAGGTGACCAATCTCCTAGCCCATGAGCCTCGGGAAACATGCATGGCTATCTCTTGACTCCATGGTTTTATGCATTTAGGGCATCATCACCTCCTAACCTCATTTATCTTGTGTGCCTTTAATCCTCCCTTCTTGACCTTAAGTTTGACTTAGGACTCTAGCTTTCCTAGGGTTTATCACAACTTTAACAAAATTTTCAAGCACATTACTTTCTTATGTAATTTTTTTAACCCAGATTTCCTTCAACTCTTAGGGTACACATTATGCACTTTATGTGACAACATTGGGCTCATGCCACCTTCCCTATCTGGGGCTTGGTTCCATTTCGACCTTCTCTATTTGGGGCTTGACCTCTTTTTGACCTTCCCTATCTAGGGCTTGGTCATAATCATCTATACAGTGAATTTGGGATAGCTTCCATATCCTAGTGCCACACTGGTCTTCCGAATATGGGGCTTGGCCACTTCATGACCTTCCCTATCTTGGGCTTGGTCATCTACACTGTGAACTTAGGTCACATGCCCTATCTAGGGCTTGGTGACAAATTAGTCTTCCCAATCTGGGGCTTGACCACTAGTGTCCCTCAAAGATGGCTACTTGGGTTCAAAGAATATATGCTCTTTCATATTTTACATCGTTAATCCTTCACACTTTAGGTGACATTTAAGGTTGCCTTGATCCTTAAAATGATTGGTCAACTCACCCTTATAGAGAAGCCTCCTAACCTAGGGTGCCATCTTGGCTCATAAGATGAGGCTAGGCTCTCTAGACACAACTTGACCCCATGCATTTAGGGTTTTGCCTCCCCCACAAGTCCTTTTCACACTCTCGGGTTGACCCACCCCAGGCCAGGCACCAACCCTAAATGTTCCATATTTTCATTTTTATGTAACCATTGATTACCTATGTTTCTTAGAAAACTCTTTATGTGAATCGTTACTGAATTCCACCACGTTCATGAATGCACAAGAGACTAGGTCAGCAAAATTCATTTATATTTTTCTTATTCCTTTTCACCCTAATTAGGTTTCATATGGGTAGGGCTACTATATCACCCACACTACTCCCGTTTCTAGGATTAGGGTTTAGCGTTTGGACAAGGACTACCCCTACATGTTAGGGTTTTTGATTCCCCTGACCAACTAAGGGTTTTCCCAAGACAACCTTAGCTCCATCTAGGGTTTACCCTTGCAAGGAAAAACTCATAAAACATTTTCTTTACTTTATCATTATCTCCACATTACATGTACATTAATTGGTGGAGGATGCCTTAATTGTATTTCTTCTCAAAACCCTAACTTGATATGAGGATGGAAATATCTTTTATGGTTTATTAAGCAGGAGCATGAGAAGTGGATGTAATTTGATGAGGAGATTTAGAGCAAACATTAATTTAGGCAAACCTTAGGTTCTAGCAATGCTGGTATCATTGTGGCTAAGGGAGTCCTCATAAACCAACTTAATGGTGTAGAGGAAAATTTTTCCAACCCCCAAATCCATGACCCCTTCTAGACACCATTACCATCTTGTCATGACTTAATAAGTTTCTTTATTTTATACGAATAACTTGAAATTATAAACATTATTTGAAAATTTTGGATCCCTAATATAAAATGTTACGACTTCACTTTTCAACATCCCCCAATTAAGGAAAGATCTTAAAGTTGAGAGACATTACCTAAAATTCTCAAGATCTAGATTTAACCAAATAACAAATAATAGCAAATAATTTTGATTAATTTAATTTTTTTTTACAAGTTGTACAATGTTGCTCCTCAAAGGAATCTACATGAATTCCAAGCTTAACTAATACATATTGAGAAGAAGTATCTAACAAATCCTCCATTAATTAGATTTCATGAATTTAGGTAGATTTCTTCTGATTCATCAAATCTCAATATCTTCATATATTGCATCTACCTAAAATAGCATGAAATAAAAACATGTATTAGTATATCAAAATATATTGTGTATGTCGGGTGCATGAAAAGTGTGCAAGTAATATAAAAAGATGGAATCACTCAATTATTCACAAATAAGAATTGACATTTTCTTCACATATTCTCATCTTTATGTGATACTGATAGTGGCATTATAATTGAACAGAATGTAAATAAACATCTAACAATTTATTTATTTAATCCATGAGAAATCCTCGGCAAACACTGATAAACAAATTATGGGTAGTAATAGGCATAACCACATACCTTTTGTATAACCATACATATAGCATACAATATTTACTTCAAGTACATTCAATCAATCCAATCAACAAATGCAAGCAATTAACATTTAGTTTGCGTGTATGTAAATCCTAAAGTATCACCATCATATTATTTAGATTAAACCCTACTCGAGTACTAATCTAGGATTTAGGGTCATGTCTGGGTTCGGGTGAGGAATAAGAGTGCAAACTCCAATTCCATCACATTTTAAACATTAGGTGAAATCCTAATTGTTATATCCATCATATCCTTCCATTATGAACACTTGTAACATATTAAGTTCATAAATATTATCATTTGTTATGATCTTTAGTTTGAAATGTATACATGTATGTGGTTATAGGTTTATAAACCCAAATTCTTCATATGCATGATTGTTCACATTAGAAATGTTCGTTATCACCATTATAATCGTGATCATGTTAAACTACCATTATATTCCACATTATCAGTTTACATCACAAAGAATCACATTTAAGAACTTACTCATCAAATACTAGAGTTTATAAACTTTAATAACTCACTAAACATGTATTCAAGGTACCTTTCAGATTGAGATCAGAATTAGGTCTCAATTATATTTTATTTTTGTTCTTATTGTTTCCATGATCACTTTGATGTATAATTTCCCATTTTCAAGTAACCCTAGCAATTTCTAAAAATAAACTATATACATTACACTTGAGGTGACATGTTGACCACTCATTGGTCTGCCAATCACCAACTCAAGCCAGGCTAAACGATTAACCAACAACCCACACCCAAGGACCAAATCATCTGATCTAAGGTCACCTATTCCCAGGCTTTTGACCATCTTCTTCCATGCACCCGTCTATGTGCCTCCACACTAGTGTATACCACTATCGTAGTTCTCATCACCATCATCGATGTTGTGATAATATCTGACGCCAAACCTCCAAGTTGGGGCATCATCCTCAAGAGTTGCCTCTTTGACGCCACCCTACTGGCCTACCCACCCTCTTTGGTGCCTTATCCTCCATCCTCCTTCTTCCTCTTGACATCAACACATCCTTATTAATTAAGACTTGGATTTGGCAACTAGAAGCCATTAAGGAATGAATATAACTATATGGAAATCATTAGGTAATTAATCATTAATCTATTTAGGAAACACTTTATAACTTGGGATCTAGATTATTCTTTATATCGCTCTTTGTCATATCCCCTAAATGAATTATTTTGATGGAAACTCACTAATATCTTCCCCAACACTTATCTAATTTGTGGGAATATCTTTCATATACCAAAACATGCTCTTTAATATAGTTACCCACATCACATGGAAAGTCATTTCCTCTCAAAATCTAGAATAGTCTTCCTTTTTATTATTATCTCCAAGTATAATAAAATTCAAACCAAGATAACACTATTTGGTGCCTTAAATCTTGTTTTACCATTCATGGTTCGATAATTTCTCTTTGAATTATCTGAAGTACCACACACCTTATTTTCTTTTGGAAACTTGACAATTATCTCATATTTCAGTTATGAAAAAATTCAAAAAGCCATTATCTTTTATTTATGCATGAACTCCTTTTATTTCTTTAACTTGTGTCACAAGGATCTATTTGCAAATACAAGTCTCATGGGACTCACTTGGGCCAAGGGGTTGCACCCATACCCCAAAGTGAATGGCTTTATTATTCCATCAATAATTCAATTAGGTAATTTGTTTATAAAATCAAATATTTAAGCTTACATATTTCAAATTCGTCAAATTTTAGTATATTACATACGTGGTTGGGTAATCATTTGGAAGTACTTTAGGGAATAAATTGTTAATGAATTAGATTCTTGCTCTTATATTGGTGTATGTTTTGTTGTTGATTTACTAACTCAAGTTCTATGAAAAATACCATTGATAGATAACTATGCTATTTTATATGAATACTTCATAAATTAATCTTATGAGGGATATGCTTGGAAATTCACTTTACAAGTATAGAATCATGCTTGACCTTTAAAAGAATGACCTCTTCAATTTTATATTTGGATAGTTGCTAGAATCACATATGGTACATAAAAACTAGTATGAGTGTTTGAAATAGAAGTATTTTATTCTAGGGGTTAATGATGAGGGTTGACTCAAATGAGCTAATGAATCAATTTATACTTACAATTGATGGAAGAATTGTGTGATAATGAAAACTAGGGTTTCCATGTGTGTGAATAGCCTTGATGGACCATCCTCCACACCCTGATGAGATTAGAGAATAATAATGTCCTTATGATGGAATGAACTAAGTAGACTCTTTCAAAACCCTAGAAATTCAGTAATAAGTTGAGTACGAGAGATAAGCTTGAAATTGAATGTAATCTTGTAAATGTTAAGAAATTCTCAATTGTAGGTGTTATCAATTCAATTCAAGGTGATAACTCTAATTTGTGTGATCTAAGCCTAATGCATCTATTCTATTATATTTTATGGAATAATGAGTAAACCTCACATGAATATAAGTCTTATATAGTTCATATAGTTATGAATTTAGATGATTACTAGAGATTAAGAGGTGATAAGAAGTAACCCTAATTCGTTCTATTTTTCCTAAAATTAGTAGTCTCATAAGTAAATACCAAAATGCCATTGGAAGACAAATGACTTAATACACTCATCTAAATTAGTAATTAAGTAAATACCAAAAGTAAATTAAGAATAATTGATTCCAATGATGTATTGAACATGAAATGAAGATAGTAAAGAATAACAAACTAAAAGCAAGAAAAAACAAAGTAGTTATCTTTACATACTGAAGAACATAACCTAACCCTAACCCTAATATGATGAGGTATGTGAAGATAATGAATAATACTTTTCGATAAATGTATATAGTTATGGTTTAATTCAATTAAAATATGAAGTTCAAGGATTTAAATATATTCATAAATATGCATTATTGGATTCTAACTGTGTGTTATAATACTTACATTTTGGGAATGGTCTATTCTATGAAATTTGAGATGGGATCACATATTTGTTGAACAGTAACCCTAGTTGAACTATGGTAAATAGTAGAAAAGGAGTATTAAGTATGTTATGCCCCTTTAAGCTTTGAGGTTTATTCATATATATAGATATTGAATGTAATAAGTATATATTGTATGATAAATGTATTCTAATCATGATGAATGACATACTATGTCTAGTTCTAGTGAATTTGTGAATATCTAATGTGAACTATGATACATAATGAACCAATAGGAATTATGTTGAGATTGAACAAACAAGCATTGATTACATTATAGAAACCCTATTCAAGGTAAATGTTAGACAATGAGATTATGTCTCGGGTTGATAGCCTACTGATGATGGTGTATATGAGATGAAATGGAAATGAAAAGAAACATATATGTTGAAATTACTAATTTGTTTTGCTTGTTGCTTCAATTATTGTCTTTGTTGTTGATACTAATCCACTTTATATTATTATGGTTGTAGGATGATCCAAACATCTAATCAATGATGGTTTGAGTTCTTTTTAAAATGAGTAAATGGATTAAATGACGAATTAAATTATAACACATTTAGTTAGTTCCCTAAACACCATGAGTTTCCCCAAGTTCCACACTAGGGAAGTGAAACATATCTCCTTATCATAATCATATAATTATAAGATAGATTTCCAGAGTGTGAATTGAGACCATTTAGGTCATACCACTAAGATTTACAAGTGAGTCATCTAGTGTGATTTAGGCCCTAAATCCTATGTTTTCAAAGTCTATGTCCATGTGTGATACACTTTGATTAAATGAAAACTGTGAAACATGTGAAATATGATGATATGTGATATTTTGTTAAGTTGTCTCTATCTCATGTACACGAGATGAGGATGTTATACTCTTTAGGGAACCCTATTGTGGTTCAGGGGCTATTGTTGATATCTTAGGGTGACCGACTAAACCCTAAGATCATGACACTGAGTCATTGATATGAGAATCAAGCATGGTGACTTCTACTTGGTAAGGTACAAGCCAAGTACTTTTAGGTAAAATAAATAGAAGATGACAATCCATGTACAATATGAGTTTAATGTTTGTTACATGCCTTATACTACTAGTTTATATACCTACATAATATTATATATTATTATTTTTTTGGAACTCAATCACTCTTTTATAGAGATAATCTATTTTCATATTCTTATCTATACAATTTGGAAATTTGATCTTTAATGTTGACAACTACTTGATGCTAGAAGTAATATCCACTATGTTTATGATTTTGGATTTAGTTGTCATTTGTATACTCTTGTTTGGTAGAAATGTCTTATGTGTACTTAAACTGGAAGACTACAACATGTTTCCTAATCTAGATGGTGGGGTGTCACAAAGATGACTCTACTATTATGTCTTGATTCTAACTTCTTAGATCTTGACTTGTTACTCCTACAATCATATTGTCATTCTGAACTAATCAACATCTACTGATGTGGTCACATACATGCTATTAAAGATATTTTAGAATTTAAATGGCCTATGTCAATACCTTATGTGATTGATTAGATTCTTTTCATAAACTAGAATTAATAAATGCTATAGTTATCCATTAGACTTAAAAAACAATATGTTTATTTTATGTTCATTATTCTTAATATGATGTTGATGCATGCACTCATCTTGAGTGGAAGGTGTCCACTCACTTGGGATCTATGTGATTCTGATGAGGTCATTATCCAATGAAAAGTTGTGATAAAGAGGATTAAATAGAATAATCTAGATTAAAATGTTCCTATATTTTGTCTTTCCAAGGATGAATAGTCGAGTTTGTTCTTTTATGTACATGTAGTTAATGTAAACTCAACTATATGATCAATAAGATTTGATTCTGGTGTTAATGGAGTTAAATGAGAGTCATGATAAATAAATATGTTATCCTTGATGTGACATTGGCGTATGATGTTTTCTGAAAATGGAAATGGAAAACCTTACCTATGTCTTTCATATATTGTGATCACCGTGTTTGTCGGTAATATAGTTTTTTGTTTCTTAATCTTGATTCGGATTTAGGGTTTCTCTTTAATTGTTGGCATTTATGTCAACTAAACAAGAGCACATAACGCTAATTAGTTTTATTATAAGATCAACCTACTAGTGGTTGATCTAACATATCTATTGGTTAAGATAAAAAAAACTAAGATTTCTATACTATTAAATTTAGGGCACGCAAATTTCAGATAAATTTTTGGATCGTCAGAGGGGACAACAAAACATTTTGGTATTTTAGATTCTTAAATAAAGAAACTATTATTATTTAACTTACATTTCTTTTTGAGTTCTTGTTTGAATTATATAACATATATATTTAAAAAAAAATTATCATTTGTTCTTTTCTTTTAGATTACTAAGGTTCTTGTTTTCTATTATTATCTTGAAATGCATTTTTTACTTGTATTTATTGGTTGTAAATTTTTTGGGAGCCAAATAATCAATTTCCATGTTCTTCATGCATTGAATTTGACAGAAAGGGGTAACAGTATGAAGCATACAATCTACTATTCTACTCTATTATGCCTCACTATTCATCTCCGTCACTTCCACAAGGTCGTGATTAGTTTGGCTCTTCAGTCCCTTTCACAAGTCTGTAATTAGTTGGGCACATTATTGTCTACACCACCGTCATAATCCATACTTGAAGGAGCCTTTATCTACTATTCATTTTTGTCATCTACATCTCCACTATGATTCCAAAATTAGACGGACTCCTCATCTACCATGGTCATACTATCTACAAATAGAACTAATAGAGTTATACTTTCCTCGTGTCTCTTCTATGTTAAAATGTTTTTCATGTGCTTTAGTTTACCTGCAACATTGGGTAATGTCATTATATTGATTACCATGTCACGGGCTTTAGACTAGTTCCTTGCATGGTGATGCTTGTTAGCCTGGCTGCTTCACCCCTAAGAATGCATCTACAAATGTTTCTTCAGGCTTGTCACATGGGCAACACCAAAATCTTTAGCCACATCCCACCTATGTCTCTACTTGTTTTAGATGTCTTCCAATTGATGCCCTCCCGGCTATGAGTTGGACCGAACACACCAGGAGAGCCATCATCTTCTCCTCCTTTGGATTTGATGTTGGCACTCATTTACCGTAATCTACCTCCTATGAACTATGATGATACCAAATATCTCGGTAGGTGTCGTATATAGCAGAAATGACGACAGCAGGTTTGCCAATTTTACATCTTTCGCGCCAGTGGCCTCATCAGAATGTAAAATTTCCTTTTGTTCTTCCCGTCTTAGCCACATGTTTCTTGTAAAGAGCTCTTTTTTTGGATGTACATGATGAACTCATTATTTAAACACTGACTTGATCTGTTGCACTACTTTCCATCCATCAAAAGAAGAAGTTACAAAACTATATGCCCTGAGTGTAGAGGTAATATTTAGAATAATATTCATTGTACGACGTATACTAATAGTTATATAATTCTTAGTGTAGGTATTTCATCAATGGTGCATTCATGAGTATAACTTTTTGCCCTTAGTATCTATTGCCAAACGATACTATGTCAAATATCGTTAAACAAGAAGATGCTTTGTTTTTGTGTGCATACCATTTTGATGATAGTGGTGCCTGCACATGTTCACGAGAAGGTGACCTATGTTTCACTAATCATTCATGTTTTCATCGATTAGTTATTGTATCTACTAAATTTATGGCATGTATGTGTTCTTGAATGAGGGTTCTGGCTGCCTACGAGCACTGCATGCTCACCTTGGGCCTCTTCTCTTATTGTCTACTTGTGGAAGTGTTGTGTAGAGCTCGACTGCCTTCAATATAGCTTCCTCCCATCCTCTTCTACATATGGTTTTTGGGTGTCGAGGTCCCTTGACCTATGGATCGTCATATTCATTGATTCATTTTATCAAGTTCAGTTTTGTTGGTTGTCCGATAGTGGCAATTTACTTCCTGAGTGCGGCTACTCCTCTTTTTGACAAGACTATTGAGACTTTTACCTTTGGCTAGATCTCATTTTTTGTTCTTATTTGATCCTTACTTCATAGTTGTATGTAGAGCTGGCAAAAGCTGACCCGACCTGAGAAACCCGACCCGTCCTAGCCGCAAACCGACCCGATTAAACCCGAAAAAAATATAAACTCGAACTCTACTCAACCCGACTCGATATTTATCCGAAACTCAATATGACCTGGAATTGTCAAACCAAAACCGACCTGACACCCGACCCGGTGATATGGCGTGACCTAAATCAACCTGAAAAAATCACAATTGACTTGACCCGACTTGATATCAACCTCACTTCACATTGACCTTACCTGACATCAACCCACCCAACACCAACCCAACAACATGTTAACCCGATCCAACACCAACCCGACCCATTATCAACCTGACTTGATGACTAACCGAGTCAATGCCAATCCAACCCAACACCAACCCGACCCAATGTCAACCCGACTGAGTACTAGTGAGTAGAAACTAGTAGAAGCCGAGAAGTCAAGTTTTAATTTTCCAATAATATGGCTTTATCGATATATTATTTAACAAGAAATAGTTTGATTGATAATGTGATAGTATGGAAAAGGAAGGAGAAATATATGGGATAATAGGTAATAAAAGAAGAAAATAACAAGTAATAATATTTTCTTTATTTTTTAATTAATGCAACATTTTAGTCATTACTCATTATCACAAGTCACAATGTGATCTAAATGAGATTCAGCCTAAAACCTCTTGATTATACAAATATACAACTCAAACAACCTCAACTTGATAACTACCCATTCAAAATGACTCGATACGAACTCGAGTTAGCCCCAGGAAATAGTGTAAATTGAAACTACCTGAAGTGATTTGACGTGAACCCAAATCAACACAATAAATGAATTTGAACAAATTTGTATCAAAATTGACCCGACTCGAACATGAGTTAGCCCAAAAATACAAAATGAACTGAAGGGACCAAACTAATACTAACTCGACTCGACATATATAAAAGGATAAAATGAACTTAAATATCTTTGACCCATAATGACCCTGGCCAAACCTGATATGGCCTGCCTAATTTCCAACTCTCTAACCTTAACAGACTGAGATCCAACCCAAACAACTAGACCCGAACCAAATATGCAACCCAAGAAGACCCAATCTAATTTCTGCTCAACCTGAAAATGACTCAATCTGAAATTGAATTAGCCCGAGGAAATAGTACAAATTGACCTGACCCGATATTAAGACGACTCAAAATGATTTGACTTGAACCCGACCCGACCCGATAAATTAATCTAAAAATATCTATACCAAAATTGACCAGGCTCGAGGCCGAGTTGACCTGAAAATATAAAATAATCCGAAGAGACACAACCCGAAAGAATAAAATAACCTAAATTATCTTTGACCCATAATGACCTGACCTGAAATGGCCCGACCCGAACCCAACCGACCCACCTGATTGCCAGCTCTAGTTGTATGATGTCATTTGAAGACATGAAGATTTGTCAAAACACAACATTGCTATAGACTCCCTACCCCCCACCATGCTCAGGTAGAAAGTTTCTTCAAACAAGCCACTTCAACCAGCATCACGTATGAAGGATCAATGAAGGAGTAGTTTATGCTTATCCTTACATGAAGTGTTTTGGTATTTTTATCAATCGTCTTCATCAATGTATGGTTTGATGATCCCATAGATTTTTTCTATATATCTCCTATAGTTTATGAGTAATGTTTGATACGTTTTCTCTAAAAACAAATTCACTCAATTTATGGCTGTTTTAGAAATGTTAGCAAACTTTTCTATTAGAATAAACTATAGAAGCTATAATGATTACATTTCTCTTGTAATATCCACTTTTTCTTTGTATATACATACTCCTACGATGTGCTCAAACATCCAACCAATATTTCATAATTTCTTTTACATGTTAATTGTATGTCAAAATTACTATGATGCAGAGACTTTTTTTCCTAAATCAAACATCAAAGGCTTGATAAAGGGTAGAACATGAACATTTTAGTAGATTTTGTGCGTTTGCAATTAGAAAACTATGATATAATTCCATCCTTTCATATTTTTGTCCATATTTCTTTTTCTTTTAATAAAATAATATGATATCCTTGTTGTTTAGTTTTGACCATGTCAACAATACCTAATTTTGTGTTTTCTGATATAAATTAAATATCCTTCTTCTATGTTCATAACACAGAAGCAACATTTCTCATTGAGAAAGGGGGTAAACAAGAAGGACCAATAAGGAATTAAAATGCCCAGACTAAGTACAATGTAGAAAAAATCACAAATGAGTATGTATGATGATTCATTCTTTTTGTCATGTCTAATACAAGAGCAACCATGATTAAGGTTTATAATATGATAGGATGATGAGTATGTAATGAACTCTTATGCCATTTTAGTGATTTCTTTTAAACAATAGTTTTGGGTTGTTTGATATTAAGGTGTACACTGTAAGGTTGAAATGTATTGTCAAAGGATTGTAAAGTCTATTAGTTGGATTTATTGGTTTTGCATCAAGTTGTACATAGTTATTGTAACAATTGCCATTTTTACACCTCACTTCTAGATGTTGTCTATCTTTAAAAAAATGATATTGATGTGAACTTAGCTTTTTGATAAGTTGTACTTCATCCAAAATCTCTTTTAACATTGTTGATCACATCATTGATAACTTATGTTGCTTACATGTCGGCAAATGATTTAGTTATGGTCATATTTCATCTTAATTGTTAGGAAGATTAACTAGTATTGACAATCTTCATTTGTAAACTATGTTATTTCTGTTGATTATGAGATTGTGTTGTTAATTATATTTTATAAACATGTGAAGGTGTGGATTGAAGTGTTGAAAAATGAACAAGATATAGGTTTGAACTCAATTGAGCACAAATATTAGATGAGTTTGATTACCTTCAAAAAGTAATAATACATTCAATAAACATGTTCACTATCACCAATATACCTATTTGTCTCATTTAAATCGATTGACGCATGAAGTGTATATTTTTTCTAAGAAATTAAGAGTAGGCTATAAAACTTTATTTAGATATGGGAACATTATCTATGAGAAATCTTACTTGCATGTTCACACCATTAGCCTTTCCAGATTATTTTTTACATAATATGCTTATAAAGAGACATTTCTTTTGAGCTCAAGAATATTGGTATCAGGGATGATGTTCCATAGCTCAAGTAATTCTTCTATTATATTTAGTTTTTAATATAATCAATGACTTTATGGAACTGTATGGATCGTGTGTGAAGTGTTCTTATATTTCAAGTGTTTATCCCTCACCAAGATATGGAATAAAACAAAATGCTCTTCATTGTTTATAATATTTTATTGAAAGGATGAGAGGTGGAGTCCTATCACAACCATGAAAGAGATTCTTTATTTCTTTCTGTGTATCATTTCTCTAGGTGCTTCAACTAGGTATCAAAATTATAACCCGTGCCTAACACATCGAATCAGTGACGGATCTACTAATAGGCCACGTGAGGCCTTGGCCTCACCCAACAAATGATAAAATTACCGTAAATTCAGTTGGCATCTAAGAAAATTCTGGTTGTGGGTGCTGCTTGGCATTACAAATTATTACAATGGCCTCACCCAACAATTGGTCTGTAGGCACTATGTATCACCGTCAAGCAGAAGACACCATATTCAAACAATATGATTGGTCGTTCTTTTGTGAAAAGAAAAATATGGAAACTATATTATCACTTTTGTCGTTACTAATAGGTTGTTATTGTGTAAGAGAAGAGAATAGAAACATATTTTAATAAAGAGAGAGTGCGCTACATGCAAGGATAGAATAATTAAAAATAGTAAGGTCATGTTACTTTAAGAAACGTAAAGGCATAGAGTCGAAAATTATGGAGATTTTTTTTTCTCATATGTTACTTTAAGGCAAATGTATAATAATGAAATACAACTATTTCTATTGGTTATCGTCATGATTTCATTATTCCATTTCTTTCATTTTAATGTTATTCTGAATTCATTCAACCTTAGTTATTAGAAACTTCACAAAAAAAAAAAGAAACTTCACAAAAAAAAGTTAGGCCATTTATGACTTCTTTAGTAGAATGCAGAGATGGGAAAGGAAAAGACTCCAGTTATCTTCCTATAAAATTGTATTGGTGAAAAATGAATAGTAGGGATGTGTAGGAAGATATATAACGAGCCTTTAAGAAAAAGAGATGGAAAGTTGGATCGAAATATAGAAACTTGGAGGGAAACAAGGAACACAAAGAAAAACGTAGGATATAGTTTGGAAAGAAAAATGGATGGATTCTCAAATGTATAAAAGAATTAAAATTTAGTAGGAAATATTAAGCCAACCTGAATTTTTGTAGAGAAAACTGATGGAAACATTAATGGTTGGCGAAAACATAAACAACTTGGGGAATCATAGAGGGAATTCAGAATGGAATATATGGGAAAAAGGTAAATACTTATATAAAAATTAAAGGGAAATATATAAATACCAAGGGAGATACATACATAGGTTATAATACAAATAAAATAAAATAAAATCATCTAATCTATACTTGTGGTTAAATTTATTAGTATTAGTCATTTAGCCTTCCCCTCCACAGACTGAACAAACACACCAAATCCACTCCCCTACCCTATGAAACCTTCTTCTCCCACCCCTATCCTACATTCATCACTTACTAGAGACATGGTTGGTTATTGTATTTTAGCCAAAATCTCTTGCAAAGTCAACAAAGTGATATGAAAAAAAAATCTTAGTAAGAATTGATGAAAAGAAAACAAAGTCTCCAACAATAAGTTTTGGCAACTGACATGGATCCTATATGAGAAATGAAGGTGAGATTTAATAAAATTATGGTATCACTATGGGTATTTTCATCTCCAAAATTTGTATTTTATATGTGATTTATATGTTATAGGTGTTTTTTGTATTCATAAAATGTATACATGACATCTACATCCTTGCTAAGAAGTTTTTAGTTTCATTTATTCTACTAGAGGTTCAATGTTATTGTGATTTGTGACTTCTTATTTTAGATATAGTAATTTTAGAATTATGTAAATGAGGTGAATGTTATTACAGTTCATGGTTTCTATTTTAAATATGGTATTTTCCAATATTATGTAATCATAAAGCATCGCGAATTTGACAAAGAAGCCACTTGTTGATTATTTGAGAAAATCTAGAATCTTGAAAAATATTGACTCATAGGTAAAGATGAACCATCTCCAAACAACGAGTCCACATCTTTCTACATTTGGAATATTCATTTTCATGATAGTTTGGGATATTTATAATTTTTCGTTCATATATTGAAAATCATCGTGGACCTAGAAAATCTTTAGTATATCTTGGCCTCACCCTCTTCATATTTCTGGATCGGCCACTGTATCGAATTAATAATTGTACCAACTAACAAGTACATAAAAGGCTCTTATATGTATTTATCAAATGAAACATATTTATAATTTGATACTATCTATTTTATTGACTAGAAAAATTTACTTTGGAAGCAAATATGTAGGACATAACATTATGTGTATGATTTGAAGTTTTATAAACATTATTTTATAAATTTAGTTTGAAAAAATGCAAATTACTGGTAATATTATTATAAAATTATTTAACATATGAATAATAATAATACAGTTATAATATAGAGAATACATAAGTGATACGAGATTGTAGTGCAATAACATAAAAATATCCCGCTTGCACACAAGTTCTAATGTACTACAAGAGACAAGAAAGTACATATTGTATAATTTTAACTGTTCTAACATCTAAATTTCACCACAAGCTTTTATGTAAACTTTCTTTATAATATATTTCATGTACCATAGGAAAAAAGAAATAAGTTCATGTAATAAACACACTTATGTTTGAATGATGAAGATCAATAAAAGTTTGGAACCATTACAAAGTTTCCCCTTATATGAGATCCCCCTTAAGAATTATTATTTGTCATAATTAAAATGAAAATTACATTACATAAAATGTTAAATTAAAAAATAAATAAATAAAACCGTAATAACTTATGCGAACTTGTAGACAATAATATAAATATTATTCCATTTAATGGCAATATTGCATATCAACAACATTCTTTTTTAGGTTTTGCATTCCCATTTAATATTATGTACATTAATTATGAAAATATCTTTATTTATCTTTGTGAGCCATTGAATTTCATGCCACATATAGTAATGGCTCGATACTCATAATGAGTACAAAATTCTCACTAATAATGAGATATCTACTAGCCTACTTCATAGGTGTAGTTTGTAACACTCCATAAAGAAAATTAGATCAATTTTTTATTGAAATCGTTAATAAGATCTATTGTGGTTTGTATTTGTCATCTAAGAAAGTTATAAATGATATTAGCTTCAACAAGTGCCAAGTTCATAAGCTCTATGAAACATTATCTTATGCAATTGGGGAGTTCAACACACCTATAATGATGAAACAATAACAAAGTGGTTTAGGAATATGATGATTGTTCTACAAACTACCATGACATAAATGAGAACTCAAAATGAACCTAAATAAAGCTATTCATAAAAAATGACATAATTGGATACATATTGAAAAGTATATCCATAGATTCTTTTTCATCTTCATGTGAACCATGTATATAATAAATTGAACTCATTTAGCAACCAATATATACTTCTCAAGCATTACAACAACCTAATATAATATTGTCAAGAATTAAATAACCTACCAATAATTGTGTAGTTGTATCCTTTGATTTTCAGAATGACTTAAGTCCTCATTTGGGCACAGTGTGCATATTCAAGTCTTGACAGTAAAAAGTTATTTTTATAGTCACTAGTGTAAGAATAATGTATATTATGAAACATATTTAATATGTAGATATAATCTATGTTTAATCACACGAAGTCCTCTCAATGGATCAACTAATGGGGCCACCAATGAAGCGGCCCAGATTTAGTCTTTGGATCCAATAATGATTTACCTCCCTACCACTCATCCCCAGGTTTAGGTGGTTTATGGAGAAGCATGGGGAGGGTGACACCCCCATCTGTTACTCCTATTTTTTATATATCATCTAAGGTGGGATACATATTACTAATTCTATAATATTTGGTATGAAGATGCAACAATAGAGATAATTACAAATTTCAATTGTAATTTGTGTTATGTAGTCCTCCCTATTCCATTGTGAATTGAATCATTATCCTCCTATCAACATAGGGTAGATTAATCAATAGGAATATGATTTTTATTATCCTCCCATTAGCTAAGATATATTTTTATAAGATATTATTTCTATCATTCTGGTTTAAACTTTTCTTTGATTTGTGCACAAGGATAATGTTTAATTAGCATGGATTTTGGGGTGTCTACATATTGTTTTCTCTTGAGTTTCTAAAAATATTATGTAAGTAATTCTACAGTAAAGATAATCACAATAAAAACGTGTTCATACTAAATATACATACAAAATAGATTTACCTCAGCTTTTATAAGAAATTGAACCCGACAAGTATATTATATTGCCTCAATAAGTGGATGTCATGACTTAATGGAGCATGATATGGATCAATAATAATGAACCAAACTATTAACCATTTGTTTTTATTTTGAGGACAACTAAATTGTCTAGGAAATATTTCCTTTAAATTATTTGATATATAGAAAATTAGAGAAAAAAATATTATACAACATGAGTTGAATTAAGAAGTACATATGGTTAGACTATGGTTGAAATTTGTTTTCTCTAGATTTTTATATATCTACATGTATAGACAACATCCAAATGTAAAACTACATTTCTAAAATTTATGTAACAAAATTTTTTAAATGTCAAAATCAAGTTTAATGAAAGTCTATTCACTTAATTTTTTTTGTCCACAATTGATGAGACCAAAGTTTGTGCTAAGGCATGCTTTATATTACATTACATACATTGGTTTTGAACTTTATTAGGTTATAAAATTAAATCGGTCATAGTTTTATTGTACATTACATCACATAATTTATAGATACATATACATAGAATAATTGTTACGTATGTTTTCATATTATTTTGAATAAATTTTACATTTTCCTAATTACATACCGAGTTATGTTATTTGAATTTACTTATCCATACAAAATAGTTATACTAATTAAACCTTTTCATTATTTTATTTTATAATTAACAATTTTATATCATGGTCCCAATTTAAAAACATATTAATGGAAATATTCATCATTAAACATACAAGTTATCAATATTTAAATCAAATATAGATATATAGATAATATGCAAAAGAATAGCAGTATGGAAATGGATATGATCCAATAAGGTAGAAAGTCTCTAAGATTTTGATTCTTGCATATGATCTTCAGATACTCCTAGGAAATATATTATCACACATTTTTAAGAAACACAATATATAAATAAAACACTAAAATAACAATAAAATTTCTAAATATGAATGAATGGGTAAATAAATAATAATGTGTACCCTTAAAGGCATAAATATAAAGTTTATAGAACTCTACTCATGTTTTACCTCTGCACAAATCATATATTTGTCTTTATTTCTATGGAAAAAAATCTTGGTAGAGATAGTGAGGATAGATGAAGAATATAGAATAAATAATTTTGTATTTATTTTTTAAACTAAGAAACCAAGGTATGATGAATATGACTATAGTGTTACATGCCACAAGTAGTTGGTCCACCTATTTTCAAAACTATCACATTATGATATTAATGTCAAACGTATTGAATTCTTACCTATCCAAAAACAAAATAAATTGATGTGAATGATGAGAATGGAGCAAAGTGAAGAAACCCATTACAAGATGAAATATTGAATAATACAAGATAAAAAAAGTGTGATAAGACAATTTTTGCAACAAGAGGATATATTATGAGAATAAGAAACCAAAAAAATCATAACTCACGGTAAGTAATTGACCTCAACAATCACATCTACAATATTTTTTGGGACTAACGATATAAATATTGAAATGGACTAATAAACATGTTTTCATGAACCTAATTCCATTTTAAAGTTAAACTCATTTAATATGTTATGCTAGAACTACCTATGAATGCCTTCTCAAAGTTTGTAAATCACCATCAAATATCAACGCCCTAGACAATTATAAGGGTCATGTGCATTTACTAGTATCAACTATGTGGTTAATACAATCATACATTATGGTCCCACCCCAAGCATTACATACCACCATCTAGTTGGGCTGCCAAGAATAATTCCACGCATTATCATCATGGATATCAAGTAAACACAATAAATAGTATTTTGGGGGTTACTAAGATGCCTTACTATGAAAACTAACATCCACATTAGACAATGGAGTCGGAAGTGGAAGACCGCACAAAATAATTGAGGAAGATGAAGATTATCCTCTAGAATATTCTAGATAGTTAGAAAGCCTATAATAAAAGTATCAAATTGTATTAGTATGCATTAGATAGTAACACATCTATCACACCCAATATAGGGAAACAACAATTGCTTGCAACCCTAAAGATGAGATAGAGGCTTGATAAATGACATTATAGAGTATTGACAAAAATGTGGAGAACATATGGAATATAACTAGAGGCATCAAAAAATTCAATAATACAGAGGAAACTCTAGATGTTTACATTGATAAGACAACATCAATTGAGTTCATAACACAAAAGATACTAGATGAAAATTAATAACCAATACGTACTACATATCTATGTATCCTAGACAAAGAGGCATCTCTCTAGGATGAGGTTCACATGTCATCAACATTTGAATTTATTTCTTCTTTAACCAATTTCGTTTATAATAAACCCCTAAAAAGATATGCATGTGCCACTTGAAAAGAAACATGATGATCCCATGAATGGCCTCACTACTTCTATTGAACTTGATGATGATTGGGTATCTGAGAAGGAGGATACACATTCATATATGTATGTGTAGGGAAATATGACAATAGAAATGCCAGCGGAAACAAAAAATTTCTTATCATATTCCCCTAGACTAGCGGATTTTGTAAAAAACTATGGCCGAAGGAAAGATTGCAAGGCATATAACTGGTCCTGGATAAAGTCTAATGACTATCCTTGTAGTAGTGTACTTCTTTCACAAGAAGCACATGGACAGTTGTCATCGGTGGCCTCCTGATATAGCACTACATATGGCGGTTGATGATGTCCTAATAGCATATGGCAATGGCCTCCATGCCTGTACGTATTCTATGCGGACTATCGGTAACTCCTATTATTCTTTTGGAACTGATAGGAAGGAATATTTCCTTTAATGTCAATGTACTAGAGCTAACTTAATCTCCCTTTGTTGTCTCTTCCTTTTACGCATAATACTTTCTTTGGGCTCTCATGTTACCATACATGTGAGAGGGTAATGTGTGTCAGTGTTAGTCTAGTCTTCTTAAAGCCTTGACTACCACCTCCTTGATTTATAGGAGAGTTAGGATTAGGGTTCCATATCAACTGGTAGTCAAAGAGATGAATTTTCACAAATTTCTAATTGTTCCTGGTCATTAGTAGATCGACTAACACCCAAAGTCGGTGGAATTGAATGTTTTTCTATTTGCAAACATATTAGAGATTAAAGCAAACATAATGTCATCATCAATCCTTGATCCAATCTTATTGATCATTGAACTAGGAGATTCACATGCAAAACCGGTCGATTCAGACTCTGTAACGGTCATTTCACATTCTGAATTGGTCGGTTTATTTTCTAGTTCTGCTAATGTTCAATAGACATTGTTCAAATTGACTCAACACTTGAATCAACCGACTTAACATTTGAGTCGGTCAACTCAGAGTTCTAGTCATCTAATTTTCAAGGAATCTTATTTAAATTGAATACCTAAATACTTTCGTAATCAAGTTACACCTTATTCATGAGTAAGCCCCGATTCCAGATTTATCCTTTGTGCATGACCGTAGAGGTCCTAAGTAATGTTGGCAGTGGATGTCCATAACTGGCATATGACATCGTAAGAAATAAGCGGTATCTAGCAACACATCTTTGCTACTAAGTAATTTAGAAGGTTGGAGAACAACTTCAACCTACAATATGTGATCAGTGTTACAATGATCGTATAGTTCCTTTGTCTCTAATATCCAGATTGAACTCAAGACATGGAATTATCATCCTCTCAACATCCAATCCATGTTCCTTAAACTAAAGCAGACCGTCTGAGATGCATGTGAGCTCACATATCATATATTGATTCACCTTAGTATGACCATACATTTTTCATTCTCGCTTATCAAGTGTCAAGGACATCAACTCTACTAAGAGGGACAAATCTGATTTACATTACTCACAGTCATTCCCTATGACTCACAAAAATCCAAGCAGAACCTTAATGATAATCCTTATTCAAGTTCACATTGGATGGTGTCAAAATACATCGAACAATATGTGATGAGCGTAGTAACTTCGGGTCTAAGAATCACAGTCACTACTATCACTATGAGAGTTGATTTTGACTACCAAATTCAATGGTATACATGTATCACTCTCAGGGTGGGTTTGTCTTATACACTACTCTTCAACAAGTACCTATATGTTTGGTTTGATATCCCATATCATGACTAATGAGATTCAATCATAAACCAACACACACTATAGTTTTATATGTTATTTATGGCTATTAGCTTTCACAATAACATCTGACTAGGGAAAAAATAAGAATATATGTAATCATATCATACATAGTATCTAATTGTTTAGATCCTCAACCTGAACACATGTCGTCAAGTAACATCATTCTTTATACATCTATCATGTTTTATTATTATCTCATATTTGAACAAACATATAGACAAAGATTTCTTTTATTATTAATCAAATTATTTACAAGATATGTCATTACAATTGTCTTATGATTGGCTTTTTTGGCATACATACCAATATAAATCCACATGTACTTATAGACAATCACCCATGAACTTAATCTCAAGTGATCTAACATGATCTCCATGCTTCTGCTGGGAAAGTGCTTTTATCAAGGAGTTAGCAACAATATTTTTAGTCCATACTCTGCAAATCTTCGCATCTCTTCGATGTATGATCTCTCTCGTTGGATGGAACTGCCATTGTATGTGCTTGAAATGGTGATACAATTTGATTTCTTAGCTTGTACAATAGCTCCATTGTTTCACAATACAACTCTAATACATCGTTGATGATTGGAACCACCCCAAATTCAATGATGAATTTATGCATCCAAAACAACTTCCTTTTCCGTATTTGAGACAACAATATACTCGGCCTCTTTTGTAGAATCAGCAATTCTTTCTTACTTGGAACTATTCCATCTTACAACTTTATTATTTAGATAAAATACAAATCCAAACTACGATCTAAAGTCAACTTTGTTAGTTTGGAAGCTTGCATCGGTGTAATTCTTTATCACCAACTCTTTTTTACTATCATGGACATGGCACTGATCCTTAGTTCACGACAAAAAAATATTCATTAGTGGCATTTAATATACTTGCATTTATTAAAATTGCCATTACATGCTCACATTTACATATATTTTATATTCTAATGCCAACATTTACCCAATAGCAAGTGTTACATATGGAACCAGATAGTACTTGCTTTTTTGAATTTTAAGAGTGGCATTTTATAATTGTCATATTGAAAGTTAACAATCTTATCGTGTTCAATCTCTTTTTTAATATTTGCCAACACAGGCTTTGTTTTTAGTTCTATTTTCAAAACATCACGACGTTATACCGAGTCCCACGCCGATTAAGATTAGATGGGAGTGCACCCCATACACTGGAAAGAAGGCACACAGACCAAGCGTTCAAATGGGAGAAGATGACTGCACACTGCTGGATTGGGGAAGAAGGCCTCACACGGCCGGATTGGGGGGATCGCACAGGACGGCGCGCTGGTGGATTGGGGAAGAAGGCCGCACACGAATGGAATTGGAGGGGATTGCACAACTCGGCGGTGCTTGTTCTAGAGCAGACACATATTTTACATTGTGTTTTCTGTCCGAAACGTCTACCAACCGTTCATTTCTCACCCTGAGAAATTGTTGAGATAAGGCATCTATGATCGGCCACCGGCGATGAACGCAATCGTGTCGACAAATGTTGTATGTATCTAAAACAAAATCTTGGTGGTCAGAACGGGCGCAACAAGTTTTCTACACGACATTCTCAAAGGGGGTAGGATCATGAGGGTCCTCCGGTCACTAGTAGTGGTGTGCTTCGAAGTTTCTTGAGTAAAAATCAAATTAGAGGTCGTGATATGCTTATGAATGAATATTTGCCTCTAAGCAAGGTATTCCAAAATCTGAACTTCTCGTTCTTATCTATTGGGGCTTTGATTGAAGATGGTCTTTACATAACATTATTTGCTTGTCTATCTGCACGCACACTATGTTAGTGCATAACTAGTATATGTCTTTAATTGATTGCATGTTCAGAATCTCATAATTCTAGAAATGGAACATTCCTCTCCATACAAACTCTACCTAGTAGAATGAGTTTAAAACAATCATGCATTGTCATATAGATAGTTAACCGCAAAGACAAAGATGAACCCATGATTGTATACCGACTCCTCTATTTTATGTACAGTAGACGTGAATTAGTGTTCTGTTTATTATTCAATATTAGTGTGTCTAGAACTGAAGACATCATTGGCCGCCAAAGTACACATCTGGCATTTTTCTAATTTTTCTGATGGCATGCGTAAATACTTAGTGTTCTAAGGATCGGGGTTCGGCTCTTTGCTGGACAGTTATGTTCTAAAGTAATTTGCCCCACACCTTGCCTCTAATGTAATGATAAATTCTGATATGTGGATAGTAAGGTTGTGCGTCTATGTGAAACTCAGACGTCTCAACTTCAGGTCATTCTGAAACCACAATGATTTCCGTTAATTCTTCTGTTTGTTTTAGGCTGGCGCCACTCTAAACAATTCTGAATTGATGGCAATGTTACATTGTTATGTTCGAATGTGTAAATGGGGCAATTTAGAGAAGTTTTTGCTCTAGAATTCATTTAAAGTTGGTACTTTATTTGTGTGTTTTTGTTGTTCCTTGTTTGTGTTTAATAATATACTAAATGGAAACTCTTTTTTTTTTTGGTCGGAAAATGGAAACTCATTTTTGTTACGTAACTATAGTATAACTTTGATTGTGATCAACGGAATTCATATTTCATTATGAACAACGGAGATAAGTGTAGCATATCTTGAACCAAGTCGGAGAAAACGAAAAACATGTTTACCATTTCAGTAATAATGGAGGATGATAAATGAATCATCATATATAGCTTCTGAAAATGACAAAAAGGGAAATCAGCAATTTGGTCGTTGAGCTGCTATTGGCCATTGATACAAGACAGGTAGAGGTTGCACTTTCCTTGGGCATGTGAAACATGTCCCGGATGGCACATTCCTTGTTCTGTATTACAGGAGCACACTGAATTAAAAGCAGAGAAAATTAATTCTTTGAAGGTATGTCTCGACCTTTTCACATGCATTTACACCAGATTTTCTAAAATGCCAACCCAAACGATCTCTGCTATCAATGATAATGCCACATAAGTAGCAATGCAATTATTTTATTAGGATGTATACCTTGCACATTAAGCAGTTGTAGGGGAATGAATAGAGAGGATCTGCTAGTTAATTTACCAAATCAAAAGTACCCGGTTATCAGAATTGCTGATTCAACGTAAGTTGACACTACTCTGTGGTGCAGATTCCGCTAGATGCGTACACACCAGCCAACTAGGGTGGCTAGATGCACTCCACGAGGTCGGAACGCACGGGATGGAATTTTGCTTTCGATATTTATATTGTCCCTAACCAAGTCGATCACAAAGACTAAACAGGTCGCCCGCAAGCGTATGGGGTACTGTTGTAGTATAGGTGATTGGCAAGATACGGGCTCGGTCCACAGGGATAGAAGGGACACAAGAGTTAGGTTCGTGTGAGCTATGTTCCTAGTGCAGAGATTAGAGTTTGAGGGTTTTAAAAGGTTTGGTTGTTAATTACTCTAGATGAATAAGAAAAAAAGGCAGAATTAAACTTAAGTTATCTTGAACAAGCGAATTAGCAAGCTAAGTTAACAAATGAGCTAAGCAAGGACTATAACAAGATACACTAGACTAAACATGCAAGATGCAATTAAGAAGTTAAGTTAACCACTAACAAGAGCAGGGACCTAAATTAACACTAGAGAACAGAGCTAAGCAATTGACTAAGTTAAGTTAAAGCAATTAAACTAGACTAGCATTAACAAGCGAGCAAAGCAGTTTGGGTTTTAACAAGTTGATTAGGGTAGGTGGGCTGTTTGGGGATGTAACTTTGATATTAGTTGGGGAAGATAGTTAGACAAGCATGGTTCTCATTCCACATCTAGATTACCAAACAAAACAATAAGGCCAATGCCATTAGAATATACCCTATACTACTAGTAGAAGACTAGGGTTAGGTGTAATTCTAATGGGATTAACCAAATCTAGGTTTCTAGAGTAAGTGATAGTGAGCAATTGAGGGTTGAGGGTAGAGATGGGAGTAGAGATGAGGGTATTTGACCTCATGCCACTAGCCACTCTAGCCTTTAGAAGGCCCTAGGCAATTGCATCACTCTCACTTACACTAGCCACTTAAATCTCACACTCACTTGTAGGAGGGGGGATGTGTATGTAGGAACAAAGGGGGCCAGCTAGGGATCCACTAATTGGACCTAGGAGCCAATCCTAAGATTGCCACATACACTTCAATCCCTCCTAGAAGCTAAGTGTCATCAAACATCTCAAAGCAAGCAATCCATGTTATAAGAACAAACCAGATGCAATAAAATAGGAAATGACATAGAAGCAAGAGGCAATCATCATAGATATCAATTGAGTTCATTACAAGCAACTTTTCCCCAACATGGTATCAACGTCACATTTTAACCCCAAACAGCCCACCACTAGGGGCTTAGCTACACATGATCAAAGAAAGAGTAAAAGAAAGGGGAAGAAGAGATAGAAACACCATGGAGCTTGGTGTAGTATCCTTCTTCTTCACCTCCAAGATGTTGTGGACGACCTCCCTCCTCTAAGGGTGTAGGGGAGCATGAAAATATGGGGGGTTATGGATGAAAACCTAGAAAACTAGGTTTCCAAGGTGGAATGAGGGTGGAGATGGTGGATGGAGAGCCAAAATGCAAAGGAATTGCACTAATAGCTCAAGGAAGGAAGGTGGAAGCTTGGAGCAGCGATGGGAGAGGCTACCCCCCGTGCCCCAGCCGCCACCTATGTATATATAGGTGGTGGGGAGGCACTAGGGTAAGTAGGGGCAATTTAGGAAATACAGTGTAAAAGTAGGGTAGGGTTGGTGGATCACCACAGTCGTGGTGGTGTGCTACGGTCGTGGTGAGGGCAGTGGGACACAGTCGTGGGGTGGCAAAAAGGTTGTGGTATGGAGGGAGTGGTGAAAAGCCAAGTATGGTGGTGGCCACGGCCGTGGCGGAGTGCCACGGTCGTGGTGGGTGAGGGGCACCACGACCGTGTTGGGTAACACGGCCATTTTAGAAGAGGGAGAGGTGATCGTGGAGCAGCAACACAGGCATTTTGTACTTCATCGGCCACGGTCGTGGCAGTGAGCCACGGTCGTGGTGCCTTGGGTGAAAACCCTATTGAAAACTGGAACTTTGGTCATTAATTCCCACGATCGTGGGGAAGGCCCACGGTCGTTTTTTCTTCTCCTAACCATGACCGTGCGGATGGCCGCGACTGTGGTATCTTCAATGGACACGGTCGTGGTAGGTGGCCACGGTCGTGGCAGGTGGCCATGGTCGTGGGATTCTGTGGGAAAACCCTGTTGAAAAGGGCACTTTTTTGTTAAAAAACGCACGACTGTGGTGTTGTGGCTACGGCCGTGGTGGGGCTTGCATCAATTGATTTCACTTCAAACTCCATCATTCTTGGATGTCTTTTCTTGGGGATGACTCTTAGCCATTGGAGGTAGGTTGAGGGAGACTTTGGGGCCTTCTTTGGGTCCCTCCATGATTGGGGGAACCCTAGAACTCCTTCTTTCTCTCTCGTCCATCTAAACATGATCCAAGTACCTAAAAATAGTGCAAAGAACATCCATAAGCATATTTGCAATGATAAGCACATTAGGGGCAAACGCTTGTAATCTAACATGTTTAGATGTGATTTAAGTACAAAATGTCACAGGATGGAGCCCTAAAACAGGGCTACATCACCACCTCAAACTCAAAACATACTTTTCCTCAAGTATGCTCCAACTCAATCTCTCTACAAAACTTCCACAAAAAGAAATGACATATACAATGTTAAAGATGATTATTGCTGAATGGGATCAAAGATGACAAAGTACATGCATTTCACCTCTCTTCTCTCCTACTTTCACAATCCAATCATGAAAAGAGCACAAAGCACATGAATTTCAAATATAGTGTATAGAATATACAAGTTATTCATATTTCTTTCATTAAGTTCCAGGTAAACCGTTTCATGGTGGCATTAATCAAGAATGACTAGGAGTGTTGTTTCACATTTATGTGTTCACTCTTATATTTCAAATCATACCAAAAGACTCATGTGGCTGCGGAAAAGGGCAAAATGAGCTAAGTTTGATGTTTCCTAGCGCAATGGGTATGAAAGTGGAAGAAAGGGTTGCGGTAAGATTTTTGGAGTGTTTTTACACACTCATCTTTTCTTTATTTGAATGCTCTTAAACAGGAGCATCCTTTTATTTTGTTTTTGCTTTTCTTTTTCTCTTCTTTTCTTTCTTGCCCTTGGTGTAGATAGGGCATATGGTGGATAGAGTGAAGCGGGGAAGTAGAGATGTGGCCACCCCAAACTTTTGGAGGTGGCCAAGGCTGATTATGTGCACTAGGGCATCTTTTTATGAGGCAGAGGGGTATGAAGATGGTGGAAGAAGAGTCGGGTCAAAGAGGGGTCATTGGTATGATTTTCTACATAAGACATCCTGCATGAAAGTTAATTTAATACTTCATCATAGATATCACACCACATGAATGAACAAGATGAAATTGATTAATCAAACAAGTGATTCCACAAACATTAAGCGTTCAAAGCTTGCTCAAATTCACAATTCAGCCAAATCAATCACAATCATAAGAGAGGTGATGTACATGTAAAAAGTCAAACATTGATACCACTTAGCAATAAAGCATGACATTTCACTTGCACTAGTCAAAGGTCATCATTTTTATTTAAAATAATAGAGATTGGGTCAAAACATACTTTTTAGACAAGAAATCTCAAATTTGGGCAAAATTGGCCAAAATGGTGCCAATTTGCACTAAAGCACATCTAAACCAACTTTAGGGAATTTCAAGACATAAAGCAACAAATCATACATGAAGATGCGATGCATGGTATGGAAAAGCAAAAAAATTGAAAAATTATGCAAAAATACATGAAATTAAACTACATGTATGCATGAATGCAAGCAGACACACCAGGTCAGGGTAAACATGTATGAAATGTCAGTCAAACTGTTTGATCATCTTGCAAAAAATTAGCACAAGGCACATGGAGAAAATTGCGGTGAGAGAAGGGTTTACCACCCTACCACCCCAAACTTTTAAATCATGTTGCCCTCAGTATAAAATAGAAGTTTAGACTAGTAGGGTAAAAGGTGTGGGGTTGCGAAAGACAACCGCGAAGAGCTGGAGTGGTCAATGTAACACTAGGTGAGTAGGACAGGGCCACCACAGTCGTGTTGAATAGCACGGCCGTTCTGTCCTTCTTCCTGTAGCTCCTCTATTGATTTGCAATCTCTTCTTCCATTTTCACCTCTACTTTGGCTAAACCCTTTTTGCATCATCTTTTCTTCCTTATACCTGTGCTAACATGATTCAAAAATAGAAAAACAATCAAGTATAGTGTGTGTGTTTCTTAGAAACCAAAAGAAAGTATGATAAAACAAGGTTTGAGAATCTCAAACCACGTGGGTTGCCTCTCACTAGCGCTAAATTTATAGCCTTCCACCGAGCTTGTTGCTCTTTTTCTCTATGTATCGACACCCACAGTGTCCTCCTTTTCCTCTATAGTGATCCTATACAACGTTCTGACAACATGTGCTTCATCCCATGGAGTGTGCATCAAGTGGAAGTATGGACTTGATCTCCACAGCTCTAGAGGATCATAATAGCATAGACTCTCACCAAAGTCTTCATTACCCAGCTTGTCCCTCTCCTCTTCAGTAAATATAAAGAAATCAATATTTCTCCTCTTATAGGTGACCGTCAGAGTGCCCGTACACACATTGATTTCTACATCGGTAGTGGACAAGAAGGACCTCCCCAATATGAGGTATTCTTTCCCATCAATAGGTTCAGAATCCACTATCAGAAATTCGGTCACATATGCAATGTTTATCCTTTCATGCATTGATACTATTGTGTTTTGTAGTATTCCCAAGGGTTTCCTTTTGGTTCCATCACCTAAGACAAGGATACAATCTGTCGGTTCCATTTTATTTATGCCCAGACGTAGATACATGCTCCATGGTATGATGCTTGTCCATGCACCTAAGTCAAGGAGGGAGTGCTTGATGGGTTGTGTACCAATGTAGCAGGTGATGAGAGGCACTCCCGGATCGTCTCTCTTTTTAGGGAAGCCAATGTCGTAGATGAAGTTCATAGACTTTGAAGCGACAATATCCTTGGTTGGTAGTAGCACTAAATTTTTCTTCCCCATGCACACATCCTTCAGTAATGAAAAGAATGATGTGATGCCCATCGTTCCTCGCTTCAAGTTTCCCAAGAAATTCATGATATTGTTGCCCTTTTCTTGGAGAGTCGGACCTTCATGGAATTTCTTCCCGACTTCATCAAATATCTCCGCAGCACTGGTTGGAACTTGAGGAGGGGTGATGGTGATACTCGTCTCATGAAAAGGTTTTGGCTCCCATAAAGGTATGGCTTCAAGCGCTGTTATGTCAATGGTATGTGAAGCAATGGACATGGCCTTGTCACAAATAGTCAGATGAACCCTTTCTATTGCTATTTTAGTTTTCTCAAGAGATGGTGGGGCAAGTGAGGGTGCTTCTACATTTGCGTCGGGAGCAGCAGAAATTTGGGTGCACTTAACATCCTTTGGTAGTGCTTGAGTGGAAAATTCTTCGGACCTTTTGTGATATTTGCTAGACCCTTCTAGTGTTGAGCTTTTGTCATCAACCTCAATCACTCTCCTTTCCCTTTTTTCAAGATTTTGAGCAGCTTTTTCTCCCCATATGATAGACACCATACTCACTTGTTCATAGGGAGAAGGGGGGGCTTGTGAAAACGAAGGTGGTGGTGGTCTTTGATGGGTGGAGTTAGGATTTTGGAGTATGCAAGTTGGTTTTGGGGAGGTTGTTGTGTAGGTGGTGGTTGATAGGTATGTGAAGGTGGTGGGGGATATTGGTAGTTAAGTGGGGGTTGGTGAGGTGGTAGAGCATATGGATGTGGTGGTCCTTGATATTGTAGGAGTGAGAGTGCTTGGCCACGTGGTGGGACGTATGCGGCTTGAGTAGCATTCACATAACCACCATCATTGTTTGGATTTATCATGGGTTGCGACGGAAGTCTCCCCTCTTCGTAGAGAGCAAATGAGATGGAAATTTGATCAAATATTTGTTCCAGGTGACTAATATTCTTCCCTTGAGAGGACACTTCTCTCTTTACCTCATCCAAGTTCCTCAACCTCCCGAGTACCTCATCTTCAAATTTTGAGTTGTATCATGGCCTCGGCTGCCCTTGCCCTTGTCCATCCTCATTTTGTTGCTTCCAAGAAAAGTTTGAATCGTTCTTCCACTCAGGAGTGTAGGAGTTCGACATGGGGCCTTGGTTGTTGCGGTCACCAAAGGAGTGTAGAGCATTCACTTCTGCATCCACCAAATCGACTGCCATAGCGGGTTGTCTTGAAGAGCCACCAGCTTGATTTTTCATCATTTTCATCATGTCGGCCATCATCTTCATCATGTCTGGGTCAGTAGCATTGTAAGTCAGAGTTGTGGAGGAAGACGGAGGAACATAGCTTCGGCTGCAATGCCCCCCTTTAGTATAAGCGTGGTGGCGAGAATTTTCAGCAAGGTGTTCAAATAATGGCCATGATTCTTTGGGCGGTTTTGCCATGAAAGTGCCCCCGCAGGAAGATTCCACATTGTTCTGGCTTTTCTCTTCAAGCCCGGTGTAGAACGCTTGAACGAGCTACCACAAAGGTACTTCATGGTGAGGACAGTCTCGGAGCAGCTTTTGGAACCTCTCCCACGCCTCGTGGAAGGGTTCACTTTCCTTCTGAGCAAACGACGTGATGCACCTCCTCATGTAAGACAGCTTCGCAATGGGAAAGAACTTCTTGAGGAATTCATTTTTCACTTCATTCCATGTGACCATTTTCGGCTTGGACACATACCACTCTTTAGCTTTCTCTTTGAGGGAGAAAGGAAAGAGTGTCCTTCTAATGGAATCGTCAGTGGCGGAGGGAGTGCAGAAGGTTGAACATGTCTCAAGGAACACGTCAATGTGGTAGTAGTGGTTTTCATTCTCCATCCCGAAGTAGGTAGGGAGGAGTCTCATAAGTGCAGGCGGAATGGAGAATTGTTGACCAGGCATCTGGTCAACCAAGGTGGCGATGGGGGAGTTGTAGTTCCCTGGCATGAAGTACTCGTGGAGCGGGTGATGTGGCGGTGGAGGTTGAGCATCCGGTTGTAGGTTGTTTTTAGCCATCTCGGCTTCTCGGTGCTAATTGCGGTAAGCTTGGCACCTCCTTCTACCAATCTCGGGGTCATACACCACCAAGTCGGTGCTAGTAGAACACGTGTTGCGCATGCACAACTATCACCTACGCAAGACACAAACAAACAACAAGAAACCAAGTTAGCAAACCAAGATGCAAAAGTAGCACAAAGAATAAATAATAGCAATGGTGAGGGCAAAAGGAAGGGCTAAACAACAATATCTAACTAGGCCGAGCACCTCTTTTCCCGGCAACGACGCCAGAAAGCTTGGTGCGAATTCCGCTAGAGGCGTACACACCAGAAAACTAGGGTGGCTAGATGCACTCCATGAGGTCGGAATGCACGGGATAAGATTTTGCTTTCGATATTTATATTGTCCCTAACCAAGTCGATCACAAAGACTAAAGGGGTCGCCCGTAAGCGTACAGGGTACTGTTGTAGTATAGGTGATTAGCAAGATACGGGTTTGGTCCACAGGGATAGAAGGGGCACTAGAGTTAGGTTCGTGTGAGCTATGTTCCTAGTGCAGAGATTAGAGTTTGAGGGTTTTAAAAGGTTTTGGTTGTTGATTACTCTAGATGAACAAGAAAGAAAGGAATAATTAAACCTAAGTTATCCTGAATAAGCAAATTAGCAAGCTAAGTTAACAAACGAGCTAAGAAAGGACAAGAACAAGCTACACTAGACTAAACATGCAAGAAGCAATTAAGAAGCTAAGTTAACCAATAACAAGAGCAGGGACCTAAATTAGCACTAGAGAACAGAGCTAAGCAATTGACTAAGTTAAGCTAAACCAATTAAATTAGACTAGCATTAACAAGCGAGAAAAGAAGTTTGGGTTTTAACAAGTTGATTAGGGTAGGTGGTCCATTTGGGGGATGTAACTTTGATATTAGTTGGGGAAGATACTTAGACAAGCATGGTTCTCATTCCACATCTAGATTACCAAACAAAACAATAAGGACAATGCCACTAGAATATACCCTATACTACTAGTAGAAGACTAGGGTTAGGTGTAATTCTAATGGGATTAACCAAATCTAGGTTTCTAGAGTAAGTGATAGTGAGCAATTGAGGCTTGAGGGTAGACATGGGAGTAGAGATGAGGGTATTTGACATCATGCCACTAGCCACTCTAGCCTTTAGAAGGCCCTAGGCAATTGCATCACTCTCACTTACACTAGCCACTTAAATCTCATACTCACTTGTAGGAGGGGGATGTGTATGTAGGAACAAAGGGGGCTAGCTAGGGATCCACTAATTGGACCTAGGAGCCAATCCTAAGATTGTCACATACAATCAAATCCCTTCTAGAAGATAAGTGTCATCAACCATCTCAAAGCAAGGAATCCATGTTATAAGCACAAACCACATGCAATAAAATAGGAAATGATATAGAAGCAAGAGGCAATCATCATAGATATAAATTGAGTTCATTACAAGCAACTTTTCCCCAACATGGTATCAACATCACATTTTAACCCCAAACAGCCCATCACTAGGGGCTTAGCTACACATGATCAAAGAAAGAGTAAAAGAAAGGGGAAGAAGAGATAGAAGCACCATGGAGCTTGGTGTGGTATCCTTCTTCTTCACCTCCAAGATGTTGTGGATGACCTCCCTCCTCCAAGGGTGCAGGAGAGCATGAAAATATGGGGGTTATGAATGAAGACCTAGAAAACTAGGTTTCCAAGGTGGAATGAGGGTGGAGATGGTGGATGGAGAGCCAAAATGCAAAGCAATTGCACTAATAGCTCAAGGAAGGAAGGTGGAAGCTTGGAGCAGCTGTGGGAGAGGCTACCCCTCGTGCCCCTGCCGCCACCTATGTATATATAGGTGGTGGGGAGGCACTAGGGTAAGTAGGTGCAGATTAGGAAATATAGTGTAAAAGTAGGGTAGGGTTGGTGGATCACCACGGCCGTGGTGGTGTGCCACGACCATGATGAGGGTAGTGGGACACAGTCATGGGGTGGAAAAATGATCGTGGTATGGAGGGAGTGATGAAAAGCCAAGTATGGTGGTGGCCACGGTCGTTGTGGGTGAGGGGCACCGTGGCCATGTTGGGTAACACGGCCATTTTGAAGGAGGGAGAGGTGATCTTAGAGCAGCAACACGGGCGTTTTGTACTTCATCGGCCAGGGTCATGGCAGTGAGCCACGGTCGTGGCGCCTTGGGTAAAAACCCTGTTGAAAACTGGAACTTTGGTCATTAATTCCCACGACCGTGGGGAAGGCCCACGACCGTTTTCTCTTCTCCTGACGATGACTGTGTGGATGGCCACGACTGTGGTGTCTTCAATGGCCACGGTCGTGGCACGTGGCCATGACCGTGGGATTCTGTGGGAAAACCCTATTGAAAAGGGCACTTCTTTGCTAAAAAACACATGACTGTGGTGTTGTGGCCACGGCCGTGGTGAGGCTTGTATCAATTGATTTCACTTCAAACTCCATCATTCTTGGATATCTTTGCTTGGGGATGACTCTTGGCCATTGGAGGTAGGTTGAGGGAGACTTTGGGGCCTTCTTTGGGTCCCTCCATGATTGGGGGAACCCTAGAAATCCTTCTTTCTCTCTCATCCATCTAAACATGGTCCAAGTACCTGAAAATAGTGCAAAGAACATCCATAAGCATATTTGTACTGATCAGCGCATTAGGGGCAAACGCTTGTAATCTAACATGTTTAGATGTGATTTAAGTACAAAATGGCACAAGATGGAGCCCTAAAATAGGGATACATCACTCTGCAATCGAGTATATTATGCATTCACGTTGAGGTATCAATCCATACCATCATAATTATGAGACAACAACATTTAAAAACAACTATTCTAGACATTTTTATTACGAATTCAAACATTTAGCAATGGTTGTTGTGTGGAGGAATGTATATGAAATCACCAAGACATAGACAGTTATGTGAATGGATATTGTATGTAGGAATGTTCATGAAATCACCAACACATAGGTAGCTATGTGAATGGCATCAAGTCACTTTTTTTAATACAGTTTCAAACCCCCCATGCAGACGTAACAGATAGATTCATTACAAAATGTAGGAAAATGTTACCATACTACATGTTCGTATTATTAACCTCCAAGAAATATACATACATAAATATTAATATGTAACCATATTACACTACCTCATTACTAATTACTATCATTATGATCTACTAAATTGACAAACTAAGAAGGAAAAGAATTTGTTTAGAAAGTAACTATCTGAAAAGTGTTTAACATGACTGTTGTATATGTTACAATATGCTACATATACATTTATGTATTATCATGTACATATCCTATACTTAAAAAATTATTCTATCCCATGTCATTCTCAAAGTCCATGTCCATATCCAAAACCATTTTGGTGCTCACAAGGTGTCAAAAACTCAATTTTGGTAAGAAAGAATTCACAATCCAATTTATATCATACATACCCTATTCCAACTATAACCCAACATTTTTGCAAAATAAAAATTGTCGATACTTTATAACTACTAGCAAAACAAAGCAAGTTTTCTTGTGATATGTGATTTTTTTCACTCATAACATCATCTTCTTTTCTTCCTCTAGAGATAAAAGTAGTATAGTCTATTACATAATCAAAAGGTCCTATTAAAGAGTGAGTTTTGTTGTATAACTATGTGTTAAAATTAGGTTATGTGTTGTATACTCTTCCTGTGTGAATTATGTTGTAGATTATATATGTGCAGAAAGAAAAACTAAAGATGGTATTTAGGTGTCACCCATTTTGTTGAATTTTCTATAAACTATAACTTCTTTTGTTCTGATTGAATTATTGGACCATAAACAAGTACCTCCTTATCTTTCCCAATTTTTTTTGTAGACAGAGTATAATTAGACCAAGTTAGTTAAATAATTGTTTATAACCTTGTATTTTTTAAAATATGGTAACTATTTTTTTAGTATTTCTAATATTTCTTCAATTTATGTGGAATATACTCACACTATTTAGAACAATATGCATAGCAATGGTGTAGGGTTTTATGATCCAATGTCTTTGTCAACCTCTTGTGTATGTGTGGGTTGGGGTGGGTATCCCCTCCTAGGTTTCCAAACATTAAATTTTAATTTTTTTTCAAATCCTATGCTCTTATTTGTCCATCACGATGACTTGAAGACCTATCTCAAAATTAGCTTCAAAAAGTGCATAACAGAAACATGCATTGTTCCATCCTAGTAGTTTTTTTTGTGGGGGAGTACAATGAGGAAACTATAGACATAAGTATGAAAGGATGAAGGGAATAAATGTAGTTGATCAATTTCCATTTTATAAGAAGATATATTGGACAATATATGTTCATAAGCATAGACCACGAACATCATCTCAATTGTTCCAATTTTGTAAGTCAACAAAGATTGTTGGACTTGGTTCTTACAAAGTTACAAAGAACATTTATTATTACTTTTCAATATAAGTATTATAGAATGATTTAGGTATTCACGGTTCATAAATTTGAGGCTAATTATCATTGGAATTCTCTCCAGCTAATGCTACAAAGGGTCATTCATATAGCTAGGAAAGCCATAAAATTTGTAAATTTAAATGAGTTTACAATGGTACTTATGAATAACCTTATTTGACTATGATTTGGTGCCATACTGATAGATGTGTTTAATGAAGTCGACTACCTCTTTGAGATGTAAGATGCTACTTTATCCTCTTCTTTTCGTTATTATACTATCATGTTCTTCATTCTTTACTTCCTCTTGAGTTTGTAGCAGAGATTGTGATATAGTCATCAATGAAAGCATGTTTTTCCCTTTACAATTTTGTCTTTGGTCCATTTACTAAATAATGAATATGCGATCACACTTAGACAAAAAAGTAGATGTAAATAATGTAGGAATAACTTGAAATTCGCAAGTCTAGGAAGTCATCCTTTGAACTATAGAAACTCATTTGAATTTATTGGTGACACATATTTCTGCAATTGTGTTATACCAAGCTTGCCTATAAGAAGAAATGTATAATATATAGAAAAATCAATGTAACTAAATTAAATTTCCATGGTTTTGTCGATCTTCATGAATCCCTTGGTCAATGCCTAGTAATTTCACACCTTAATTCCCTCTTTTGTGGGTTTTGGTCTTATTTTCAACTTAGTCCTCAAAGAAAGTAGGTTTTCTACCTTTACCTTTTTCATGGATACATTACTTCAAACTCCAACGATGACCTGACAAAGGAACATTCAACTTCACTGCCCAAGTTATCATTATGAAGCACCCTAGATGGATTGGAAACAAATGCACATTAGTTCTTGATTACCACACCTCCAAAAGGGGCATTAAGTTTGTTGAGTCCTCACCAAGATTGATAACTAGTACCCATTTGTTTCTATAACCACAATTGTTATTGCCAAGGTATACATCTATAAACTCTCCATTTTGTTTCTATAAACATAATTGTTATCTACAACTCCCTACTAACCTTAATTGTGGCATGAAAATGCAATCTTTATATGTCATTCTTTAGTATTCTTGTTGATGTGCAACATTTAGCAATTTGTCATGTGTGTGTTATATATATGTATATATAATTATAATATATATATATATATATTTGTATATATATGTGTGTGTGTCTGTGTATGTGTGAGTACATCCATATATGCTTATATATGGATGTGTCTATATATATATATATATATATATATATATATATATATATATGTGTGTGTGTGTGTGTGTGTGTGTGTGTGTGTGTGTACATCCATATATTTTGATATATGGAAGTGATTCATGCTGAATGAAGTGGCACAATATTCAACACAACAAGCACAACAAACCCATTACATCTACTTCCTTAAATAACATTTCACATGCTTAGAAATGTGCAACTAGGTTGAAAGAATTGATAGGTGGTTGTAATAATGTTAAAATATGACAAATTACTAGTAAAGATGTAGTGCCTATGTTGAATTAATCTATCTTTGTGATAATGTGGACTGCTCTATAAATTTTAGTGAATTTAAAAGTCATGGACAACAAAGGGTACCTAATCTAAATGTTTCAATTGTTCAATTTTCTATCATGTGAATCATTATACTAATGTTGTATGTATTCAATGAACTATGGAATGTTATCTTTTCTATGTTGTGGATAGTGAGCATAACTGGAGAGAAGGCCGTAAATACGACACGCTTGTCAAGAATTGTCTTCCCTATGTAGATAGAAAACGCAACCATGGTTAATATTTTTAGCTCGCCTTGTTCTTAGATATTCCTCTAACTTATATTATGTAGTTGAGGGCTCATTTGGGGAGTCAATGGGAAGGAAGAGAGCCTTGAAAATCTCTGTTAGAAGTACAAATTAGATATTTCTTTTTAACTCTGTGTTTACAATTGTGAGAAAACACATCAAACTTATCAGGTAGGCTGATGGTTTGTGTCTCATTTGGTTACTCACATTATCTATTTTATCCGACTAATATCAATTTAATGGCAACCCCAATTTTTTTTAGTGCGTCTAAGATATGGATGGTTGTTACACTTGACCCATATGGTCTATCAACTAAAGTCATGCCAATTGAGATGCATCACGAGTCCCTCTTGGAGGCCCATCCTGGAGACAATATGGGCTTTACCGTAAAGAATGTTGTTATCAATGATCTCAAACATGGAAATGTTCCTCCAAACTCAAAGGATGACCCAATGAAGGAATCTTCCTATTGCACCATCCCTATTATCACCATGAATTACCATGGATAGATTGGAAACAAATGTGCACCAGTCCTTGATCACATTATATGTCTAGTTCATTGAAATCCTCAATCAATATTGACAGGCGTTCTAGTATGGAGCTTGAATTTCAAGTTCTTGAAGAATGGCGATGTAGGATTTGTGAAAATTATTACCTCCAAGTCAACACATAGTTACATTGCACAAATATGAGAAAATCTAGCTCATATTTGTAACTTTTCATTATATCAAAGAATAGATGGTAGAATGATGCATAAATTATCATTCCAACTAGCAAGATGTTGTATGAAAGAGTTTCTCTTATGTGTTGTATTCAATAAAGTGGGAATGGTAAAATGTCCTTACCATGTTATTTGACTTTATTATATACAAAAATGTTTGATATTCATAATCTATGCTTTTGAAAATGTGAGTTCGTATTGCAATTGGCACTCATTTATAAATCTATGTAATGAACTAAAAATGAAATAATTGGAAGCCATGAAGATTTTGTCATGCACTCATTATAGTGTCATTTTCATACACCGCTATAGTAAACAAGAAAAATTCATACAACATCTTGACACATAACAATGGCATTTGTATATAAGCCATTCATGTAATAGTAGCATTTTCATAAAATCCAAATGATGTTATAATGGCATTTATGTGGAATTTCTTGAAAGACACTAAAATCAAATGTTTAGTGACATTTACAACTTATTCCAATATCTCTTTAGTGGCATTGATACTAGAGGTATTTTTTAAGTGTCAACAAAATCCACTAAATGCTTTTAGTGGCATTTATATTTTTCTACTGGCATTTGTTAAATGCCACTAATGTGTATGTTTGTTGTAATGGTTCTTCTCATGTACTTATAGATGTTCTTTACGGAGGTCTAGTGACTTTCACTGGAACCTGACTGATACCTACTAGGCATAATCAAGGTATATGAGACATCAAGATGAGTACATAACATTGCGTACATTATAGTTCCAATTGCATATGCATATGGAATCTTACTCATGTGTTCCCATTTTTCACAAGAACTAGGACATTTGGCTCTATAGATACTAACCCCATGAGACATGGGCAAGTTTCCTGTCTTCAAGTTCTCCATATTGAACTGTTTCAACACTTTTCAGAAATATGGGACTAAATACATGTAACTCGTACATACTCTAATATTACAATATATTGTATGAAAAATATGTATGATTACATTTTTATGCTTCTTATATAATATATTATATTTATCTCCAACTAAATTTATTCTAGTATAATTGTTATTTTAATGTGAGAAGTTAATACAAGGGGAAAGAAAATCTCTGACTTCTTTTCTATTTATTGATAAATAGACATTCATTGTCCTCACTTCATATAGTTAATGTATATTTTTAAGCAAAGAGACACTTAAGTTAGTTATTATATACTAATTGGTCGATGAGACACTCAATTTGGCTTTTTATACCCCTCGGGGGAATACATACTCAAGATGGTTGCTCTGTACTCATTGAGCACACTTAAGGTTATGTCTTTCTAGCTCTTAGGTGAAGATACCCTTAACATAATTACTCTCTACTCCTTGTACAAAGAGACAATTAGCTTTGTTAATCTTATTCACTAACTCTAAATTAAGTTAGTCTCTAATCTTTAGGTAAAGAGATATCCACTAACTCCATTAACCTATGGTTACACTCTACTCACTAACCCCACATACTGGTGGTTATTTTCAACCCATGGATCCCACTATATGTCATTATTCTCTAACATAGTGGTTTTTGAAGAGGGTGTAAAGAGGTATGTGTATGGATGGAAAAAATATTATCACTATCATTTTTTTCTCACCATCAAGAAATCAAGAAAGGAAATGATATGAAATGTTAAGGACTAGTCATAAAGGAAAGATATGCTGGTTGAAGGCACACAACAAGTATTCGGGAGTTGCAGTAAGAAGAAGACTGCCATTACCAATATACGAGTACAAATATCAAAATGGAAAGATTTCACTCAACCTCTACAAGGAAACAATATTTCTCATTTTAAACATATCAATGCAAGTATCTACATCTTGTGAGTTGACATATATATATATATATATATATATATATATATATATATATATATATATATATATCTGTGTGTGTGTGTGTGTGTGTGTGTTGTGTGTGTGTGTACAAATATAGACATACACAGATATATGTATATATATCAAAATTATATAGTGAGAAATATATCTTAGTGAGAGCATAAGACACATTTGAATAAGTTTGCATAGTGATTCAGATTTCGTAAACCAACTGTATGGGTAAAAGTTATACCTTATAATTTTACTTCCTACCAATTTCAAATCTTAGGACTTGTATTTCATGCAGAAGTAGAAGTTAATTTTTGAATGCTTAGTTTTTAGTTTCAGGATGACTATTGGATGAAAATGTACATATGGTCCTATAAAAAATGTCCAATTGCAATGGTTTTTCTTTGTGTAGGTGAATGAAATGATATTTTTCTCATTCACAATGTTGGATATTAAAAACACGTCATAACTACATTGTTATTTAAATGCCTCTCATGCCCTCACCATAGCAAATTGCTAACTAGGTCACTACCACACACACACACACACACACACACACACACACACACATATATATATATATATATATATATATATATATATATATATATATATATATATATACTCAAGGTCAAATATTGAAATCATTTACGAGATTTCCCCTGACACTATTCATGTCGACAAATGATTCAAAATATCTCCACTTTATTAGAAGTCTAACAAGTCTGAGTTGAACAGAAATAATCCAAAGTACTTCTTTCTACATTGCATTATTTTAGAAATCCTAGGAATCATATATGCATATATGTGTGTTTTGCATCCCCCAAGTGTATTCTATAAACAACATCATGAAAGCATGGGCCATCAATGTCACTATAACATACCAGATCTCAAACCCTACCCTAGAATTGTGACCTTTTGAGTTTGACCAAACAAGGTTAAGGTTAGTTAGATCCTAATAATATAATGCATGAATAATGTAATATAATATGTCATATAATTCATTTGGTAATAATAAAATGATAAATAACTTAATTACATGCATAATATGGTTAATGGGCCTCTAATGGTCCAGATGAAAAAACCCATGTAAGAAATTCTTAAAAGTTGAAATAAACTCCAAATTCGTAATCTACACATCAAAATAAGCCTACATGTCAATTTTCATTTAATTTGGACTACCTTGAAATAATATGGTAATTTAAGAGATAGAAATTTGCCTAAAAGGTGTAATTAATAAATAAATATAAATCATGACCCCAAAAGAGGAAAATAATCTTAGATTCGTGATCTAAATAACAAATATAGCCTTTGGGCAAATTTGCAACTAATTTGGATAATGTTTGATTAATAGGTATATATAGGAGAGAGAAAATGTCTAAAAGGTGTAATTAATAAATAAATGTAATTCATGACACCAAAAGTTGGAAATAAAGGCAAATTCATATTCAACACACTTAAGTTAACTTGTGGGTAAAGTTTCATCAAATTTGGATAATCCTAAAGCCATATATGAAGAAGGAAAGAGAAAATGATATTTGATTTATTTAGCCCATTAAAAGTTTCCAAAAGGCAAAACTAAGTGCATAATCGGAATCTACATGCCTTAATTAACCTCTGTGCAAATTTTTACCTAATTTGGGACTCGTTTGCACCCTCTTTTGAAGAGAGAGAAAAAGGAAATAAAATTTAAAATCATTTTATTCAATGTCGGATTTGATTTTTCAGTGTCACCCTATGGTTCCCGATTCACAGATTTCTCATTTATGTGCTTTCCCCGCAGCCCTTGGATGTGGATATGGCGGAGGGGAGGTCATCTCCTACCCCGAGTAGGAGAGCCCGCTTGGTGTGAATAGAAGGTGATTTTTCCATCGCACATATCTTCCTCGTTTCACGATGGTTTTTTAGATTCTTTCTCCTACGGTTTCCTCTCACAATTCCGCACCACCTGACCCCTTTCATCACACCTCTCATGGCCTATATAAGTAAGCCCCAATTCTCCTCTCCCCATTTTTTTTCACAGAAAACCATACCCCCTTCCTCTTTCACGAGCAACTGTCCAGAAAGGATCCTTGACCTTTCTCATCTCCTCCTCTGACCTCAATTTCTCTGGATATCTCGCTACAACCCCCGACCTATTTCGTTTTATTCTTGTTGCTCCAGTGAGCGGAACCTGGCATTGGAAGACTTCTCCGGTCAATTGGTTTCTCATACACCATCTTCGAAGGTGTCTGATGCCTTCCGAGTTCGTTTTGGGTTCCGCGGTATCTTCCCCTTCTCTATCGACTTCGAGCCTTATTGGTCGTTGGTGATTTGATGGTCTGGTGGTGTCTGGAGTTTCACCGTGCTCGGTAAGCACTCTTTTGCCTTCAGTTCTTCTTTGTAAAGCTTTTCGCAACGTCATTCGATCTTTTGCGCCTCATTTTCATCGTGTGTGTTTTGCCTGTTCTGGCACTATGGCTGGTGTTCAGGTCGCCATGATAGCCTTTCATGGGATCTTTGAGTTCGTCTTTGAGTTGGGTAGCGCAGCGGCGAGCTTGGTCGCATTAAGTCGCACCCTTCGAGCGCAGGCTTTACCCCTAGGAACCTGGGGAGAAGGCAATGGATGTCGTCGCCATGGCCTGTGTCATGTGTGTTTCGAAGGGGATGAATCCCCTCTGGTCAATACCTTTCTTACCCTCCTTTTTCACGTTCTTTTGTTTTCCCGTTTCAGGGGTAATTTGGTTATTTCGCACACTCCTCTTTCTTTTGTTTAGCGCCTGGTTCTGTTGACTTTTCTTGAGTTGTCCACTGACCTGGGCGGCCCTGATTGGCCTGCCCAGGTCCGCGTGGACTTTCTTTGTCCTTGCTTCGCGATCGATTTGCTTGTAATTACCTGATTAGTCATTAATTAAAAATTGATAACTAATTATCGGATGATCAGAAAATTCTGGGAAAATAATCATTGGAATCATAAAAATAAGATCTAACTAATGGTATAAGTTTTGATAACTGAATCTAAATATTAATGATAGGTGTTTTTTCTATGGATGTAATTAATGAGGAATTAACTTGTAAAAATCATAACTAATTATCTATAAGTCAGAAAAATATAATAAAATATGTTTTGGAATCCTAATGACATATACTAAAATATGGAATGGTTTTGGAAAATTAATACACACATTAATAAAAAGGTGGTTTTTAGGGTTTATGAAATCAATATAAATCTAACCCTAATCCCATATATATGCTAATAGGTGCTTTGGAAGCCTAGGCTTGGACCTAGAAGTGTCTTTGAATCGTTTGAATCTGTTGCTGAGGTATGATTGCATCCCACATTATTTCTATATTGAGCATTTTCTAATTCCTCTCCAAATGTATGTTTGCATCCTCGATTATTCTTTTGATCAATTAACCTAGTTTTCTTTTTTCTCTTGGTCCTATGGACAATAGCCTATACACATTTCTCTTATCTTTTGATATCATAGTTCATGTGAACTACCTTTTATTTTTTATTAATCCTATGATCATAGATATTCTCTTGGAATCTTATCTCGTTGCCTTGGTGCAATTTGGACTTTTGATATTATATGCCCACTGTGATGTGGAAGTTTACTTGGTGATATATGCCCACTTTGAAGTGGATTTATTTATATGTTGAGTTGTCCAGTGTGTGATGGCAACATTATTTATCTGACTATACTTCTCTACTTGCCTCTACATTTAACATGCTATGTGATTCAGTAGCACTAGAGTAGTGTAATTACATTGGTTTTGTCTCATTATGCAACATGGCAACATTGTGATATCTTTGGGATGGAGTATGTGTGATTCCACATACCTGGGAAGGATGTGTGATTCCTGGCCCATGTTATATATATTTGGATGGTGGATGTGTGATTCCCCATGCCAGGGCAAGATGTGTGATTCTTGGCCCATGTCCCACCAGGTTCAAGATGTGTGATTCTTGGCCACCAATTGTTATTTATATTGTTCTAGGGCTATGCTTATCTCACATGCATGCAGGTTGATGATGATATGTGTTTTGTTTCCCACCATGGTAGTGGATGTTTATATTGATATCACATTCTTATTATTTGTTGGTTATGGCAAGTATCTTCTTTTATTATGTGAAGATGATTCTTATCTTTTATGTCCAATTGGGTAGTCCTTATCTTTTCTATGGGAAGCCTTTTATTTTGATGTCCCTATCTCCTTATATTGCTTAATTTTCTTTTTAGTATGCACATATCAGCCTTTGTTGATGTCTCCTATTGTTTCTCTTTTGCTGGGGTATGCTTCCAACCCTAGGTGGAGGACTTGGATGACAAGACGTGATGACCTAGACTTAGCTTGCGATGATGAAGCTTGGAGACAATCTTGAGATGGTTTAGATTTCCTCTACATGGATCCTTGTGATGTAAGTTTGTAACTCTTTGTTTTATAATTGAATATAGTCATGTTTTTATTCTGTTGCTATACTTTGGTCTTTTGATTACCATTATATAAAGATTTGAAAATTTTACACCCACTCCATCATACCTTTTGAGTGTGTTTGGACTGGATGTTTTTTTGTTCAAATTTTTAGTAAGGGAGTGATTTCACTTCTTTACAACATGGTATCAAAGCCCATGGTAGTCGGAATCGACTATTTCAATTTTGTCTCCCTATAGAACCCTTGACTTTGCTAGATAGCTCTAAGTGAGATGTTAACCCTAGATTTGATCTATGATGATCTTTTGTGCAATAAGGTTTGGTTTGAGGACAAGATTAGGTTATGAGGTAATATTCATATGGAAATATTGTGACTTGGTTTTCGTATTGATTTTGTGCCGGCATATGTCGCTTTTACCTCACAGAGTTTTCATCTACAAAAATTATTTTCATTACACTACTATATGTACAAAATTTTTCTGGATTTCTCAAGGTTTTCTTGAACTAAGTCACAATGATGAGAAACCCTAGAATTAGTTGTTTAGTATATAACCCTATTTTTATGACTAGGAATGATTTAAAGGTGTAGTTGACCTACCCAATGACTTTTGGATGTTCATGTAGGGTTTATAGGTTAGAGACACGAGGACCTATAACTCAATCATAGATGGTGACTGAATAGTTGGATACATGAGAAAAATAAATCTCTAAAAACTTTCATAACTAAGAGATGTGGGTAGCTCTAAAAAAAAGTTGTTTAGTTTGACTTGTTAGGTTGAACCCTTTAAGGGGGTGGAGAATAGTTAATAGTTGATGTTTGGATCAATAGATTTCGAGGACAAAATCCTTTTTAAGGGGTGGAGTGTTGTAACATACCAGATCTCAAACCCTACCCTAGAATTGTGACCTTTTGAGTTTGACCAAACAAGGTTAAGGTTAGATAGATCCTAACAATATAATGCATGAATAATGTAATATAATATGTCATATAATTCATTTGGTAATAATAAAATGATAAATAACTTAATTACATTCATAATATGGTTAATGGGCCTCTAATGGGCCAGATGACAAAACCCATGTAAGAAATTCTTAAAAGTAGAAATAAACTCCAAATTCGTAATCTACACATCAAAATAAGCCTACATGTCAATTTTCATTTAATTTGGACAACCTTGAAATAATATGGTAATTTAAGAGAGAGAAATTTGCCTAAAAGGTGTAATTAATAAATAAATATAATTCGTGACCCCAAAAGAGGAAAATAATCTTAGATTCGTGATCTACATAATAAATATAGCCGTTGGGCAAATTTGCAACTAATTTGGATAATGTTTGATTAATAGGTATATATAGGAGAGAGAAAATGTCTAAAAGGTGTAATTAATAAATGAATGTAATTCATGACACCAAAAGTTGGAAATAAAGGTAAATTCGTATTCAACACACTTAACTTAACTTGTGGGTCAAGTTTCATCAAATTTGGATAATCCTAAAGCCATAAATGAAGAAGGAAAGAGAAAATGATATTTGATTTATTTAACCCATTAAAAGTTTCCAAAAGGCAAAACTAAGTATATAATCGGAATCTACATGCCTTCATTAACCTCTGTGCAAAATTTTACCCAATTTGGGACTCGTTTGCACCCTCTTTTGAAGAGAGAGAAAAAGGAAATAAAATTTAAAATCATTTTATTCAAAGTCGGATTTGATTTTTCAGTGTCACCCTATGGTTTCCAATTCTCAGATTTCTCTTTTATGTGCTTTCCCCGCAGCCCTTGGATGTGGATCTGGCAGAGGGGAGGTTATCTCCTACCTAGAGTAGGAGAGCCCGCTTGGTGTGAACAGAAGGTGATTTTTCCATCACACATATATCTTCCTTGTTTCACGATGGTTTTTGGGGATTCTTTCTCCTACGATTTCCTCTCACAATTCCACACCACCTGACCCCTTTTATCACCCCTCTCATGGCCTATATAAGTAAGCCTCAATTCTCCTCTCCCCATTGTTTTTCGCAGACAACCATACCCCCTTCCTCTTTCACGAGCAACTGTCCAGAACGGATCCTTGACCTTTCTCATCTCCTCCTCTGACCTCAATTTCTCTAGATATCTCGTTACAACCCCCGACCTATTTCATTTTATTCTTGTTGCTCCGGTTAGCGGAACCTAGCATTGGAAGACTTCTCCGGTCAATTGGTTTCTCATACACCATCCTCGAGGGTGCTTGATGCCTTCCAAGTTCATTTTGGGTTCCGCGCTATCTTCCCCTTCTCTATCGACTTCAAGCCTTATCTGCCATTGGTGAGCTGCGGGTCTGGTGGTGTCTGGAGTTTCACCATGCTCGGTAAGCACTCTTTTGCCTTCGGTTCTTCTTTGCAAAGATTTTCGCAATGTCGTTCAATCTTTTGTGCCTCGTTTTCATCGTGTTCGGTTTTGCATGTTCTGGCTATATGGCTGGTGTTCAGGTCGCCATGATAGCCTTTCATGGGATCTTTGAGTTCGTCTTTGAGTTGGGTAGCGCAGCGGCGAGCTTGGTCACGTTGATTCGCTGACTTCGAGCGTAGGATTTACCCCTAGGAACCTGGCGAGCAGGCAATGGATGTCGTCATCATGGCCTGTGTCATGTGTGTTTCGAAGGGGATGAATCCCCTCTGGTCAATACCTTTCTTACCCTCCTTTTTCACGTGCTTTTGTTTTCCCGTTTCAGGGGTAATTTGGTCATTTCGCACACTCCTCTTTCTTTTGTTTAGTGCCTGGTTCCGCTAACTTGTCTTGAGTTGACCACTAACATGGGCGGCCCTGATTGGCCTGCCCAGGTCCGCGTGGACTTTCTCTGTCCTTGCTTCGCGATCGATTTGCTTGTAATTACCTGATTGGTCAGTAATTAAAAATTGATAACTAATTATCGGATGATCAAAAAATTATGGAAAAATATTCGTTGGAATTATAAAAATAAGATCTAACTAATGGTATAAGTTTTGATAACTGACTCTAAATATTAATGATAGGTGTTTTTTCTATGGATGTAAGTAATGAGGAATTAACTTGTAAAAATCATAACTAATTATCTATAAGTCAGAAAAATATAATAAAATATGTTTTGGAATCCTAATGACATATACTAAAATATGGAATGGTTTTGGAAAATTAATACACACATTAATAAAAAGGTGGTTTTTAGGGTTTATGAAATCAATATAAATCTAACCCTAATCCCATATATATGCTAACAGGTGTTTTGAAAGCCTAGGCTTGGACCTAGAAGTGTCTTTGGATCATTTGAATCTGTTGCTGAGGTATGATTGCATCCCACATTATTTCTATATTGAGCAGTTTCTAATTCCTCTCTAAATGTATGTTTGCATCCCCGATTATTATTTTGAGCAATTAACCTAGTTTTCTTCTTTCTCTTGGTCCTATGGACAATAGCCTATACACATTGCTCTTATATTTTGATATCATGGTTCATGTGAACTAACTTTTATTTGTTATTGATCCCGTGATCATAAATATTCTCTTGGAATCTTATCTCGTTGCCTTGGTGCAATTTGGACTTTTGATATTATATGCCCACTGTGATGTGGAAGTTTACTTGGTGATATATTCCCACTTTGAAGTGGATTTATTTATATGTTGAGTTGTCAATTGTGTTATGGCAACATTATTTATCTGACTATACTTCTCTACTTGCCTCTACATTTAACATGTTATGTGATTCAGTAGCACTAGAGTAGTGTAATTACATTGGTTTTGTCTCATTATGCAACATGGCAACATTATGATATCTTTGGGATGGAGGATGTGTGATTCCCCATACCCGGGAAGGATGTGTGATTCCTGGCCCATGTTATATATATTTGGATGGTGGATGTGTGATTCCCCATGCCAGGGCAAGATGTGTGATTCTTGTCCCATGTCCAATCAGGTTCAAGATGTGTGATTCTTGGCCGCCAATTGTTATTTATATTGTTCTAGGGCTATGCTTATCTCACATGCATGCAGGTTGATGATGATATGTGCTTTGTTTCCCACCATGGTAGTGGATGTTTATATTGATAGCACATTCTTATTATTTGTTGGTTATGGAAAGTATATTCTTTTATTATGTGATGATGATTCTTATCTTTTATGTCCAATTGGGTAGTCCTTATCTTTTCAATGGGAAGCCTTTTATTTTGATGTCCCTATCTCCTTATATTGCTCAATTTGCTTTTTAGTATGCACATACCAGCCTTTGCTGATGTCTCCTATTGTTTCTCTTTTGCTGGGGTATGCTTCCAACCCTAGGTGGAGGACTTGGATGACAAGACGTGATGACCTAGACTTAGCTTGAGATGATGAAGCTTGGAGACAATCTTGAGGTGGTTTAGATTTCCTCTACATGGATCCTTTTGATGTAAGTTTGTAACTCTTTATTTTATAATTGAATATAGTCATGTTTTTATTCCGCTGCTATACTTTGGTCTTTTGATTACCATTATATAAAGATTTGAAAATTTTACACCCACTCCATCATACCTTTTGAGTGTGTTTGGACTGGATGTTTTGTTGTTCAAAATTTTAGTAAGGGAGTGATTTCACTTCTTTACAGTCACACTTGGGGAACATCAAAAATAGCATATATTATTCATTGCAATAATAAAAATAACTTTACATAGGATATAGATACTTTGATTCTCATAGTATTCTTTTCATAAAGCTTAAAGCGAGAGAACTTGATACATAATCAGATTGAAAGCTATTTTTTATTCTCCTTGGATCGTATCGATGGCACCCCACCATGGTCTTGTACTCATACACAGATCCTTGAGATAGTCTTTGTATGTTAGATGGGTTTATCCTATAAGCTTGCTCCTTACCTGTGGGCGTCACGCCCCTAGCCATTCATTTGAAAAATCGATTGTAAGTGGTTGTGTTTCAGTAAATATTTGAACATAACTTAATGTAAGCCTTTAAAAATTAATATGAAATTTCATAACATTAACTATGTCTTTGGGATTCATTATGAACATACTTGTTATTCATAATATCATGATCTATAGTTAGCTTCTTTAAGCTTTCTTATTAGGGCACCAACTCAATGAACCATAAACGTACCGAACACACTGAAAGTGAATAGTCTTCTAAACACACTGAAAGTGAACAGGAACATAAATATACCGAACACACTGAGAATCAACAATCATCTGAACACATTGAAAGTGAATAGGAACATAAACATACCGAACACGCTAAAATTAAATAATTACTAGAACACACTAAAAGTGAATAGGAACATAAACACACCGAACACACTGAAAGTCAAAAGTCATTTGAACACACTAAAAGTGAACATGAACAAAAATATATCAAACACACTGAAAGTGAACACTCATCTGAACACACTAAAAGTGAACATGATTGGATTTGAACCCATAAACAAAAGGGGGCTCATAAGGCACCAACCTTCTATAAAACGTTCATGTGTAGAGCCTAACTATTTATTCTAAATCTGATCTCATCTTACTTAGGGTTTTCACCCATAATTACATTATTGATCTTAAACATGAAAAAGTATATTATTTTAACTAAACTGGTTTTAACAGTGTAGTAAATCTTAATAAGATGTGCATATATAAATTCCTCTTAAACATTAGGGTGCTCACACGATGACATATGTAACATGAACTCTAAACAAGATTAAACAAGCAAAACTATATGATTACAGTATATTGAAATCCAAGGCATGGACCACTTACCTAGTCCAGCTAGAACACTCGCTCTTATGTTCCTGATCTTAAAATTTTAGTCTTCTTGTAATTATAAACCAAAACGATAATTATTTTCTCATAAACTATAATTAGGATAAATTTTGAAATCCAAGAAACCTGAGTCATAAACAAGACTTCTAACTTAGACCAATGGCTAGGTCTCAAAAAATTGATCAAAAACTATATACTATGTTCCCTCATTGGACATACCAATCAAAATATATTAATTATCTTCCATTAGGCAATCAGGACTTAGATAAATCATTTAATCGTTTCATGGTATCAGATAAAATGGAAAATAAAAAGACTATAGAGCCCTTTGATCAAATCCTAGACTTTGATTGTCATAGGGGTATCTTGGTAAAAACCATCTTCATCAAACTACACATCAGATAACATAATCAAGTGATAGACCAAAGTCTGATCAATGTCAGTCGTGACATATCAAATCGCCCTAAAACAATCTAGGATCCTTCCCCTCTTTATTAAACACCCCGATCCCAGGCTTCTCACAGGCTCATACTTGTTCATGGTGCAAGGCTCTCTACCTTAGAACCAGGATTTCTCAGGACACTATGGCAAACAAAACCTGAGATCCAGGATCAACTTGAGTAGTAGTCTGATCTCCTTCAACAACAACCTATTTCTTGCCCCAAGCTCCTGGGAGCTGCGAGCTCCATATTTCTACTGATGCCATGACCGACAGGGGATCATGGAGACTCACGCTTCAGAGGAGTAGCACCCTACCCACAACAACACTCAAAACTACTATGAGAAACACGAAGGGATTTAAGTACATCATATCCCCAAACTAAAAAGTGGTGCCCCCCCTCTTTCCTATCCTCCCACCATGGGGAACAAAGGAGAAATAGGGAACCCTAACCTACTGCCACAATGATAACAACATGGAGATAAACGAGAGTGAATCATGAAATCATCTTCTTTGTGACCCATTAAATGTGTTTGAAGATAAAATAAATCAAAAGATAGCCTCTAACGGCTCGACCTATTTTGCCACCTTTGGTTTCACTGGTAGATTTTGTCGACCCAGAATGAGGGTACAACTCACCAAAAACCAATTATGTAGAAAGAAATACCATAGATTCAGGATGCTGATGTTGCCTTTAATTTGAAGGAAGCTAGTCAAAGTCAAGCAGGTCGTGCTGCCGGTGCAAGCAATGGGGATGAGGTTTGCGGCATAAAATCCAGGCATCTTGCCCCAAATTTGAACTGCTTTATGAACTCTCCAGTGGATGATGAAGCTTCTAGGATTGAACCCTAGCACTGCAAGGATAGGAAGTCCCTCCTGCAATCGGCTGTGGACAAGGGGAAGAATGTTGGATTAGGCATTTTTTTCGAAAGGATGAACTAGGGCTACTTTTGGGGTTTAATAGGATTGGAATCCTCTCCCGATCACAACTCTGAAGTAAGGTACCTAAAACGTGATTTGGATTGCAAGAAAAGGGGAGCAAGAGTTAGAGTGTTTCAGGTTCCTATCCCATTTAGAGTCCTACCTATGTCAGGAGGTATATGATGGAGGACTAGCCCTCTGATGATAATCCAATGATCGAAAAGGACTCGTTGTAGAAAAAGAAACCAAGGGTGTGTGACAACCCAAAAATTTCCCAAACTTTAGGTGAGAATCAACTTAAAATGTGTTACATTAGATAAATCATCAACCATATGAAATAGGTTCCACTAGATCAAATATTAGGGTTATTTGAGCCCAAACTATAAAGGTACTACCAAATATCATTTTAGGGGTCAAACAAGGTCAAAATGATTTTAAAATTTAACCATAGACTCCCCTTTCCATGAATAACATTATTGTGGGCTTATATTTCCAAAAATCTCAACCAATTTTCTTAAGTAATTGTATTAGGTTTAAACCCCTAGAATTCCTATTAAAACATAGGAATTTCATTATCTTGCCAAAATTGGCCACGATGCTTGTCTCATCATGCTCTTTAATTTAAAATTTGTTTCATCACTTATTACACCCTCAAAAGGCATAAATAACACTTTTGACATTCTGATCTCATTAAGGGTGAAATTATGTACAAATGAAATTACATACCTAAGGAAAATGAGAATGTGACAATCCCCCACTCCTTATAAAACTTTCATCCTCGAAACTTTAGGGATTGGAAGCTCTGGGTACATATTACATGAAGTCCCACCAAACTAGATTATTATTATTATTATTATTATTATTATTATTATTGTTTTCTTTTTTCATACCAGTGTACTAAGGACTGAACATGTCCAAATTTTACCATATGTCTCATTATAAAACTCTATTGATCATGTAGTGTCACCTTTAAGTCATGTACAACTAATTTTATATGTCAAGTGAAACCATTATGATCCACCCATGTTTCTAGGATTATCATTTTAAATCATGAAAAACCATCATGCTTTGTTAATAACCCTAGAAACACTCTTGATATCACACCAAACATGCATTATAACATCCTCATATAATATGACACATGCATCATAGAAAACAAAATACTTATGATATGATTAGTTCGTGTATGGAAGTCATTTTTTCTATTAAGATCATTTCTCAAAATTAAATTTAATTATACCCTTTCTATGAACATGAATATTGTCTCAATTTCACTCTCAACCTCAATATCTCCATGAAATCTATATCATTTCATACTATCACACAAAGGATTTAAACAAGTTATTAAGGATTTTCTATACTCATGTACTTCCCACTTTTTTATCTCCTAACCATATGATATGTTGACTTCAATTCTTAAAACGACCCTCCGATGTGGTTAGAATCTCGACGTCCTGATTATATTATAAGTGGGAAGGACCATTCATCATAATTTTATGTGTTGGCAATTCCCCCAACACCTTGGTGGAGATCCTATCTTATCCATCCTCTCTAGGAACTGATCTAGGGTTCTAGTCAAAATTATAGGTGTTATGGTATTAAGATTTATTGGTGATGGTCTTGTCTTGTTGACTTTGGATACACATTAAATGTTATCTCATGATTCCTTATCATTTGAATGACCTTATTACTGTAATTAATGAGTCAACAAAAGTGATTTCTCCACATAAACCTACATTGAAGTGTTCATTGCTCCTAAGAGCTCATTGCACCCAAGTACCCATGTTTCTTAGAGAATCACTAGATTATCATTACTTTCTTAACATTATTCTTAATAACTTTATCTATCTTACCATGGTTCTCTAAGGTAGATAAGCCCAGGGTACTTGTAGTCGACATCTTACTATAACACCATTATTAACCATAAGAAAACTAAACAAAACATTAACCATGTCACCTTTTATAGGATCCATCTTATATCAACATCATGAAGAACATCATTAGTTCTCATCCTAGACCACTGATTTATACTACATAAATTATACCACAACATGCTTAAAGCATCATCATGTATGGATACCTCTACAATTCATCATGAAACTACCTTACCAGTTTAACCTTGGATCATAGTATGACTACCATTTTTTTACACTATTTACCTTAGTAAACATCATGATTCACTTTTGTCATAAGTTCCACCTTAGAAGTCGGGTTTTAGGGCTTCCTTATTCTCATAAAATGTTTGTACGAAAATGTCATATTTACCTATAATCGTTAAGCCACTAAACCAACAAGGATCAGATCATTCAAAGTATACCTCTAAATATCATATTACTTAGTGTGTCCTCACAAATCATTCTTTATATAAAACTTTCACTTACATCATTATCATCATGAAACATATCTGACTGTGATTCATTAAATAGATTTAAGGATATATCTTTTCATTACTTAATCATCACATAAATTATATTTATGGACATCTACACCTGGAACTGATCGGATCTGATACACAGCATGGTGTACATAAACATAGGTTGATCTCCCTCATGTGATGTGAGCCACCTTAAACATAAGTTGCTATACTGCTAATACATGATTTCAATGGCTATAATGATGGAGTCCCACCACAAAGTTCAATATCTGAAAGCCAGGGTAGAGTCCTACATACAATTTTTACCAATTACTTAAAACTTTTAGATTTTCATCCACATAAGCATTTATGTTCATGAAACATGGTGTAGATACATGCTACACTATTCTAGTCTTAAACTTATAATATGTACAAGAACATACATATTGGTAAAAAAACATTTATATTCATTTACTTTAGAGATTTATCACATTAATGTGTTCCATGATACATGTATATCTATTTTGCATAGGTAAGAAAAATAATCTTGTTTGGACTGAACTCAACCATGACATCATGATTTTTATAATCCTTTCCACACCTTAATTTTGCATACACAAAAGTATAACAGTATTCCTTCTTAAGAAAACATTATGTCCTTTTTATCGAGGTTAAGATTTCTAGGTATTAATCATAAGTCCTCAAAATGTGTGTCAATTTCATACCTTAACATATCACTTATAAAGAAACATGTGGGTTAAGAGAACATTGATTATTACCCTCACATTCTTTCATTACCTTATTAAGAGAAAAGAGTAAAAATATTTTTATAATTATCATCATTCCTTAAACATTTAAATAAATTAGAGCATGCATTAGCAGATAAACATATATGCTAATAAGCCTAACTATTGCAACCCTAGGGTATCTTTAACTAGTAAGATATTACTCTAATTCCATTATTCTATTCTTTATACTAAAGAATCTACTATCAACCATGATTTTTGAATTTCTACTTGGTTATAGTATTACCTGGTCAAGTGACCACATGTATGGGTTTCTAGCATTAACTCTCAATGTCGTCTCTTGACACATACTCATGAATATACGTATTTAGAGATGAGAGACCATATTATACTCATCCCTAACACCCACTAGTATAAGTGTCCCATACCACAAGAACCAAAAGATAGGAGATTAGTATAATAAGATTATGTGTGTCATAATATATATCCTCTAAGGATCTCAATTTATTTGCATCCCATACCACAAACTATTAAGAAACAAAGAGGATATGCTATGAGCTATGAAGTCATCAGTCAAAACCCATTGCACATAGACACCTAACCCTAAATTTATTTATCCCTCTTTGGCTCTTACATTCTATATATAACAACTTCAATTTCTAAAACATAAAATCTTGATAAAATAATTCTTTCATATCTTCTTTAAAAAGAGTTTAAGAATTGGAAACTTCAATAAAAATCAAATCACCTTATGATATAATAATTATAATAAAATATATTTTTGCTCGATCATAACCAAAGCGCTCATGAGAAATGCTAAAACCATGATAACAATGGGGATCCAAAATCATTATTCGGGAAACATAAATCTATAGTTGTACATTAATGTGATCCATGTATCAACAGTGAGTGATCTCTACCTAAATAAAAGGATCTATTCCTCATAAAATTATTTACTATTTCATCCTCATCACATCTAACTTATTTAATATTTCATCCTACTTGATTTATACTGCATTATCTTCTGAGAAAGATAGACCTTTTAGTCTAGGGTATAACAACCCCACTAATTAGGATATTCTATTTCCTCAAACTCCCATGATTTATTATAGTTGGAGATAAAGATAACATAAACCTATATCTTTATGAGGATCTTATTACTAATATCTGGTCTGAATTAACTAAGTCTTACACTTAGGACTCATCTATGAGGTGAAGACTATAAGAATGTGAGAATCTTTCCTGGTGGTCATCCATATTATTGCTCTGATACCACTTTTATTGCATCCCCCAAGTGCAATCCATAAACAACATCAAATAAGAAAGGACCATCAGGGTCACACCCTGGTAACGTCACAAATAACATATATCACTCATTGCAATAATAGAAATAACATTACACAAGATATAGATACTTTGATTCTGATATGAATTCTTTTCATAAAGATTACAACAAGAGAACTTGATACATAATAAGATTGAAAACTATTTTTGATTCTCCTTGGATTGTATAGATGGCACCCCACCATGGTCTTGAACTCATACATAGATCCTTGTGATAGTCCTTGTATGTCTTGCTCCTTACCTACGTGTGTCACACCCCCAACCATGCATTGAAAAAACCGATTGTAAGTGGTTGGGTTTCAATAAATATATGAACATAACTTAACATAAAGTTTTAAAAACTGACATGAACTTTCATAACATTAACTATGTCTTAGGGATGCATTATGAATATACTTAAACATTATTCATAATCTCATGATGCATTGTTAACTTGATTAAGCTTTCTTATTAGGGCACCTACTCAATGAACAATAAACATACTGAACACACTAAAAGTGAACAATCTTTTGAACACACTGAAAGTAAACAACAACATAAACATACGAACACACTAAAAGTGAATAGTCATCTGAACACACTGTAAGTGAACACGAACATAAACATAAACATACCAAACACACTGAAAGTGAACAGGAACATAAACATACCGAACACACTGAAAGTGAACAGTCATATGAACACACTGAAAGTGAATAGGAACATAAACATATCGAGCACACTGAAAGTGAACAGTCATCTGAACACACTGAAAGTGAATATGAACATAAACATACCGAGCACACTAAAAGTTTTCAAGCATCTAAACACACTGAAAGTGAATAGGATTGGGTTTGAACCCACAAAGAGAAGGGGGCTCATAAGCAAACAACCTTCTATAAAAACATTCATGAGTAGATCCTAATTATTTATTCTTAATCTGATCTCATTTTATTTAGTTTTTCACCCATAATTTCATTACCAATATTAAACATGAAAAGGTATATTATTTTAACTAAATTGGTCTTAACAGTGTAATTAATCTTAATAAGATGTGCATATATAAATATCTCTTAAACGTTAGGGTGCTCACCTGATGACATATGTAACATGAACTCTAAAGATGTTTAACTAAGAAAAAATGTATGAATACAATATATTGAAACCCAAGGCATGTACCACTTACCTATTCCAGTACGAACACTCTCTCCCTAGGTTCTTGATCTCAAAAATTTAGTCTTCCTATAATTATAACCCAAAACCATAATTACTTTCTCATAAACCCTAATTAGGCTAAATTTTGAAATCTGAGAAAATTGATTCAGAAACATGACTCCTAACCTAGAGCAATGGCTAGGTCTTGAAAAATCAATCAAAAACCATATAGAAGTTTCCCTCATTGGACATACCAATCAAAAGATATTAATTATATTCCATTGGCCAACCAGGACTTGGATAAATCATTTAATTATTTCTTGATATTAGATAAAATGGAAAATCAAAAGACAAGAGAGCCCATTGATCATATCCTAGACTTTGATCATGAAAGGGGTCTCTTGGTAAATACCATATTCATCTAACTACACATCGGAAAACATAATCATGCTATCGACCTATGTCTGATCAATGTCAGTCGTGACATAGCAAATAGCGCTAAAGCACTCTCGGGTCCTTCCCCTCTTCCTTGAATGCCCTAATCCCACGCTTCTCACAGGCTCACAATCGTTCATGGTGCAAGTATGTCTAGCTTGGAACCAAGATTTCTCAGGCCACCATGGCGAACAAAACTTGAGATCCAGGACCAACTTGAGTAGTGGCCCGATTGCCTTCAACAACAACTTGTTTCTTTCCCCAAGCTCCCTAGACCTGCAAGTTCCAGATTTTTGCTGACGCCATAACTGGCGGGGGAGCATGGAGACTCAAGATTCAGAGGAGTAGAACCCTACCCACAATAACACTCAAAACCAATATGAGAAACATGAAGGGAGTTGAGTACATTATATCCCCAAATTGAAAAGTGGTGTGCCCCCTTCCTACCCTCCTTCCATGGGGAACAAAGGAGAAATAGGGAACCCTAACATACCCCATCACAATGACCACAACAGGGTGATAAACCAGAGCGAATCATGACATCATCTTCTATGTGACCCATTAAATGTGTTTGGAGATAAAATAAATCAAAAGATAGCCTCTAGCGGCTTGATCGCTCCTGCCACCTCCAGTGTCATTGCCGGAGTTTTTTGAACCAGTGTGAGGGCATAACTCACCAAAATTTGATGATGTAGAAAGAAATATCATAGATTCAGGATGCTCACATTGCCTTTAATTTGAAGGAAGCTAGTCAGAATCGAGCAGGCCATGCTGCCAATGCAAACGATGGGGATGGGGTTGGCGACATAAACTCCAGGCATCTCGCCCCAAAATTGAACTACTCCACAAACTCTCCAGTAGATGAAGAAGCTTCTAGGATTGAACCCTAGTGGTGCAAGGATAGGAAGTCCCTTCTACAATTGGTTGTGGAGAAGGCGAAGAACACTGGATTGGGGTTTTTTTTCTAGAGGATGAACTAGGGTTACTTATGGGGTTTAATAGGATCATAATCCTCTCCCAATCACAACTCTGAAGCTAGGTTCCCAATACATGATCGGGATCACAAGAAAAGGGGACCAAGAGTCTGAGCATTTCAGGTTCCTACCTATGTCAGGAGGTAGACGACCGAGGACTGACCCTCTAATGATATCCAACGACAGAAAAGGACTTGCTACAACAAAATAAACAAAGTGTGTGTGATAGCCCAAAAATATCCCAAACCTTAGGCAAGAATCAACTTAATATGCATTACATCATATAAATCACCAACCATATGAAATCGGTTCCATTAGATAAATATTGGGGTTATTTGAGCCCCAAAAATGAAGGTACTACAAAATATCATTTTAGGGATCAAACAATGCCAAAATGATTTCAAAGTTTAATCATAGACTCCCCTTGCCATTAGTAACATGATTATGGGCTTATTTTTTCAAAAATCTCAACTAAATTTCTTAAGTAATTGTATTAGGTTCAAATCCTCGGAATTCCTACTAAATCATAGGAATAATGTTATCTTACTAAAATTGGCCATGATGCTTGTCTCGTCATGCTCTTTAATTTAAATTTTATTTCATCACTTATTATACCCTCAAAAGGCATAAATAACACTTTAGACATTCTTATATCATTAAGGGTGAAATTATGTACAAATAAAAAACATATCTAAGGAAAATGAGGATGTGAAAGTGTGTGTGCGTATAGGGGGTTTCATTCGTTACCCATGAGGGTAACTAGGATTTCACTACCCGTGCATCCAGAAAAGTAACTATTTGTACAAAAAAAGTAACCATTTTGTAAAAAAGCTAACCATTGACTAAAAAGGTAAAAACAAGAAGAATAATATATAAAAAATCTGGAATAAATAAGGAATTGTACATCCATTACAACTGTAACTATTATGCATTTAATATAACTATTTGGAAGGTAATGTAACCATGTATACATGTAAAGTAAAAAACTATAGGAAAAGTAATTATTTCTAGAGTGGGTAGCTACCCCCGTGGGTATTAAAGATAATCCTATATATATATATATATATATATATATATATATATATGTATATATATGTATATATATGTATGGGATTAAGAGAGAAATATTTCTCTCCCACTCTCCCATAACCCGTGGCGGAGGTCGGACGCCCAGGAGGGTGATAAATCAAGAGATGCTTCTCTGTGTGGTTTCAAACCTGGGTCCCTTCATTGGGGACCTGCAGAATTCGCCAACCGGGCTATTCCCCTGTCGGCATATGTATATATATGTATATGTACATATATATGTATATATATATATATATATATATATATATATTATATGTCTATATATGTATATATATCAATATATGTATATATATGTATATATGTATATGTATATGTATATATATATAAATATATCTATATATATGTATATATATGTATGTATATATATATATATATACATATATATATATATATATATATGTGTGTGTGTGTGTGTGTGTACATATGTATATATATGTACATATGTATAATGTATATATATATACATATATATGTATATATGTATATATATATTTAATAGTAATTTTCTTGAAATTGGTTATAGAGAAAGATTTTTTATTTTTTCATTTGTAAGATTGTTGTCTATTACGTAATTGTAGTGAGCAACAATTGAATGTTTATATTAAGGACCTTAGTCATAAATGTGTCCTTTTTGAATAAATAAATATATATATATATGTTAATATAAATATATAGTCATAATAATAATTTGCCTTTTACTTAATAATAATGCCAATATTGCTAGTAGATTTTCATAGAATAATTGATATTTTCATTAAATTGCTATAAGGTCACCCAAAGTTGGACCAATGCTGAAATTTGACAATTGTAATTGTCCATTGTCTAATGAGTAAATGTCAATGAATATATAAAAAATAGAATTTATATGATCTTGAAGGTAATTTATAATATGTTAAAATATGTATATTTCAGCATCATTATTGTTAGATATATGTGTTTGTGTATTATGAAATAATGATCATAAATACATTTTATATATTTTTCCTTCCTCGAAAAAATATCATATTTTACTCAAAGATGATACAAGGGTATGGGCACAGAAGAAGGATTTCTAATTAAGAAATTCCCTATACAAGTATGCATCTTATTTATTTGATATTCTTTTGCATATGTGACTTAACAAGTAGTGCAATATTGAATTAAAATTTTTTCCAATGACTCATTATGATTTTATATGGGGAAAAAATAGGACAAGCTTCCCCATGCATTCTCTATGCAATATTTTTCCTTCCCCATTACTATGATAAACAAACAAAAACTTCTATTTTTTGACCAATCCCCTCCCCGTGATTCACCATGCAATAATCACAACCTTAAGAAAAAATAGAACTTTTAAGAAATTAAATCTATGTTAACTTATGCGGAAGGAATATTAAACTAATACAATAGAAATTATGTCCATATCTCGATTCAATATGGGGCTAATTGTAGTAAATAAAATATGGTGAGAAGAGAAAAAATAAGGATAAGGCTTCAAGGAAAGCTAATGAATGGAATACCCACATTCTATAAAAGAGTTGTCTATTACATAATTATAGTGTGCAACAATTGAGTGTTCATAATAGTACCATAGTCACAAATGTGGCCTTGTTGAATATATATATATATATATATATATATATATATATGTATGTATGTATGTATATATATGTGTGTGTGTGAATGTATATATATATATATATATATATATAAGATATGTGTTTGCATATTACCAAATAGTGATCATAAATACATTTTATATATTTTTTTCTTTGTTGAAAAAATATCATATTTTACTCAAAGATGGTATAAGGGTAAGGGGATGGAAGGTGGATTTCTATGTAAGAAACACCCTACATAAGTATGAAACTTATTTATTTGAATATTCTTTTGCATATGTTTCTAAATAATTAGTGCAATATTGAATGAAAATTTCTTCCCATGACTCACCATGATTTCATATGGGGACAAAAATAGGACAAGTTTCCCCATGCATTTTCTATGGAATATTTCTCCTTCCCCATCACTATGCTAAACAAACAAAATCTTTAATTTTTTTACCAATCCCCTCCCCATGATTCACCATGCAATAATCACAACCTTAAGGAAAAATATAACTTTTAAGAAATTAAATATATATGAACTTATGAGGAATGAATATTAAATTAGCACAATAAAAATTATGTCCATATCTCTATTCAATATGGGGCTAATAGTAGTAAATACAATATGGTGAGAGGAGAAAAAATAAGGATAAGGCTTCAACGAAAGGTAGTGATGGGAATATCCACATTTTGTAGAATTGTTGTCTATTACATAGTTGTAGTGTACAACAATTGAATGTTAATATTAAGGACCATAGTCACAAATGTGAACTTGTTGAATATATATATATATATATATATATATATAGAGAGAGAGAGAGAGAGAGAGAGAGAGTCAGGCTAGAATACACTCATGTGTACATATCATGCCGTACACCCCAATGGTGTTTGACAATCTAGACCATGTTTTTCCAAAATATAATCCATTGATCTTCATGGTTACAATAATAATAGGTCACATACAAAATTTAAACTCATTTGGATGAGTGCAAGTCACTCATCCAAGGACAACAAAATCATCGCACAAAACTAATTTGAAATACATGATTTTTGCCTCCTTTAGATGTGACCTATAAGTGTCTAAATGAGCTAAAATTTATTATATAGTATGTTCTTACGATAATTAAGAATATCAATAGTTTATATTTTCCAAAAAATTACTACATCTTCAAAAATGACTGAGGTGTACGGTGCCTCCGATACAATCGAGTGTACACTAGCCTGACTCTCTCTCTCTCTCTATATATATATATATATATATATATATATATATTTATATGTATATATATGTAAATATATATGTGATAATAATTTGCCTTTACTTATGAATAATGACAATGATGTTGGTAGATTTTCATAGAATAATTGATATTTTCAATAAATTGTTATAAGGTCACTCAAAGTTGGACCAATGCAGAAATTTGTCAATCTTAATGAAGAATTGTCAAATGAGTAAATGTCAATTAATATATAAAAATATAATTTATATGATTTTGAAGGTAATTGATAATATGTTAAAATATGTATATTTTAGCATCATTATTGTTAGAGATACGTGTTTGCATATTACCAAATAGTGATCATAAATACTATTTATATATTTTTCTTCCTTGAAAAAATATCATAATTTACTCAAAGATGATACAAGGGTATGGGGACGGAAGGGGGATTTCTATGTAAGAAATGCTTGACACAAGTATGAATCTCATTCATTCGAATATTCTTTTGCATGTGTGTCTAAACAAGTAGTGCAATATTGAATGAAAATTTCTTCCAATCCCCATGATTTTTATATGGGGATAAAAATAGGACAAGTTTCCCCTTGCATTCCCTATGGAATATTTCTCCTTCTCCATCAATATGCTAAACAAACCAAATTTTTATTTTTTGACCAATCCCCTCCCCATGATTCACCATGTAATAATCACAACCTTAAGGAAAATAGAACTTCTAAGAAATTAAATCTATGATAACTTATGATGAAGGAATATTAAATTAATACAATAGAAATTATTTCCATATCTTGATTCAATATGGGGATAATAGTAGTAAATACAATATGGTGAGAAGAGAAAAAATAAGGATAAGGCTTCAATGAAAGCTAGTGAAGGGAATACAATAAAGAGAGAAAATGTTCCTTCTGCAAGAAACATTGTAATTTCAGAAAAGAATTGTCCCAATATAAAGGTATTTATCAATCTATGTATATTTCCAATCACATCGCATTGAAGTTCCTACTTATACTTGATGGTTAGACTCAGGTGCTTCTAGTTAGGTGTCTCGTGTAACATAATGATTATTTTTTATCCAATCCATATAAGGTAAAGTTTATATATATTATGACAATATGAAGGTGCCATTAGAAGGAATTGGAACTTATAGATTTATCATGACATAAAATGTCACTAGGATCTTAAAAGTTGTCTATGTGTTTTATATTGTGTTAGAAATATAGTTCTTTTGGAAAGTTAGATGATGTAAAATATCATTTTAGGATTTGAAATGACAAATTATCTTTGTATGAATCAAAGTTACTATTATGGTTCTAGTAAATTTATTGTTGTTCTTTATCATTTCAATCGTGAAAAAAGTTTCTTGATTTTTTTTTTCAAATTGAGCACAATATTTGAATTAGACATATTAAATGTACAAAATTTCTATTTCATCATGGCATAAAAGTTTAGATAATATTTGTAAAGAAAAGAAATTGAGTTTATATAAATATAAATACCACCTCAATTAGATTTTACCAACATGGAGGTATGTTTAAGATATGTGTACCGTTTAACAATGTGATTGATGAGCCAACGCTCTGGTGTGGTGAGATGGATCACTGCAAGATTTTTTTTCGGTGAGAAAAAGTTACCTTTAAATGCTACTCAACACTTAAAACAATATGAATTCAAAGTGGTGGGTGATCTTTCATTTGGTAACTGCAGTTACAAGCAATTATAACCTACTCAACTTTGCCCCATCGTTGCCCAAGCAATCACACTGCTTTACCAAATGGAATAGTAATACAGGAAAACAAACAAAATATATAGTAAATAAATTAGTTCAAGAAGAACCAAATACTTGAGTTAATATATAACGACATATTGTGATTTTTTTATGCTTCCATCTCAAGGTGGGGGAATACTTTATAATCTTTATAAATTATTTCTCACTTTATAGATATGTACATCTATTGCATGAAAAATAAATCATTAGATATCCTAGTAGTGTTCATTAATGAGTAGAAAAGTAATTAGATAGAAAAGTAAATACAGTGAACTGATAGGAGTGGTGAAATCATGGGAAGTTTGATCAAAATGCAAAACTAGGAGGACCATTTGCAAGATTCTTTGATAGCAAGGTAATAAGGGCTCAATTTTCTATGTGTGGTATACCAGAACAAAATGGTGTAGCATTAAAGGTTTTTTACTCTTATAAAATTGTTAGGAGTATGCTAAATCATAGAAATGTATCAATGTCATTATGGACATATGCAGTAAAGATCGCTGATTATTTATTAAATAGGCTACCACGAAATGTGGTTCCTTAATCTAGTTTAAGGCATCTTAGTACTTATAGGTGTCCAACAAAAGTAAGATGATATAATTTTCATGAAAGGAAGCTAGATGCAAGAACCATTAGTGGTCATGTTGTTGGCTGTCTTGAAAAGTAAAAAAAGGTATCCATCTTACTATCCTAACACTTGTACAAGAATAGTCGAGCCTGATACTTCTTTCTATTGAAAAACATATGAATTGTGGGAGTGAAGAAATTCATATATTAGTTAGGAAGGAAGTAAACTTGGAAACTACCACAATCAATGTTTTATTTCAAATTGTGTATCCTATTATTATTTCACACACTCACAAAATCATTGGATAATCATTTAATGCTCTGACCCACAAATTATTATAAATGATGATCCCTCATATGATGACCAAGTCACAAATGAAAATGTTGTAGATGAATCATAAGAGATGGCATGATTTAGGTCCACAAAGCATAAAAGACCGACCATTTTTAATGACTACATGGTCTATTCACTTGAACATGAATGTGACTTAACCATAGACTAGGATCCAAACTCATCTTAAAAAGGAATGAAATATGACAATTATGATGCATTTTTAATGTTGTGAAAGAAGAATTGAAATCGATGGAGGATAACAATGTTTGTAATATTAATTGAGTTGCTTGAAGGATCAATATGAGTTGTTTGTAAATGAATTTTTAAGACCAAATGGGACTTTATGGACAACATCAAAATATATACGGCCAGACTTGTTGCCGAAGGCTATTCTCAAAATGATGGTATTGATGAAAAAGAGACATTTTTTCCTATCTCGAGAAAAATATTTTTAATAATTATTATGTATTTGGTGGCTCATTATGATTTTGAGCTTCACCAAAATGGATGTAAAGTATGTCATTTCAAATGGTAAACGGGAAGAAGTAGTACATATGGATCAACCTCAAGGGTTATTTACAATAGGAAATTATGAATTAAATAAGTCATTATAGGAACCAAAACAAGATTCTGACAATGATATCTAAAATTTAGTAATGCCATTATCTAGTATGGTTTTGTATAAAACATTGATGATTGGAGTATCTACATGAAGAATAGTGGGATTATGTTTGATATCATAGTCTTGTATGTTGATAAAATCCTTCTTACAACAAATAGTTTTAGTTTGTTATATGATGTAATGAAATTTCTATGAGAACTATAAGATGAAATACATAGGAATAGAAGCATTGTATGATAGACCGCAAGGATTGTTGGGGTCGTCTAAAAAGGGATATGGAAAAATATCTCTTGAGGTGTTTAAAATGGAAACTGATCTACATGAACAGTTCCAAATAATGAAGGGGACAGATTTTGTGAGATTCAATGTCCTCAAAATGACTTACAATACTAACAAATGAAAAATATTCTCTATCCATCAACGGTTAGGAGTTTGATTTATGCTATGAAATGTACTTGAATTTATATTAGCTTTGTTGTTAGAATGATGGATCCATATAAAATTCATGTTGTACTAGACCACTAGAAGGCTACAAAGAACGTTCTTACATAGTTAAAAGACACTAACGATTACATGATCACACATAATATCACATTGTTTAGAAGTTATTCACTATTAAATTTATATTATGTTGAATGTGTGGACTTAAGAACATGTACATTTGGATACATGTTCTTACTATATGGAGGATTATTTTCATAAAGGAGTGAACGTAATCTACCACTGCTACTTCCACCATGGAGGCCTAACTTGTGAAATGATTTAAGGCCATTATTAAGTGGTTGTTGTTGTGGAACATTATCATATGATTTGGTATCATTGACAGTATATCCAAGCCACTGATTCTAAAGTTTCCTGCTTATGAAAGAATGATAGTTACATAAAATTTGCAAAACACATAAATTTGAAGTATTGTCAAGGAAGAAGTATAGTAACATATACTTCCAATTGTATATATTCGGTATTGATTTAATGATAGTATATCTATTTGGTGAGGAACGATTGCTCAAAATATTCATTGGCCATGTTGGAAGAACATGTATCATATAAAATCCCTTATTAGCATAATAGAATGGGATGTATATGTATACATATGATTTGTCATGATGTAATGAAACTTGTAAATTCAATTAAATTGAAGTATGTTAAAATATGTTTTATACATGTATGATGGTGTGGCAATGTATATTATCTCTTTGACATTTTGTAAACAAATAAGTGTGATGTATTTATAAAGTGACCGAGTTGTATGGAGTATGTGATACATGGAAGAAAGTTTGTTAGATATTACTTATAATGCCATGATCCAATCTTATCAATTTAATTGAATCAACTTGATATTTTTGAAAATATAGTGCATGCATATAATTTATATTTTAACCATAAATTCGTTACATTGACCAAGTCAGAGATAGTTAGAAAATTATGTATGAGTATATTTTAGTATGATCCATGTAATATATTAGTCTCTAATTAAAGTGATTCTAATGTGATGGATTTTAGAATTTCCAAAGTTACAGTCGATGCGTTGTGAGATCCACCCACTCTTTTTCTATTTATCTATGAAGAGAAACCCACATTGTAACATCCTTATTTTGGGATACTTACTTACAATCTATCTAATATCATATCATTTATAGTCACATATTATAAATGGGTCCATTTTTAATATTTTTGGTCATTACCATGCATTTGAAAATTTACCACAAAGAGTAAATATCTACATAAGATGACAACCAAAATTTCAAGATTTATTTCATTTTAAATAATTAGTTATGCAATATCAAAGCTTTATTTTTTATTAATCATATTAATTCATTTGTTACCCTAACATGGAAACTAACTCCACTAGAATATTCTAGACACAAAATAAGCCAACTGACGAAATTTGGGGTTTAATCAGACTTTATTTGTCTAGGTAACTAATTTGTTAAAGATAATAGTAACTAAAGCAAGATAATTGCTTTTATCCACATTTCTATTCGTTTATGATCTTTCTCGGCCGTTGGATGCAGTAAGAGGTCGCTGATGTAATCCCATCCATCCGCGCCATCTTCAACCTCAGTCCATGAAGGACTGGGACTCCTGTTACCGATCAACAACGAATTTCTCACTGTGTGGATGATTGTTCTCGAAACAGACTTCACCAATAGATTGGTGAGTGCGGTGCGCACCATATAAGCCCCCATATAAACCCTAGTTCTCAACCAGTTAAAAATTCCCAAATCTGCCGCCATCTCTCTTCTGCACCACCGTTGTCGGAGATCGTAGAGTGCCTGACTTGGCCTTGTGAGCACCTACATTGCACGAGAGAAGGTCCTTGTAGCTTTCTTTCCACTCAATTCGGCTGACCTCGCCCCGAGTACACCCATCTTTAACCTTCAGCTATCCACTATCATCCACCATCACCAGGCCATCCTCACCCAATCCAGTGCTCCTACACCATCTGCGGCGCCCCAGAAACTTGCCTACGGTCTTGTCTTGGCCCGCGAACCGCTAAAGTGCGTCATCCACGAGACCACTGGAAGGCGCTGCTGTGCAGTCTCACCGACTAGGAGCTTCAAGGGGTCGCGGCCATTGAGAAGTGGACGAAGAGGCTCTATAAGACTAGGGGAAGAAGTTCTGACCACATGCGAGTCACCATGAAAGGTATGTCGCCTGAACTTGTTTTCCCTGTTGATGCCCTGTTTCTAGAGTTTTGGCCAACGCCATGAATCCCTGACCAGAACTGGATGTGCGACCCGTAAATCTGTCACTGCCTTGACCCTAGTATGATGTCTGGTTGGTTTTCAGTTTGAGTCTTGGCCCCCTTCCCACTGTGATCAAGACAGACTCTGTTCCTCCTGTGTTTAGGCGCCCTGACCTGAAGAGCTTGCTGCTCTAGTTTTCACGACATGCACACGGGGACGACCTATCCTTTCTTAAAAACTGGTTAATCAGCTTGCACTGGTCTTGCTGAATCAGGTTCCGTTATGGCAAGAGACAACAAGGTCTCTCCATGTTGGCTCCGGAACACTGAACGATGGCAGTATTTCTTGTCCCCTGAACATGTAGCTACCTTGATGTTTACCTTAAAAAAAAAAAAAGCTACCTTGATGGTTGGGTTACAGACGTTAACACAAACTCAGCCACACATATCACTACCCTGGCCCCGACCTTATACATCATATATCTTGTACCATGTTCTCTTTCCCAATAGTTGACCCAACTAAGAGGAAACAATTTGTATATGTAGAGCTATGGATATGGTACTACTGTGAATCCAGTACAATCTCATAGCTTTGGAACCATTCACCCAAGACCTGTACTTATATTGATAATCTGATTCTGAGTATTTATGTCCTGAGTGAACAACCTGTGTTTACCCTAGTGTTCATATGTGATGACTAATCAACGTGATGCAAAAGTCTAGTATTATACCCTAATGATACCCACTAAGATGTTGATCAAAAGGCCAATAAAGATGGTAAAATGATTTTATCCATTAATTACTGTTGTAGCCTAAAACTCAGAATCATTATTTATCTAACCCCAGAGTTTTCACCCAACGTTAATACCTAGACCACATAATTATCTCAATATATGAAAACTCTAATCTCTAGTTATAATGCATTGAATGGATAAAGGACCTAATACTCGTACACCTTATGGTAAGTAAAGGGCATGTGACAATAATCCAAGATAATACCCTAATGACCCTATTTATGCTAACCAAAAAGGAATATGTGATCTGATAAGAATATCGGGTTTTTAGGAGAGAGATAGATCCAGAGTGTTGGGAGCAGAGTTAGGATTTTTGGCTTACTACAGGTAAGTGGGCCATGTCCGTTGAATTCACATTATCTAATTATCCTTCCCAAAATAGTCCAATAGACGCATGGTCTAATGTTCATACATTGATTGCTAATGTTTAGTACAATAGAATTTCTATCTCAGATAGCTCATGCTTAGATCATATAAATAATCAGTTTCAAGTTATTATTCATGCATAATTGTTAGAAATTAGCTTGTGGATTATTAAAATTTAGAATATATGATTAGAATTTATTTCAATATATTAATTCTTTACATGCATTTAGAATCTAGAGTCTCTTTCTGGGTTTTTAGGAGAGAGATAGATCCAGATCATATAAATAATCAGTTTCAAGTTATTATTCATGCATAATTGTTAGAAATTTGCTTGTGGATTATTAAAATTTAGAATATATGATTAGAATTTATTTTAATATGTTAATGCCTTACATGCATTTAGAATCTAGAGTCTCTTTCTGGGTTTTTAGGAGAGAGATAGATCCAGAGTGCTGGGAGCAGAGTTAGGATTTTTGGCTTACTACAGGTAAGTGGGCCATGTCCTTTGAATTCACATTATCTAATTATCCCTCCCAAAACAGTTCAATAGACGCATGGTCTAATGTTCATACATTGATTGCTAATTTTCAGTACAATAGAATTTCTATTTCAGATAGCTCATGCTTAGATCATATAAATAATCAGTTTCAAGTTATTATTCATGCATAATTGTTAGAAATTAGCTTGTGGATTATTAAAATTTAGAATATATGATTAGAATTTATTTCAGTATGTTAATTCCTTACATGCATTTAGAATAAAGAGTCTCTTTCAGAATAACAGATTTAGATATAGAATTTAGATTTGAAATTTATCACAGTTCTTTACTAATTGAGTTTTAGAATCCAGAATAGAATATATAATTTAGAATGTCAGAATAGATTACATACTTCAGAATTGATCTCAAATAGTTGAGATACATAATCAGAATAGAATCATAAATAGAAATAGAACAAGAATAGAAAATGACACATAAACATAATTTACATGATATAATAAGTCTTCACAGAATAAAGTACTACGATACACAGAATAGAAGGATTTTATGCCACACAAGGTGCATTGCACCACAGAAGGCACTTGGTGCCACAGAATAGAAGAAACCTCAGTGTCACTAGAAGGCTTTCATGCCACAGAAGGTGCACTGCACCATAGAAGGCACATAGTGCCATAGAAGAGGAATTATTGTATAATAGTGGCCATAGAAAGATAAAATGTGTAAATAAAAGATGCACATAAAGATGTTTAATATAGTGGTAGGTGACAAGTTTCCATAATGCAGTTACTTCTTTTATGCTATAGAATTCAATGCCACTTACTCTAACTAGAATTATTTTTGGTGTGCATGGCTGGGGATGTGACATCCACAGATAGTGAGGAGTAGCCTTGTGAAGGAGTTCAGATTCAAGGAAGCAGGGTATCTATCACTAGTGGGACATTATCTTAGGCGATCCTTCTAAATCAAGATTTTATTTATCTTTTCCTTTTAGTTCATGTAGGGAGATGTGACTCTCATATTCATAATTTCATACCCTTTTTAGTCAGTTATTATGGTTAGTTTACATGTTATTGTATGCCAAATATGTGATGTTTGCCCTAGAAATTTGTATCGTATGTGTGTTGTTTCTTCTGCATGTGATGTTGTGGTTAATAAATGGGCATGCATTACAATATGGTATCAGATAATTTAAATAACCATTAGTGATTGATATCCCTAGATATGCCCTCATAGATGCTTTTTTTTGTACAAATCGCCCCCAAGAAAAATCTTATAAGGGCAAGGAGCATGTTGATGGAGATGAAAGCTCCTATAGTGTAGGAGATGATTGTGAGATGTCTGGAGGAGGCAACCCCAATTCTCCTCTTGATGTTCTCATCAAGGTCATGACTGATGCACTAACTGGTCAGAATGGGAGGCCCCAACAACCCAGAAACAAGGAGTTGAAGTTAGTAGATTTATTGAAGATCATGCCAGAGACCTTCTCTGGAGAAGCTGAGACATATGTGGCCACTCATGTTGAGGAGTGGCTATTGAACATGGAGCACTACTTCTGGGATTTGAGGTGTCCCGAGCATTCCAAGGTTTGTTTTGGGACCCATCTGCTGAAAAGTGTTGCTCGTGTCTGGTTGGAAAACTTCACCAACGCCCGAGGACCTGATGATGCACCACTGACTTGGAGGGAGTTCATCACTGCCTTCTAAGACCACTACATTTCAGAATCTATGATCAAGAAGAAGGAGATGGAGTTCAAGCGCCTCAAGCAACATGACTCCACCATCAGCCAGTATGCAATGAAGTTTTCATATGCTACAAAAATACGGAACTGAAGAAGAGGTGCATCTAGCCAAGAAATTCATGCATGGCCTGAAGCCTAACCTCGACTTTGCTGTAGTAGGACGTAGCATCAGGATAGTGCAAGAAGTCCTAGAAGCAGTCCTAGAGTTGTAGGACCACCCAGAATGAAATTGGAAGAATGGAGGATTTTCTGAAGGCAACTACCATCATAAAGGTCAGAACAGTGCAAAAAACAAGAAGAGGAAGTCCCCATAAGGAGCACTATCTCAGAGAGGAGTTCTAGGAGGAGGATCTGAGAAAGCACTTGTGTAGGTTTGCCCCAAGTGTCAGAAGCCCAATGGTGATGAATGCAAGTTCAGGCAGCTAGTACGCTACCTATGTGGTGATGAAGGTTACTTCAAGTTTAACTACCCAAAGAAGCAAAAGCAAGACCAGAGTCAGAGAGAAGTGTCATGCAAGGGTGTTCACCATGGATGTAATAGAGGAAGATCAGGACCAAATAGTTGAAGGTATGACCTAACGCTAGTATTGAAATTATAGAGAAGTATGTTATGACACACATAGTTTAGACTTCTTAGTACAAGAGTAGTGAATTGAGGTTGGTCAATAATTTCCAATAAAGAATAAGTATAACTCTAAGGTGGGTAGCACATGAAAAAAATTGTGGATGAAATTTCATTCAAGATGGGTAGAATTGTAACATCCTTCTTTTTGGATGCTTGCAATCTACCTAATATCATATCATTTATAGTCACATATTATAAATGGTTCAATTTTGAATATTTTTGGCCATTTTCATGCACTGGAAACTTTACCACAAAGAGAAAATGTCGAAATAAAATGACATCCAAAATTTCAAGATTTGTTTCATTTTAAATAATTAGTTATGCAATATTAAAACTTTATTTATTATTAATCATATTAATTCATTTAACACCCTAACTCAAAAACTAACTCCACTAGAATATTCTAGACACAAAATAAGCCAACTGACCAAATTTGGGGTTTAATCGAACTTTATTTGTCTATGTAACTAATTTGTTAAAGATAATATTAACTAAATCAAGATAATTGCTTTTATCCAAATTTCTATTCTTTTATGCTCTTTCTCGGCCGTTGGATGCAGCAGAAGGTCGTTAGTGTAATCTTAGCTGTCTGTGCCGTCTTCAACCTTAGTCCATGAAGGACTAGACTCCTATTACTGATCAACAACGGATTTTTTGATGTGTGGATGATTGTTCTCAAAACAGACTTCACCAATAGATTGGTGAGTGTGCACCATATAAGCCCCTGTATGAACCCTACTTCTCAACCTGTTAAAACTGCCCAAATCTTCCTCCATCTCTCTTCTGTACCATCGTTGCCAGAGATAATGGAGTGCCTGACATGGCCTTGTTCGTTAGATGCATGGTTTAATGTTCATACATCGATTGCTACTGTTTAGTACAGTAGAATTTCTATCTTAGATAGCTCATGCTTAGATCATATAAATTATCAGTTTCAAGTTATTATTCATGCATAATTGTTAGAAATCAACTTGTGGATTATTCAAATTCAGAATATATGATTAGAATATATTTTAGTATGTTAATTCCTTACATGCATTTAGAATCTAGAGTCTGTTTCAGAATAACATATTTAGATATAGAATTTAGATTTAAAATTTATCACACTTATTTACTAATTGAGTTTTAGAATCCAAAATAGAATTTATAATTTAGAATGTTAGAATAGATTACATACTTCTGAACTCATCTCAAATAGTTGAGATACAGAATCAGAATAAAATCATAAATAGAATTAGAACAAGAATAGAAAAGAATAGAAAATGACACCAGAACATAATTTATATTATGTAATAAGTCCTCACATAATAGAAGTATTGTGATACATAGAATAGAAATCCTTTATGCCATAGAAGGTGCATTGCACCACAGAAGGGGCTTGGTGCCACAGAATAGAAGAAACCTTGGTGTCACTAAAAGGCTTTCATGCCATAGAAGGTGCACTGCACCATAGAAGGCATATATTGCCACAGAAGAGGACTTTTTGTATAATAGTGGAAACAAAAATATAAAATGTGTAAATAAAAGATGCACATAATGATGTTTAATATAGTTGTAGGTGACAAGTTTTCATAATGCTGATATTTCTTTTATGTTATATAATTCAATGCCACTTACTCTAACTATAATTATTTTCAGTGTGCATGGTTGGGGACGTGACGTCCATAGATAGTGAGGAGTAGCCCCGTGAAGGAGTTCACATTCAAGGAAGCATGATATCTATCACTGGTGAGACATTGTCTTAGGTGATCCTTCCAGACCAAGATTTTATTTATCTTTTCCTTTAAGTTCATGTAGGGAGATGTGACTCTCATATTCATAATTTCATACCCTTTTTAATCAGTTATTATCGTTAGTTTACATGTTACTGTATGCCATATATGTGATGTTTTCCCTCAAAATGTGTATTATATATGTGTTGTTTCTTCCACATGTACTTTTGTGGTTAATAAATGGGCAAGCGTTACACACATTCCCCAGTAAAGTAGTTAATGTCTACCCTTAGGCTTATAGAAATCATTGGTCGTTAATCTTTAACCCTTGGGCAAAGTGACACTTAAAGTGGTTACTATCTACCCTTTGGGTCATGATACACTTAAGGTGATTTCTCTTCGCCCCTTGGGTAAAGAGACACTTAAGGTAGCTATTCTCTAACCCTTTGATGAAGAGAAACTTAAGTTGGTTACACACTAGCCCTTGGGCAAAGAGACATGTAGGGTGATTATTGTTACCCTCGAAACTTAATAGTTGTTAGTCCATAATCCGTAAGTGAGAAAATACTCAATAACCCCATTAATTGGTGGCTACTCTCTGAGCACTAACTCCACGAATTTGTTGTTTCTCTTAACTCCACTAACCCCATCAGAGGTGGTTATTTTTTAATATAGTGATTATGGAAGAGGCTATAAAACAACAAGGATATTATTGAGAATGGAGCTTTTGTAATCTATTTTTTCTCACTATTGAGAGATCATAAAAGGTAAAAGAGGAAGAGATTAAGGAAAATTCTTAAACACATGCTCTGCCGAATGAAGATATAAGAATAATTGGAAGTTGCAGCAAGAATAAGGATTTTCCACTATAATTATAGGTGTGAAAAGATGAAGAAGAAGAGGTTTTTCTTAAATTCTACAAGAATACAACATTGTGAATTTAAGACATAGATCAAGATAAGTATTTACATCCTCCACGCACAAAAATACACACACACACACACATATATATATAGAGAGAGAGAGAGAGAGTTTATTTTTGTTGCCCGTGCGGGTACCTTTGTTATGCTACCCGTGCTTTTAAAACACGGTGGCACATTGTAAATATGGACCAAATCTTAATATTTGTCTCGCCTCTACAGTCTGAGTCCATTGAGCAAGGAGGTCTGACCTAGGTCACAGCTGTCCCAAGTGACGATAGATCTTGTCGATGGCGTCGCCAACGCCGCGGTAGTTGCGGCACTGCTGGACCGGGAGGCGCCTGTTGGCCTACATCCGTACCATGGCAACGTCGGTCGGGTTGCCGATGGCGGCACCAACGACACCAGCAAACAGGCCCGCGGTGATCTTTCGGTGGAGAGGGAGCATGCCGCCTTCTGATTCTGTGAACCACTTGGTCTTGAGGATGTCATATATGCCCATGTGGGTGGTGGAGTAGAGTGTCTAGCAGAGGACGGTGGCGGAGACGCCGGAGAAGAGGGTTGCGGTGCCCTCGAACCGGAGGATCTGGAGACCGACGGAGACGGGACCAGTGCGGGGGAGAGGTGTAGGCACAGGTGGGCGGGGTAAAGGGATGGTTGCCGCGGCGGCGCTACCACCGTTGTGGAAGGCGAGGGTGGGGCGGAGGTTGGAGACAGCGACTGCAGGGGTAGGGACTGGGGCTCGGTGGAAATTGATGTCGGCCTGAAGTTCTGTGGCAGTGATGCTCTGAATGGCTGAAAGCATCCTGAGGGATCCGATATGACATTGCAGCTAGCCGGACCGTGAGGCGCTCCATGGAGTCGGCAATCGAGGACGTCATGGGTGATGTGAAAGCAGTTGTGGGTGAGAGGGAGCTCGTGGCTGTCGTTGAAGACGTGATGATCGCAAGAGATAGGGAGTTCGATCGGGCGGATCAAACGCTCCTCTGGCTACGGTTCTGGCTTGATAGGTCGTAACAACTATTGTTGTTTCTCCTGGATGGCATCCAGCGGGGTCAGATGTAAAGATAATTATTTAGGAGAATGTGTAGCAGGTCTTACAGCGATTGACATCCCCATAACCAGATTGTGTCCTTCAGCTTTATTCTGCATGTCAGTAACAAGTCCAGGATACCATCTAAATGGTGATCAATAACTTGCATTGAGATTGTTTGAGGAAATGCCATAGTCGTGATCAAAACACGAGTATGGGAATCATGTCCTGTAATTAGAAGAATGATGAATAGAGAAAGGGTCAGTCTACAAAAAATCAACGCTCCTGCAGCCCCGAAGTCGTCAAATCATGTCCCTATTTGTGCCTATCCAGTGGGCTCTTCAAGGCGTTTAAGCATGAATTTAACAGATGGTAACTATTACAGATGATGTCAACGCACTTAGAATATTCAGGATGATAATCTTCCCATTTTGCATGTGAAGTTCTTAAACCTACAAATTCTTCCCTTGTCTTTTGTTCACATAGAATTCTCTAGTTATCAGAATCTTTTTATTAGTGTAAATGCTACTTGTAAATTACAATACCGAAATGTAATAAGAAAGTTTCATATGCAATATGGATGGTCACATTGTAATAGACAAGAGCCAACTGTAATGTAGGTGACAGTTTTATAATATGGATACGCATATTGTAATAAACAAGTGTCATATGTAATATGGACAGTCACATTGTAATAGGTAAGAGTCAACCGTAATGTAGGTGACAGTTTTGTAATATAGATACTCATATTGTAATAAGCAAGTATCATCTGTAATATGGACAGTGATATTGTTATAGGCAAGAGCCAACCGTAATGTAGGTGACGGTTTTGTAATATGGATACTCACATTGTAATAAGCAAGTGTCATATGTAATATGGACAGTCACATTGTAATAGACAAGAGCCAACCGTAATGTAGGTGACAGTTTTGTAATATGGATACTCATATTATAATAAGCAAGTGTCATATGTAATATGGACAATCACATTGTAATAGGCAAGAGCCAACCGAAATGTAGGTGACAGTTTTGTAATATGGATACTCATATTATAATAAGCAAGTGTCATATGTGATATGGACAGTCACATTGTAATAGGTAAGAGCCAACCGTAATGTAGGTGACAGCTTTGCAATATGGATACTCATATTGTAATAAGAAACTGAGATCCAGAAGTACCACTACAAATCCAGAAGTACCATTA